>JAKSZT010053887.1:26308243-26763645 GCA_026826555.1 Tolypeutes matacus
TAATGGGAATTAGTTCATCCGAATATACATGAAAGATATACAAAATCGTTCAAAAGATCAAAAGATGGGGCATGGTCACGATGGGTGGACAATCACACAATAAATGCGGGAATCTGAATTCCTAGCCTGGAGAGCTCTGCCACAGTCTCCAAGGGAGCAGCAATAGTCCTCTGAGTGCAGGGTCAGTGTCTGTCAAAAGAGGATGACCCACTGATGTGTTCTTTTTATTGATGACTACCCTTGTGAGTCTTTGCTCTTGTAACTGAGACTTAGCCTGCAGTTGTGGGGTGCCTAAGGGTTGCCACCTGGGAGTCTCCTTGTCGCTCAAATGTGGCCTCTCTCTAAGCCAAACTCAGCATATGATTGCATTACCTTCCCCCCAACGTGGGACATGACTCCCGGGGATGAGCCTCCCTGGCAACGAGGGATTAATACCAAGTGCCAACTGGCAAGACAACTGGAAAAAGACCTTGAATTAAAGGGGGAAAAGGTAAAGACAAATGAGTTCAAGTGGCTAAAAGACTTCAAAGAGAGTCGGGAGGTCATCCCAGAGGTAACTCTTACCTCAGTAGGAGCTCATAGAACATCTAAGGGCCTATCACCCCACACAGAGGGGCTCCTGAGAGCTCTGGAGACACCCAGGTCCTATATATAAGTGGGGATAGACCCAGAGACTGATGCCTTATCAGTGGGCTCTATTTTGGAATCTGTGCTCCTGAGAGTGACAAAATTGGACTCAAATAAGTCCTCCCTGCACATGGTTCACCAGTCCCTTCTATTCAAACCTATATGTGATGCTGAAGTTTTTAGGTATACTTCCAGAGACTGGAGCCTCTGGCCTACCTATGTGCCAGGTGTGCATGGAATCTCGGTGGAGCTGCAACTCCTACCCTACAGCTCAATGGACTCATCCAAGTCACCTGGGGAGGAGACAATGATGGGCAATGGCCATCCCAGGGAATGGAGAGGGCCTGCATCTGCAGGCAGGATCATCCCACCCACCATATCCATGGGATATAAGCCCTCTCTCACTGGGAGGTGGAGTGGACATCACCATCCCAGCCCCCTCAGGATTGGGGGAAGAACTATGGACTAGAGTGGACTTGATGGTATTCTGTTGTTCACATATGGTGATTTTAGCAATGGAAGAAATTATAACAATGAGGTGGAGCCAGTGGCCACTAGATACTTTTGGGGCAGGGAGGGAACAAGCAGTTGAAATGCAGGGGCTTCTTTGGGATTTGGAGGTTGTCCTGAGTACCTTTGTGGCAACGGATGTAGGCCATTTTAAATCAGCACACACCACTCAGAACTGTGTTGGAGAGAGTGTGGTCTACGGTGTGAACTGTGATCTATGGTTGGTGGCAAGGCCCCAGGATGTGTAAGTCCATTGAGGGTGGTGGGCCACACTGTGGGAGATGTTTGTGTGGGATGTGGTGGGAGGTGTGGGAGGTGGGCAACATGGGAATCCCAGTGGGTTCCGGGTAATATTTTGGGTATCTAAGCACCACTTAAAATATATTTATATATATACATAAATAACATTTTTGTAAGCAAATGCACATATATGCATATATATTTATATATCATTTTGCAAATGTTGGTATGTATTGTGAAAATTTTGATTTTTACCCACAATAAAAAAATTTAAAAATAAATAAATAAATAAATAAATAAGAATTAAGATAAAAGAAGCACAGACTTCATTTGCAGCACACTGCAGAGAATACAAACTCTATAGAACTAGGCCAAAAAAGCCACTAAGCAAACAACTACTGCAACAAACACAGGTGGAAGGGGATCAGATTCCATAGTGCTACAATATATTATCTAAAATGTCAAGTTTTGAACAAAAAGTTAGGAGATATGGAAAGAAATAAGAAAGTATGGGCCATAGCATACCTAAGGGAGACTAGATTTTGGACTTAGTAGACAAAGACTAAAGACTAAAATCACTTATTATAAATATGATCAAAGATTAAAGGAAACCATTTTTAAAGAATACAGTAGAGTATGAAAACAGTGGTTCACAAATAAACATCATCAATAGAGAGATAGAAATTACAGAAAAGAACCAAATATAAATTTTGGAATTGAAAGTACAATAACAAATTTAAAAATTCATTAGAGGTGCCCAAGAGCAGTTTCACGCTGGCAGAAAGAATCAGTGAACTTGAAGATAGGTCTATAGAGATTATACAGTCTAAGGAAACAAAAGGAAAAGGAATTTTATGAAATGGACAGAGCCTCAAAGACCTATGGGATACAATTAAACATACCAATAAGAAAAGAGATAAAACAAAATGGAGTTAGTCTGGCTAAGAAATTTAAAATAGAATTGGGAGGCCATTCAGGAAGTTACTCTTATGAATGTCTCAGCCAGATATCACAAACTGCCAAGGTATGTAAATCCAAAAACAACAATGTTTCTAAGGGCATCTGGATGCCATGAGCCAACTACAAGAAAAAGAAATCAGCAAACTGTCTAACTTGAAGCCCCAAACATCCACCAATCATACTTCTTTACAATCAACTTATGTAATCTCCTTTTTCTTTACAAACCTTTGCTTGGAAGTCCCAAGATGGGACACAATTTGGGTTGCTACCAGAGTCTGTGCTCCCTGACTTGCAATACTAAGACCTCAAATAAATGTTTTTGTTGCCATGAAGTTCACTCTGTAATTTATCAGTTGACACTAACATTTGCAATATAGAATCCCAGAAGGAAAGGAGAGAGAGAGAACAAGACAGAGAAAACCATTGAAGATATAATGACCAAAATGTCTCAAATTTGTTGAAAAGCATTAATCTGCACATCCAAGCAGCTCAAAGAACTCCAAGCAGAATAATTATAAAGAATCTACACCTAACCATATCATAGCTAAACTGTCAAAAGACAAAGACAAAGAGGACATCTTGAAAGCAGCAAGAAAAAAATGACTTATCACATACAGGGGCTCCTCAGTAACATTAACAGCTTATTTCTCAATAGAAGTAATATAAGGGGGTATGGGAAAGTATACTGTATTAGTCAGCCAAAGGGGTGCTGATGCAAAATACCAGAAATTTGTTGGTTTTTATAAAGGGTATTTATTTGGGTTAGAAGTTTACAGTTACCAGGTCATAAAGCAGTTAGTTCCCTCACCAAAGTCTATTGCCACATGTTGGAGCAAAATGACTGCTGATGTCTGTGAGGGTTCAGGCTTCCTGGGTTCCTCTCTTCCCAGGGCTTGCTTCTCTCCAGGCTCAGCTCCTCTGCTATCTCCACAAGGCCAGCTGTAGACTATCATGCAAATGGCTTGTTTCTCTTCCTGGGGCCTTTTCTCTTTCCTCACGACCAAGCTCCTCTGTGTGCTTACTTGCCAGGGCTCCAGCATTAAATCTCCAGCATCAAAACTCCAACTCTATCCTTTACCATGTCTTTTATCTGTAAGTCCCCACCCACCAAGGGGCAGGGACTCAATGCCCTACTGACAAGGTCAAATCAAAGCCCTAATCATAATTTGATTAAGTAAAATTAAAACCTTTGAATCCAATACACTCTAATAAGCCCAGAGGAAAGGAATAGTTTACAAACATAATCCAATATTTCGTTTTGGAATTCATCAATAATATCAAACCGCTACATATACCAAATGTCACTACAGACCATAGTTAGTAGTAATAGTCTAAAGATGTTCTCTCATAATCTGTAATAAATGTTCCACAACAATGTAAGGTGTTAGTGGAGGGGTGTTGTATGTGAATTCTTCACATTGTGCATGATTGTTTTGTAAGTTCACAACTTCTCTAATAAAATATATATATATATTAAAAATGAAGTAATATAAGCCACAAAGCAGTGGGCTGACATATTCAAAGTGCTGAAAGAAAAAACAAACTGCCAAACTAGAATTCTATATTCAGAAAAATTATTCTTAAAAATGAAAGCAAAATAGATACATTCCCAGGTAAAGACAGAGAGAATTTGTCACTACCATATCTAAACTTACAAAAAATTCTGAGAACTCCTTCAAGCTGAAAATAAATGATACCAGATGATATCTTTAATCCATATGAAGAAATAAAGAGCATCAATAAAGGTAGTTACATAGGTAAATATAAGAGAATATATTATATATACCTCTCCTATTCTCTAAACATTTAAAAGACAACTGCATAAAACAATAATTACAAAACTTTATTATTGGGATTATAACACATAAATATGTCATTTGTATGATAATTATAATACAAAGGAAGGGAGAGAAGGAAACTACATTGAAGCTAAGTTTCTATACACTATTGAAACAGGCTAGTATTAATCTTAACAAGATTAAGTTAACATGCATATTGTAGTCTTCAGTACAACTACTAAGAAAATTACTCCAAAAAGTTAGTTAAAACACAACAAAGGAAGTCAGATAGTATAATAGAACACTATAAACTATCTGTATAGCACAAAAAAGGACAGTAAAGGAGGAACAGGAACAAATGACATGAGGCATATAATAAACAAATAGCAAATGGCAGAAGTAAATCTGACTATTAGTGATTACATTAAATTTTAAATAGAGTAGAAGAAGAAGAGGGGAAGGACAAGAAAAAGAGGAGGAGGAAAGGGAGAAAGAGGGATGAGTGAAAGAGAGGTAGAGGTAAAGAGATAGGGGAGGAGAACAAGGAGGATGAGGATTAGGGCAGGAAAGAGGCAGAAAAAGAGAAAGGGGAGGAAGAGAGGAAGAAGGAATAGGAAGAAATATAAGTATCAATAACAGTAACAATTGCCTTTAGATGAGCACTCACTAAGTTCAAGGTTTGTGCTAAACATGCTAAAATAATCTTTTTCAATACTAGGGCCTCTACCAGTGTGTATGCTCTAGCACTATTGAAGTTCTCTTTTCTGGTTGATAAATAGCCATTATCCCAAGCTTCCATGTCCTTCCTTACTACCTTGGCAACCCTGGCTCCTCCTCCAGGATTATTGTGGGCTTCACCACAAAATAGCAACTTAATGGGCCAAGTAGAGGGCCTCCAGGACTTTACTTGAGCACTATGGCTGGTGTTTGTAATGACTAATCATTTACTACGCCTTTCTAATGATCAAATATTTAGAATTCTTCATAGCAATCATCATAGCAATGCTGTGAGGCATGTATTTTTATTCTTAAATTTAGATGTCAACCTTGAATCCAGGTCTTTGTAAATCCCAAGTCCATGTTCTTCATCACCATATATAAGTAACTAAGTGCATGTCTAGTTACAACTGTCCCACATTTTTAATGGATACTTGATCCTATAGGAGTAGATTCTAGTGGCCTAAAAAGCCTCGGTTCTGAAGCTGGTTCATACTTCTCTTGATGTTTCTAAACATAAAGAGATCTTTCTGCTGAAGTTTGATCAGCTGGCATCAATTTCCCAATTTTAAGGACACTGCTACTTGATTAGAATTTTAAAAATCAACAAATATTATTTATTCTGAAAGAGGCAAATCACAGTATAGGTAGGTTTATGTAATACCTACAGCAACTACTAAAAAGGCTATACAAATATATCCTTTCAAAAACACTATAGATAAATCAAAATGGAACTCTAAAAAATGTTCAAGTAACCCATAGGAAGGCAGAAAAAGGAAAATAGAGAAAACAAAAAGAAAAAAGAGGGAATAAAGAGAAAACAAAATAAAATGGCAGACATAAGGCCTAACATATAATCACATTAAATGTCAATGGGCTATATACACCAATTAAAAGAGAATGGCAGAGTGGATTAAAAAATATAACCAGACACAAAATGACAAATATTGTATGATCTCACTGATTTGAAATAAGTAGAATAAATGAACTCATAGGATCAGAATCTATAATATAGTTTACCAGGTGCAGATGTAGGTCAGTGGTTGAGCACCTGCCTCCCATGTTCAAGGTTCCAGGTTCAATCCCCAGTACCTCTTAAAAAAAAAAAAAAAAAAAAAAATATATATATATAAATATATATATATATAGGTTACCAGGGGGATGAGATGGGGATAAGGAATGGGGATTTAAGGCTTAAAAGGTACAGGGTTCTTATTTGGAATGATGGAAATGTCTTGGAAATAGATAGTGGTGATGATAAAATGACATTGTGAACGTAATTAACTGTACTGAAATATATATCTGTATTAGTCAGCCAAAGGGGTGCTAATGTGAAATACCAAAAATGGGTTGGTCTTTATAAAGGGTATTTATTTGAGGTAGAATCCAGTTACCAGGCCAGAAAGCGGAAGTTTCTTCTCTCACCAAAGTCCAATGCCACGTGTTGGAGCAAGACAGCTGCCGACGTTTGCCAGGGTCCAGGCTTCTTGGGTTCCTCTCTTCCCAGGGGCTGCATTTCTCTCCAGACTTAGCTCCTGTTTCCTCCACAAGGTCAGCTATAGACGATCAGGCGAATGGCTCGATTCTCTTCTCCTGGGGCCTTCTCTCCAATATCAAAACTGCTTCTCAAAAACTGCTTCCTCTGTCCTTTGCCTTGCCTCTTATATTCGATTCCCCCACTCACCAAGGGGTGGGGCTCAAATGCCCTATTGACATGGCCCAGTCAACGCCCTAATCATAATTTAATCATGCCCAGATTAACAGATCCGTTTACAAGCATGATCCAATTATATTGTTTGGAATTCATAATTACATTAAATTGGCCAATGGCTACAATATCAGAATGTGATTAAATGGGCAAATGTTAGATTGCATATATTATAACAGAATCAATTTTTAAAAATCCATGGAACTACTCTACACAGTGAACCCTAATTTAAACCATGGGCTATAGTTAATAGTACAATTATTAAAATGTTCTATCATCAATTGTAACAAGTGTTCCCCACCAATGCAAGTTGTTAATAATAGAGTGGTATATAGGAATCTTGTATTTTATGCATGATTGTTCTGTGAACTCATAACTTCTCTAATAAAGAAAAAATTTAACCCAAACTACATGCTGTCTACATGAAACTCATACCAAATATAGTGATGTAGGCAGGTTGAAAGTAAAAGGATAGAAAAAGATTTATTATACAAACATGAATAAAAAGAAGACAGGAGACTTAATAGATAAAGTAGACTTAATAGCTAAGAAAATTACCAGAGACGGAGTGAGACATTATATAATGATAAAAGAGTCATCTACCAAGAAGATACAGCAGTTCTAAATGTGATTGTGTTAACAATAGCGCTGTAAAATATGTGAAACAAAACTGATAGAATTGAAAGGAGAAATGTTTATAATTCACAATTATAACTGAAGACTTCAATATCTCTTCAGCACACTGAAAATCAGTGAGATAAGTGGGTTGAATGGTGACTCCACAAAAAGGTATTTTCAAGTTCAAATCCCTGGAAACTGAATGTTCCCTTATTTGGAAAAAGGGTCTTTGCAAGTGTAATTAAGTTAATCCAAGAGATCATCCTGAATTACCTGGGTTGGCCCTAAATCCAATGACAAGTGTCCTTATAGGAGGCAGAGAAGGAAAAGACACAGAGACGTTTATGTGAAGACAGAGGCAGGGATTGAAGTAATGTAAGCACAAGCCAAGGAAACCATGGACTGCCTAGAATCACCAGAAATTGGAAGAGGCAAAGTACTAGAGCTCCAGAGGAGTACAGCCCTGCTGGATTTCAACTTCTAACTTCCAGAACTGTGAGGTTCTGTTGTTTTAAGCCTCCTAGCTTTTAATTTGTTATGGCAGTCCTAGGAAATGAATACAGCAAAGTAATAGAACTCATCAATGACATCAGCCAACAGGATCTAACTGACATTTATAGAACACTCCACCCAACAACTGCCAAGTGCAATTTCTTTTCATGTGCCCACAGAACGTACATCAAGATAGACCATATCCTGGACCATAAAAGAAAACTTAACAAATTTAAAAGAATTGAAGTCATAGAGAGTGTGTTCCCTGACCACAGTTAAATCAAACTAGAAATCAATAACAAAAAGATAACAGGAAAGCATTTAGTTATTTGCATCTTCTCTCTCTTTGCTTGTCAATCTAGCTAAAGATTTGTTGATTTCATTGATTTTTTTCAAAGAACCAACTTTTGGTTTTGATGATTCGCTTGACTGTATTTTTACTCTCTATATCATTTAACTCCACTAATCTTTGTTATGTCTTTCCTAATGCTCACTTTGGGATTAATTTACTTTTTCTAGATACTCCAGTTGTGAGGTTATCTCTTATTTGAGATCTTTCTTCTTTTTAAATGTAAGAATTTAGAGCTAAAACTTTCCCTCTCAGTACTGCCTTTGCTGCATCCTGTAACTTTGGCATGGTGTGTTTTTGTTTTCATTCACTTCAACATATTTACCAATTCCCCCTGTGATTTCTTCCTTGACCCAATTTTTTTTAAGAGCGTGTTACTTAATTTCCACATGTTTGTGAATTTTCCAGTTCTCCCTCTGTTATTGATTTCCAGCTAAATGCCATTGTGATTAGAGAAGACATGTTGTATGATTTCAATATTTTTAAATATATTGAGTCTTGTTTTGTAGCCTAACATATGGTCAATAATGAAGAATGAATGTGTATTCTGCTATTGTTGGGTGAAATGTTTTACATATGTCTGTTAGGTTGAGTTAGTTTATAGAATTATTCTATTTCCTTATTGATTTTATATCTAAATATTCTATCCATTATTGAAAGAGGTATATTGAAGTCTCCTACTATTAATGTAGAGCTGTTTATTTCTCCCTTAAAATCTGTCAATATTTGTATCATTTATTTTGAGTCTCTGTCATTAGATGAATATATATTTATAATCATTATGTCTTCTTGTTGAATTGACCCCCTTTATCAGTGTATAGTGACCTTTTTTGTCCCTCAAAACAATTTTTGATGTAAAGTCTATTTTATCTGATATTAATGTAGCTAACCCAGCTCTTTTTTGGTTATTAATTGCATGTTATAATTTTTTCCATCCTTTCACTTTCAACCTACTTGTGTCTTTAACTTTAAGGTGAGTTTTGTAAACAGAATATAGTTGAGTCATGCTTTTTTTTTTTAACCCCTTCTTCTAATTGCTGCCTTAGACTGTATAGTTTAATACATTTACATTTAAAGAAACTACTGATGGTGTAGGAATTTCTTCTGCCTTTTTGCTATTTGGTCCTTGTAAGTCTTATGCCTTTTCTGTCCCTCAATTCTTTCTTTAATGCCTACTTTCATATTTATTTGTGGGGTGTTTTTTTTTTTTTTTTTTTTTTTTTGTAGTGTATCATTCTGAGTCCCTTTGCATTTCCTTCTCTATATTTTTTTCAGATATTTTCTTTGTGGTTACCATGAGGCTTAAATTTAACATCCTAAATCTATAGCAATCACATTTGATTTGATACCAACTAAATTTCAAAAGCTATGCATACTCTTTCCTATAACTATCCTCTACTTTTTTGCTGTACTTGTTACAAATTATACCATTATGCATTGTATTCTCAGCCAATAGATTTATCATAGCTATGCATTTACATTTTAGAACATCCAAAAAATAAAAGTGGAGTTACACACTGGCAATTTGAAATTATTTTATGAATTCCATAAAAAGAAAGATTATGTTTGTGGGCTGGTCCACTCCTGTGGACTACTTCAGTGAGACATGACTCAGGTTGAGTCTGCCCTCTTACTGGGTTTGATAAAAAACAGAGACACACCAGAAAAGAGAGCTCTGCCATTTTTCATCCTGCCATGTGACAGAATGGAGAGGCTCAAGAAGCTGAGTACCCGGGGAAAGATGAGCCATTTACCTGATAGCCTGCTGCTGAAATTGGAAAGAAAGCAGAGCAGCCAAGCCTGAGAGAAGAGGCCTGGTCAGAGACATGCCTTATACCTGGTTGCTCTCAGCTGAGCTCTGGGAGATGGTATAGTCCAGAAGGGAAGGCAGATACCAGGCAGAGATCACCCACCATCTTGCTTCCAAACATGGCCACTGACTTCAATGAAAAAGCACCTCTTATGGTGCCTTGAGTTGGACTTTTCATGGCCTTGGAATGATAAGCTTTTACCCCAAATAAATATCCTTTATAAAAGCCAACACATTTCTGGTACTTTACATCAGCAGCCCTTTGGCAAACTAAAACACATACCAAAAAAGGCAATACAATTGCACAGAAATTTATAATTACCCATATGGTAACCTTACTGGATGACTTTATTTCTATATGCCACTTTGATCCACTGTCTAATGTCCTTTCCTTTTAGTCAGAAGAACTCCATTAGCACCACTTGTAGGGCAGGTCTGGTGGTGATGAAGTCCCTCAGCTTTTGCTTACCTTTGAATTTCTTAATCTTCCCCTAATTTTTGAAGGTCGGTCTTGCTGGATATAAATTCTTGGTTGAAAATTGTTTTCTTTCAGCACATTAGTTTGTGCCATTGCCTTCTTCTCCTATGGTTTCTATTGAGAAATCAGCACTCAATCTTATTGGGACTCCCTTGTACAAAACATGTTGCTTTTTTCTTGCAGCTTTCAGAACTCTTTTCATGTCCTTGGCATTCAGCAGTATACTATTATGTGTCTGGGTGTAGTTATTTTCAAGTTTATCTTTTGGGATTCATTGGAATTCTTGAAAGTGCAAATTCATGACTTTCATAAATTTGGGTGGTTTTCTGCCATTACATTTTTGGATATTCACAATGTCCTTTTCTCTCTTCTCTTCTTAGGCTCCCATATTGTGTACATTGGAGTACTTGATGCCATCCCACAGGTCTCTTAGGCTCTGTTCCCCTTTTTTCATTCTTTTTTCTTTTTGCTCCTCATTTCAATTTTCTTCTATTTGATTTCTCTGGTTTTTTGTTTTGTTTTGTTTTTCTTCTGCCAGCTCCAATATTTTATTGAAACTTCCAGGAATTTTTCATTTCAGTCATTGTGGTCTTCAACTCCATTATTTCTGTTTGGTTTCTTTTAAAAATTTATATCTCTTTATTGAGATTCTCATATTGTTCATTCATTGTTTTCCTGATATCATTTAATTATTTCTTTATGTTTTCTTTTATCTTCTTGAGCGTGTAGGGGATCACTTTTTCAGTCTTTGTCTTGTAAGTCCACAGTCTGGTCCTCTTTATTGATGGTTTCTGGATTTTTTTTTGTTTTGTTTTATTTTATTTTATTTATTTCTCTCCCCCCCACCCCCACCCCCACCCCCACCCTCACCCCTATTGTTTTGCACTCGCTGTATGCTCTCTGTGTGTTCTTCTCTGCTTGTCTTCTCTTTAGGTGGCACCAGGAACTGATCCTGGGACCTTCTGGAGTGGGAGAGAGGCACTCAACCTCTTGCACCACCTCACCTCCCTGGTCTGCTGCATCTTTTATTGTCTCTCCTCTGTGTCTCTTTTTGTTGCATCATCTTGTTGTGCCAGCTCTCTGAGTGAACTAGCACTCCTGTGCCAGCCAGCATTCCACTCAGGCCAGCACTCCACATTGGCCAGCTCTCCACTCCAGCCAGCTTGCTGCATGGGCCAGCTTGCCTTTCACCAGGAGGCCCTGGGAATCGAACCCTGGACCTCCTGTATGGTAGATGGAAGCCCAATTGCTTGAGCCACATCCATTTCCTGGTTTCTGGATTTTTAAAAATCTTATTCCTGTTTCTTTCTTTGACTTGTAATATTTTGTTGTAAACTGTACATTTTAATATTTTAATATTTATTTTTATCAATTTTCTTTTAATGTCACACTCAACACATGGTTCTAACACAAAGACTTTAATAACAAGCACATTATGAACTACCTACCTATCCCCAATTAAAGAATATTTTTTAAAAACAGGGTTAGGTAAATTCTAAATTAACAGTGTGTAAAATATTACCATGTCCAATATGTATTCATTCTTGAGAAAACATGAATGAAAAATTGCAATTTCAAAGGAAAGTACATCACTTTTGGTGTTAAATCCTTATATCTTTCTCAGGTTTGTATCAAATGGTTGGGATGTAAGTCAAATGTGTCCATTGCCCTGGAAGATGGTCTTTTCTGTTAAAACTTAGCATTTAAAAAGAAAAAAGAAATTTATATGAATTATGACTACATAAAAAATTTTAAATATAAATAAATAACATCCAACTCTTGCTAAGACCCTTGTGACAGTTTAAGATTATTTATAAATAAATAAATAAAAATGATTATGTTTGTAAACTAATCTATTCCTCTGGATGTGATACTCTTTGATTGTATTAAATTCAGTGAGGGGGACTCTGATTAAGTTTATTTGATAAAATCAATTTACGGTTTCTGATTGGTGTAACTAGGGTTGAGTCCCCACATCCTAGGTGGGTTGATATAAATGGACACTCATTCAAGAAGACTCAGAGAGCTCTGTCCTTTTGATCCTGGGGCTTCAGGGAAAGATGAGCCATTCACCTGATAGTTTGCAGCTGATCTTGGGGAGAGAAGATATAGAAGACCCAGAAAGAAATGAGCCTTATGCCAGGAGAGAGAGGAAACCCTGAGAGACAAGCCCTATGCCAATCTGCAGCTGAGAGAGAGGAAACCCAGAGGAAAAGGCTGAACCCTTGCAGAGATCAGTGACCATCTTGCTTCAAAATGTGGCAACTGACTTTGATGAAACAGCAACCTTGAGTTGGACTCTTTAGGGCCTTGTAAGCTTTTATCCCAAATAAATTCCCTTTATAAAAGCCAACAGATTTCTGGTATTTTGCATTAACACTCCTTTAGCAAACTAATACAACCCTGAATTGCAGGAAATAAGGATGTTCAGTAATCTTCATCATGCATGTTCACCATCACTGCAGAACCGTTACTGTTCTGTGTCACCAGTCAGCAATCTTTATATTAACACACAAGTGTTTCACTTTGGACAAGGTAAAGAGTCTTTCCAAGGGTACATAAAACTTATTTCCAACACAGAAGGTTTTGGGAGACTTCTCCATGTTGGCCTTTTCCAACAGTGTAAGTTTTGGTTCATAACATTCAAAGAAGGCCTCTGTGTATACAGGGTCTTCCAGCATATCCCAAAGGTCCCCATCATCCTACTGCTTCAGACTTTGCAGGTGCTCCTTCCTTGTGTCACAGTTGTCGGGAATCACTTCACTCAGCACTACATCCTGGTATTTAGTGCCTGGGTTGTCTGTTCCTTAAGTTTATATCCAGATCCTGATATGACAGAGATTTCTTTGCATGCCAGGAGCTAACAAAAACAAACCAATACAAAAAACACTTTTCACAGTCTTTGGAAATTGGCTTTTTGTTGTACAGTACTCTCCTTCAGAGTTTAGCCCTCCTATTAAGATTACATCAAGGCAAAACTGAAGTGCATGGTCCTCATCTTTTCTGAGCCTTGTACTGACTTTGTGCTCACTCATGGTCTTAGGAATTTCCTGTTTACAGGAATTCAAGATCCCCACTCTAATCCCTATGAAATAGACTATTCCCTCATTCCAGGTGCACATATTATTAAAGCAGGTAAGCCTTTGCCCCAGATTGCTTTGATTTATTGTTTCTTACACTGGTTTAGCTGTCCCCAAGCAATTCTGCCAGCAGTCTATTTCTGGGAGGGAGAGCCAAGATGAGTTTGCTGGTTCAGTCTTTTGGGCTGCCACTTGATAGTTTGGCAATGACGTACATGCAGTCAAGAATGTGCATAGAAATGACTCAAACCAGTCCACTCACCAGTATCTTTTTAATTTTACATTCTTAAAAATTTCAAATATGTTTATATGTGAGGTACACTTTTTTCTTTTTCTTTTCATTCCACAAATCTTAAATTGTATAAAATTGATAGAAAAGATTAAAAATCACTATTTTTCACAGATACTTGTATTAAAATTTTAGTAACTTCTCCTTACTACTTAACAGGATTTTTAGCCTTTAAGCAGTGTTTTGTATTTAAAAATGCCACCACTTTTATATATATTATAAAAAAAGTATAACTAATTTTAAACTTGTTTTTAACAGCTTTTGCTTCTGGAAGATGACTTAGACATAGTTTTCCCTATTCCTTTTGCTAAGTACAAATAAAATTTTTGGAAATTATATATAAAACAAACAAGAGGAGTCTCTGAAAGATTTACAGAAGAAGGTGAACTACCTAGAGACTTTAATACCGAGTGACACATGATGAGTTCCCTCTTTTCTCTTCATATATCTCAGACTTGGAGCTAAAGAAGCCAGTGACCTGGAAATGCCAATGGATATATACAACAAAAGTCTCAACAAGAGCCTTCTCTCTCTAGCCAGACGATCAGGAAAGAGATAGCTCAGCATGATAGAAAAGTTTTAGATAATAACCTTTCTATTCCGGCCTAACAACAACAACAAAAAGTGCATAGAGATTACTCTGCTCCTTCTGGAACCAGGTCAGGGCTCCAAAATGGAAATGCAGTGGGCTCCACATTGTGCTGAGGAAGGTTGGAGGAGAGGCCAGAAAGAGTCCCATAATCTTCTACCATTTTAAAAAATATTTATTTCTCCCTCCTCCTCATTATTTGCACTCACTGTCTGCTCGTTGCGTGCTCTCTCTGTCTGCTCATTCTTTTTCTTAAGGAGACACTGGGAACCAAACCCAGGACCTCCCATGTGGGAGAGAGGTGCCTAATCACTTGAGCCACCTCCTCTACCTGCTTGTTGTGTCTCTCATTGTGTTTCCTTGTTGTGTCACCTTGTGGTGTTATCTTGTTGCATCAGCTCACTGTGCCAGCCCATCATATCAGCTCATTGTCTTGCTTGTCTTCTTTAGGAGGCATCAGGAACTTAATCCAAGACCTCCCATTTGGTAAGTGGGCACCTAGTCACTTGAGCCTCATCCACTCCCTGCTTTGTTGTGTCTGTTATTATGTTTTCCTCCTGTGTCTCTTGTTGTGTCATCTTGTTGCGTCAGCTCGCAACATCAATCCATCATGTCAGCTCGCTGTCTTGCTCGTCTTCTTTAGGAGGCACTGGGAACTGAACCCAGGACCTCCCATGTGGTAGGTGGGAGCTCAACTGCTTAGACCACATCTGCTCCCTGCCACCACCATTTTTATTTTTTTATTTTTTTAAAAGATTTATTTATTTTTTATCCCTCCCCTTACTGCTTGTGCTCACTGTGTCCATTTGCTGTGCATTTTTCTGTGTCTGCTTGTCTCCCTTTGTTGTGATCCCCCCACTATTTTTAATGCTGCATTTTCTTGATTTTGCACTGCCCAGTTACTGCAACCCTTGCAGAAGATGATGCTTCCCATTTATGATCATTATTCAAAGATTATGTGGGAAGAATGGCACCCAGGAGTGTTTTACATTACTATCATGGTTCAACAAACCCTCAATTCATTTTTTTGTTTTTTACAATCAATGGTATTTGGTATAATCATATAGTTGTGCATTCATCACCGCAATCATTATTAGAGCATTTTCATTATTCCAATAATAATAATAATAATAAACAAAAAATAGACGAACAAAACTCATCACCTCTCAATGTCTCTATGCTTTCCCTGCTGAACATAGCTGCTATTCTCTTTCCATCTCTCTAGTTTATTTGTATTTATATTTTGTAAAAACAATCTTATATATGCAAATTACCCATGTTCATATATCACACAAGGCTTCACTATGTTATATAGTCCCATGGTACATTTTTTTAAAGCTTTCTTTCTAGTAATATACATGTCCTTAGACTTTCCCTTTCAACCACTGTCATGTCCATATAATAGCACTACTATGATGTGCTTTCACCATTTCTATTCATTTCCAAAGATTTCCAAATAGCATTTTTACCAGTTCTGTACAGATTAACCCTCAGCTTTCCATTATCTATCCTCATTCTATTTTTTGGTGACCTATATTCTAATTATTAACTCCATGAGTTTACAAAATATATTTAGTTCATAATAGCACAATCATACAATATTTGTCCTTTTGTGTCTGTAAAATTCACCAAGAGTGAATATGCATTCTTATCTCTCTACATCCTCTCCAACACTTACAGTTTTCTGACTTTTTAATAGTGGCCATTCTAACAGGTGTGAAATATCTCATTGAAGTTTTTAAATTTTTAAATAAATATATATATTTTTATTTTTAAAGAAGCTTTAGCTTACATAAATGTTACATAAAAAATATAAAGTATTCCCATATGCCCCACTCCCTCCCCCTCCCACACTTACCCACATTAACAACATCCTCATTAGTGTGGTACATTTGTTACAATTGCTGAACACATATTGAAGCATTGCTACTAACAATGGATTACAGTTTACATTACAGTTTACTCTCTGTCCCACACAATTTTGTAGGTTATGGCAAAATATACAATGGCTTATATCTGTCACTGCAGTGTCATGCAGGACAACTCCAGTGTTCCAAAAATGTCCCCTTATTACACCTATTCTTCCCTCTCCCTTCCCTCAGAACCTCTGGTCGACACTGCCTTTATATCAATGATAAGAGTTCTTCCATTGCTAGAATAATAAGAAAACTATAGTAGAATAATAATAAGTCTACTTTAGTCCATTGTTCATTCCCCAATCTTGAGGATTTGGGGATGGTAGTGCCCACTCTGCTTCTAATTGAGAGGGAGCTTAGATCCCATGGGGCAGATGGCTGGAAATATCTTGCTTGCAGTTGCAGACACTCTCTGTTCCTTGAGATGGGCATTGTCCATCATTATCTTCTTGTTAGTTGTCCTGGGTGAGTCCAATGAACAGGAGAGTAGGTGTTGCAACTCTGCTGAAATTCAGGGCTCAAATGGCACATGGATGGATCAAAGGTTTAAGTCTCTGGGACATATATTTATCAAATATAGTGCTAATTATAGGTTCAAATAGAAGTGGCAGAGGAGCCATGTGTAGAGAACCTATAAATGAGTCTAACTAGGGATCATAAATTCCAAAGTAAGGCCCTTTGACAAGGTGCTGAATTCCTGAGCTGTCTGATCTTGAAGATGTTTTCCTACATTTTCCTCTAGGAGTTTTATGATTATGGCTTTTATATTTAGGTTGCTGATCCATTTTGAGTTAATTTTTGTATAAGGTGTAGGATAGGAGTCCTCTTTCTTTCTTTTGGATATGGGTATACAGTTTTCCCAGCACTATTTGTGAATAGACTGTTCTGACCCACCTTGACAGCCTTGTCAAAGATCACTTGACCGTAGATGTGAGGGACTATTTCTGAGTTTTCAATTTAGTTCATTGGCCAATCTGTCTTTATGCCAGCACCATGCTGTTTTTACTGCTGTAGCTAAGTAATATGCTTTAAAGTAAGGAAGTGAGATTCCTCCAACCTTGTTCATCTTTTTAAAGACATTTTTGGCTATTAGGAGCCCCTTACCTTCCAAATAAATTTGATTCTTGGCTTTTCTGTTTCTGAAAAAATGGCTTTGGGGATTTTGTTGAATCTGTAAATCAGTTTGGGTAGAATTGACATCTTAATGATATTTAGTCTTTAGTTCATGAACATGGAATTTATTTAAGTCTTCTTCGGTTTCTTTTACCAATGTTTTGTAGTTTTCTGAATATAGGTCCTTTATGTCCTCGGTTAAGTTTATTCCTGAATATTTGATTCTTTTAGTCGCTATTGTAAATGGAATTTTTTTTCTGATTTCCTTCTCAGATTGCTCATCAGTAGTGATAGAAATGCTTCTGATTTTTGCATATTACTCTTGTATCCCATCACTTTTCTGAACTTTTAGTTCTAGTAGCTTTATTGCTAATTTTTCAGGATTTTCTAGATATAAGATCATATCATCAGTGAATAGTGAAAGTTTTACTTCTTCCTTTCCTATTTGGGTACCTTTTATTTCTTTATCTAGCTTAATTGCCCTAGCTAGAACTTCTAGCATAATATTGAATGGCAGTGGTGACAGTGAGCATCCTTGTCTTGTTCCCAATCTCAGCAGGAAAGCTTTCATTGTACCATTGAGTACAATGTAGGTTTTTCTTTTTATATATATATATATGCACTTTACCATATAGGGAAGATCGATGATCTTCTCAAAGAACCAACTTTTGGTTTCTTTGACTCTATTATAGTTTTTTTGTTCTCGATTTCATTTATTTCTGCTTTGATCTTTACTATTTCTTTCCTTCTGCTTGGTTTGGGATTAGTTTGCTGTTCTTTTTCTAGTTCCTCCAGGTATGCATTTGGATCTTCAATTTTAGTTCTTTCTTCTCTTTTAATATAAACATTGAGTTCTATAAATTTCCCTCTTAGCACTGCCTTTGTGGTACCCCGTAGATTTTGACATATTATAGTCTCATTTTCATTCATCTCAAGACATTTACTGAATTCCTTTGCAATTTTGTCTTTGATCCACTGATTATTTGTTTAATCTCCATATATTTATAAATTTTTCCCATTTTCATCCATTGTTGATTTCCAGCTTCAGTCAGTTATGATTAAAGTGTTTTGTATAATTTAAATCATTTTACATTTATTGAGACCTGTCTTGTGACCCAACATATGGCCTATCCTGGAGAAGAATCCGTGAGTGCTTGAAAAGAATGTATATCCTGCTGTTTTGGGGGTATAATGCTCTATAAATATCAGGTCCAGTTCATTTATCATATTATTCAAGCTCTCTGTTTCTTTGTTTATCCTCTGCCCAGATGTTCTATCCATCTGAGAGTGGTGTATTGAAGTTTCCAACTATTATTGTAGAGATGTCTATTTCTCCCTTCAGTTTTGCCAGCGTGTGCCTCATGTATCTTGAGGCACTCAGTAAGGTGCATAAATATTTATCATAGTTATTTCTTCTTGGTGAACTGCCCCTTTTATTAATATATAATGACCTTCATCATTCCTTATAGCAGTTTTGCATTTAAAATCTAATTTGTCCGATATTAGTATTGTTACTCCAGCCAGCTCTTTTTTTGGTTACTATTTGTATGGAATATCTTTTTCCAATCTTTCACTTTAAACCTGGTTGTGTCCTTAGACTGTCTGAGGTGAGTCTCTTGTAGACAGCATATAAATAAATCATATATTTATTAATGCATTCTATCAGTCTATGTCTTTTGATTGTGAAGTTCAAGCCATTAACATTCAATGTTATCACCCTAAAGGCATTACTTACTTTGTTCATTTTATCCTTTGTGTTCTGTTGTCATATCTTACTATTGTCTGTTTTTTTACCCTTCCTAATAATTTTCATTTCTACATTCTTCTCCAAGTCTTTTGCCTTTGTTTTTTCCTTTCAGGCTGCAGCACTCCTTTTAGGATCTCTTTTAATTCTGGTCTTTTGGGAACATACTCTTTTAGTTTTTCTTTGTCTATGAAGACTTTGAACTCAGCCTCAATTTGAAGGCAGTTTTACCAGATAAGGAATTCTTGGCTGGCAATTTTTCTCTTTCAGTTCTTAAATGCATCATACCACTTTCTTCTCGCCTCCATGGTTTCTGATACAGATTGACACTTAATCTTATTGAGCGTCCCTTGTATATAATGCATTGCTTTTCTGTTGCTGCTTTCAGAATCTTCTCTTTATCTCAATTTATCATTCTGAATAGTAGGTATCTCAGAGTAGGTCTCTTTGATTTATTCTGTTTGGGTTGTGTTGTCCTTCTTGGATATTGATATTTATGTCTTTCATAAAGGTTGGGAAGTTTTCAGTCATTATTTCCTCATATTTTCTTTCTACTCCTTTTCTATTCTCTTTTCCTTCTGTAACACCAGTAACATGTATGTTCGTGCATTTTGTGTTGTCATTCAATTTCCAGAGAACTTGTTCCATTTTTTCCATTCTTTTCTCTTCTGTTCTCCTTTTCCAGTTCAGGTGTTCTGTCCTCAAAATCACTAATTCTGTCTTCAAGCAATTCAAATCTATTGTTACATGCCTCTAATGTTTTTGTTGTTGTTGTTGTTTTTTAAGGAGGTACCGGGGATGGAACCCAGGACCTTATACATGAGAAACAGGTGCTCAACCACTGGGAACCTACATCTGCTCTCCAATGAGAGTTGGGTTTTTTTGTTTGTTTGCTTGCTTGTTTTGTTTTTAGGAGGTAATGGGGATCAAACCTGGGACTTCATAAATGGGAAGCAGGCATTCAACCACTTGAGCTACATCTGCTCCCCCTCTAATGTATTTTTAATCTCATCCATTGTGTCTTTCATTCCCATAAGCTCTGTTACTTTTCTTTGCAGGCTTTCAAATTGTTCTTTATGCTCACCCAGTGTCTTCTTAATATCCTTTATCTCTTTAGTCATATTTTCCTTCAATTCTTTTAATTGATTTAGGAGATTTGTGTGATTAGCATTGATTAGTTGTCATAAATTCTATATCTCATCAGAATATTTGCTTTGTTCCTTTGGCTGGGCCATCTCTTCCTGTTTTTTTAGTATGGCTTATAATTTTTTTGCCGATGTCTAGGCATCTGAATATGTTGGTGAATTTACTCTGATGGTCAGTTTCTCTCTCTTGCCTAGTGGTTTTTCTCATGGCTTCTCTTTGATTTTTGATTCAACTTATTCTGAGTCTTTAAAATTGCCAACTTAAGTTATCAAAATCAGACCAAGGCCTCACCAATGGGACATGGATTTTCTCCCATGGGGTTCAGGTTAAGAGAGACCTAAAAAAAGTTTTTTCTCCTTGCAGTTTCTTGCCAGCCAGCAGATGGTGTATGTCAGTCACCCTTTCCACGAAGGTGTTTCTTTCAACCTTCGCTTGCCAGTGTTTCTGGTCTGGGCCCAGCCAAGATTCAAGTGGGCTCTGCTGGCCTAATTCACTGGAGAGAAAACACTCTCCACCCTCTGATGCACCCTTTCTTTTCACGGACAGGAAGATGTCTGTTCCCCTCTTTGTGGCTGCAGTGAGTGAGGGGTTTTATCCAGGCTTAATGCCTTGAGGGTGGAGGATAGTGCCCTTCCCGGCTGCCGCTGGGGCTTAGTAACTCATATTTGTTGTTCAGGTTCTCTCCCTCCCTTGCCCTCCTGGGGGTTGTGCAGCACTTTTCTTTTCTGATGACCCCAAAAGCAGGTCCCTCAGACAGCTTTTGGCCCTTTTTCTGCTGTTTTTGTGAGAGAGTTGAGCCCTGCCTGCTTACTTTGATGCCACCTTCCCAGAACTCTACCCGCACCCCCTTCAATTCATTTTTAACATGTGTTTTCTACATTTCTCTGGTGCCTTCTGAGACACTGGGACTCCAAAAGGGGTATATTTACTCCTAACTAAACTAACTAGTCCTTATTGCTCTGGTTAAGGAAGCAACTTTTTACCATTACTAGAAAGAACATGGACTCTGGAGTGGCAAACTCCAATTTGAATCTCTTTCCTGCTCATAACTGTGAGTTCTTTTGTAAGGTTTCTTAATCTCTCTGAGCCTTGGGTAAAAAAGTGATAATAATCTGTGTAATAAGTTTCTGAGTGAATAAAATAAAATAATATATGCAAAGCATCAGGGATATAGTATACACTTCATAAATGCCAACATCTACTCTCTAAGATTAATAAATAAGGAAGAAAGGTCAGATCTTCAATAAGTTATGACATTGTTGATGTTAACTTATCTTGGACTAACCCCATCCATAATCACTGCAATATTCAATTATGAAAACTCAAAAGGAGCCAGAATTCTAATAATGAAGTATAACAGGCTCTGAGCTCATGGTATTAAATTCTATAAAGCAAGGACTATAGCTTATACTTCTTTTCTATTCTCCATAGTTTCAGAAACATTTTGTCCCTACCTAAGCCTCTCTTAGAGAGCCTCTCCAACTAAATCCAGAAAAGGGTAAACTCATGATTTTAAGTGCATCTGCCCTTCTCAGGGATTGGATCAAGAGTATGCATTGGCTCAAGTAGGGCCAATCAGAGTCTCTTAAGAATTTAGAATTGAAACACAGGTAAGAGATGGTGTAGGACA
Organism: Tolypeutes matacus; assembly: GCA_026826555.1. NCBI lineage: Eukaryota > Metazoa > Chordata > Mammalia > Cingulata > Chlamyphoridae > Tolypeutes > Tolypeutes matacus. Next base: position 26,330,038 of record JAKSZT010053887.1, read on the forward strand.
CTCAAATTGGAGATTGGGAGGAAAGGCAGGTTCTGGTACCATGAACTTTTGAGTGACCTAAAGTTTTGCAAATAGTAATTAGAACCATGTAGAAGGTGGTCAGCAGAGAGGACTGATGATCAAATTCAGAAATAAAAGCTGGAGTGTGAATCCATACAGCTTGAGAGAGAGAGAGGAAAATATCCACAGAGAGACCAAAACAGACAGGAGGGCATATAGGGAAAAGTATGGAAGAGAAGGAGTCAAAGGGATTATTGGGAAAGTATGAGACCCAAGATTGGAATGGTCACCTAGGAGGATTCAGATCTAAGTATCTGTAATCTGCAAACCCTACTGAGACTCTGTTGCCAGCATAAGCATCCCCTTTACTCCTAATTTATGATGACCCTGATTTGCTTGAAGACCCTGCAATAATCTCACTTTAGGATTATTATTTGGTAGGTGAGTACCAGATTTCCTCATGCCCTACCCCACTCTCCCTCATTACTTCCACTCCTATAACTAGAGTCAGATATTAGCATGCTCATGGGGCTAATTACAGCCAAAATTGGGAGCAATAAGTCTGCAGGGAAAAAGAGTTTAAAACTTGCATGAATTTTTATTAGCAAAATCCTGAGGAATGTATATGGAACTACTAAGAGAGTACAGCACCAAGGACAGAGGAAAATAAATTTCAGTTAGGCTGAAATTATTATACAGGTGCACTTACCAGAGATTCTGGATTCAATGTGCTAACATATTGGTAGAATTCTAATTGTTTTCCTTTTTGTTGTTGACAGACTGAAAATTGGATTTACTTCTGGCTTATGCTGAGGTGAGGTGCCAGAAACCCCTTGTAGAGGAAGGAATAGAAAGATTCAAGGACAAGGTAATGTTAGAGTGGATTTGTTATGTGTTACCACTCAGCCATCCCATCTCAGAGAACACTCTTGTCATAACAGCATTGAGAAAAAAATTAATGAAGGTAGCAACAACATATTTGTAAAGCACCATAATGATTATTTTCTGTAGGCCAGGGAAGAAGGTAGAGTATACTGAAAATGAAATAGGCTGTATTATTGAAATGAGGAGGATGATATCTCAGGGTGACAAAGACTAATAAATAGAATAGAACTGGTAGGGTAATCATAAGGATGTGACCCACAGTGATCTTTGGTTTTGAGTAATTGATCATAGGATCCCTAGTGCTGAAATAGAACGGTCATAATATTTATCGGGATAAAGAAATTTTCTCTGTAGTAAAGGCCCTTAGGTAAGTATTTACAAAGGACATGAATATTCTCACATTCTGGATTTATTCTGAGAGACCACATATCTCTTTCTCCAAACCAACATATTACCAATCTTCATATCTTATTTCTTCCATGTCCCTGACTGTCCTGTCAAATCGATTAGTCCTATCCATGCATTATTATCATGAAAAACCATCTATAAACTAGGCTCAATTTTTTTTTCTTTTCCAGAGAATGTAGGGTATGATAGGATGGCAGTGTGGCAGCTTATAGATGTGTACCCTAGAAAAACATGTTCTTAAACTTAATCCATTCCTGTGGGTGTGAACTCATTGTGAATGGGAATTTTTATGAAATTACTTTAATTGGGGTGTGGCCCAACTGAATTGAGATGGATCCTAATTCTATATCTGAAGGTCTTATAGGGAAGACCACAGAGAGAGAGAAAGCCACCTAGGGAGCAGCCAGAAGCTGGAAGTCACTGGAACTGAGAAACCAGAAGAGGCTGCCATGTATATTGCCATGTGACAGAAAAACCAGGGACCAGGGACCATTGGCAGCCAGCCCCAGAATGCCAGTCTTCTGGGAGAAAGCATCACCTTGATGATACCTTGACTTTGGAGTTCTCCTATGGGCCAATAAATTCCCATTGTTTAAGCCAACCCAGAGCATGATATTTGCTTTGGCAGCTAGGAAACTGAAACATATAGTGTAATGAGAGGAGACACACCAGGAGTGAGAGCCATCTGCTCATACAGCTTACATTTGCCTTCATGACCTGCTTAAGGCTGATACCAAATATACCACATGACAAAGGAGTGTTGCTGGGCATGCCAGACTCTATGGCTTGATTGATCAGTCACCCAATTCATATGGAGCAGCTGATATCCAGTTAAGTAAGTGTTCAATCTCTACCAGGGCCCAATAGCAAGCCAAGAACTATTTCTAAAAATAAAAATATGCTTCAATATGTGTTCATTAATTGTAACAAATGTACCACACTAATGAAAGATGTTGTTAATGGGGGAAAGTGTGGGAGGCAAAGGGGGCGGGATATATGGGAATCCCCTATATTTTTTATGTAACATTTATGTAATCTAAAGCTTCTTTAAAAATAAAAATATATATTAAAAATAAGAATACTTTTCAAAATAGGCATGATTTTGCTCCAAAATCCTGTGGGCCTCCACTTTGATTCTCCTATCAGGGTTTCCATAGAGCCCATACAACCACAGCTATTTTAAGCACCATTGGACTCACTAGCCATAAGTAGGGTGACCATATAATTTATCATCCAGACTAGGACAATTTTGAGAATGAAAGGAGACATGAGTAATAAATATGCTAGGACAACAGGCATAAATTAAAACATTCCTAAGGTCTATGGTTATTCTAGTCATAAAAGACAAGAGATTGATTTGTTTGCTGTGTATCCAGGACCAATCAGAGTACACATTGAAAGATGAATACAGGAAATGTGTTTTTTTTAAGATTATTTATTTGTTTGTTTATTTATTTATGCCCCCTTGCTGCTTGTGCTCACTGTGTCCATTTTGCTTTGCATTTTTCTGTATCTGCTTGTCTCCTTTTGTTGAGTCATCTTGCTGCATCAACTCACCATATCGCACAGGCCGGCTTGCCTTCACCAAGAGGCCCTGGGATAGTGAGCAATTATAATAATTATGATTTTAAAACAGATCATAAAATTATAAACTTTGATTAAATAATATGTCCATGGGATAGAATAATGAATCCCATCTCTAAAGTTTGAGTCTCCTTTTAAGAAGGGTATCAACATTAACTTAAAAAGAAACTGAAGAGTGCAAATATTCTCGCTGTCCTGACTTTGTGATAATCAGGTAGGCTAAACATTCATTATATTAGAAACCATGCATGTGTCCCCAGAGCTAGTTTTTCTCCTTAGGTCTGGTTTTTAGAATGCTGGTGATAAACCAAGCCTGACTTATTATATGGCTATCTTGTATGGGAAAGGACTGTAACTCTAGGTATCTTTGGTCAACCTTAAGAGATATAACAAGGGGATGGATGTGGCTCAAATGGTTGGGCATCTGTCACCCATATGGAGGGACCTGGGTTTGGTCCCCAGGACCTCCCTGTAAAAATTTTTAGGAAGAAGAATATAGAAGGCGTGGGGGCTGCCAGGCCCCGTGTGTGGGTGCTCTGTCAGGCCCCACGAGGGGGTGAGCTCCCCAGGCCCCATGTGCAGGTGCACCACCAGGCCCCGCCGAACCACACAGCAAGATGATGACGTAACAGGAGAGTGACACAAAAGAGAGCCAAGACAAGATGTGCCGAAAAACCAGGAACTAAGGTGGTACAGGCGGTAGTACACCTCTCTCCCACATCAGAGGTTCCGAGCATCAAATCCCAGTGAAGACAGGAGGAGAAGGATGAGAAGAGAGGGCAAGAAACAAGACAGAGAATTGCCCAGCAAATGGACACAAAAACAGCAAAAATGGGGGGTGTGTGTGTAAAAAATGGATAAAAGTAAATAAATTAAAAATAAATTAAATAATAGGGTGGGTTAGGGGAAAATATAGCAAATATAAGATATGGACTATAGTTAGTACTATAGTAATATTTTGACGATATTCTTTCATAATTTCTAACAAATGTTTCACAACAATGCAAGGTATTGATGGTGGGGTGATGTATGGGAGCCCTGTATGATATTATGCATGTATATTTTATAAATTCACAACTTTCACTATACACTTATTGTTTATGTATGTTCATGTATGAATGATATACTTCAATAAAATTAAATTAAAAAAAGAAACCGAAGAGAAGCAATAGCAGGTCTTCAAAGTACTTTTGTTGTTCAGACACTATGTTATAAATCATATATTTTTCTGTTAATATAATCTAGAAGGTACAGTACATTTTTTACCTGGTGTCATAAGGTTGTATTTGCTAATTAATTCCGGTTCAAATGAGGTCACCAGTAATACAAACTTGACTATGCTCTTATCTTTACATACAATTTCTCTGTTGTATTTTCCTGCTAATCAGGGTAAAGAAATTAAGACTCTCTTGCTTCCAAGCTAATGACTAATCAGAAATGTAAACCTTTATGTTTGTCAAGAAATGTGAAATAAGTTTGAGATACTTAAAAGAGAGCCAAAGGCTTGGCTAGTGTCTTGAATTTAAAATTAACTCTCTGAATTCTGTCCTCCATGAAACTCCCTCAAGAAAAGCTCAGCTTTTTAAAGAATTATAAAAGAACAGAGCAACTTTTTATTTTTGAGATGACCCTCTCAATTCTTTATATTCCTTCTGTGAAGTTAGAAAATAACCTTGATTAAAAACTACAAGTCTTTTTCTGGTCTTCTGAAATAAACGTAACCAGAAGATTTGTTTACTTTGACACCAATTTATTTGACAAATAAATTGGGAGATAAGAGGCAGAAAGATTAGAGGAAGTATGGAAGTGTCAGCATTCTCTTTTGTATACTAGGAAGTTCATTTGAAACCTGTGGTTTTAAAACACAATGGTTCCAAATGCTCAAAGCTTTCCTTTATCATTTTTAGTAACCTGGAAAGACTCTCTTAAGAAATAAAATCTCCTTTTAATGAAAGATTTGAAGTTTAACAATTCCTTTGGTTTCACTTTAATTTACTTTCCTCTGTTTAGTTTTTTAAAAAGTTAAAACTAGCATTCATATGTCATTTTTAAAGGGCATTTATTTCATTCTACATATGCAGAGAAAAAATATTTGGAAGGATCTTTGTCTACTATGCTTAAGAGTTTTATTGAGGTATAATATATACAATACAATTCACCCATTGTAAGTGCACAATTTCATAATTTTAAATAAATTTACAAAATTGTGCGACCATCACCACAATCCAATAATAGAACATTTCCATCACCCCAAAAGAACCCTTGTGTCCTCTTGCATCAATTCCCATTCTCACCTTCAGCCCCAGGCAACCATTAATCTACTGTCTGTCTCTATAGATTTGCCTTTTCTGGGCATTTCATATAAATGGAATCATCCCATATGATATATGGTCTTTTGCATCTGGTTCCTTTCACTTATGTAATGTTTTTGCAGTCCATCCATATTATAACATGTATCAGTAACTTGTGGCTTTTAATTGTCAAATAAAATTCCACCGTATAGATATGCCACATTTTGTTCATCCATTCTTTAGTTGACAGAAATTTGGATTTTTTCCCTACTTTTGGCTATTATGAATAACACTGCTGTGACCATTCAGTTACAAGTCTTTGTGTGGATATATGTCTTTATTTCTCTTGGGTAGATATGAGGGATTGGAATTACTGTCCATACAGTAAATATGTTTATTGCTTATAAAAAATTGTCAAAAGGATTTTCAAAGTGGCTACCTCATTTTACATTCCCATCAGCAATGTGTGAGCAATCTCATTTCTCCATATCTATGCCATCAGTTGTTATTGTCTTTTTTCATTGTAGCCATTCTAGTGGGTATGAAGTGGTTGTAATTTGGATTTCCCTAATGACCAATGAGGTAAAGCATCTTTAAATGTGCTTGTCTTAGTTTGCCACAGGGCTGCCGATGCAAAGTACCAGAAATGAGTTGGCTTCTATAATGGGAATTTTATTTAGGGTAAGGCTTATAGCTCTGAGGTTGTGAAATGTCCAAATCAAGGCACCATCAGAGATGCTTTCTCACAAAAGTCAGCTACTGGTGATTCTGGCATGCTGCTATGTGGCAGAGCCACATGCTTATTAGCAACTTTTATATGTTCTTTGGTTAAATTAATCTATTCAAATTTTTTGTCCATTTAAAAAATTGGGTTGCCTTATTATTGAGTTGTAAGATTTCTTTATTATTTTAGTTTCCTAGGCTGCTTAAAGCAAATACCATGAAATGGTTTGGCTTAAACAATGGGAATTTTTTCACTCACGGTTAGAGTCCAAGAAAATGTCCAAATCAAGGCATCATCAAGGTGATGCTTTCTTTCTGAAGATTGGCTACTGGCGATCCTTGGCTCCTATGCCACATGGCAAAGGTCATGGTGGCATCTGCTGGTCTCTCCCTTCTCTTTGGGGTTTTGTTGCTTTCAGCTTCTTGCTTCCATGGCTTTTTCTCTCTCTGTATTTATTCTGTTTATAAAGGACTCCAGTAATAGCATTAAGACTCATCCCGAATGAGGTGGGTCACACCTTTAACTGAAGTAGCCTCATCAAAAGGTCCTACTTACAATGGGTTTACATCCACAGGATTGGACTAAATTTAAGAACATGTTTTTCTGGGTTACATACAGCTTCAAATCACTACATTATTCTGGATACAAGTACTTTACCAGAAATGTGGTTTGTAAATTTATTCTCTAATTCTATGGATTGTATTTTCATTTTCTTACTGGTGCCTTTTAATGTAGTTTCATCTCATGAAAGTATTGGGATAATTGACTTCTAAAATCATCTCCTACTACGAGATTTTAGAATGTCTAATCAGTGAAAAGTTAAAGCAAAGTGTTAAAATCCCAGAGAGAGGCCATTACAGCAACTGAGCTCTTGCGCACTCTCCAGTGAAGTCATTCACAACCTGGGACCATTCTGTCTGCCTAGAAAAGAGCCCAAATCTCCCACTGAAACTGCCTAACCAGTCAGGGATATTGCCAGTATTTGTGTATTAAAACTCATTTCTTCATGAAAAGTACACCTTTCAACGCTGGAAATGGTAAATGTATCATAGGGCAAAAAATGAAGAACCATATAATCATTTTATTACTTTAAAACTGCTTCAACTTTGAGAAGTCTAAATTAATATCACTGAATTTTTTAATTGAAATTTTTATTGAGATAATTATAGATTCACATAAAGTTGCAAGAAAAAATAGATCTCTTGCACACTTTGCCCAGTTTCCTCCAATGGTAACATTTTCCAAAACTTTGCTTATAATATTCCAACATTTATATTGACATTTATACAATTCACCAAACCTATTCAGATTTCCATGTTTTACTTCTATTCTTTTTTCGTGTGTGTTAAGTTCTGCGCAATTTTATCACCTGTATCCATCACTCCATTCAAGATGCTGAATGTTTCAACACCACAAAGATCTCTTGCATTGCCCTTTTATAGCCACACCTATCCCTATTTCATTTCCCTGTCCTCCCCTTCTAATCTTCAGTAACCATTGATCTCTCCTCCATTTCTAAGCTTTGTCATTTCAAAAAAGTTATATAAATGGAATCATACAGTACATATCTTTTGGGGCTGGCTTTTTTCCCTCAGCAAAGTTCTCTGGCTATTCATCCAAGTTGTTGGCTGTATCAATAGTTCATTCATTTTTGTTGCTGAGTAGTATTCCATGGTAGGGATGTACTGCAGTTTGTTTAATCACCCACTTGTTGAAAGATATCTGTGCCGACTACAGTTCTGGGTTATTACAAATAAAATTTCTGTAAACATTTATGTACAGGTTTAGCATGAACATAAGTTACTATTTCTCTGGGGAAAAGCCCAAAGTGCAATTGTTGGGTCGTAATTGCATGTTTGGTGTTATAAGAACCTGCCTGTAGCCGTTTGGCAGTTTAATGTAATTATGAATTCCAAAAATATATATTGGATTATGCTTGTAAACTGGTATGCTAATGTGGGCATGATTAAATTATGATTAGGGCATTAACTGGGCCACGTCAGTAGGGCGTTGAGCCCCACCCGTTGGTAGGTGGGGGAAACAAATATAAAAGGCATGGCAAGAACAGAGTTGAAGCAGTTTTGATGTTGGAGGTTTTTTGTTTGTTTGTTTGTTTTTTTAAAGATTTTATTTATTTATTCATTTATCCCCCCTTGCTGCTTGTGCTCGCTGGGTCAGCTAACCACACCGTGCGGGCGGGCCTGCCCCCACCAGGAGGCCCCGGGAACTGAACCCGGGGCCTCCCATATGGCAAACGGGAGCCCCACTGATTGAGCGACAGCCGCTTCCCTGATGTTGGAGTTTTGATGTTGGAGAGAAGGCCCCAGGATAGAGATGAGCCATTCGCTTGAGAGTTCACAGCTGGCCTTGTGGAGAGAAGCAAAGCCTGGAGAGCCTAATAGTCTACAGCTGACCTTGTGGAGGAAACAGAGGATCTAAGCCCGGAGAGAAACGGAGCCCCGGAAAGAGAGGAACCCAAGAAGTCTGAACCTTGGCAAACATCAGCAGCTGTCTTGCTCCAACACGTGGCAATGGACTTTGGTGAGGGAAGAAACTTATGCTTTATGGCCTGATAACTGTGGACTTCTACCCCAAATAAATACCCTTTATAAAAACCAACCAATCTCTGGTATTTTGCATTAGCACCCCTTTGACTGCCAAACTGTTTTCAGAGTAGTTGTACCATTTTACATTCATACCAGCAATGCATGAGTGATCTGGTTTCTCTGTATCCTCACTAACCTTTAGTGTTGTCCCTATTTTTTATGTTAGCCATTCTGATAGTTGTGTAGTGATATCTCCTGAGTTTAGGTTGCATTTATTGAATGGCTAATGATAAACATCTTTTCATGTGCTTGACATATGTATGTTCTCTTCAGTGAAATGTCTCTTCATGTCTTTAGTCCATTTTGTAATTGAATTGTTTGTCTTTGTTTTTTGCCTTTTAATTGCTGAATTGTTGAGATGGTTTGCAAATGTTTTCTCCTAGTCTGTAGCTTATGTTTTCATCCTCTTCACATGGGCTTTCATAGAGCATATTCTATAGAGTCCAGTCTATCAACTTATGGATCATACTTTGGTGTCAATTCTAAGAATTCTTTGTCTAACTGTAGATCCCAAAGATTTTCTGGGTTTTTTTTCTAAAGGGTTTATAATTTTGTGTTTTACATTCAAGTCTATGATGCATTTTGAATTAATGATTGTATATGGTGCAAGGTTTAGATTAAGGGTTTGTTTTTTTCCTATGGATGTCTAATTGCCCCGGCACCATTTGTTGAACAGTCTATTGTTTCTCTATTAAATTGCTTTTGCACCTTTGTAAGAACCAATTGAGATATTTGTTTGGGTCTATGTTTGGTCCTCTATTCAGCTCCATCAATCTATGTGTCCATCCCTCCACCAATAGCACCATCTTGATTACTTTCACTATAATATAAGTATTAATACTGGGTAGAATAGATTGTTTTAGCTAATCTAGGACCTTTGTCTTTCCATATGAAATTTAGAATGAGCTTGTCTCTGTCTACAAAAGATCTTGCTAAAGATCTTGCTGGCATTTTGAAGGAATTGCATTAAACCTATACATCAATTTGGGGATAATTGACATCCTTATTATATTGAGTCTTCCAATCCATGAACACGGTATGTTTCTATTTATTTAGGACTTCTTTTATCAGCATTTTGCACTTTCCAATATTAAGATCCATTATATATTTTATTAGATTTCTATCTAAGTATTTTATTTTCTGTGCTGTGATTGCAAATGATGTCATGTTTTTAATTTAGGTTCCATATATTTGTTGTTAGTATATAGAAATACAATTGATTTTAAGATGTTGCTCTTATAAACTGTGACCTTGCTGAACTCACTCACTAGTTCTAGGAGGTTTTTTGTTTTTTGTTTTTGTAGATTCCTTGGGATTGTCCATAAAGACAATCATGCCATCTACAAATATGGGCAATTTTATTTCTTCCTTTCCCATCTGTATGTCTTTTATTGTTTTCTTCCCTGATTACAGTGGCTAGAATTTCCAGTACTATGTTGACTATAATTTTTTAGAGTATTCTCTTGTTCCTGAGCTTAGGGTTAAAACATTGTTTTTCACCATTAAGTATGATGTTAGCTGTAGGTATTCTGTAGATACTCTTTATCAACTTGATGTAATCCCCTTCTATTCCTAACTTGCTGAGAGGTTTTTTGTTTTTTTAATTATGAATGGATGTTGGATATTATCAAATGCTTTTTCTCCATCAATTGATATGATCATATGATATTTTTCTTTAGCTTTTTTATATGACAGAAACATTGGTTGATTTTTTTTATTGTTAAACTAATCCTTTTTATTGTTGAACAGGCATGATCTAGAACCTTCTTTTTCTAGATTATACCTGGAATAAATCCCACTTGGTCATGATGAATACTTCCTTTTATGTATAAAAAGATTTGCTGATATTTTGTTGAGGATTTTTGAGTCTCAGTTTATTAGAGATGGTCTGTAGTTTTCTTTTCTTGTACTACCCTTGTCTGGCTTTGACTGGCCTTTACACAAATTGGGTAGAGTTTCCTCCTTTCTTGTTTTCTGGAAAAGATAGTGTAAAGCTGGTGTTAATTCTCTTTTAAAAGTTTGGTAGAATTCTCTAGTGAGACCACTTGGGCCCGTGATTTCATTTTCAGGAGCTCTGAAATTAAGAATTCAATTTTTAATGGTTACAGGGATATTTAGATTGTATATTTCATCTTGGTTGAGTTTTGGTAGTTCAAGGTTCTCCGGGAATTGGTGCATTTCTACTAAGTTGACAAAGTTAAGAGTTTAAAGGCATATATGCAGTATTTCCTTATATATTTTTAAGGGCTACAGTATTTGGAATGGTATCCCCTAGACATTGTGATTTCTGTCCCTTCTCTTTTCATTTTTGTCAGTCTTACTAGCAGTTTATCAATTTTATTGATTTTTTTTTGATTAAGGCAAAGATTTATTAGAAATGAAACCAAAAACATGATCCATAAAAAAAAGAATTGATATATTGTAACTCATCAAAATAAAATTCTTGCTTTTCATATGGCCTACCATTAAGAAAATTAAAAAGCAAGCTACAGACTGGAAGAAAGTAATCACAAATCACATATCTGATATAGAACTTGTATTCAGAACATTTTTTTTTTAATCTTACAAATCAATAAGAAAATAACCAAATAAAATAAATAAGCAAAAGATTTGCTTATAAATTCACCAAAGAAAACATATGGATAGCTAATAAACAAATGAAAAGATGCTCTACATCATTAGTCACTAGAAAAATACAAATTAAAATCTCAAAGAGAGGGGAGCAGATGTGGGTCAAGCAGTTGAGTGCCTGCTTCCAATATGGGAGGTCCCAGTTTCAGTCCCTGGTGCCTCCTAAAAACAAATAAACAAACAAGCAAACAACAACAACAAAAAAACCAGCTCAGGGGAGCTGATGTGACTCAGTAGTTAAGCATCGGCTTTCCACATATGAGGTCCGGGGCTCAATCCCTGGCCCTGGCGCCGGTACCTCAAAAAAAAAAAAAAAAAAAAAAAAAAATTCACGAAGACAGACGTCTACACACCCACTAGAGTAACTATTATAAGACTGACAATATCAAGTGTTGAAATTGATGTGGAGAAACTGGAACCCTCATATATTGCTAATGAGAATGCAAAATGGTGCAGCTTCTTGGAAAACAGTTTGATAGTTGTTTAAAAGTTAAGCCTAATTCTCAAGGTCATGTTAGTGAAATTTTGTGCCTCACTTGCCTATTACTAGTCCTGGACCCTTTGAGGAATGTGTACACGGCCCCTTGCTATGCAGTTCTAACCCATGGCTTTGGTGACATGGGTTAGAGACTACTGGGCAGGGGATATATACAAAGGTGCCTACCCTCAACTTTCTCTGAGCTTTCGGTTCAAGAGAAACACTTGACTTACATGCCCTCCGTACTGATTATGAGTCTATCACAGGTGTCCTTCTGGATCAACTATGATGCATCTCCTGCAAAAGTTGTCCTTGGGATCACAACTGTGCTGACAGTGACAGCGATCAACACCTACCTGAGGGAAACTTTGCCCAAAATCCCCTATGTCGAAGCCATTGACTTGTACCTTATGAGCTGCTTTGTCTTTGTGTTTCTGGCCCTTCTGGAGTTTGCCTTTGCCAACTACATTTTCTTTGGTAGAGGCCTTCAAAGGCCAAAGAAGCTTGCAGAAAAGGCAACCAAGGCAAAGGATGATCGTTCAAAGAGTGAAGGCAACATGGTAGGCTCTTCATTGCCTTGAACACACACTTTTCAAGGACACCACACCCTCTCTTAAAGCTAATGAGTTACTATATTTACTTCCACGAACTTTGAGTAGGAGTTGTATGGTCTATTTGGTCATAATTAGACAAATTTCTGCACTCAAGTCACTGAATTTTATTTTATTTTATTTATAAATATGCTTGTATTTGCAAAGATTAGTACTTGAAGGATCTTAAGAAACAGAGAACAGTGTTTGCCCCTAGGGAGGACCACTGGTGAACTCTGGAGAAGGATATAATGGGGATTTATTTTTCAATCAATTCCATTTTGCATGATTTGCATATTACTATGCCTTGATTGCTTTCTTTTTTAAAATAATTTTATTTTATTATTATTTTTTTTTATTTCTTAAAAATACTTAGATTACATAAATGTTACACAAAAAATATAGGGATTCCCATATGCCTGACTCCCCACACCTCCCACACCCTCCCACATAAACATCCTTCATTAGTGTGGCACATTGATTGCAATTGATAAACATATCCTGGGGCTTTGCCATTAAGCATGGACCATAGTTCACATTGTAGTCTACACTCTCTCCCACACAGTTCTGCATGTTATGTGATGATATAAAATGGCCTATATCTGTCATTGCAATTTTATTGATATTTTTGAAGAATCAGCTTTTTGTTTCATTGGTTTACTCTAGTGTTTTCCTATTTTCACTTTCATTGTTTTCTGTTATCTTTATTTCCTTCCTTCTGTTTACTCTTGGTTTATTTTGATCTTCTTTTTCTAGTTTATTGAGGTAGGAACTTAAAGTATTGATATGACACCTTACCTCATTTCTAATGTTAAGTATTTAGTGCTACAAATTTGCTTCCCAGTATTGCTTCATCTGTTTCCCATCTACTGTGATATGTTGTGCTTTCATTTTTATTTAGTTCTATGTATTTTATTATTTCCTGTGAAACTTCTTATTTGACCTTGGATAATTTAGAAGTGTGCTACTTAGTTTCCAAATTTGGGGGGATTTTCCTGGTTTTTTGTAGATTTCATTTGATTCCATTATGGTATAATTGTGTCTTCCTGGTGAATTGATCTGTTTATCATTATATAATGTCCTCTTTGTCTCAGGTAATTTTCTTTGAAGTCTACTTTATCAGATATTAATATTGACACTCCTGCTTTTTAAAAAAATTAATGTGTGCATGGATGTCTTTTCCATCCTTTTACCTTTAACCTGTATATGTTATTATATTTGAAATGATTTTCTGGTTGACAGAACATAGTTGGCTCATTTTTTAAAAATCTCTCTACCAGTCTTTCAATTGGTGTATTTAGACCATTTGAATATTTGAATTTAAAGTATTTATTGGTGTGTTAGTGCCGAAGTCTGCCATTTTATTATTTGGTTTCTATTTGTTCTCTGTTTCTTGTTTCTCTTCTCTTGCCTTCCTGTGGGTTCTTGAACATATTTTGGGATTCCCTCTTGATTTAGTTATAGTAATTTCAATTGTGTCTCTTTATATATTTTCCATAGTGATTGCTCTGGATGTTATATATGCTACTTATAACCATCTATTGTTATCAGCATTTACCACTTGGAGTTAACTGTAGAAACCTCACTTCCATTTAGTTCTCTTTCCCCACTTTTAAATATCATTGTCTTTAGTATCAGATGATGTTATAATTTTTGTTTCAATAATCAAATATGATTTATAAAATTCATGACGAAAAGAATTATCTATTGTATGTATCCATATTTCTGCTCTTTATGTTGTTCCTTTTCCCTTCTTGATATTCCAAATTTCCTTTTTTCCCCCCATTTCCTTTCTGTTTGAAGAACTTCCTTTTGTTAATCTTTAAGGGTAGATTTGCTAGTGATAAAATCTTTTTAGTGTTTGGTCATTTGAGAATTGTTTTATTTTCCCTTCATATAGTTTTGCTATATATAGAATTGTGGGTTGACAGTTCTTTTCTTTCAGCACTTAAAAAGTATTTTGTGGGAGCAGTTGTGGCTCAAGTAGTTGAGCACCTGCTTCCCACATGGGAGGTTCCAGGTTCCATTCCCAGTGCCTCCTAAAAACAAAAACAAAAACAAAAAACAACAAGGAAACAAAAAAACCAACTCAGGGGAAGCAATGTGACTCAGTGGTTGAGCACCAGCTTCCCACATACAAGGTCCCAGGTTCAATCCCCAGCCCCAATACCTCAAAACAAAACAAAACAAAAAAAGTATTTCATCACTTCCTTCTCCATGGTTTCAAATAAGAAAGCTATTGCCATTCAAATTGGTGTTCCCCTCCAGGTAACATGCTGTTTCTCTCTGCTGCTTTTAAGATTTTTTTTTGTCTTTAGTTTTTCAAAAATGTACTTATGTCTTGGCACGAATTTCTTTGGGTTTATTTTGTTTGGGATTCATTCAGTTTCTTGGACCTCAAATTATGGAAGTTTTCAGTCATTATTTCTTCAAATATTCTTTCAGTCCTACTTACTTTCTCCTCTACTTCTGGTACTCTGATGATATGACTATTGGATATATCCGATGGTCTCTGGAGATCTCTTTTATTATATTTTGTCTGTTGTTCAGATTGTGTGAATTCTAATGTTCTGTCAAGTTCATTGATTCTATCTTCCATCACTTCCACTCTACTATTGAGCCCAGAGTTTGTATTTATTGTTTTTTCATTCTATAACTTCCATTTATTTCTTGTATTTTTTAAACTTTTATTTTTTTGCTGAAATTTTATTTTTTCATTTGTTTCAAGAGAATTAGTAATTGATAATAAAAGCATTTGATGGGAAGCAGATGTGGCTCAAGCGATTGGGCTCCTGTCTACTATATAGGAGGTCCAGGGTTCAATTCCTAGGGCCTCCTGGTAAAAGTAAGCTGGCCCACGTGACAAGCTGGCCCAAGCAGAGAGCTAGCACTGCAAGATGATGCAACATAAAGAGACACAGAGGAGAAACAATAAGAGACACAGCAGACCAGGGAGCTGAGATGGCGCAAGAGATTGAGCACCTCTCTCCCACTCTGGAAGGCCCCAGGTTGGTTCCCAGTGCTGCCTAAAAAGACGACAAGTAGACACAGAACACACAGCAAATGGACAGAGAAAGCAGACAGTAAGCACAAAACAATGAGGCGGGGGATAAATAAATCTTTTTTTAAAAAGCGTTTGATGATAGCTGCTTTAAAATTCGTGCCTGATAATTCTAACATCTCATTCATATTGGTTTTGACATCAGTTGACTGTCTTTTCTCATTTAAGTTATGGTTTTCTTAGTTTTCAGTTTGACAGGTGATTTTTTTTAATTGTATCCTGGAAATTTTGTCTATTATGTTAGGAGACTCTGGGTCCTATTTAAATCCTGTATTTTACAAGGAGTTACCCTGTTCAGGCTTAGTACATGGATGCTAGCCTACTTTTGTGGACTGTGGTTCCGATGTCAGTTTAATTTTTAGAGCCCTTATAGTATTAGTTTGATCTGCTAACCACTTAGTTTATCCAAGTGCTGCTAGAGCTCCCACTGGTCTTGCTGGTGCTGCCTGAGGTGGCAGTAGGAATTTACTCTGGTTGGGTCACCAGGTATTTCTCAGTAGGGGAGGGTCGAGGTGGAATCTTACTGGTGCCATCCAGCTACCCCCAAGATCTCTGGGCCTTAGAGGAGTCTTGGTGCCCTGTGGATAAAGTGGCTTCCTGAATTAGACTTCTTGATGGTTCTGCCCACTAGTCTTGGGGTCTCTGAGGTGCCCCAGGGCTATGGGGGAAAAGAGGCTTCTGAACAGGACAGCTTGCTTTATTTGAGTCTGTCTTACTTGTTCTGCCTGCCCACCTCCATGGGAAAGGGGACAAAGGGGACTGTCTGGGCAAGCAGGGAAGGAGAATGTTTCTTCTAGTAGCTTTTTTTTTTTTTTATTTTTTTTCACGGTGGGGAGGTGTCCCAATTGATCTTACTTGCCAGGAAATGCCAGGCCTTTTGTTGATTGAGGAAATCTAAGATGTCCTGCCTTGCTGTCCTTCTTGTCCTGAGTACTCAAACCAGTTTGCCTTCTCAGTCTCTTACAGAGTTCTACTTTGGTTATGTTTTGTGCCATTTCTCAGGTTTATAATTTTTCTTAGTGGGGACTAGCAGGAAAAAAATGGTTAATGCCACCTTTTCCAGCAAGAAATCCCTCACCTAGTGAATTTTATGTCCACATCGTTTTTTCTTTTTTCACGTTTTGCCACTTTAGACCCAGTTCCATATGGATATAAAAAATCTCAAACCAACCATTGCCTGCTGCAGGCATTTAACCTATTTTCTGCGCATGTAATTAAATTAATGAGATTGGGGGATGGGAATGGATGTGCCAATACGACAGGATCTAAGTGCAAATCCTGGTTAAGGCCATACTCATAAAGATATTAGTGAGGACCTCACATAAGCATACATATACATCCCTCCTTTTAGGTCATTTCCCTTCTATCTTCTCAAGAAGCATCTCTTTATCAAGCACAAATGATCAAGCCACCAAGGGAAGTGGGACAAATGGGAGGCAGTAGTAGAGCCTATTATAGAATTGGTGCATCTCCCTCCTTCTGGGGCTCCTTGAGCGCTAAGTCCTAGTCTGGAATGATTCTGCTTGGGAATTCTCAGGTCTGAAAGGCTGAGTGGTGCCAGAAGAAAGATGACTCCAGAACTGCCCAGAATGATTTAGTTCTGCTCTGAGCTTTAGTGGGGAAAAGGCTTAATCTAGTCAAGTGCCCCAGAAAAAGCAGATGTTTATTTGGAGCAGAATCCTCAGTCCAGTACATTCTTTCTTATTTATGTATATAATGTTTTGGTCCCAAGAAGCATTAAAGTGGTTTTAATGGTTTCTTATAATCATAATGGTTTCTTATAAAATATAAGAAAATAGAAATTAGATGTGGGCCAAAAAAAGCAAGAAGAAACCAAGGGATAGGAATAAGGCTGGTGTATAGAATGCAGCTCTGATTTTCTGCACTTGCAATATATAGCCCATGAGAGGGCATATGGCTGGGACCTCAAGGGTGTCTGAACTTGGCATGGAGGCTGCAGGGTAGACTCCTAACATGGGGGGTCCCTTGACATATGCAATAGAGGAAGACAAGTTCCCATGTAATATTTCCCTATAATACTCCATAGATTTCTGGCCCCTGAAAGACTCCTAGATTCTCAATTTGAGAATTACCATGGTCCTGAGCAGTTGAAGACACAGGCTACTAAGTTCTTGAGGGGTCACATACTAGTCCATTATAAGTCACACTATATAAATATACAAAGAGTATGCACCAAGGCTAAAACTACAGTCATTAACCCCCCAAACTTAAAAAAAAAAAAAATTCTTCTATTTGATTCTCAGAATCTAAGCCAAAACTGTTGGGTACAGACTTGCAGTGTCCCTCCCAAGCCAGCTGGAAATCTAGGTGATGCTGATGACACACGGAAGCTGAGAAGTAGCCAAGTGCCATGCGGGGACTAAATGACCACACTCCTTCCACTATGGGAGCTGTCTCTCTCCTGGGAAACAGAACACAGAAAAATCCAGTCAGCTGAGGAGGCATCTATTATTTATGCATACAATGCATGAAGGTGGGCTTGATTCCAGTGCAAATCCTGGTTAAGTGACAGCTGCTGAGACAGCTGATCTGAATCTAAAAATTATTCCTTGACTCTTTGTAAATCCAGTGTCTCCTCTGGATTTGGGTTCCTCATCTTTCCTTTCTCTCTGGAGCCTCTTTCAAATATCTTTAATTTCTGAAAATTTCTTAGTCTCATTCACTCTGCCTCCAGCTCTGGTTTTCAACATCTTCAATCTCGCTTAAACTAAAACCAAAAAGACCCTGTTCCATTCATTATTCCATCTTTCTACCATCTGTTCGTGAAGATATGGCCCAGTTATCCTTTTCCTATTTATATTCTCCTGATTTGCTTCTTCCCAACCCTTTTCTAAAAAGTTTAGCTTCATCTCTTAGTATTTCTCTGAAGTTACTTTTCAAAATCACTAATTATCTCTTCTTGGATGAACTCAGTGGACTTTCTTCAGAAATTATTCCTCTTGATCTTTGTGCTTTTTCCACTTGCTCCATTGAGGGCAAGAACTATGGTTTACATTTCTTATTTTTCTCCAGTTATGTATTACAGGCTCATATTTATTTTTCAAATATCTACAGCTGTAACCCATGAATGTGACCTTCCTCATCTTATTTGAAATAGGAAAATAAGGTATCTGTCCCAAAACATACTGTCCAAAATGCTACAGGTATGTATGTATGTTGCTATTTTTAAAAGTCTCTCTACACGGTGAGTTCCATGGGTCAGGGCTTCTAATCAAACTTTTGTGGATGAATGCTGAGACAAAGGAAAGCAATGAAATGGGGAGAAATGAGCTTGTCCAGGGCTTGCTAAAGGAAAACCTACACATGATCAAAGAGGAAATTGTTCAGGGCTTGCTAAGGGAAAACCTAATCATGACCAAGAAGTAGACATTTTATTGAATAGATTAAGAATCTTGATCTAACTTTTAAAATTAAATTAGAATTAAAAAAACTGAAAGGCCAGGGTTTTCTGTAGAATGTTTAAATGTAGCTTGGAGAGGAAAGAATGCAGTGGCTTTCTCTTATATTAGCGCAGTAATATACAGGCCAAGTTGGGAACAAGCCAGAAAGGCCTAGTGAAACATTTTCTGTTAGAGCAAGATAGGAAAGAAAAATAATCCATTCTGAGGTGGCCAGGAATACAGGACAACTCAGTCTATAACCAATGGAGTCAAAAACTTGAAGTTACTATTTCTTATATTTCTGAGACTGTAGCTTTGGTGGAGTGAAAAGTCTACCAGTCTTGAAGTGAGATCTGGGGTCAGTTGGGAGATCCCTCAACACAGTCTCCATTTTCTCATGGATACTGTGCAGAGAATAGTTCTTACCTATTTTGAGTTTCCATGAGATCATCTGCACAAAAGCCCTAGTTTGATGGTACTAACTTGTTAAACATTACTCTTGAGAGAACAGGTTCCATATGAGCCAAAAGGTTTTTTTGTTGTTGTTGAATTGACATTGCTCTGAATACTTAATAAAGTATTCTTAATAAATATGCTGTAAAAAGTTACGTAAAGCTGTAACTGCTGAAAGGCTGATTCAAGGATTAAACACAAGCTTCAAGTTATACCCAAAGATTACCATCTAGTGGGCCAGTTGTATTATAACTTCTAAGCTTGCCACAAGCTCCAGTGACTGGAGAGGCCAAGAAGAGTGAGGCCTTTGGCACTGGAAACTTTATGCTTGCTAAAGAAAGACATTCAAAATTCAAGTTACAAACAGAACACTGTGCCCTTCAATCCATCCAATCTGCCAAATCAAGTTTCAGTCCTGGGCCTCTGGTCCCTGTTGGAATTTGAGTGGAAAGTTGAATGTGATACAGTAGAGTGCTAAGTCTTTGGGAGGTAAGCTCAGTAAGATCCCAAACAATAAAGGCTTTTAAAATCATCTTGAACAAAATCTTTGGCTCTCAGAAGCGACTTTATAATAGAAAATTTGGCTAGCTTGTAGTAGTATTATTGGTGTGTGCATCTGAATAATAAAGGAAGCTGTGATACTGTCAGAAAATGGGAAAGAAATAGTCACCAGAAAACACCATTATCCCGACACGGTTCTCTCTTCTCTTTCTAAAGAGGCAGCATAAGTTGTTGAAAGGGGCACTGGCTTGAGAGTCAGAGGACTGTGTTCAAATTTTGGCTTCCACTCCCTATCAGTTGTATGATTTGGGGCATGTTACTTAACCTGTGTCCAAAGGGTTGTGGTGAATATTAAAAGAAATAAGGCTTGGATAGGACTTACCACAATGTCTGGAACATAATTGGTATGAAAAAAAATTAGGCCTCTTCCTTCCTTTCTCTTATCCTTCTCTCATTTGCATGGAGCCCCATATTTTAATTAAAGTGGAGAAAAAAGCCAAAAATAAGGTTTGAATTTTGGGCCCCAAACTGGCTTTTAAATTATATTTTTCTGTTACAATGAAGATCAGAAACACGGTTTAGTCACTAAATAAAGTAATAGCTGCTCTCCTGGCATTAATTGATTCTGAATTTTCCTTCAGGATATAATTTTCTTATTGGTAACATGGAAGAAATAGTTTTATCATCTGTAAAACGAGGATAATAGTGCAAACTTCACTGGGTTGTTGAGGATAAATGAGATGTTGTATAAGAAGTCAGCACTAGTTAGAAAGGGGTAGTTATTTTCATTACTAGTGGTCTTTGCCTCTCTCATGGGACATCTGTGAGAAAATGATATAATGGTCATTGATTGCTTCAGAAATGCCTGCTGGCCTTTGTTACATTCCTCACTAATATGGTGCTCTCTCACCAAAGTTCTGCTCTATAAAGAGCAGTGCTTGCTTTCCTGAGGTTCCAGTTCCTTTACACACACCATGCATACGACTGGATTTTAAAGCAATCACAGCAGAACTTGTACTTAAATGAGAGATAGCCTTCAAAGCCCATGAGAGACTAAAATTCTTGTTCCTATGGTAGCCCTCTACTCTGAGAACTTCCCTCAAAGTCTGCTGCATGTCCCTTTGATTATCTCAACAGAAGCAAAAAGAGAAAAGGATTTTGGCCAGATAGAGAAATAGATTTTCAAGGGTAGCTTGTAAGTTGGCTCTGAAGGCAGTTCATGGAGGTTTTTGAGCAATAGCAACATAACTTTGCAAAACAACAACACTGAAGAAACACCGTCATTTGGGTGTATAAATTACAAAATAATTTTTAAAAAAGAAAGAAAAGGGCCTATGTCCCTTGTCCCGCTTTCAGTCTGGTAAACTATGACTGGCACCTGTAGGCACCGCATCTGTCAAACCCTTAAATTTTGTCCCATATTTGGGATATTGGGGTTTTTTTTTTATCAGTTTAATTATCCTTTCTAGGAAGTCTCAGAGGGTATTCTTGCAAATACCAGGGCCTTGCATGCTGGTCTGCAGTACCCAGAAGTGGCACCAATGTCCTTTATGAGGCCATGTTTTCTAATTTTGGGTCTGGACATATGGTTGCCAAGTAAAGCAAGGTAGCTATGACAGGAGATAAAGTCCTAGCCACGAAGACCTGTGACCTATTCCTAGCTCCACTGTCTACGAGGTGCATAATCTGTGAGATGGAGACCCTGCTAGGCCTGCCTCATGGGACTAGGATGAGGGCTAGAGTGAGAATGAGGAGGAGAATGCTCTTTTTAAGTCTCCAGCCCCTCCCCTGCACTCTAGCACCTGTATCTCAAGGTCCCTTCTAGCTCTAACAAGTGGTGGCTCCCAAGCCCACTGGGCAGTTCATGCAGAGCAGGGCGGAGGTGCCCTTAGCGGTGGTCTGTGAGGGAGCCTGTATCAGCCGCGGCCAAGCCTGGCTGGAGGGTCCTTTCTGCCCATGCCCGACCCTCAGTGGGGAGCCCCAGGCTCACCAAACGTCTCTCCACACTCCCTTTTTTCCTGCCATTCTTGCCCGGCATGACATCCAGCGAGCGGTAGCTGGGCGGCTTCTCCTCAGGCCAGTCTGGGGAGTGGGAGCGGTGGCGGTGGGCTCTCCAGCTCTGGGGATGCCTCTCTTTCTCGTCCTCTGAGCTCCAGGAACTGAGACCAGAGGGCAGAGTCGGGGAGTGGCTACGGTGCCTGCGACTCCTGTGCCTCTGGCTGCTCTCCCGGGGCCTGGGCCTGCGGGGCCTCTCTGGATAATGGCGTCGGAGAGGCAGGTGGCTGGGCCGCCAAAGCCCTTCGCTGGACAAGGGGCCATCACTGAGGCTGTCCCTGTCTGACCAGGGTGTGGGTGAGCTGTTGGGCCTGGAGCCGTGGTGCCTGCCACTCCTCGAGTGCTCCAGCTCTCTGAGCTCCAACGCCCAGGGCTTTGACTGCCTGTCCTGGAGTGCCTGGTGGAAATCAGAGTAGTGGTGCTGCCTTCTCGCCTCCCTCAGATCCCAGGGTCCTGAGGGAATCTGGGTGAGCCACTGCTGCCGTGAGGAGTCGCTGGTCCTCTGTGAGGATGGCAGGTCCCTGGCCAGCGGGGGCAGGTGGATGATTCTGCGTTCTATGACCTCCGAGCCCAGGGAAGACAACATGCTGCATGGATGGCCAGATTTGGCTTTGAAGTCAGGGGAGAGAGCCTGGGCTGGGTTGAGGTTCCGCAGTTCTTTCTCCAGATACTCCAGGACACCATTGGCAACAGGAGGGCAAGCGGCGGTCGGGGACATTGGCATCTGTGCGATGCTGGACTGCAGGGACAAATCTGAATGGAAACAAGATTAAGAACATTCAGAACTGCTGGCCCAAAACAATGCTCCTGGGAATCAGGGCACCAAAAATTTCTCACTATTTAGCTTGAATCACCCCTCCCATCCTCAGTCATAAAAATGCCTACCATATTGGTCATGGAGGCCCCATTGCAGTCCATGTCCTACCCTTGCCCTCCCCGACCCCAAGTCTCTGGCAAGGTTTACCTCGCTGCAGCAGTGGGTGCATTGGATAAGATGAAACCTGGGAGCTCCTGTCCGCCCCCCAGTACAGGGGTTTTTCCATCATCTGAGGGCCTAGAGCCTGAACCTGCTTCATGTAGCGGTGGCGGGCCAGGGCTGCAGGGGAAAAAGGAGAAATGCAGACCCTTCAGCCAGGGCAAGCCCCATACCTCCCACTTTTCCACTTAGAGACCTTGCTAAGAGATCAGCTTCTCTCTTCCAAGTCCATTATGACCTATCCTTCATAGAAGTAAAAGTTAAGGGAGTAGTGAGTCAACTGCCCCTCTGGAAAGAAGCTTGGAATAAATTCCCTAGGCAAGAATGCAACTTCTTTACCCCAGGGATGTATATTCTTAAAACTTGCCTTCAAGCCTAGAAAACATTTCATCAACCTGCCCATTCCTAAGGTCATCTAAATTGCATAGATAGCTACATGGATACTAACAGGCAATGAAATCTTGGCCACAGGCCAACAAGGCCCAATGGGATAGGCCAGAAATAAAGGTACAGATGCAAAGGGCTTAGAGGAGGCTGTGAGACAGGGGCTTTTGGGAGCTGACAGGGAAGCTCAGGGCTGCCTGCTGAGAGTGGAAGGGCATGGAAACTGAGGTTAGTGGACAGAATTACTGTTAAAGAGAGGAGGACTAAAGAGTGTTTCTAGCTGGTACATGGGTGGAAGACAAGCTGAAAGAACAAGGTGAAAGCTGAAAGCTGAAGCAAATTTCAGTGGATCTTTTCTACTTTTCCTCACATCTTATTAAGTGTTAGGGTTCTCTTCAAGTTGTGGGACTTTCTAGGGTGGGGAGGGAACAGGGAAGGGGGAAGAAAATACCATTTCTTTTCAGTCCCTGTCAATACAAAGAAAAGTTTTTTTAAAAAAAGCAGCATGAGGGAGGAATAGATAAGTCACTCAAGCCCTGCATAAAAGTTAGAGCAAATTAAACACAAAAGCATTCAGTTGTTTTTAATTATGAAATTTTACTTTGAGGTTATTGTGACCAAGTGCCACATATCTCCCAAGGTCTCTGCCTATCCATGCATGTAAGAAATATACTTCTGTGTTTATATACAGGAAGTGTCTGCCTTGGTTATGAACAAGACCAGGCATTCCCAACTCCTTTGTTCTCCAAGCCCTGTGGCTGTCCCTAATGGCAGGGGTCCGCCTGAGGCCTGAGGCTCCCTTCTAGTGGGAGGGGATGGAAGGCAGGCATTCTGGACCCAGCTATGCAGGGTGGGAGATGTGCTGAGGTCAGCAGCAAAGGGGGCATCTGGAGGGCTAAACAGTGGCTCCAGTAGGAAACAGACTTCCAGCACAATAGGAAGTGGTTGCAGCAGAGCTCCCAGATGCGAGTTACAGCCCAGCCTTGAGGAAATCAGAGGCAAATTTGCAGAAGCTCACCCAGATGCTGCACCCTCATGCGAAACCAACAGCCTTCCAGAATCTCTCAAGACAAGTTCCCATGCTCAGCACTTCCTTCTACCTCTTGCTAACAGATGCTTCTCCCTAGCTCCCTCTACTGGCCATCATCAGCACATGTAATGTCCTGTTCAATATGCACTGGTTACTTTACACGCACTAACTAATCTTCAGAGAAATCTTTTATTATGGGAATCAGATGAAAAAGACGTTACCTTCCAGACCAACGTCCCTCAATTGGTGACTGACAAAACCAGGATGTGAAGCTGCATCCGCCTGATGTCCACACCTGTGCTCTTTCTGTCAAACTACCAAGTCCTGAGACTCCTTTATTTGTATGTGATAAAACTAAAACCTTCCCCAGGAGTATCTCATCAGTTTATTTCTCTCCAACTCAAACCCAGTAGGTCTAATGCTAGGTGAGAAAATATGTTTTCAATAAGCTCCCTGATTCTAACGTAGTAGTCAGCATGGAAATGACTGTTGAGGATTCTCAACAACACTTTGAGAAATATGTTCTTCAGGGCTAGAAAGGCCTTTTTGAAAAAATACAGGCTTTGAGGGTCAGATTCTTAACCTTGAATCCAGGCATGTACTAGCTGTGTGTGACTTTGAGCAAGTTTCCTCTCTGAGCCCCAGGCTCATCTATGAGCTTGCCCTTCTGTCCCATAGGAGGAGACAAAAGCACACATTTGGAGACTGTGGAGATTTAAAGCTGTATGTACCCCAGAAAAACATGTTCTGAAACGTAATCCATTCCCGTGGGTGTGAATCCATACTAAGCAGGACT
Source organism: Tolypeutes matacus (assembly GCA_026826555.1). Lineage (NCBI taxonomy): Eukaryota > Metazoa > Chordata > Mammalia > Cingulata > Chlamyphoridae > Tolypeutes > Tolypeutes matacus. Next base: position 26,354,892 of record JAKSZT010053887.1, read on the forward strand.
TTTTGATGAGGCTACTTCAGTTAAGGCGTGTCTCACTTCAATCAGGATGGGTCTTAATCTTATTACTGGAGTCCTTATAAGTGGAATGAAATTTAGAGAGAGAGAGGAAAAGCCACAAGAGGGAGTAGCCTAAGGCTGAAACCAAGGAACCTAGAGGAGAAGGGAGTGGCCAAGAGAGTCTGTTCATTGCCACGTGACAGAAAAGCCAAGACCAGAAGCCCTGGCAGCCAGCCCCAGAACACAGGTTTTCGGGAGGAAAGCGTCACCTTGAGGACACCTTGAATTGAGGCTCTTTTAGCCTTAAAACTGTAAGCTAATAAATTCCCACTGTTTAAGCCAACCCACTGCATGGTATTTGCTTGAGCAGCTAGGAAACTAAGGCAGAGATTAAATAACCAAAGACACATACATCCTCATTTTTGAGGAAAACCAGGATTCAGGACATATCCTTTAAGACCTGCCCTTTGTGACAAAAATTATGCTTAACCCTTCTTGACACACTTCTCCAGAGACCTGTGCCTCTCCTCCCCTGCCGCCAGCATCATCTGTGTGCATCACCACACAGAACTGGCTCCCCCGAAGATCTACTGCAATTGCCCATAACAGATTACCATTCTTTACCATCCCCTCTCCACTCCTACAGAACCTGGTCTTTGCCCTCCTTTCGCCCATGTTCACTCAGCCCTTCCCCTTTCCTCTATACTCTCAGTCCCTTCTGACTTTACTGACCAGCCATTTCAGTGACACCCTCAGGAGCTCCCTAGAGTCCCATGCCCTTCAAACTCTTGCCATTTCTCAGCCTTAGGGAACCACCAACAGATGCTTCCTCCACGTGGGCTCCAGGCTGCCAGGGCTGACTGCACATTCAGACAAACTGCCTTAAATAGCCTTCCTCCCAATAAGGCAGTCCTTGATTGATCTTCTGTTGACCTTGCTTTCCCTCCTCTGCAGCAGCCATGTAAACATTCTCAGGTCTCCCCCTCCCTGGGAACATTCAGCTGATGGCATCATCTTTGTTGAGGAAGAGGAACCAGACTTGGACATGGAGTCAAGAGACCTGGGTCCAGTCCAGAACCCACCACTAATAAGCTGTGTAATTGTGAAAAAGTCTCTGGGCTGCACTTCCCTCAGCTGTGAAGGGTGGGTATTGGTAGAGATCAAAGATTTTCAGTATGGCCTGTAGCCCACTGCAGGGTGTGCAGAGAGGATTCTCTGAGGAGACCAGTAACGATCTAGGTGTGAAAGTTGTTTCTTCTGATCTCATGAAAAAATTAGGTACAATTTTAAAGACTCATCTTTAAGTTCCACTGTGGCTGTTTACTAGCATTATGTGAACTATCAAGAGTTACTAAAATTTGGTGTTATTTTCACTTTTCTCCTCTCTAGTCCTTTATTAACTCTCACTGGAAAATGAGAGCAGGTTGGGGAGGTAGGCTGTGGTCAGAGAAGTTCAAGAACACTGGACATGATTCTCAAAGCTCCCCTCTGGGTCCATAATTTTGACTTGCTGAAATCAAGAGAGGCTGGTGTGCGCTCCCTCCATTTCCTCTCATATGCCTTAACCATTCTCCACATGTTAATGACTTCCTTTCTTCCTCAGAGGTTAAGCTGCCTCTCCTTTCCTTTCCAAGGCCAGTCCTTTCACTGTGAGCCTAATGCCACTCCCTCTGCTTCCATCACTCCTCAGTGGTAACCTCATTTATTTATTAAAGCTTCACTTTACTCACTTTTTATTGACCTTGGTTCTTTGTGTACAAATATGCTCAGGACTCTCTTCTAAAAGCAAACAACACCCTCCACCACCCCCATAAAAGAGCTTAAACAACTCCTGTCCCCTCCAAGCAATCTCTTCTTGTCACCAACTTCGCAGGACAGTGTACCCTAGTGACTCATTTTGAAAGTGACCTCATCTGCTCAAGTCTTTATTTGTGGCCTCTATTTCTTTATTTCACTTGTTCTTAATGAACTCTAACCACTTACAAAACCACTCTCCCCAGACTCTCTATCAGTCTATGGAGAGTGGATGCATTTATCATATGTGCTGACTTTTTCCCCCAATCCTACCTGTTTTTAGTGCCCCCACTGACCTAGGGATTCTAAGAAGCTACCCTGGGTGGGTTTTTCTCGTTTTATCCAGCAACAGTGACTTCTCCATGGCACCTTCTCCCTGAGGGTCCTGAAAGGTAGGGAGCTCCATGGCCCAACACTGACTACTCTGTGATTTTTTCCCCTTCTTAAGGAGTTCAATGGTATCTCAACCAATCCTACAATGATCTACATACAGAGGGCATGGCAACCCCTGTGTGGGAAATGTAGATACTCACAAGTCAGACTAATATGAATTCAAACCCTGTACTGCTGTTGCTACTAGCTATGTGACTTCTCTGACCCTCAGTCTCCTCATCTGTTAAGTAGGGATGATATTAGCCTTCTAAGGTTGTTGTGAAGATTCAGTGAGAAAAGCTGAGTAAGGGCCTACACAGACTAGACATAAAATAAAAGTTAGTTCCTTTTTCCTGTAATACCGTGGTACACATGTCTAAAACTAGACTCAGACCATTGGCCATCTTGATATTGTAGTTTAGGTTTTGTTTCTATCTTGAGAGGTAATTTCTTATTTTTACTTTAAATAATTCCTTCCAAATGGACTAACTCTAATATAGTATAATGTAGTGGTTTACTTAAATTATCAAGAAAAGGAAATATATTTTAACACAGCACAAAACTCCTTCCATTTAGAGCAGTTGATTTCACTCCTTTATGTATTTACTAAAAAAAAAAAAAAGATCTTTGTAGAATAATTTTTTTATTCTTTTTCTTTAATCATGTAATCCGTACCCAAATTTTTTTTAGGACATGTCAGTTCTGTTTTAAGTGGCTAACTTTCAGCCTAAAGAAAGATCATATTAAAAGCAAGATCTTCTTCTGCTCCCTCTTCCCTTCCTCTCACACAGGGGTTCTCATATCACCAGGGAACTTCTGAAAAATGCAAATTCTCAGGCCCCACTCCAGACTAAACTGAATCAAAAACTTTGGAGGTAGGGTCAGCAAGTAAGTCTTACAGGTGATACTGATGTGAGCTTAAGTTTGAGATCCATTACTCTGACATCTTTCTCCTCTGATCTGTTCTTTGCAAGTCATCTCCACAAAGTGGACTTCTCTCTTACTGCTACATTCAAACTCTCCATTTAGTCCCCTCATGTCCCAGCAAGTCAATGCTAGGAGAAAATACTGGAGTATGGGTATATCAGGGCTACTGAGGCAATGCCATTGGTAGACAGAACTATCTGAAAGAGACCTCATTTCGCAGCCTAGGAAGTGGACATCCAACCATATTCCATTGGCCCTACATCTTCCCCAAGCACTATTTGCATCACTGATGCTAAAGACCTCTGTGCCTGTGATGTGAGAAGGGCATGGAAAAGAACCTAGAAGAACCCAGGATTTTGACCTGGGCACGTGAAGTGGATCTGTTTAGGGCACTGGGCTCCAGCACTGCCCTATCTCACCCCTCATCGCCTCTCACCTTCCTCAGGGCAGCAGCAGCGGGCAGGACAACAGGGGCAGCGGATGTAGCAGCAGCAATACTGAGGACAGCACTGACACCAGCACACTCCAATCAATAGCAGGAGGAGGAGGGCTCCCAAAGTGATGAAGATCACTGTCAGCCAATCTGCAGAGAAGTCAGGCAGGGCTTGAGCTAAATATCCAGGGGGTGCTTCCAGTTCTAACATTCTAGAGGTCCAATATATAGAGCTCTTGACCTACAGGTTAAGGTTGAGCAATATACTGGCAAAACGAGTTTAGCCTTAGTAAGGGAACTTCAGAGGTTGACAAAAAAATGACAATAATTTAGGCTCATTTGTGTTTTTGTTTGTTTGTTTGTGTGTATGTGTGTGTGTGTGTGTTCAGGGCGATGAGGTGGCTGAATAAAAAACTTACGCAAGACGATGAGTTTCACCTCCTTATCTGGGTCGCCTGATGTGTCCCCTGGAGCTTCAATGGTGCAATAGTACACACCATGGTCCCACCACATCACTTCATTAATCACAAGATCTGCTCCTGTATAGGAAGGAGGGAGAAAGTACCAGTGCACAGAGGAGAGGGCACTGATTTTTAACTCATTGTAGCTTCAAGATTCCAGCACTGTCCTTTTGCATCCTAAATGGCTCCTGGTAGTTCAGAGAAAGGTCATGATTCCTTCCTGTAAGACCTTCCGCTTTCTCTAACCATCATTGAGACCTACTAAGCACCTAGAAAGGATTTTGAACGCGCTGCCTCTTTAATTCTCATCACAATTCTATAAGTGGGTATGGTAGAAATTACTGGCTATCTCCCAGTGTCTGTTCTCCCCTGCTCCCAAGCTCATAGAATTTCCACCCAGAATAAAGTCAATATTTCCCATCCTCTATTATAACTAGACATGTGACTTAGTTCTGGCCAATGGGGTGTAAACAGAAGGGTCACATGAAAGCTCCCGGGAACATTCTCCAAAAACCAGCTTGTGAACACCTTTGCCCTTTTCTCCTTCATCTCTTCTGTTCTGTTATCTGGAAAGCAAATGTGATGGATCTTGGACCATGAGGAAGAAGATGACTTGTTGGTGAGCCAGAAGGAGCCTAGGTCCTTGGGGACTTAACGGAACAGAGTCACTGTGGTGATTGAATTATGTACGCCAATGTAGACATGTTCTTCATCTTAATCCTCATTCTTATGGGTGTGAAACCCATTATAAATAGGATTCCTTAATGTTATTTTCAGTTAAGGTGTGGCCCATCTGAATGAGGATGGATCTTAACCCAGATTACTGGAGACCCTAAAAAGAGAACCAGAAAGTCACAGAAGCTGTAAAAGAGATGGCAATGGTTATGTGACAGGAAGCACAGATAAAAGCCAAGGAATCCCTAGGATTGCTGGCAGTCAGCACCAGAAAGCTACAGTCTTCAGGGAGAAAGTAAGCCTTGCCAATATCTTGATTTGGGGCTTCTTTTAGCCTCAAAACCATGAGCCAATAAATTTCCAATATGTAAGCAAACCCAATGTGTGGTATTTGTAAGAGCAGTTCTGGTAAACTAAGCCACCACACCTAGTTCTAGTCTGTCTACCTCTGAATTTATACGTGGGAGAAAAATAAACTGCTTCAGTGATTAAGCCATTAATATGTTGGGGTTTTGTTAGCTCACAAGCATACTTAATCCTAATTGATACAGTGAGGATGATTATTAGCTGCATTTACAGATGAGGAAACCAGGACTCAAAGAGGCTAAGGAACTGGCCTAAGAATATACAGATAACATATAGCATAGGTGAGTTCAAACCCATGTCTCCCAGCCTCAAAGCTGGTGAACTTGATCACTAAGTTCTTCTGTCTTCACTGAACTGGGTGTCAAATTCTGTGGCCTAGATCCTTTACTAGCTCAAAATGGGCAGATCTTGAAGGGACAGGTTACCAAATGAACTTGAATGAGTAAGAATGAAATCCCAATATTTTCAGAGTAAATGTTACCCAAGAAAAGAATTTCAATTCTTACATGCACCAATCACTATGTTATCCAATTAAGATAAATGAAAGATAACATATATGTTCAAGTTTAGCAAATTCAACAAATGTTCATGAAAGACCTTCTGTGTGTCCAGCACTATGTCAGGCACTGTAGGAGATCTGAAGAGGAACAAGACTCCTCTCTATCCTGAAAGGGCTTAAAATCCAGTAAGAAGCCTTGGGGCAGTGTGGTGGCTTAAAGCTATAAGCTGTATGTACCCCCAGGAAAACACGTTCTTGAATTTAATCCACTGCCTGTGGGTATAAACCCATTGTAAGTAGGATCATTTGATGAGTCTACTTCAGTTAAGGTATAGTACCTCAGTCAGGATGGGTCTTAATCCTATTACTGGATTCCTTTATAAATGGAATGAATTCAGACACAAGAGAGAGAAAGTCATGGAAGCCAGAAGCCAAAAGCAATGAAACCCAGAAGAGAAGGGAGACACCAGCAGTCAACTTCCTTGCCATGTGACAAAGGAGCCAAGCATGCCAGCAGCCAGTCTTTGGGAAGAAAATATCGCCTTGATGATACCTTGATTTGGACATTTTCCTGGTCTCAAACTGTAAGCTAATAAATTCCCATTTTTAAGCCAACCCATTTCAGAGTATCTGCTTAAGAATAGATACTACTAGATACATAGAATTAGCCTAGGAAACTAAAATAGGCAGCCTCCAAGTCTCACTGTGATGGCAATCCCTGCTACTTTATCCACAGTAAGTGCCAAGGGGACATCTTCAAATTCTTAAAGATCTTACCATTATAGACTTGTTCTTGCTCAATTGGATACCATATCTGCAGTGCTTTATTATCTGTATTTCAAGAAATATTTATTGAGGAAATGAAACAAAAATGGGAGGTCACACGACATCGGAGCTAACTTTGGCTTCTGTTTCCTTCTCTTTCTACGTCAATTCAACTTTGACTTCTGTTTCCTTCTCTTTCTACGTCAATTCCTATGACTTTTTCCCACCCATATTTTCCAGACGCACAACCTTTCCCAGAAACAAGCTTACCCCAGACTTGGAAGAATAGTGAACATGCTTTGGGGAAAATCTCCCCTCAAAGGTTAATACATATTATAAGTTGGTCCCAATTTTTATTGGAGACATAAATAGTATTTTAGGAATGCCAGGGTAATGAGGGTATTCAGATCTGTTAATATTTTAAATTATCTAAATGCTGAGTTGTCAGGGTCATGTCAAATGATACAAACATAGGCATAAAAGTGTCAGAAAACAAGGGTTCCAGGAAGTCCTCAAGAAGCCTGGAAGCAGAAATAAAAAATGAAGGGAAAATTGCTTTCATGTGGGAGTAAGAAAGAGGCAGAATTTGATCCAAAGATTGTTGGAGTGGGGAGTGGTACAGCTCAAAAATAGATAAGAAGACAGAGAGCAGGAACTGTTGCCCATGGGGACTTTCATCCTTCAGAAACTGGAAGGGAAACTTGCTTAATAAAAGAGACTTTAAACCTTGAGGGGCAGATTAGAGCTATTCCTGCTGCTCTGGAGAAAGCAGGATAATCCTTAATCCTTGAGCATATATACCTGGAAACTGGAAAAGCCAGGCAGGTGTCCCCTAAGGCTGAGGGTTCAAAAGCTGGGTTTCAGAAGTCAGAAGTTGAATGTAAAAAGATCAGACTTGAATATTAGAGCCAAATCAAAAGCAATTGCCAAACTGGTTCCCTTTAAGTCATCTGCCTTTAACAGTCATAGAATATTCACTGATTTCCTCACCTGTAGGTGTACCTACAGGTATCCTGAGTGGCTGGCCTGCTGGGTGTATTCTCTCCTTTCCTTTTTTTCCTTTAAACAGCAAATATTTATTTAACACAGCACATAAAACTCACTGGAATAGTCTCTTAATTCTGTGCCAATTACCCAATGTGGAAATCTTGGATTATAAAATGGGAATGTGAGGAGCTAACCTAACCCATCCATTCAAAGATGTACTGAGTGATCATAACTAAGGTTCACCACACACTTACTCTTTGCTAAGTGCTTAGTACGTGTTATCTCATCCAATCCCCATGAGGTAGGTACTACCGAAGTCCTGTTTTACAGAAATTGAGGCTGCAAAAGGTGAAGGGACTGGCCCTTTGGTTATGCACCCTGTAAGTGTCAAATGGGGCCCATACTTGTGTCTGACACCAGAGCCAGGGCTCCAACCATGACTTCCTGTACCAGGCATAAAGACTAGCTATGCTTATGACACAGCTTTCAGATATCATATTTGATATTCACTTCAGTGTGGGGAGACAGATCCTACTATCCCCATTTATAGATGAGGAAACAGAGAACAATGAAAATAACTGATCTGCCTCTGGTCACTGAGCTATGGAGTGGAAGCACCAGGACTCCCAGTGGGGTCCTTAGAGTCCAAGCCCAATGCTCCTTGCTCTATCAATGGAGGGCTGTGGTCTCAAGGTGGCCATGTAGGGTAGAAGCCCATATTTCCTTGGATATGGGGAACAAGGATGGCCAGGAGTAAACTCAAGGGGCCTGGGGTTCCAGTGGACCCTGAGAGCAACCAGAGGAGTCCAATCCCTACCTCAGTCCTGAACATCAGGGTAGAAAATGAAACCACCCACTCCTGGGCATTTAGCCAAAGCTATAGGACACCTTGGACTCTAGAGACAAACTTCCAGGGGACAAACTTCAGAGGTGGGACACATACTGTGATCTGGCACTTTCTTCAAACAGTGACAGTAACAAGGGCAGCGGAAAGAAAGGGAAATCCTTGAGCCACACTCACGGTTCTGGATGGTGATCTTGCGCTGCCGGTAATCCACCCCCAGGACAGGCTCATTTTGTCCCCGTCGTTGGGCCACGATGCGAACCTCTCGCTGGCTGTCATTGCAGTCATTGGATGGGTCCTGGCCCAGGGATAAAGCTGCCTGGTATGCTGAGGAGAGAGGACACATCCAAGTCTCACAGCAGAGAGGAAATCCCATTAAGAAAGGTCCCCTTACTGTTCCCTAGAGCAGTGTAGTGTCTCCATTTTCACTGAGCCTATGAATTCCCAGGGAGTCATGTTAAACATGCAGATTCTGGTTAGGCAGGTATAGAGTGGGAACTGAGAGTCTGCATTTCTGATAAGCTCCCAGGCGATGCCAATGCTCTTGGTTCAGGGACCACACTTTGAGTAGCAAGACTCTAAAACCCCTAATAGGTCATCATTTCCAAATTCTGGCAAACTCTCCCCATCTCCCTTCCCAACTTCTCCTGACCTACTTTCAGTCACCTCAGCCTCTGCTCCCATGAGGTTCATCCACCTGCCTTTACAATATAAGTTTTTAAAAGGTTATAAAAGCTATTATGTGTCCAAAGGTAAATGCCTGCTAACCTGGAGTCTTTCCTTCCTTCCCTCTTAACCCAGGCATTTTAAGAATAGCCTACAGGAAGAAATGCCTCGATTTAGAGAAAGATCTTTGGGGGACAATGTCAGGCTCAGTGGGTGGCTATGGCAGTCAGGTTTTGTGGTTCTACTCTAATCATATCATGAAACAATAGCCCCAGGACTTTTATTAGAAAAGTAAAGCTGATGCTTTTCCCTTCATTTTCCTCCTCTCACAAAGCTCACTTCTTTCCTGCAAATAGGGTACCTATTTGTATCCTCACAATTTCTAAAAAGTTAATTGTCTCATCTGGGGCCCTTTCTTCCTTGAGAGAGGGCAGAGGTGGGTAACTAGGGAAAATCTTCAGCTCTAGACAGCAGAACTGAGACGAGTGGGGGCAGTTGTTACCGAGTGGTAGGACTTGGCTCTTTCCCTTAAACGTAAGGAGGAGTTGGATGGCACTAAGAAATGTCCAACAACAAAGGGGCTGTGGGTGGGCAGTGAGCTCTCCATTCTTGAAAAGGTTTAGTCAGAAGACGAATGACTCTCTACCAGGAAGGCTCTCTGTAGATGGGAATGCAGCAGTGGGGCCCCATGCATCCTAAGGAGCATCGGAGTCTGTTCTGTCGGCATTCTAAGGTGGCAGGATGATGGGTCTCCATCATCATCTCACGTGCTGACAGGGAACCTAGGATGGGCAAGGAGACAAGACTTGCTCTTTTACTTAATGTCTGAGCCATTAATACTTTCTAGAACAAGATGGGCCATAAATTCAAATAAATAAAACAGTACATGGCCATACTATTTCCCTTGCTTGGGGCTCTCGGTTTATATACAAAATGAGGGGTGATCTTTGTGGTTTCTTCTCACTATGCAGATCTGTGATCCTAAATAATGTCTAAATCCTAATGGCAGTACTTCACAGAGGTGCCTGGGACCTTGAGAGAGTGAGAGGGGAAGGGCACTCACATGCAGAGTAGTAGTCAAAGATGGGGTCCTTGCAGAAGGACTTGAAGCGCCACGTCACCACCACGTCCTGGAGCTGGGCAGAGGTGGTATAGTCACATTTGAGGATGACTGAGGCAAACAGGGTGACATAGCGCTCTGTGTCCTGGACCGTCACCAGCAAGGACAGGCACCCTGAAACCAAGAGCCAGGAGTCAATGCTGATGTCAGACCAGGTCTTTGAGGAGTGACCTATTTCTACCATGGGGTAATCAAAGCAATACAAATGAGCAAAAAACACTGCCTGCTCTCCTGGCTGACTCTGGCTGAGAAGCTCAGAGGGCAGAGCCTGAGTTCTAACTGTCCTGGGCAGTGGGTAGGATGGGGATTCACTAGGCATGCTGGGAGAGAGAGAGGAGAGAAAAGAATAAGGACAACCCTCCAAGAGCTTACAGTCTGTTGACAGTGCTCACACATCCAGCAGTAAAAATATTAAAATAAGATCCCTTACAATTCATTCTTCAAGGAGTGACCTTGTGAATACTTTTTTTTTTCCCCATGTCACTTCTATTTATAAAATGTTTTCCCATTTCCCTTAGGATAAAGCTCAAGCTCTGTCACCAGGCCTGTGAGGCCCTTCGGTGTGCCTTCCGCCTCTCTGTGCTGCCTCATCTCCCTTCACTCCCCGCCTCACACTCAGGGCTTCAGCCATTCTGAACTCTGTTCAGTCCTTCCCAGGCTAGGCTCTGTCTCTTCTCTGGGTCTTTGCACATGTGGATCTCTCAATCTGGAACATGTTTCCTTATCACAGGCCACCCACTCTACTCCCTTCACTGGGCTAGTTACATTTGTGCTTTAGGTCTTCAGCTTAAACCTCGCCTCCCTCAAGCAGCTTTCCTTGACTATGCAAGTCTGGGAGAGGGGCCTCTGCTATGTATATCCAAAGTGATTTGTACCCCTCCAGGCAATGCCTTCCATACTTCTTGGTGATGGCCTGTTGACTCTGAGAAGGCCAAATGGGTCTGACTCTAACTCACTGTTCAAACACCTGCACCTCACACAGTGCCCGTCACCTACCTGCCACCCATCAAATACAAATATTTGTGGAATAAATGACTGAATGAATGACTAAGAGTATATGAACCAGTGGACATTGGTGGTATAGGCTATCAACATAAGCATAGAACAATTTTTTTAAAGGGTCAGACTGTGACAAACTTTACCAAGAAAGACTTGAAGAAATTAAGAGATTTTCCTTTTTAAAATTCCTTCTCTTTACCCTCCAAACCTACAAACATACTAAGAGTTCCAGGTTTGCCTCAATGAGGAACCAGGTGGTACAGAAATATCAGGTGGAACTTTGGCATGATCAAGGATCTGCACACAGCCAGCCTAGCATCTTGGAATCTTCCTACGTAAGTATGATGTCTAGGCCAAGTTATAAGGGGGTCCTCTTGTGAGAGGTTTAGGGTAGAGCTGTAGTACTCAAACTTGAGCATTTTTTGGAATCACCAGGAAAACCTGTGAAATCCCAGGCCACTAGGCTTCATGCCCAGAGTTTCTGGTTCAGTAGGACTAGGGTGGGGCCTGATAAATTACATTTCTAACAAACAAATTTCTAGTAGATGTTGATGCTACTGGTTTGGGACCATACTTTGAGAACCACTGGTATAGACTAGATATATATAAAGCACAAGTTTTGGAGCTAGACACAAGTAGGTTCAAATCAAACTTTGCTACTTTCCTGGGAATTGAGCTTCTGTTTCCTCTACTATGAATGGGGATAATAAGAGTAGTAACCTCCTCAGGTCCTTGCAAGAATGCAATGAGATAATCCATTTATGGCACTTGGCCCAGTGCCTGGCAGGTAGCACTGATATATGAGTGTTGGTGTATGAGCCTCTTTCTGTTGTCTCCCTTATTACAAAGGCCAAGAGGAAAGGGGTTCAAGCTGGGGTTCTCCCCAGTAAAGTTTTCAGGTAGAGCCAGCTGCATTTTGATGGCATTACCTCTCACAAAACACAGTCACCCCCTTACAGAGCAGTTGGCCAGGTTCGATGACTGGTGCCACATGGTCCTTCTGTCACCTTCTGGCCACAGTCCTCAGAAGTCAGTCCTCTGAGGCCTGTGGATAGATACCTGCATCCCTTTATTCACTTCCTATGGAGAGAGACAATGTTGCTCAGAACAGGCCCTGGCCGCCAGAGATGACGGAGCTGTCTCCAGGGCTGGACTGTGATGAGGATGCTCCCATAACAGCGGTGGTGGAGTTGCTGCAGAAGTGCAGAGAGGGATTTCATGGAAGGAAGACCCTTAAACCCAGGCAGGATTAAGATTACAATGAGAAGAGGTGGGGTCAGGTGTGAGGGGGTGCAGAGAAACTAATTGTTCCAGGGAGGAAGAAAGGAATGAGCAAAAGCCCTTCTCAGAAAGGATGGGAACCTGGAAGAACCCAACCTAGCTGGAGACTCTAGCTGTATGGGAGACAGAGGGGAGAAGGTGGAGTCTAAATCTCAAGCCAGTGTCTATTTCTAGCTAATGGATAATCACCGAAGGCTTTTCTGAAGAAGAGTAACCTTGTGAAAGTGGTAATATTAGGAAAATGGATAACTTCCTTATTCGGCAGTGAATAGAAAAAGAACATCATTTTGAGAATAAACCTTGTGTAGTTTTGGGGGAAAATAGCCGCTGTCTCTTCCAGCTGTAGCATTCTAAGAAATTAGGCTGGTAGAACAGAAGGGCCAGTGATAAGCATCTTTTTTATTCTTGCTCTCCTTCCCTCACCACCCCTTTGATTTTGTTGTTGTTGTTGTTGTTTTCAGACCTGACCTGAACTAGACCTTGGAGCTATCACCCACCACAACTCTAACTAAACAATTGAGGCAGATACAGGTAAGATCTTGACAATGAATGGGGTGCCACTGCCAACTCTGGCTTGTTCTGTTCAGTAACACCGTACAGATTGGAATAGAGAGGAAAACACCGATTCGTGGTTTAAACAAAATCTTTCAAATATCACACGCTAAATGTGATATCTGGGAGGAGATATGCCGTGCCTACTTTATATAAAACAAATCTGAGGCTTGAAAAAAAATTAAGTAACTTGTCTGTGGTCATTTATTTTCTGAAAGGGGGCCAAATCAAGATTCTGTCCCTTGGCAGTACTCTTGCCAGCAAAGGAAGACATTTGATATTCATAAGCTTGCAAATAATTGGAGCTTGGGGCTACACTACATGACCAATAATTAAAATACAACCTGTAGCAGCCACTCTGACAACAATGACTAATAACCTAACATACTTTTGGTTTGGCTGAATGGTAATTCAACATAAAGAGCAGTTTATGAAAAGGACTCCAGACAACCTTACTTGTATAGAGGTGGAACATTTGGGAGGAGGGGGAGGAGGTTGATATGGGTCAGGAAAAGAAATTTAGTTGGAGCCAGAAGTTGTTCTGTGGTAGCTTTGAAGACTGCGGAATCTGGCACCCTGAGGGCAGGGAATGGCGACAAGGGTGATCACTTTCATGACCAAATACAGGGCAGCTCCCCTTACAGGAATGCCCTGGTTATGGGCAAACCATGCCTGGGGTGACCCGACTCACCTTCACCAATGTCAGCACTGGTTTTGCTGCCTGCAGATTCTTTTTTTCTCTCTCTTCTATTCTATCCATTATGTGAATTTTTCAAGCCTTGAAATATGCCAAGTTTCCACATGTTCTAACCATGTGGATGAGCTAACTCACATTTCCCCCCACAGCATCCTGCACAGCTCCCAGATCTTCACCCCCAAACCCTCACCTGCAACACAAACACACAGGAAAAGTAGGGAAGGGTCCCTGGAGAGGTAGTCCCTTCTTCTCAGTGGTTGCTGCTGGAACCTTAGCATCTACTGTGTACCAGGCAATATACATACATTACCTTTAGCCCTCGCACAGTCCCCTAGAGTGGGAATCACCCCTGGTCATATATGTGGGGCAGAAGTTCAGAGCATATAAACCAAGGCTCCATGTGTCAAACATCACATACCTAGTAAGTCTCAGCATCAGGATTTGAACTCGGGTCCTGCTGGCACCAAAACCCAATTTTTCCCAAGAAGGCAAGCGTGCCCTTCCAAGTGGAAGGCAGGCTAGTCTCTCAAAAAGCAGTAGGATTTTCCAGATTGGAGGGGAGAGAAAGGAAGTGGCAAGACATCCCATCTTTAGGGCAAAAATCTCTCGTCTTTCTTTTCCTTGAATCTCTAACCTTTCTGTAAAACTAATCATGTTGGGCATGGAGAGCACTAAACAGGTAAGATTTTTCAAGCAGAGACCAAATGTGGCATTTCTGGGCTGAAAATATGAACAGCTTCAAAAAGATAAATCCCCTGGTTATAGATGTCCTGGTGGCATTTTTGCTCTTTAAACTGTGCTCCACAAGTTTTCATATTCTTAAAATCTTTTTCTATTGCTCAGCCTTCCTTCATCTTATGACATTTCCTTTTCCTCAATTATTGCCACCTGATTTCCTACATGTCCCTACAATTTCTCTTTCAAACTCTAATTCTCAAGCCTGACTTCCTGAGTTAGGATTCTGCCTCCACTATCTACCAGCTAAAACACCTGACAAGTTATTTCCAAAATACAGTTTTTCTTCATATGCAAAATTGGGATAATATGATACTTGCCTCAGAGGGCAGCAATGAGGACTAAATGAGATTATAAATGTCCAGCATTTAGCAGAGTGCCTGGTACATAGCACTCAGTGAATATTAGCTATTATTTTCATCATTTGTACTTATCTTTCCTACCTTAAGAGATTGCGCTCAAGCTAGACCAGCATGTGAAAGCATTTTGAGAGAATTAAAATGATACAAATGTAAACTGTCACAGTACATTAAGAGCTTTAAAAGCTATCTTTAGGTTACGTCCTCTGTCATTTAGGGGTAGAAAGGTAACTTCCGATGAGATGTTAAAGTGCATGGGAAGGAGGAAAGGGGAAGGGGAATCTGTTTCCCACCATAAGGTACTTTCCAAGACTGCACTGCAGTGCAGAGCGGGGACTACCATTTTATATTAAAGTGGAAGGAAAACATACCAATGACAGAAGAGAATTTTTTCAACTAAATGCCATGTGTTCCTAATACACACATATCTTTGTACATTTATTTTTTCATCTATCTTTCCTGCAGGAAAGATGTTTTACAGTTTCTAGAACATGCTATCCACAAAGCCTAGGGCTACAGGAAGAAAACATGTTTGCTTTTTAACTAAGATCTGTTTCCAGAGGTCTGGATGGTGTTTCCCCTCCTTTCTGCATGAAGGGTCCTGCTTGCAAGGGAGCAGTAGGCATGAAGGAATAGGGGAGTGGTCTGGTGCTAACAGTGATGGAAGTTCTCAATTCCCAAGTGTTTTTCAGGTACACAACACCTCTGCTCTACTAAGCAGGTTAACAAAAAGTACACAGGTTCAATCCTATCAGAGTTTATGTCTGAGCAAGCTATCTCTCCCAGTATATTTGCCCTCAGAACTTGTAACATTACCTTAGATAACAGTGCAAATATGAGAGGAATCCAGGGGAAGAGGGACTGGCAATGAGTAATGGACAAGAAGTAAGAGAGAGAGAGTTGGGAAAGGAGAGGAGGTAAAGGAGTGGGATGAAGGGCAGGGGATGGTAGGGTGGTGGGGGTGCGGTAGGATTCATGTCCAGGTATCCCATGTTTAACAAGGGTCTAGCTCAGGGGGCGCTAAGCACCTGGCTACTCTGGGAAGGGAACTGACACATATTTGAGCACTTACTATGATGTAGGCATGGTATTGGATGCTTTATACATTGCCTCATTCAACCTTTGCAAAAAAAAACCTGTGAGATAAGCCTTATTTTGTCTCAGTTTTATAGATGAGCAAGATCCTCAGGAAGATTAAGTAACTTGCTTAAGGTCAGGCAGCTAGTAAGTAGCAAAGTTTGATTTGAACTTAGACCTCTAAAAATTCAAAGCCTATTCTGTTTTCACTAAACCACCTTGCTTTCTGGATAAGTTTTCTATATGGTTGAGGTTTAAACCCTTTGAGGGCTATTCATAAATTTAAGAAACACTCACAAATTTAGTTTAACAATTTTGGATGGCAACCCTGTTCCTTTCTTTTTTTTTTTCTTAATATAAAATTAAAAAAAATTTCAAACAATAGGAAAAAGTATAAAGTAAAAAGTTCCTCCTTGCTTGCCAGCAATTCCACTCTCCAGAGGTAGCCACTATTGATAATTTGGTGTGCACACTTCCACATCTTTTCCTATGATGTTTAAAAAAAGAATTATATTATGTACACTGGCCCACAAGTTTGTGTTTTTCTTCAAACTAATGATACAATTTTATGTTCTTTATCAGTATATGTAGATCTAACTTTTAGAAGCTGCATGAAAACTCATTGCATAGATAGACCATAATTTATTTGCTCATTTTCCTAATGAGAGGCATTTAATTTCTGAGTTTTCATTATTACAATGCTGAAGTGAATATCTTTATACAAGTATCTCTTCACATGTATATATTCATCCCAGTAGGACATATTTCTCAAAGTGAGATTGCTAGGTCAAAGGGAATAAGCCTTTTCTATCCTTATAGATATTTCAGGAAAGAAATCCTTATTCTCATGAACAATGAGTGACAGATCCATGTTTCACAACATTTCCAACAGATGAAAATGTCACTCTTTGAAAAATTTTGATAATCTAATAGGTGGAAAAAAATTAGCCACCCAGGTGGTTTTAAGTGGACATTCCTTTGGTTATTAGGGGGCGAGGACAATAAGACATGGTTAAAATGCAGATGGTTGGGGGTTTCCCAAAGTCAGTCACCCATATCAGTGACTCATCACTTTACTGCACACTAATTTCTGAACACATGCAAATTTGGGCCTCACCAGAATGACAAATTTCTATTTGCATGGACCTTCAGGGGTCATTCATTCATATATTTATTGAGTACCTACTACAAGCTAGGTGCTGTTCTAGATAATGGGCATATAGTAGTGAACAAGAGAGAAAAGGTCCCTGTACTCTTGGAACTTACTCTATTGGTGGGAGACTCTGTTAATACACAAGTAAACAAAGATAAGTTTTATAGAGTTCCTCAGAAACAGTGAGAACTTTGAATATAAATTCTACTACTGTACAATAAGAGATTAGACTGATCCACATATCCCAAATGTTCTTGATATTTTTTCTTGGTTGTTTCAAATTCTAAAGCAAGTCCAAAATCAAAATTATCATCCTTCCACACAAAACTAGTCCTCTCCCATGTTTCCCATCTCAGTGAGTGGGCAATACAGAAACCCAGAAATCATCCTTGACATCTCTGTCCCCCTCATTCTACTTGGACAGTTTATCATCAAGTTTGGTTTAGTTATCTCCCAGATATTTCTGGAATATCTCTCTCTCTCTCCATCTTCTTCACTACCACCCTAATAAAATTTACCATCATTTCCAGCTATCATTCTGCCTCAGCTTAACTGGTACCTGCACATGCTCTGACTCCCCTGTATGTGGATTCTGCACAGGCTGTAAAAGTGAGCTTTCCAAAATAAAATGTGCTCACATAGTCTTCCACTCCTCCTCCTTGTAAACCTCCAAGACCTCCTACCCTGACCCATGAAGCCATGTGTGTCTGGTCCCACCCATCCCTCTGACCTCATCTCTACCACACTCCCCATCCCTTCCTCTGCTCAGTCACACTGGCATTCTTCCCACCCCTCATACTCACTGAGCTCCTATCTGGTCTTGCATATGTTATTCCCTGGTTGGAATGATCATCCCTCCTCGCTTAGCCTTGCTAATTACAATTTATCCTTTAGCTCTCAACTTAAGCACCACTTCTTCAAGGAGGGCCTCCAGACTGAGCAAAATCTACATAATATATACTCTCACAGTATCTCATATCATGTACTTGTATCCTTTTTTTTTTTTTTTAAAGATTTTATTTTTATTTATCCCCCACTTGCTGTGTCCATTTGCTTTTTTTGTGTTTTTCTGTGTCTGCTTGTCTCCCTTTGTTGAGTCTTCTTGCTGCGTCAGCTCACCGTGCCGCAGGGGCCGACTTGCCTTCACCAGGAGGCCTTGGGAATCGAACCCGGGGCCTCCCATATGGTAAATGGGAGCCCAACCAATTGAGCCACAGCCGCTTCCCCATTGTATCCTTCTTTTATGACCCTTGTCACAGTTGTATTTCTACATTTTCTTGTGTGATTATTTAGTTAGTATCTGTCTCCCCTCTAGACTAAGTACCATGAGAGCAAGAACCATGTCAGCTTTTGTTTGCCAGCACAATGCCTTGCACGTAATGTGCAATAAATTTGCTGAGTGAAAGAAAAAATAAATTCATGCAAGAGGCTAAACTGCTTGGAATAAATTTTAAGCTCTCTAAAAGTTCAGAAAAGAAATGGTTAAAGTAAACCAATATACTATGGCCAGACAAAAAAACAATAAAGAAGAGGATGTGTGTTGGAGAGAAGGTGCAATTACAGTACGGTCCATATTAATGGGGACAATGCTGTCCAAGTTAGTGAGGCCAGAGCTTGTAAACCCTGAATTCCAAACAGAATTTATATTTTTATAAACTATGGGTAGCTAGTAGAGATTCTTGGAGGAAAGAATAAAGTGAAGGTGGGAAAAATTAACTCGGTTAGGTTAGCTAATCAACTTGGAGGACAGTTGGAAGGAGAGAGAGGTAGCAGACATACAGGCAAGGAGGGTTAAAAGCGGGCTCTTATGAGGTTTGTCGCCTGAAATAGAAAAGAAGGGACAGGTCCTGGAAATAAGCAACAGAACTCAGTGGTTAACTGGGTATGGTCAATGAAGATGGTGTCAAAGCTGCTTTCTTCTGACCCCAGCTTACACCAGCATTTACAGACTGGGACAGGAGAAAGACAAGACATGGTCAGAGTCTTCCCAACTCTTAAAACAGACAATTTTATCACCCTCCCAAAATGGAACTCAAAAATGAAATAAATTATTGTGCTGAAAAATCCAAGTACACTATATATTAATTACCCAGCATCTCACTCATTCCTCTTCATTGCTTTTGGGGCAAGAAGTTTAGTAAATTAGTGTTTAGTTAGACATCCAAGGGGCAGTCCTTCTTCTATTTCTACATGCTAGGATTCAACTAAACATAACAAATCTGCTCCACAGTATGAAACAGGGAAACCAGCAGTGGACTAAGTGTGAGGACGCCAGCTCTCAAGCTAACTTCACTGTATCAACCTGAGACATATGACCTTCTTGGACCCAGGTTTCCTCACGTGTAAAACTGGCCAGAAGTGATTTCTTCCTGTTTTCAGTTGAGCACTAGGACTCTGGAGAGGTACCCCAGGGACCACCACTGGGGCAAGGGAGAAGCTGGGTGGGCCATCTCCCATCTATGACCCATAACCCTTTTACTCTGAGAAGCTCCACTTTATTGTCTCCTATATCAGGCATCTTTATCAGGTTTTATTAAGTCTTCAGTTATAGTCCCCACCTCTCCATCCCACCACCAAGTGGAAATTACCAGTCAAATGCTCTCTAAGAATCTTGTCCCTTATTAGAGGTCAGCTGATTTCCCAAAGAATGATAATACAGGTTGATAGCTGTGTGAACCTAAAAGTTAACATCTCTCTGTGGTCTTTAAAAAAATTCATAACAGCACAAATGAAACAAACCCATTTAGAATTTGGTGGGAAAGCTAAACTTTCATTTTAAGAATAAATTTTGCAGTTGGATGAAGGCAACCAGAGCTAGTAGGCAATGATGAAAAGGATTGCAGTATGGGGATGGCTGATGGTCAGAAGGGACTTTAGTCTTAAAGTTTTGTTTTGTTTTGTTTAAGGAGCAAGTATTTATGTACTATTTGTGCAATAAAAATTTCTTTGTAAAGAAAACAACTTTGGAGAATTGAAAAAAAAATCAAAACCCACAAACAACCGATTTCTACATAGCTGAGAGCACACAGACTGCGATAACTTTATAGGACTCTCTGACCTCAGAGGCTTCATCCAAGGCCCCAAGCTACACCAACTAGCAACTTGTGAGTGCCTAAATCTGAGTTTCTTACAAACCTACACTTCTGCAATTGTGGGAATTTGGATCCTAATCAGAAGATTGGGTTGACTCTTCTTTAGAAATAGAAGAGAACAAGGCCATGGACCAAAAATGAACACACTTTAGTACAGGTTTTCCAGTGGGTTTTGAGAAAATCAATTTACTGGATTTTTCTATTTAATATTATAATTTGGGGATTATTTTCTATGAATTTAAATATTAATGAAATAATGGTTGATATAAATTTTGTTATTACTTCCTCAGACCTTGTAGGGGACTTTTTTTGTGAATTTTTCCTATTCTATAAATGTGTGTGTGTGTGTGTGTGTACATTGGGTCACAATGTAAACTCTTACTGTGAGCTGTAAAGAAAAAAAAAGTTTGAAAACACTGCTGTAGTAGTAGATATTGGCAGAGAGAGAGGAAGCTTGATTTTCAGTCTCGTCTTAGAGACATTTTGGGAAGCTGAGTTTAAAAATAAAGAAAGAGGTGGAGGCAGGCGGAGGAACCGACCCAGCATTTCCTGAGTGGTGACCATCTTGCAGACACTGAGCAGACATTTCTTGATCTTCATCCAGGAAACAGCCTTCTACCTTGTTGGTGGAAGTTGAGCTGGGGAGAGGTTTGTCAGAAATTTCCTGTTTTCTAGATGAAGTGGGTTTAAGTAATTTGCCCAAAATCACAGCTAGTAAGCGGCAGATTCAGGAGTCCAACCTGATAGTCACGTGACAGTTCTTACCCACAGGAGGAGGAGGAATAAGGGAAGCTTAAGTTGTTTCTTTAAAATTAGCTTTTTAAAAAACCTACTTGGGTCTAAATCATGACTATCATTTACCCCAATGGCTAACATTTATTGAGCCCTTACTTTGTTCCAGGCACAGTTTTAAGTGCTTTAAAACCTTCAATTCATTTAACCGTCACAAAAACCTTATGAGATATGTTCATTTAGGACCTTTTCACTTTCAGCATTCTCTGGTTCTAATGGTGTCATGCAGGTCAGGTTCCATTTAAAGAATGCCAGCCAACACTGCAGTCTACATTACTGCACTTTTTCAGCATGCTGGTTACTAATACTGCATGGCTGGCTCACGAACTCCCAGAGCTCTGCTTTTTGAAGTCATTGCCCATTTAGCAATTTGCTTATTAAAAGAATATATACTCTTTGTGTATAATCACATTACTTGAAAAATGTTCAGTAATCAATATTCTTCATAAAAACTGGACAGTTTTTAAAACACTATAATGGTGATTTAAGGATTGTAATTTATACCCAGATGGGATTTTTGTCTGAGAGTCTTCTTTTTTCTTTTTTTTTTTTTTAATTCTACTGAGTTAGATGACTTCAAAGCCCTAATTCTGAGAATGCAGAGCCCTGGGGCAGGGGGGCCATAGACCTCTGTTTTCCTGAAAAGGCAGCTCTAGCAGCCTTGGAAATCCCCAGTTGCTGGGTTTGATCTGACAATGCAAGGCACAGGAGGGAAGGCTGTGCAAGGCTGTAGGCTGTTTTATAAATTTACATTCACGGTCTACGATGGTGACTGCTCCGGTGGAATTTGAGGCACTTCAGTTTAGGCAAGGTTTAGTCCATTTCCTTGTACACAGGAAGGCTGGGGTGTCCAACATTTGGTCTTGTCAGCCTCATTTACTTTATAGGACCTACATCCTGCAGAAGACTTTGTAATCCAGAGGACCTTAGGGATATTGATTTTCTTATTTACCCAACCCTTTTTCAATCTTCTCTCCTTTTTATTCTCAGCATTAAGCTTCTCTTAAGTTATTGTAGAATCCTGGCTGAATGAGATTTGTTTACACCTGAGCAAGTCTCATGTCCTATCAAGTTTGTAAAAATGGAATTCTGCCCACATCTTCATATTTCATCTTTTGCACAAAAAATATATATACTAAATTCAAATTGGTCTGTGAGCAAACTGAGAAGAGGGCATCTAGTCTTAAAAGAGGGGGAAAAAGGTAAAACAAAATAAAATCTTTACACAGGGCTAGATTTCCAAAGGAACTTATAAGCTCTTGGTTTTAAGTCACACCTCCACCCTAATTTAAAATGGCTGAAGGAACCTGCACATTCCGTCACTCGGCCTTTCTTTCCTGCCTGCTTTCCCTCATGTGGATACACTCATGACATATTTGCAAGAGATACACTGAGATACCCAATGCTTTCCAAAGCAGACAGGCGATTTGGAAGGTTAAGAGGATGAAGGAAAGGGTAGGTGGGCACCTGATGAGGAGATAATGAGCAAAGGGCAAAGTTGAGGAAATGGGAACAGAAAGTGTTTAAGTGATACTGAAGAGCAAACAGCCACACATTTTGAAAATAGATTCAAAAATCATTTTGAACATTCCTTTTTATACCAAAGGCACATTATAAGCTCCCAGGAGTGAAATCAATGCATTTCATTTCATGCATAGGTGTCACCATGGCTAAAACCTAAAAGCAAGTATCAGATGAAAAGAAAAAGTAATGAGGTATTTCAAGAGTGGTGTTTCTGCCTCTATCAATTCATCTTTAAGAAACCAACAAATGCCTAATGACTGCAGGAGCGGGAAGCCCAGACGTTCTGGGCTGCTACCTTAGTTGCACCTGTTTCAGAGGCGCCAGGGCTAATAAAAGAGCTAAATAGGTTCTCACAGGCAGAAACTCGATCCAGTCCTCGCACCAATTGGTTCTATGTGCCAAGAGCCATGGAGCTCCGCGGCCCAACCTTCCACCACCCGTGGCCACTTCTGCAAGGCCAGGTAAACAATGGCTTCCTGTCTCCTTGGGCCCAGGCTGAGTTCCCTTTTCCCAGGGCTCACCTGCTGGGAGACAGGTGACCAGCAGCAGCCAAGGTGCAGGCAGCTCGGGGCTCATGTCTTTTGGGCCCCTTGCAGCTCAGGGGCTTCGGAGTACCATGTCTTTCTTCATCAGCTGCCGCCCCACGACGCACCTCTTCCCGAAGGAATCCCACCGGTTTCCGTTCACTCGGTACAGCGCGGCGAGAACGTGTGCTCGGAGCTACCGGCAGGTAACGCCGAGCTCATCCTCACCTGTTGCGCTCACCGAGGCTCCGCCTCCCGCACGGAGCTGAGGCCGTTTCCTGCTCCGCCCCCGGCTCGCGGAGGACCGCGGCCACCTTTCCTACCTGGCCACCGCCCCCTCTGCAGGCCTCCAGGTTAGCTCTCCTCACTGAAACTTTCTCCCCCAGACAGTTTCACCTTTTCTTCCAGAAGTTCTCAGGAAATCCCACTGCTACATTTCTCCCCTTTCCCTGTTAGTATTATGAAGGTATAACTTTCTAGGGGGTATTTCTTGCATTATACTTCCATTCACTCGTGTGTGTGGAAAACAATTTTTTTTTCACTAAAAAACATTAATCTGAAGTTTATGCGTAATACCTGCTCAGGTTTCCCAGAATCTAAAGATGTAGGGTATGAACCAAAGAAACAGACTTGATTTTCCACAATTATAAAAGTAAAAGTAACAGTTGCTCATAGTTGAAAAATTAGGAAAAAAATAATGAAAATAAGAAAAAACAAAAAACAGAGAACCCTGCTTCCACAACCCATAGGTAGGCATTGTTAGTGTTGGTATATTTCGTTTTAGACATTTAAAAAATTACATTTCTTTACATAGTTGTGATCGTACTGTGTCTTGTTTTTGGTCTCTTGAGTTTTCTACCTAACATTAGAAGATAGCACATCCCCTTTTCCAAAATTACCATGAAGATTAATATAAGATCTTCCATCTTATGAAAGTATCATACTTCACTTAACCATTCTCCTAAGGCTGAAAAACAAATTTGAGGTGAAATTGTTTATACTGATAAGTAGTTTATATGTTTATACAAATTAATTTCATATCTCTTTTCCAATTTCTACCCAACTCCTAATGAACAACTTATAAATAATGAAGTTTCAAGTACTTAACAAAGTGAAGTGATCAGAATCTACCAGAGATACCTCTCAGCATTCAAGACCGCATAACAGGTGCTTCATACAAACTATCTCATTTCATTCCTCAAAACAGCCTCACAAGCGACATTTTTTAACTCCCACTTACAGATAAGGAAACCGTGATTCAAGAAGGTTGATGAGAGTAGCTCAAGGTCACAAGTTTAGTAAATTGTAGAGGCAGGATTTAAACCCAGGGTCCTCCCCACCCTCCTCCAGATATACCTGGTCTTTGACTCTTACAGCTTGTCTTATTTTTGCTTATGCCACTCAGTCTGCCTGAGATGTTCCCCATCCTCCCCAATCTTCATCTCTTAAACTCCTAGGCCTTATTAATATGCAGCCATGAAAAAAAAAAAAGAATATCTGATATGGAAAGATGTTATTATATATTAAGTGAATGAAGTCATTTACAAAATGGTTTGAATGATGTACTCCGATCGATCAATCTATCTCTATCTATCTCTATCCATCTGGACAGAGATGAGAAAGAGAGAGGAATAAATTGGACTAGCAACTGGAGAAACTAAAATATAAAAAGTGGTCATCTCCATATGGTGGGAATCTATGGATAATTTTTATTTTATTCTTTGTTTACTTGTATTTTCCAATTTTCTACAATGGAGGTCAATTACCTTTTTATAAGAAAAGGGAAAGAAAGAAAAAGAAATGTCGTGCAGCCTTCCAGGACTAGTTGAAAGCTATATAGCTTTTAAAGAACTTTCCTAATCACCTCAGAGGCAAGTGATGACTTTCTTCCTTTAAATAATTTTTAAGTCTCTGAGACTTATTGCATTCTATTTTATCCATCAGTTGAAATTTGCAAGGGTAGGCACTGTGCCTAATTCCTCTCTGGATCCCTCACAGCTTCCTATACAATGCCTTACTCCTAGTAAATAAAAACTCGTTTGTGAATGAATGAGTGAATCAATGAACAAACCAGCAGCACACAGTCCTGGGATATCTCTTTGCTGTTCTGCATGCAGCTCAGCAGCCCCTCACAGACCTCAGCCATTCCAAGTTCAAAGATTCTAGGTCTCTCCACACAGGCCACCTAGGATGTAATCCCAGTCTCTCCTTCTTCCATGGCAGGAACCCCCAGGGAGGGGTGAAGTGAAGCATGAGAGGAGGACACCCTTGACCTTAGGAAACAACCAACCAATAACATTAGTTGGAAAGTCACATATACACTAGTCAATGTAAATAGATGGCAAGCCATTTTATACACCTCTCTCTTATCAGAGATATTTCATTGACGGCCCTCTTCCTTCTATAACACAACTTCCCTCCCTCCCTGCCATCCTCTTTTTCTTCAAGAAAATAACTATAAAGATGCATTACACACAGTTTCTGCCCTTCAGGAAGTTCTCATTCGGGTCACTGACCTTGGAAATCAAAATCCTTTCTCCTGCCCTGCTCTGCTGTGAAGGATCCTCTCCACTGCTGCTGCTGGGGTCCCTCATCTCACCTCCAGTGATTACCTCCTGTTCTCACACCCAGGGTCATCGTCCTGGATCTGACATGAGTTCTCAACAGAGTCCCGTCTCCCCACTTCTCCTCCTCACCCTCATCCTGGGTCTGGCAGTTACCCCTGACGGGCCTTATGATCGTTAAATTTACTTATCAACTTGACTGGGCTGTGGGGTCCAGTTGTTTGGTCAAGCACTAGCCTTGATGTTGCTGTGAAGATATTTTATAGATATGATTAGCATCTATAATCAGTTGACTTTAAGTAAAGGAGATCACTGTCCATAATGTGGGTGGGCCTCATCCAATCAATTGAAGGCCTTAAGAGCAAAAATCCGAGTTTTCTAAAGGAAGAAGAAATCTTGTCTTAAGACTGCATCAAATCTTACCAGAATTTCCAGCCTGCCAGCTTACCTTCCAGATTTCAGACTTGCCAGCCCCCACAATTGTGTGAGTCAGTTCCTTAAAATAAATCTCTTTGCTGATTTATTTATTTATAATATAATATATAAAATATTTTATTATTGTTATTGTGTATATATATAATAAACATACACACCCTGTTGGTTCTGTTTCTCTGGAGAACACTGACCAATACAGGCATCTTCACTATAAATGTTTTTCTTGTAGCTTCTTCTCTTCTAGAAAGTAGGAAGTTAATTCAGGAAGTGCTTGGCCAAAACCAGATGAATCCCTTAGGTCTTCTACGGCTGGGACCCCAGCACAACAGCAGCAGCACCAGGACCCAGCCCTCTAATGCGAGTGAGGAGTGCTCCCCCAGCCCCCTCCAGAGACTCCGTGCACGCTCCAAGAAATACTGTGGCTGTTTGGGTGTCTGTGATTTGTGTGGTTCTGGCTTTATGAATTGTCCAGGCAAATTTTCAATTCCAGTCTAAAACATTGTGAGCCCTCTCTTTCCCACCACTCCCTCCTATGCCCCAAAGCCCTGGCTTTGGTTTGAAGGTTATTTTTAATATTAGTGTAAGCCAGCCTTTCTCAATATTTTTTCTATGGAATGTCAATAAATGGTATATGAAAACAGGGTTCTGTGACCAAATAAGTTTAAGAAATGCTGACTTGAACTAAATAAATCTCTTTTTCAGAACTTGTCAACCCCTAGGGTATTACTGCACATTGGAATCTCTAAGGCAATATTGGCATGAAACACTCCCCAAAATTATTGAACCAAAAATCCCTTTTTTGCTCACACATATCTTAGGGCAGATGTTCCATGGAATACCTTTTGGGAAATCCTGGTAGTTTAAATGAGACGTAATAGGGTGGATAAGTTGACTTCTGTAGAAACAAAACTTGAGTTTAACAAAAATTATCCCAAGTACAGTAGAATTATAAATTGCTTATTTTCTCTTGAGAATCATTCATTCAATTGACTATCTATCTCCCTTGTTTCACTTGAAATGAATACTTCAGTTAATTTTATTTATATTTGTTTCCCTGTCTACTACGTATATCTTTTTCCCCACTATTATGTGCTATCTATCAGACAATGTTCTAAGTGCCATATAGGTATTATCTCATTAAATTCCCACAATAACTGTATGGTATAGTTACTGTTATTAGCAACCCATTTTATAGATATGGTAGCTGAGGTACAAAAATGTAATTTGCCCAAGGTCACAAATTCTAGTAAGTGGTGGAGCTATGAGACCAACTGAGGCAGTCTGATTCCAGAATTTGTGCTTTTAGCTGTTACTTCATAGACTTTCACTTAGCTACATGTCAATCTGTATTTATATCAAGCTGACTCTTTCAGTGCATGCTAATACAGTTTCTTTCCACATGTCATTTAGTTCTATGTAAATGAAACTCCATTCCATAGCCATGTGCTCTCCTGGGCCATGACAGCATGTGTCATTGGTTGCATAAAGATTAGATTAAAAGGTATATATTTGGCTCAGAACAACAAACAGTCCTTTTTACTACTAGATATAGAATTAGACAAAAATTTCTTCATATATAAAGTAATAATAGCTACCATTTATTAAACATTTACATTGTGCCAGGCACTGTTCTAAGCACTTTTTGCATTAACTTTAATAATTCTCTCAACAACACTGTGAGGCAGGGCCTATTACTGTCTCCGTTTTACAGATCAGGAACTTGAGGTACAAGGTCAATGCTTATCCAAGTTCATCAAGGTTGTAAGTAGCAGAGCCAAGATGCAAACCTAGACAATCGGCAGTCAGGGCACATGCCCTTAATCACTATCCTAGCCATTTTGTGCCTCTGGTGTTGATTGGTCCAGGATTTGACCAAAAACTACTGAGCTTGTGATTTCAGCATTTATAATCACATTTCCTAGTTGAGCCAATGTCCATGAATGAATACTGTGTCTGTACATACAAGTGTATCTGTATTTGAAATTCATGTAACACTCGTACATCTATATGGGTATGTTCTAGTTTGCTAGACTGCTGAAAGCAATATACCAGAAATAGATTGGCTTTTAACAGTGGGAATGTATTAGCTTACAAGCTTACAGTTCTGAAGCCATGAAAATGTCCAAATCAAGGCATAATGAAGATGACACCTTCTTTCAGAAGACCAGCTGCCAGCAATGCTGGACTCCTCTGTCACATGACAAGGTACATGGTGGCATCTGCTGGTCTCTCCCTTCTCTTCTGGGTTTCATTACTTCCAGCTCCTTGCTTTTCTGGCTTTCTGTTTTGTTGTCTGAATTTCATTCTCTTATAAAAGACTCCAGTAAGAGGATTAAGATCCACCCTGAGTGAGCTGGGTCACAACTTAAGTTAAGAGCCTACCCACCAAAATATCCTTCTTACAATGGGTCCACACCCATGAGAATAGATTTACTTTAAGAACATACTTTTCTGGGGTATATACACCTTAAAATTATCACAGGTATATTTGTCAAGAATGGAGTTTTGGGGGGCCCAGGAAAGAAAATGAATGAACACACAAGTAAAAATCATGCACCAGGCAGTTAGAGCTAAAGGAAGGTGTGGCAGTTTGAAATTCTTTTATGAATCCCAAAAAGAGAGATTATATTTTTAAATTAATCCATTCCTTGGGTGTAAGACCCTTTTATTGGACTATGTCATTGAGGCGTGACTGAGGTTGAGTCTCTGCCCTCTTGCTGGGTCTGATATAAACAGAGATAAAGAGAGATACGCAGAGGAAAAGGAAGCCACCATATTTGATCCTGCAATATGTGAAAAACGACTCCAGTTTCTCAAGCAGCTGAGCTGCAAGGAGAAAAGCCACCGAGAGGCTCAAAGAGCTGATGCCAGGAAGAGATGAGCCATATGCCTGACAGCTTGCAGCTGAACTAGGGAAGAGAGCAGAGCAACCAAGACGGATAGAGGAGGCCGGGAAACAGACAAGTCCTATGTCTGGTTGCCCACAGCTGAGCTCTGGGAGATGGTAGATTCTAGAGGGGACGGCAGAGACTCAGCAGAGATTGGCGGCCATCTTGCTTCACCACATGGCCAGACAACAAGATCAACAGTAGTTGACTTTGGTGAGAAAAGACTTCTGATGGTGCCTTAATTTAGACATTTCATGGCCTCAGAACTGTAAGATTTTACCCCAAATAAATCCCCTTTATAAAAGCCAACACATTTATAGTACTTTGCTTCAACAGTCCTTTGGCACACTAAAACACATACCAAAAAATACAATACAATAGTACAGAAATTTATAGTTACCATGAGGTAAACTTACTCGAGGACTTTATTTCTATATGCCACTTCGATTCACTGTCTAATGTCCCTTCCTTTGCATCAGCAACCCTGTGGCAAACTAAAACAGAAGGCAAGAAGTAAAAGGAACTAACTGATGCTAGAAGATTTGGACTGATTCTTATTCATCTGTGTATACCCAGCATCTAGCATAGCTCCTAGGATATAAGTAGTTCTCAATAAATATTTGTTGAGTGCTTTTATCAACAGTTCCTGGAGCAAATGACATTTGAACTGGGTTTGAAAAATGAATAAGACTTTGCCAGGGTAATCCAAGCAGAAAGACTAGCATGAGTAAAAAGCATGGCACCAGGGAATGGCATAACTGATCTATGAGCACTTCAGTTTTGCTAGACTATAGGGCAAGATGGGGAAAGGTAGGAAAAAATGCTAGAGAGCTTGCCAGGGTTAATAAAGAGCCTTGTTTGACTAGCTGAAGAACTAAGACTTCACACAATGGACAAAGGTGTGCCATTGAGGGTTTTAAGTTGGAAAGAGGCGTCATCAGATTTGCATTTCAGAAAGATAAACTTGGCAACAGTGAGAAGTATCGTAGATGGGAATTAAGATGAAAGGCAGGGAAACCAGTTAGGAAACTTTTATAATAGTCAAGGTGAGAGATACTGAAGGCCCAAGTGAATCAATGGTGTTGGAAATGGGTAGGAGAAAATGCTTTGGCAGATATATATAACATATACAAGGTTAATGACCAATTCAATGTGGGGAAGAATATAGGTTTCTGACTATGAAGTCTGAATAGATAGTTGGTACCTTTAAAGAGTATAGATATTTAGAAAGAGTAACAGGTTTTGAAAATTTTCAGATAGGTTGCATCTGAGGGAATAGTGGAACATTCAAATGAAACTCCCATGGGTGGTTGCACACCTTAATGAGTGCGACTGAATGAGGTTGAAAGGAGCTACCTACCTTGAACTGGGAAGTGCAGATCAGGAAGGGCTCGGAGACCTGTTTTCTTTTGGTTAGTGGGGCAGAGAAATACAATTCATCTTGGAGTAGGACTAAAAGCAGGAGGTGGCAGAATCTAGTGAAAAGAGTTGTGGAACAAGTATGTTCATGCCCACTCCTATTCAATATTATACTGGATATTCTAACCAGCACAATAAGAAAATAAAAATGAAAGGCTGAAAAGGAAGAATAAAGATGATGTCATTCATGATGTTATGATTATCTACACAGAATATCAAACAGAATCTATACACTATGTATAAGGACTAAAAAGAAAGGTTACTGGAAACAAGGTCAATCTATAAATGTCACTGACATTTGTATATACCCGGTTAAATTTGGTGATGTAAGATAGGTGGTGTCTATTATAGTATTTTATATACACTCCTTTGTGCTTGGAATATTTTATCATGTATATTTAATAAATATAACTATAATATTATAATTGATATTTAATTATATTAATTGGTATTGATTGTGTTTGATTATAATTAACATTATAATGAATTTTATTATTAAAAATACTTTTAAAACCAAGAAGAGTGTAGAATCAGATTGTGTTTGCATTCTGGCATTTACACTGACATCCTATGTGACTTTGTGCTTAGGTCATTTTTGCTAACGTCTGTAAAGCAGAGAACTGGAATAGACAACCTCTTTGGATTAGATAATGTCATCTCTGGCATTCCACAATTCAAAGGTGAGAAAGACCCAGGTTAGGAAGATGCCAGTCTCCCATGGTGGAACAGAGAAATGCAGAACTAAAGCATCTCTAAGAGTGACTCTTTTAGAGAAGGGTCTTGCTGGGCTCTACACATTGTAAGCAGAGGTAGTAACTCCATGCTCTGCCAAAGGCCATGTGTGAAATCAAGGAACTTTAATTGTACTTACCATGTGACACCTAAGAATCTGGTTCTCTCAACATTTATTATAAGGAGAGAAACCAGAGATAATTGGAGGGCTGCATTCCTGAGGCTGAAGCCACAAGGAAGAAGTCCAAGGACTTAGATCATAGCAACAAAGGTAGAGAACCTGGAGTTTTGGCACCACCATCTTAGACAATATGAAGTTCATTAGGGAAAAACAAAAGAGGATATCAATAATACAGTGGAAAATGGAAACAACACCACTCATTCAAGAGCTTCTCCTATTCTCTGCCTTTGCTGATTGCCCTCATCTCTTCATATCCTCTTCTTGACAAAAATGCAAGTTTCCATAGTGAGAATGAATTCCTTCTACTGAATGCCACCACTCTGTGAAGCCAACTGTGGCAGTTTGATATTATTTATGAATTCCAAAAAGAGATATAGATTATGTTTGTAAACTGGTCTGTTCCTCTGAGCATGATACCTTTGATTGATTTAAATTCAAAGGCTTTACATTCACTTGATTAAATCAAGATTAGGGCTTTGATTCGACCACATCCTTAGGGCAAGCAGGGTTGAGTCCCCGCCCCCCTGGTGGGCTATATAAACAGACACTCAATCAAGAAGACAGAAGTAGATACACAGGAGAAGAACACAGAGGAAGAGCGCTCCATAGACACGGTAGAGGGCCTGGGAAGAGAGATGAGCTATTCGCCTGATAGTTTGCAGCTGAAGAGACCAGAGCTGCTGAGCAGCTGAGCAGGACCAGAAAGAAACAAGTCCTCCAACCTACAGCTGAGATGGGAAGACGCTGGGCCCACAGAGCCTTAAGAGGAAAGAGGAAGGCTGAATCCTCGCAGATGCCACCTGCCATTTTGCTTCAACACATGGCAACAGAATTGGGCGAGGAACTAATGTTGAGTTGAACTCTTTGTAACTCTTGTAACTTTAAGCTTTTACCCCAAATAAATCCCTTTTATAAAAGCCAACAGATTTCTGGTACTTTGCATCAGTACCCCTTTTGGCTGACTAATCATGGATAGGTTGGTTTCAGTGGGTTTTCCTTCCATTATCTGTGTGAGCTCAGCCTCAGAACAAAGAAGTAAGGGGGATTTTTTTTTTTCTGTAGTGTTTCTGCCTCTCTGGCAAGACCTAGTTTGCTCATCAGACTGGAAGCTCCTCTGAGATGATGAGCTCATTGGACTCAATAAGAGACAGAATATCCTGTTCTTTCCAGCCCAGCTCAAAGAGTCTGATTAATTAGTCTATTGGGAGGCCCAGGAAGCAGTATTTTTCTAAAAGTTCCCAGGTGGTTCTAATGTGCAGTCAGAGTTCAGAACTACTAGTTGGAAGATGAGCTGAAAGAGAGAATGCCCTGCAATGATCATATAGGGCATTCCCCAGGGCAGTCCCTAAATGGAACACTTTCTAACACATTTCCTATCTCAGAGTAACTCTGAGATACTTTGCTTGGCTATTACCTCGAGTAACAGAATGGGAGAGTTTCTGCTCCAAACACCATGGCCCTGAGATGTGTAACTTTTCCCCTTTCTTGCTTCTCCACCAGGACAGCAAAACCTACTCATGGTACATTCAGATGGGAGTAAATCTCAGGACACTACACCAAATAGCTATGTGACCCTAAAAAAATTAACAGCCTCTCTGAGCCTCAGTTTCCTTTTTGTAAAACAAGAAAGTTAGGTTAGATCAGTGGTTTTCAAACTGTGTTCTTAGAAGCTCTGGCATTCTATGGAGATACTTCAATGGTTGCTTCTGCCAGGGAAGTTTGTTTGAAAAATCACAGGACCAAATAATCTAGGTCTTTTCCAGTACCAACATTCTACAATTCTAAAATCTATATGAATAGATTAATGCCATCACCAATATTTACCTTAGCCTCTATGCTTCAAGGCCTGCCAAAGGTCATATTTAGCAACCCTGGTATAAAGCAGGTATGACAAACTGACAATTTGCAAACCAAATCTAGCACACAGACCTCTTTTGCTTCTCTGAAAGAGTGCTTATTTTTTCTTTCCTTGATCTCTTTTTTAAACTTTTAAAATTTGAAACATAAAACAATTCTGAAATACGTACAAATCAAAGAAAGAACTATCACAATGTAAACACACCTGTGTAACTACTACTCAGGGCAAGATGTAAAATAGTATCAGCATTCCAGAAGCTCTTCCTCCTCACTCCTCTCAATTATTTTCTCCTTTCTCCTCCCCAAAACTAACCCACCATCTTGCTTTCTTACATTACAGATTGTTTTTTGTCTCCTTTAAAAATTTATGTAAAAGAAGTAATGTAATATTCATTTTGGGGAGTTTGTCTATTTTGCTCAATATTATGTTAGATTTAGCTATATTTTTGCACATAACTGTAGTTTATTAATTTTCATTGCTAAATAATATTCCATTCTATGAGTATATCTAAATATACCACAATTTATTTATCCTTTCTATTGTTGATAGACATATGATTTGTTTCTACTATTTGGCTATTATGAATGGTGATGCTATAAGCATTCTTGTACATGCTGTAGGGGTCACCCACACATCCATTTTTGCTTCTATTACTCTGTGGTGAAATCGTTTCATCATAAAGTATGCATAGTGATTTTAAAATATGTCCACAAATTCTTTGACCCTCTTCCCTTCAAATGGAGGAGACTAAATCCATGAGCCTCAAATATGGACTAGACTTAGTGACTCACTTCTAATGAATAGAATGGCAGAAGTGAAGGTAATTACCTCAAAGACTAGGTCCTACAAGGCATTACAGCTTCTTCCTTGCCTACTCTAGAAGAAGCCAACTGCCATGTCATAAGAGCACTTAAGCAGTCCTCTGGAGAGGTCCACACAGTAAGGAACTAAGGCCACCTGCCAATAGTCACATGAGCGAGCCATCTTGGAAGCAAATTTTCCAAACTTTCAGAAGGGCTGACATCGTGAATGTAAGCTCTTGAGAGACCTGAGATAAGTTGCTGCCAAATTCCTGACCCAGAGAAAACATTGAGAGAATTATATATTTATTGTTTTAACCTGCCAAATCTTGGGGTCATTTGTTATGCATCAAGAGATAACCAACATAGTATGCATATGTTCAACCAGTAGTAGAAAATGCCTAAGATTTTTCCAAATTTACCTATACACCAGCAGTGTATAAGAGTTTTAATTGTTCTGCAACCTTGGAACACTTGGAACAGCAGTTTTTTCAATTACAGGTCTGCTGGTGAGTGTGTAATGGTGTTGCATTGTGGTCTAATTTGCATTTCCCCAATGACTAATGAAGTTGAGCACTTTTTCATAAATGTTTATTGGACTTTTGGATTCTTGGATATTCTCTTTTAGCCGCTAGTGGAGTCTTTTGCTTATTTGTGGGTTTTTTTCTGTTTTGCTTTGTTTTTTATACTGATTTGTAGGAGTTTCTTATGTATCCTTGATATGGTTCTTTTTGTGGTTATTTGGGTTAAAAATATCTTCTCCCAATTTGTGAGTTGCCTTTCAGCTCTCTTAACGATATTGTTTGATGAACAGAAATTTTTAATTATTTATTTTAATGAAGTTCAATTGATCAATCTTTTACTTTAAAGTCCCTAAGCACATTTTTGAAAAGTAGATTCTTTACCAGCTGCTCATCAGTGTTACCTTTATCAAAGTCAAGTGTCCATACATGAGTGAATCCGATTCTCGGTTCTCTATTCTCTTTTCTCAGTCTATTTGCTGATCTTTGTGCCAATACTACATTCTTCATTACCATAGCTTTATCATAAGTCTTGATATCTATAAACAAGTCCTTCCACCTCATTTTCATTCTTTGGGAATGGCTGCACTGTGCTTGGTGCTTTTGCTTTTCCACATACATTTTAGAATCAGATTTTAAATCTCTATTAAAAACTTGCTAGGATTTTAATTGGGATTGCATTAAATCTATAGATCAATTGGAGAGAAGTGTCATTTGTATATTATTCAGTCTTCTAATTTATGAATTTATTATCTACTTTCATTTTTTTTTATCTTTTTAAATTTATCTTAATTATTTTTATTATTAAAGCAGTTGTAAGTTTATAAAACAATTATGCATTACTTTTAGGATTCCCATACATCACCCCACCACCAACACCTTGCATTGTTGTGGAACATTTGTTACAAGTGATGAATGTACATCATCAAAATATTACTGCTAGCTATAGTCCATAGCTTACATTTGATGTATTTTTCCCATAAAACACCCTATCGTTAAAACCATGTATTAGTATTGCATATTTGTTATAGTTCATTAAAGAATGTTCTCATATTTTCTTAATGTTTTTTAGTTTATAGCATAGAAATCCAAAACACCTTCACAAGATTTATTTCTAGGAGTTGATATGGTTTGGTGGTAAATGGTATACTTTAAAATTTTTATTTTCTATTATTTATTGCTGGTATATAAAAAATATAGTTGATTTGTGTATATTGACCTTGTATCCTGTAACTGCATGTGTTTTGCTATTTTTTTAAGTTATGGAAATTGTATATGAAAAATTGTAGGGAAGTGGCTGTGGCTCAATCAGTGGGGCTCCCGTTTGCCATATGGGAGGCCCCGGGTTCGGTTCCCAGGGCCTCCTGGTGAAGGCAGGCCTGCCCGCACGGTGTGGTTGGCTGACCCGGCGAGCACAGGCAGCAAGGGGGGGATTAATGAATAAATAAATAAAATCTTTAAAAAAAAAAAAAAGAAAAATTGTAAATAAGAGATGTAGAGAGCTAGAGAGTTTCTTCCACCCTTACAACAAGAAAATGCTAGAAAATTGAAAAGCAAAAATGTTCCTTGAACTCCTAAGAGAAATGAAGTAATAAGGCAAATGTCTAACTCCAAATCTGGGAGAGACAGGTACCTGCATGGTGGAGCAGGAACAGAGCATTTGACTGAGGAAGATGCTACCATACACCATATAAGTCAACATCAAGAATCAGCTAGAAAATGTTGATAAATTTCTAAAGGCTGAGTATGGGCTAGTGTGAGACAGTGAAGCCCTTGGGGGTTCACACTTTCTTGGAGGTTCCCCTGCAGGAAACCACCAGGAGTTCACAAGGAAGACTTGAGAAAATACTGAGAAATCTTTCCTCGTGGAGCTGGCTAGGTGAGGAGAATAGCAGCCATTGCTAAAACTCCACCCAGATCCATCTATCCTATCTTCCCTATGCAAAAATATATCTATATATATATTAATCTGCAGGGATAATGGAACAGAAACAGTTTACCTAGGGCACTGGTAGGAACCCAGTGTGGCTGGAAGAGGAAAACAGGAAAAAAAAAAGTCTACCCTGGGAGAGCAGCAGGAAGAGGTTCTAGGCACAACTCTAGATACAGAGGAGGGGCAGGGACACTATGGAAGGTCATACCCCCATAAGCCAGGTTCACAATGACTGACTAAAATTTAAACTTAATCAGAACATCAGAGAACTCCTCCTCACTACCATAGCTACTCTAACAAGCATCGAGTGAAAATAAGGGCGGAATACAGCTAGGAGGGTTGCAGGAGACAGATTATCTCTGGAAAGTATAGTGTAAAGGGAAGACCCAAAATCAAGCAGGAAGACATAAAACCAAATGGGGAGCAGACATTCAGAAAAACACTGCAGTACATAGCCCATACCCTAACATAGATATTGCTCAAGAAATTTGCAGCCTGTGGTGCACAGAGCTTAACCACAGCAACAGCAAAACTCAAACCTGACCCAACTCCAGTCTAAATTAACACAAACCCCCGCAATAAGGACCTAGCTGAAGGAAAGGCATATTTATATCTAAGCATAAAATATATTTACTGTAATATCTATTATCTTATACAACACAATTACTTTCAACAAAAATTGTGAAGCACACAAAATGACAAGAAAAATAAAAATCTGAAGAAACAAACCAATCATCACAATCAGAAACACATACGCCACAGATGTTGGAACTATATTACAGGAAATTTAAAATAATTATAATTAATATGTTAAATGGCTTAAGGAAAAACATAGACAAATTGCAAGATCAGACAGGTAATTTCAGCAGAGAAATGGAAAATATGAGATACTACAGAAAAAGAAACGAAAAATGCCATGAACAGACCCATCAATAATACTCGACACAACAAATGAATCAGTGAACTTTAAAATAGTTGAATAGAAATTATACAAACTGACATGCAAAGAGAAAAAAGAATGAGAAAAAAACCAACAGAGAAACCAGAGCTGTAGAAAAATATCAAATGCCATAACATATGTGTAATTGGAATCCCAGAAGGAGCAGAGAGAGAGAACATGGGACAGAAGAACTATTTGAATAAACAATGACCAAGTATTTTCTAAAACTAATAGCATACTCCAAAACACAGACCTACAAAGTTCAGAGAATACCATATAGGATAAATTAAACAAACAAGCAAGGAAACAATGACAAAAACAAAACAAAAACACTCTGAGGCATATCATATTTAAGCTGCTGAAAACCATAGACAAAGAGAAAATCTTGAAACTAGCCGGAGGAAAAAAGATATATTATCTACAAAAGAACAAGGATAAGAATTACAACAGCCTTTTCCCAGAACCCATGCAAGTAAAAAGACAATGGAGTGACATATTTAAATTTCTAAGTGCAGAAGGAAAAATTCAATCCAACATTCTTTACTCAGAGAAAATATTCTTCATAAATAATGGAGAAATAGACTTTTGCAGAAAAATACTAATGAAATTCATCACAGTAGACATATTCTGCAAGAAATGTTTAAAAAAAGCTTATCAGGCAGAAGAAATATGATGTAGGTCAGAAACTTAAATCTATACAAAGAAATGAAAAGCACTGGAAATGGAATAAATAAAGATATAATAAGTCTATTTTTCCTGACATTTAAGTGTGCTAAAAGATAACTGATGGTTTAAAGCAAAAAATGTACTGTATGATTATAACATATACAAAAGTAAAGTAGATGACAATAGCACAATTATAAAGTTTACTGATAGGTTCTTAAAAGACTCAACTAAATAATGACTCATTATTAAAATACAGCAAAATTAATCCAGAATGTAAATATAAAGAATAATAGCTATGATTTTTGAAGAAAAATTTGAAAAAAAAAAAAAAAAAGAAAAGAGATAGCCTTAATAGATACTAAAAGTATTATAAAGTTATGTTAATTATTATGGGGCATAATAGTCCCTACACTGTGTATTATTTCACACACATATAGAATTTTCCTATATTACTAAGGGAACATCACAAATCAATAGAGAAGTGAAGCAGAATTAAACAAATGATATTGTAACAACTGGTTACAAATCTGGAAAGGGATTTATTTAGAGTCTCACCTCACATCACTTAGAAAAGTCAATTCTACATGAATGAAGCTGCATGTAAAACTGCAATCTCAGAAATTACAAAAAGGTAGACCAGAAAAGTTATGTCTCAAGTGGGCAATAGACCTTCTCTACTTAAGAGGGGAGGAAGAAATTACATGATGAAATATCCATAGTTTTTACTACAAAATGTATTAAACATTCGTATCTCAAAAACTGTCTTTAATTCAAACATGTGGGAAAAGAAAATATAAAAATTAATATCTTTAATATGTAAAGAGCATATACAATTAATAAGAAATACCATGAGATATAAAGTTCAGAACAGGCAATTCACAAAACAGAGAATTCCATGGCCTGTGTTGAAATGTATTACTTCAACAGACTGTAATTGATACAATCCTTTTGAATATCAGCTGGGAAAAATGTATGAAGAGGCTTAAATAAAGTCATATCTATATTTCTGAGTAATTCTGGTTTGGGAAATCTATCTCCTATTGTGGCGGTTAAAAAATATGTTCACACTGCCTCAAAGGATATTATCAAGAATTTGAAAAGACAGAATGGGAGAAAATATTTGGAAACCATATATCTGATAAAGGTTTAATATGAAGAATATATAAGGAATTCATAAGGCTCAACAACAAAATCAACCCAATTTAAAAATGGGTCAAACACTTAAATAGAAATTTCTCCAAAGAAAATATACAACTTGGTAATGAATGGTAGAAATGGTAGCACAACATTGTGAATGTAACGTATACAGGGGAGTGGATGTGGCTCAAGTGATTGAACATCTGCTTCCCACATGGGAGTTCCCGGGTTTGGTTCCTGGTGCTCCCTAAAAAAAACAAACAACAACAAAAAAGCAACAACAACAAAAAAAAAAACACAAACAACAAGCAAACAAATGAAAAAGCCAACTAAGGGGAGCTGACATGGCTGAGTGGTTGAGTGCTGCTTCCCACATATGAGGTCCCAGGTTCAATATCTGGCCCCAGTACCACAACAACAACAAAGAAACATATACAGAATGGTCGATAAGAATATGAAAAGATGCTCAACATCATTAGCCATTAGGGAAATGCAAATCAAAACCACAATGAGATACCACTTCACACCCATTAGAATGGCTAATAATAATTTAAAAAGAAAAAATGGAAAGTAAGTGTTGGCAAGGATTCAGAGAAATAGAAATCCTCGGGCATTGTTGGCAGGAATGTGAACTGGTGCAGCCACTGTGGAGAACAGTTTAGCAATTCCTCAGCAAGTTAAGTATAAAATTAACATATGACCCACCAATCCTACTTATAGGTATATTCCCCAAAGAATTGAAAGCAGGGACTAAAACAGATATTTGTACACACGTTCATAGCAGCATTATTCACAATTGCCGAAGTTAGAAGCAACCCAAGTATCCAACAACAGATGAATGGCTAAGCTAAATATGGTCCACATACAATGGAATATTAAGTCATAAAGAGATATGAAGTTCTGATACATGCTTACAATATGGACAGACATTGATGACAACATGTTGAGTGAAACAAGCCAGACACAAAAGGGCAAATATTTCATGCTCTCACTTACGTGAAATGACTAGAAGATGCAAATTCATATAAACAGTAAGTAGAGTACAGGTTACCAGGGGCCAGGTGGGAGTTGATACTTAATGGGTACAGCGTTTCTGATTGGGTTGATGGAAAAGTTTTGGTAATAGACGATGGTGATGGTAGCACAACATTTTGAATATAATTAACACCACTGAGCGGTATACATGAAAGTGATTAAAACGGAAAATTTTATGTTGTATATGTGTTACTGGGATAAAGTTTTTAAAAATATATATGCTCATATTTTTAAAAATTCTTCTTCTTAAAAAGATAGAGCCTATCTTCCCTTGCCTTGAGAATGGTCTGGACTTAGTGACTTGCTTCTAATGAATAGGGTAAAATAGAATGTGGAATGACCAGCATGTGACTTTTGAGAGTAGGTTATAAAAGGCATTGTGACTTCCTCTTTATTCTCTCTATCTTGGATTATTTTTTCTGGGAGAAGCTGACTACTATGTAATGAGGAAAGTTGCACAGAGTGCAGAACTGAGACCTCCAGCCAATAGCCAGAAAGGAACTGTGGACTCCAGCCCAACAGCCACGTGAATGGGCCATCTTGGAAGCAGATCTTTTGGCCCCAATCAAGTCTTTAGAGGACTGCAGCCCCTACTGCCATCCTGACTGCAACCTAATGAGAAGCCCTGACTCAGAACAAGCAGCTAAGCTTCTCAGAATTCCTGATCCACAGAAAAATGTGCACTCATAAACATTTGTTGTTTTAAGCCACTAAGTTTTGGGATAATTTGTTATGCAGCAGTGGCTAACTAATGAATACTAAAATCTCATGTTATCAAATATTAATTGCAAAGCTGTTTATAAAAAGAAATACTAAAAACTACATTTTGTACAAGTTTACCATAATGTATCTTCTTGATGTATTATTAATGTACTATTTCTTGACTACTAAAATTTATAACATGAAAAAATGCTTATGCTATCTTGACTAAAAATTAGAGTATACATTGATACCAAGAAACTGAATACTGATTTTTTACACCTTTAAAATTGATAACAAATGGAATTCACAAGGATTTACTTTTGTTTTTGTTACCACTTTTTATTTCTAGGGTGTCATTTTATTTGCCCTCCTCTTTCACAATAATTTGGAAGGTACAGAATCTATTTTAAATTTTATTATTGCTTATCTTCGTGTTTTTCAGAAAAATTTGTCAAACCTAGATGAATTGATCAAAGTGGACAAAATAGTCATTGCACCACCCTTTTGGTTGCAGATTAACAATTTGTTGCTTTTGCTTCCTTGTTCCAGTTAGCAGTGATATCATCTTGTTATTTTTAAACCTCATTAAATATAATAAAAATATTTTATTTCTACATTTTTTTCTTATTTAGCATTCTGATATTTTCAACTAATTTACAACAATTATTTAGTCTTGTCTTCAGTATGCTTTTCTGGTTTTAAATCAGCCCCGGTTCTTTCCAGCTATGGCTTCTCCATTCTTGGTCTTCTATTTGAATTCATTTCTTACTATTCTGAAACACATCTTTAAGTAATTTATTTAGGAAAGTTATCTTGGTGGTGGTGTTTTAGTTGTTTTCACTTCTCTGCTTGGTAATATATTTGTATCAACCTCACACAACTGGCAATTTATCTGG
This sequence comes from Tolypeutes matacus, assembly GCA_026826555.1. Lineage (NCBI taxonomy): Eukaryota > Metazoa > Chordata > Mammalia > Cingulata > Chlamyphoridae > Tolypeutes > Tolypeutes matacus. The sequence continues at coordinate 26,396,290 of JAKSZT010053887.1, forward strand.
GTAGAGAATGCAAGCTCAAAACTCTATCCAAGGAAGTGGATGTGGCTCAAGCGGTTGATTGCCTGCTTCCCATATAGGAGGTCCTGGGTTTGTTTCCTGGTGCCTCCTAAAAACAAAACAAAAAAATGAATAAAACAACTCAGGGGAAGTGGATGTGGCTCAAGCGATTGGGCTCCTGTCTACCGTATAGGAGACCCAGGGTTCGATGCCTGGGGCCTCCTGGTGAAGGCAAGCTGGCCTGAGCAGAGAGCTGGCCTGCACATAGTGCTGGCCTGCGTGGGAGGGCTAGCTCAAGCAGAGTGCTGGCCTGAGCAGAGAGCTGGTACAGCAAGATGACACAACAAAAAGAGACCCAGAGGAGACACAATGAGACACAGCAGACCAGGGAACTGAGGTGGCGCAAGAGATTGAGCACCTCTCTCCTACTCTGGAAGGTCCCAGGATTGGTTCCCAGTGCCGCCTAAAGAGAAGACAAGCAGATACAGAAGAACACACAGCCAGTGGACACAGAAAGCAGACATTGAGGGGAGTGGTGAGAAGAGAAATAAATAAATAAAATCTTATTTAAAAAAAAAAACTCAGGGGAGATGATGTGGCTTGATAGTAGAGCGCCGGCTTCCCACATATGAGATCCCAGGTTCAATCCCTGGCCCTGGCACCTCAAAAACAACAACAACAAAACAACTCCATACATATGGTTGTGTTATTTTTAGTCATTTAGGGTTGAGTAAGAGACCAAACTGGTTTTGGGGTTTGTTTGTTTGTTTTTGCATTATCCTACTTTTTCGTTTTATTTGTTTTTAGCTTTCTTTGTCTTTGAAATTTAAAATGCTCAAATGATTTGTCAGGATGAGAATCATTTTCATAAATTTTGCTTTGGCATACTGAATCCTTTGCTTTCTAAACTGTGCCCTTTTTAGTTCAGATGAGAAAATTTCTTTTCTTCAGATATAGTTACTGTCCCATGAATTCTGTTTTGCTCTCAGGTACATCTATTAAATTCAGGATGCTGTTCTTTGTCCAGGCCTGTTCAGGAATATTCTCTATCGCTGGGTTAATCTTTGGTTTAAAGGAATAAAAAAAAAAGTGGTAGATTATGTTTGCCCTCCTTCATTGTGCAGCCCTCACAGGAGGACCCCCTACCTCTGCTCCCCAGTTCAGTAAAATCCTACATCATCTTGGTGGTGGAAATTGCAGGGGAGGCTACTTACTTCCAATCCATAGCCATGGTAAATCACACTTTTTATACAAAAATCTATAGGATTTCCTTTCATTCTATCTTTTAGATGTAGAGGTTGTTTTTCTTTTCAACAATTTTATTTTCTAGGTTTTTTTATGTAATTTCAGGAGGTAGGATTTTTAGCCCACCTCTTCTTAACCTCATGTCTGGAACTCAAGACACTGAGTTCCATGATTTTTAAAAACATATATTGGGAGGAGAATGGATGTGGCTCAAGCAATTGGGCTCCCATCTTTCATAAAGAGGTCCAGGGTTCGATTCCCAGGGCCTCCTGGTGAAAGGCAAACTGGCCTGCACGGCAAGCTGGCCTGAGCGGAGAGCTGGCCCACACGGAGTGCTGGTCCGTGCAGAATGCTGGTCCATGCAGGAGTGCTAGCCCGCACAGGAGTGCTGGCCCTAGCGGAGACCTGGCACAGCAAGATGATGCGACACAAGGAGACACAGAGTAGAGACAATAAGAGATGCAGCAGACCAGGGAGCTGAGGTGGCACAAGAGAGTGAGTGCCTCTCTCCCACTCTGGAAGGTCCCTGGTTCGATTCCAGTGACTCCTGAAAAAAACAAAAACAAACAACAAGTAAAACAAATAATAAAAACCAACTCAGGGAAGCTGATATGGCTCAGTGGTTGAGCGCCAGCTTCTCACATACGAGGTCCTGGGTTCAGTTCCTGATACCTCAAAAACAACGACAACAGGGGCTGAAGTCTATTCTTCAGACCCCCTCAATTGGGAAAGCTTCCCAATAAACTTCCTGTCTGCAACCGTTAGTCTTTGCTTCCCAGTGAGCACCATTTTTCTCTAACAGTTGTTGTATTGGAATTCTGCACATTATGCATGATTGTTTTGTGCATTCACAATTTATCCAATAAAAAATAAATATATATAAAAAAATACTGAGGTAAAAAAACAAAACAAAACAACAAGAACAAAAACAAAAACCTATATTTAGACTATGGTCCATGAATTCAAAAGGCACAGAAAGGGTTAAGCATCTTCTACAACTGTGGCAAAATCTGTAGAATAAAAGAGGAACATCCTTTTTTCTATTACAGGATATATAGTCAGTGGAAGACTTTCAGAGGCGTGAAAGGATTGCTTCTTCTCTCTGTAACTCGGACTAGCACAGCTGAGTGGGGTCATTCCCAGACATCAACCCACAGCAGGAGGCAGCCAAGCTGGATCCCCAATAGTAAGTGACCATTCTTATCAGTCTTTGAAAGGCAGTTATGAGATAAGTGACCTCAGGGGCAGGCTGAGGTTGAGGATGATGCTGTGATTTCTGTCCTTTCTGTCCAAGAACACATGTCTGGGCAGAGGCTCAAAGCAGGAGAACCTGGGAGGGAGAAGGATTTGTGCCGTGAAAGACTAGCTGAGTCCTGAAGCCAACTCTCCCCTTCTTAGAGCAGCTACTCTAGGTCGATTCCACAGCTCCAAGGTGGGAAAGCTGGGGTTTTTTTTCCTTAAAAAAATCTTTTGACCGCCATACTAAGATGAGATATATTTGATGTGCCTCAAATAGTGTATTGATTATTTTTTTAAGTAATTAATTTTGGTTCTGTAAGTTTGTTTTACAAATATTAAATGTTGCAGTCATTGATTTAAAGTTAAGAATCAGGAAAATTTAAAATATCTGGATAAGTGTGACAAATGAGAGAGAGTATAGCATGGCCAGTTTGGCCTGAGGGTGAGGGACAGCAGAGATTGGGAGGATGGCCTACAGGAGGTAGAGAGGCAGAGTCCTAGGAAGAAGAGGTGTAAGGAGAAAATATAGAACTCTGACAATGATTCACAAACAGGCCTTGGGAGATTCTGGGCAGAGTGTTACTTCACTTCATTTTAATCTTCCCAAGCACTCGTAGATGCAGATATTATCATCATTCTGTGATAAAGATGAGGTAACTGTGGCTTAAAGAGGCTAAATAACTTGCCTAAGGTCACACTTCTCCTAAGGGGTAGAGCAAAAAGCTGAAAATCAATCTCTTTCTTGCCTGTTTTGCTTTGCACAAGGTTTTTTGATAACATGGCAGGTACCCATGGCAGGAACTTACTGGAAGGAGTTACACTGCCCTTCTCTTGATGGTGACCGCTGGACTCAGTCACTATTTGTTACTCTGGCTCTTTGAAAAGCTAAGTAATCCTCATCTACCCAGCAGGTTCTGGTTTAGGAAACAGCTTTGCAGCTTTTACTTCAGAAGATTAGAATTTAATTTCCAAAGTAAGGTTCCTTTTTTCCCACCAGTGAAATTTTGAAAGGTTGTACATGTATACAAAAAAGAATTTCAGAATTAAAAATTTCTGTGGAACTGTAGAGGTGGTGCTATTTAATTATGCTAGCGCTGCCTACAAAGGTCTATAGAGCTAACACGCCATCGTTTATTTTGTCTTGAACATTGTCTTTATTAAGATTCCCTTTGTTTTTCAGTGCTTGAACATTGGTCATGAACAGGAAAATTTCAAATATAGATGGCCAATAAATAATGCTTATTCTTACAAAAGTAATGCAATTTAAAACAGTGAAATATCATTTTCCCCCTATCTAAGTGGCAAATATTTTTAAAACTTTTTTGTTCGGAGCTACCAGGGATTGAACCCAGGACCTCACACATGGGAAGCAGGCACTCAACCATTGAGCTACATCTGCTCACCTAAAAACTTTTGAAAAAAGAAAGAATCCTCCATGTTGCTAAGAAGGGAGGAATATTTATACCTTTATCTGCTGATGGTAGTACAATCCTTCTAGGTGGTAATCTGGCGAAACCTAGCAAAAGCCCTTAAAATTTATATATGTCCTTTTATCCAGAAGCTCAACTTTTAGGAATTTATCCCAAGGCATAATCATCTATGTTTATAAAGTTTCAAGTGATGTGGATATTTTTCTCACCATTGTTTCTAATAGGGAAAATCTTAGAAACAAGTTAAGTGTCTAAAGATAGGTGATTATGGTACATCTATAATGGAATACCATGGAAGCATTAAAAATTCTGTTGTAAAATAATTCACAATGTGTTTAGCTTTAGAAAGAAATAGCAGAATGCACAATGCTACAAATTTTTATAAGTGATATATGTACACACTATGTTAATTGGAAATATAGGTGATTTTTAGTTTTTACTTTGTGCTATTGAACTTGAATCACATCTGCAGGCAGAAAAATAAAACTAGATCTTTGAGAAAAAGAAATCAATAGCTGGCCTTTCTCAGAAAAGCTCATTTTCTTAGAATGTTAGATTTGGAAGGGTGTCGGGTGTCTGTTTCCTTATTTTACAGACAGAAGTGAGAAGCATATCCTGAAGGAGGACAGTGCAGTAGCTCAGTGGCTAGGATTTGGAATGAGACTGCTGGGGTTTGAATCCCAGATTCCTCATTTTCTAGCTGTATAATCTTGGACGAGTTGCTTAATCTTTGTAATCCTCAGTTTCTGTCTGTAAAATGGGGACATAGTGATACATCTTAAGGTGGCTGTGAGGCTTTAATGAGATAATCCATGTAAAATGCTGAGAACCTTGCTGTAGTAAGCCCTCGGTGATTATTATTATGAGTTGCTTTTATTACTACTACTATCCGGATTAAGAAATGGAAGGGAAATATTTTGTCCAAATGCCATCAACTACTTCATGGCATTGCTAGGACTAGAATGCAGGAAGATTGTTTCTGGCAGAGCATTCAGAACCTGTGAACCTGGCAGGACAACCTCACAGCGGGATTCCAGAAGGACTGACTCAAAACAGGCAGAGCCCAAGGACAAGGCCAGCCACTTCCAGGGAGTGCCTCTGATCACACTGGGAAGCTAAGTGCAAGGAAAGAGGATGAAACTGAGAGTCAGGTTAAATGCAGGGATGAAGCTGAGAGCAAAGAGCTAACTCAAGAGAAAAGCAATGGCTCAGAGATCCTGCTGGAAATGGGCCTTTTATAGGCCACCAGCTGTGGGCTTCAAGGGGGAGTCAACTTGGTTTAAAGACCTAAGGCCTGGGTGATTAAATAGACAAAAGGGTCTAGTTGCATTGGGGGAATTGCAGGTAGAGCTGCAAGAAGGTTCATAACAGATAATAATAATAGAGGATGAGGTAGAAGAAGTTGAGTGGGGCCCAGACAAGGTGCCCCAAGGAGCCAAGGCATCCAGTCATGATTCTCCTAAAGGCACAGCCTAAGTCTGAAGAATTGTAAACAAGTAGAGACAAAACTTTTAAATAAACAGAGAGATAATACTTGTGCTAAGGAGATCATTTAAGAAATGATTGGAATAATCCAAGGAGAGGGTGTGAAACCAGGGCAGTTACAGTAGGAACAGAGAAGAGAAGAGAAATGCATTCCAGAGATGTTCAAGCACTAGAATTAACAGGATTTGGTTTCTGACAAATGTGGGTCTTGGAAGAGAAGGAAGATCTAAGTGCACAGAAGCATCCTTCACAAAATGGGAAATATAAGATGTGTTGTGAGTTTGGGTCAGGGGGAGAAAGAGGAAAGATGGTGAGTTTTTGTTTTTTGACAAGTTGAATTTGATATGCCTTTGGAGCAACAGGATGGAGATGTCCAAGTAGACAGCTGGATATGCATGTACAAGCCCAAGAAAGAGGCCAAAGCTAGAGAGAAACATATGAGTTTTCAGCATAAGCTGATAGTTGGTATTGTCAATGGGGTGAGACTGCTAGGGAGAGGGGATGGTAGGTTGAGAAGAAGCCACAGAAGGAAACTGAGGAACCTTGACATTTAAGAAGGGGGATGAAGAAGAAGAGTCTACAAAAGACACTGAGATGGGGTTAGAGAGATTGGATCAAACCAAGAGAAAAGTAGTGTCATAGAAACCAAGAGAGAAGTGAGATGCAAAAACGAGAACACATCCACAGAAAAGCAATACATGTTCTAAACTCCTGCATTCTGCAGAGAGATCACATGTGATACAACAGAAAAGGTAGCCCCAGTGACTAAGAGGACATTGTTGACCTCAGTGAGAGTGCACACAGCCAGAGAAAAAAACCTTGAATAAGTGTATCAGGGAAGTGGGAGGAACGTCAAAAAAAAAAAACACGATTAGGTCACCTAAGCTAAGAGGAAAAAATATTTCACAAAGCAGAGGATAGTCGTGGTGTCAAATTCTGCAGAAAGGTGAAGTAGGAGACGGTGGAAAATGTCAGTCCCGAGGCCATCAGTGGCCTTTGCAGAACACTCCCAGTTGAGTAGAGGGAGTGCACCTTAAAGAGCTGAGGGCATAGAGACAGCTCAGTAGGCCCACTCCTGCAAAAAGTTTCTTGATGAAGCCGGGGACCTCTCCACTGGACCAAGCTCACCTACTCTGTTCATAAAAAGTCAAGTCAGCCAATCCCAGCATCTTTTCTCCCTACTTTAATAGCTAAACAAAGGAGAGAAAAGTCAGTCCTTCTTTTCCCACACAATACTATTTTCAGAAGGATTTCAGAAAGAAAAGGATTTTTGCAGATGTAATTCTACATGTTGGAGTTTTTGTTACTGCTACAGGTAGATTCCATTCTGTATTGCTATAATAAAAAGTCATTATTTGGGGCTTCTCAGTGATGAAGCCTCTGGTGACTCTGGTGATGTAAAGAAGAATACAAACCTAAGTGGAATTTCAGTGATCACTTAAAATTTAAGCGGTAAGCAGAAAGACCACAGTAGAATTGGAATAGAGAAGTATTAAAGCATTTTCTTGGGAAGTGGCTGTGGCTCGATCAGTAGGGCTCCCGTTTACCATGTGGGAGGCCCCAGGTTCGGTTCCCGGGGTCTCCGGGTGAAGGCAGACCCGCCCGTGCGGCGTGGTTAGCTGACCCAGCAAACACAAGCAGCAAGGGGGGGATAAATGAATAAATGGATAAAATCTTAAAAAAATAAATAAATAAAGCATTTTCTTAGAAAGCCTTAAAAGTCAAAATACACCTAATATTTGCTTTCTGTATTGTCAGAGACTATAAGTTAAAACCACCCAAATGTCACAGTTCTAATTTATTTGTGAGCACATTAAACAAATTTTAAGTACTAACAGACCTAATAGAAATAAAAAGGAATGAACATTTAGCTAAGTAAACCTAATTAGGTAATACCAGCCAGAAGCTAACCACTAGGTAAAGCCTGAAATAAACAGCTACCCTGAAGATATACCTAGGTCTTCACCCCATCTTACAAATACTTTCAACAACTAAACAATAAATCTTTATGAAGGGGCTGATAGTTTTAAGACACTGTGGAGAATACAGAAGAAGCACTTCATATGTTATTTTTGTAGTCTAATTGGGAATAGAAACCAACAATTATGAAATGACAGAACGCAATCCAATGCAGTTAATAATTAAGTGATCTTAAAAAGAAATATATATGAAAAATGAAATGCCAGTTCGGGCACCAATGAAATATTTTCATTTGTCAAATTTAACAATAAAATTGCAAACAGTCTAATTAGAAAATAGGCAAAAGACATTTCACCAAAGAGGATATACAGATGGCAAATGAGCTCATGACAAGATGTTCTACATCATTAGCCAATATGGAAATGAAAATTAAAATCGCAGTGATTTATCATTACATACCTATCAGACTGGCTAAAATACAAAATAGTGATAACACAAAATCCTGGCATGAAGCAGAGAAACTGGATCACTTTCACATGGCTGTTGGGAATGTAAAATGGTACACCATTCTGGAAAACAGTTTGGCAGTTCCTTGTAAACTAAACATGCACTTACAATTTAACTCAGTAATTGCATCCTTGGGTATTTATCCCAAAGGAATGAAAACCTGTGTTCATATAAAACCAGTTCATGAATATTCAAGCCACTTTCTTCCTGATTACCCTAAACTAGAAGAAACCCAAATGTTCTTCAGTGGGTGAATGGTTGCACAAACCACATTTTCCACAAGTGAAACCTGAATCTTAGAGATAGATGTTAGGTAACTTGTCCCGGTCACACAGCTGGTAACAGAGCCAGGATTCAAACCCCAATCTCATTCCAGACCCAAGCTCTGAATAACCATGCTATATATTACAGGAGATGAATGACAGGGGAGAGATTACTTGTCGCAGTAAGAAAGATTTGTGGATAGAAAGATGTGAGCTTGGAGAAGCTTTGCTGGAGTCACAGTTCAAAACAAGCTCTGGCAACCTAATAATAAGTATCACAGCCAGGGAGTCAGTGGTCTGGGGCAGGAACAAAGTCTAAGGCAGAGGTTGAAAGCTGAAGGCTTGGTCCACTGATATCAGTCTTAAAAAAAAAAAGAAAGAAAAAGAAATTTAATGATAATTTAGTTGCCAATATTTCAAAAATATGGAGAAATTCGCCTAAGTTTGGATTTCCAGCTCTTCTGGAAAATCAGAATTCCTGGTAACACTGGGGTCCTCATTCCCACATGGCAACAAATGGTGGATCTAGCAGAGGTCACTCAACTTCAATGGGGTATAAACTCTCCTCTTCCCATGTGACTTTGTTTGTTAAATAGGAGAAGTTATAGTTTTACAAAAATCAGTTTCCATACACCCCCATACCAACACCCACACACACAGTTTTCCCTATATTAACACTTTGCCGTAGTGTGGCACCTTTATTACAATTGATGAAACAATATTATTATAATTATACTATTAACTATAGTCCATAGTTTACACTAGGGTCCACTGTTCATGTTGTACAGCCCTGTGGTTTTTAAAAATATTTATCCTAGTAGCATATATGCAACCTAAAATTTCTCCCTTTTAACCACCCTGAAATATATAATGCATTGATTTATATATTTCAGTGTGGTTATAAAGGAAAAATTAATCACATTCCCGAAGTTGTGCTACCATCACCACCATCCATTGCCAAAACCCTTTCAACATCCCAAACAGACCTCGTGACTGTTTTGCTCATTTATATTACCTGCCAGGACCAGGTACTTGCCTCTAAGCCTCTTGGTCTAGGAAGTGAGGCATCAGCAGGTGGGAAGGAATAACCCAATGGGACCAGGCCAGTGGGAGCTGGGAGCTGGGAGCCTAGAAGCTAAGGTTATTTGAAAGTCTAGGTCCAGCAAACCTACTTTCCTGAAGCAGCCAGATCCTAAGGCAAAGGCCATTTGCCTTCTCCCCTCCTGTCTGGGTTTGAAGTGGTCCCAAGATCTCTGCTTGGGACTTGGAAGGATGTGGATCAGAGGAAGGGGGAAGCTTGATTAAAAGCTCAGTGGGAAGGGTGGAAATTTGAAAGGCACAGAAAATTTAGATAAAAGTGGGAGAGAAATGTAATGAGTTTGTGCAGTGGCTGACCCAAGAGTATTTTCAAGAGAAATCCATGGCTTGAAAGTTTCCATGGTTGCCAGAAACAAGGGAAAACAAACCAAAATCCAGCCTCTCTAATGCCTCTAGTTGTATGCTTTCACACCTACAGGCAGAGGGATCCCTTCACACACCACTCGGGTAATGATTTGAGGGTCACATTCAGTTCTGAGGGAACTTAGGAAAAATATTTTCATAAACCAAAGGAAACTTGGGCAGGTTACTAACTTCTCTGTGCCTCAGTTAGAAGATTTAACAGTTCTCACCTTTTGGAGGATAAGGACTCAGGAAGCAAATGAAGGAATTTGAAGTACAGGGAAGAGTAGGAAGGAATAAATAGTTGTTGCTTTGGCCAGGTACTTGGCATGGTGCTGTCTTGAATCCTCACAATAACATGTGGGTTAGGTATCAGTTTCCCCTTGAAGAAAATGAGGAAATTGAGGTTCAGAGAAGTTTACTAACTTACTCAAGGTCACACAATTAGTAAGGGGTAGAATGGGGAGACTTACAAAGTGCCAAACCACACCCACAGCATTCAGACCTGAAAAAGTACACTGACATCTATCTGACATGCTATTAATAGTCACAGAGTGTTAGCAGCTAGAAACAAAAACAGATTCAATTCTAGAACCTGCTAAAAACTTGAGGTCAGTAGCTGTGTGACCCTAGACAAGCAGCCTAACCTCTTGGAAACTCGGTCTTCCCATCTGTAAAAGCTTGTGTGTTTATTGTGAAGATTAAATGAAGTAACGCATTTAAAATGCTTAGCAGAGTACCTAGTTTGTAGCAATCAGTTAACAGATAATAACTTCAATTAGTAGATATTTACTGCACACCCACTCTGGACCTGTTAACTATATTAAGCACCACAAATGCAAAGGGGAAACGAATCAAGACCCCGGCCCTTGTGGAACTCAGGACAGGAAAGCCATAGGAGCAGTGAAATTTTAACACAATAAGGAAACTGTTATAACAGAAGAATAATGTGATTTGGGAGGGAGGATGATACAGACATGGTGAAGAGAGGGAAGGCTTCAACTGAGGGGTGATCTGGAGCTCAAAGGAAGAGTGGAAAAGGCAGGAAGGACATTCCAGCAGAGGGAACAGGTTATGCAAATGTAAAGAAGGCCAAAGTCTTGAAAGTCTGGTGGGTTCAGGAAATAGTGAAAGGTTCAAATGTGACGAGAGGGTGAGTTGTAAGGGGGAGTGATCAAAGCAAGAGAGCAGGCTTGGTTCAGGCATCAAGGGCCCTGTGCGCCTTGCTAAGAAGTGTGGCCACCAGCACGTGAGGACCAAGGCGCAGGTCGTCAAGCAAGGAATTTCCATAATCAGATAGTTTTTGGTGAAAGGATAAGGTGAAGAATTGTGAGAGGGAACCAGCAAGAAGGCTGTTGCAATAGTCTAGACAGGAGTTGACAAAGACCCCAAACTGCCACTAATTAATTGGAAGTGGGTGGTGAGGAAGAGGGTGTGTGTGTGAGGGTGACATAAACACAATGTGTGAAATCCAAAGTATGAAAATGGCTTGGTCCTTTCTTCCTTACCACAGTCATCCCAAGGGACCAAAACAAAAACACAGAAAACCCTTTTAAAAATAATCTCTTTTGTTTGTATGCAAATAGACTATGCACAGTGAAAGTACAACTCAAGTGTGATGACAAATGCAATATTTTGTTTCCAATCCGGGAGACAGAAAGATCAAATTGGTTTATGAACGCCGTCCTTTAAAATCCCAACTCTTCCCATTAAAACTGTAGCCAACAACTGCAAGGCTTATTTAAGATTGTTTTTCATCTTAAACCAGATTTGAGTAAAGCTATTTAAGGTACTTTTCAAACAAGCCTTTCCTTACTCAAACATTGCTGAATAGTAAGAAAAGCAACATCTTGTTTTATTGGAAAATTTCCCTTTCAAGTAGCAATACCTCTGTGTGATGATGGACCCCTTTAGAATATTCCAGATAAAGGTGTATGAAGGGAGTAAGAGGGAGGTACAAAAACTGCACCTCTATGGCTCTGCATCACCAACTTGAAGATTTCAAATCTGAGTTGATAAATGCACATTTTAAGCATCACAGAAGTCGTATATGCATTGCTTTTGGTCAAAGATATCATGGGGAAGTGAGCCTTTGGGTATGTAATGCTCCCCACCCCTGTTGTGAAATACAAGCTTTAAAAACTCCAGAGTTGTGTTTTTTTTCTAAAGCTTAGTCATATTGGCTGTGCTCTGCATGCCCCAATCTATTTTATCTTACTTGGTAGTACACATTTTATTTATATTCTCATATAAATACTTTGCATTAAAAGGTGCTTTCACAGATCTTTATACTTCCCTAACTTTGAAATATGCTGCCATTTGTTAAAATGTGTTAGTTTTGTTATGTATTTTATCCTCACCTCTGCACACATAGGGAGAAAACATATGGACTTAACTCTTCAAGCAACTTATACATTTAGATTATAGCCTTTTTATTTCTTCTAACTGGGGTTATGAAGGACATGACAAATGCCAGATGCTTTGTGAAAGAAATGACAGTTTATCAGAATGTGTAAATGCCTGCCCTTAAGCAAATGAGCCCCTTTAAATACAGAGGCTATAATCTTCTGATTTGGGGGTTAATGTTCCCAGGTAACACTAAAGAATGAAAGGACAAGTTTGGTACCAGATACTTTGTTGAATTCTGAATAGTGGCACCTCAGATGCTGGTAACTTACTGGTATGATTTTGTAAGTTTGCTGCTGTATGTATTTCATTTGTCTTGTAGACATTTTACTTAATTTTGTTCTGTGTTGAATATTAGGTCACCTTTTGTGCAGACTATCAGAGGAAGCCCTGAGCTTGTAAGATTGTATTTGTAAGCTCTAATGAACAGCTAGAATTATAGAACTATTCTATTGGAAGGGAAGTTAAGGATCACTTGGTCCATGTGTCCCCCGAGGGCCTGATAGCCATGCAGCCACCACAGCCATTGAACAAATGAAGTGAAGAAGAAACAATATCTCCTAAAGTAGTCTATTCCTGAGACAGAGGGCCTGGGCAATTTTTTCTCCATCGTGAACTACACAACATAGTTAGAATATACATAAGGCTCTTAAGAGGATATTCTACCATAAAGACATTGCACCTAACTGAAGGTGGGAAGGACAATCACTTGATGGCAAGACCTCAAGATTATTAGGTCAGTATAGGTCTCCTGCACTCACCTGCAGGCTCCCTGAGGGCAGGGACCACATGGCTGCCTTTGCTCACCCTGGGATCCCAGGACTAGCCCAGGGCCTGCATTCAGTGGGGGTTGGGTAAACAAATGGTGAATAAATGAAGGCACATTAAAAGGCAGAAACTCCAGATGGGGGCATTACATCTGTGGATTTTTAAATATTATAGAGAAATGGAAAATATTATGTAAGTAAAAAGATGGGTAAGAACAAAGGTAAAGCATAAAAATGTGTTTGTTTGTATGTCACTAGAACCTATAGTTACCGCCCAGCTCCCATGAATGCCCTGGCACAGCCCCTGGAGCCCTGCCCAGCCTGAGGCGTTCGTGTAGGTGCAGGTAGGCAAGCTGGGAGGGGTGCTCTGGATGCAGTATTGCAGCTATAATCCTGGTCTCTAGTATGTGCAGGGTAAATCATGAGCCCCTCAGCTCCCCAAACTGCAGTCCTTTCACCGCTTTGCCTTGTTTTCCTGACCTGAGGCCTTGTTAGAAATGCATAAATGATTCAAATGTCTCCTCCCACCCCACCGTAGATAGCATACTCCCAGGAAACTCTTGATTCTGTGTGTGTCCCTGCACATCCCATCCCACTCTGCCAAGTCACCGCCAGACCACAGACCTTGGGTTTGGGATTGATGGCTCCACAGCCGCTGGGGTTGATGTCCCTAGCCTCAGCCTTACCTTTCCCCGTCCTCTCCACCTGGCCATATTCAAGTAACAGCATATCTCAAGTCTGCAGCAGCCCGGGTACAGCAGTACTTTTTAAAGATGTATGTACAGGGGGGCGGATGTGGCTCAGATGGTTGGGCATCCGTCTGCCATATGGAGGTACCTGGGTTCGATCCCCGAGACCTCCCGGTAAAAAAAAAAAAAAAAAAAATGCATGTACCCTGATGCCTACTCATTTGACAATTTTTCCCTTAACCTACCTTTTATTATATGGAAACGTTATTTTCAATTCCAATAAATGTATTTTTCTACTGAAGTTTGGGTGTGTTTTAGTAAGCCACCATATGCTTTGGAGAGAAAATGCGGACAAATCTTCTGCATCCATTTGATAGAATCCTGCAAATACTTGTTTGTGTCCCTTGCCTTTCTGATTTCCCCTTTGAGGACACCTAATGCGAAGATGTGTCTCGCAGTCTTCGTTTCCGTGTTCAGAAATTGATCTAATACGTGAAGGAACAGTACGCTTTGCCTCTTTCTTAGCATGCATGAATGATGGGTGTGAATTTGCATCAGGAGAAAGTGACTAAAAGAAGATATCCCAGGGCAGCTAGAGAGATGGAAAAAGCCAGCTTAGGACAAGAGTGGAGTCTGCGCTAGAGGCTGTGAGGGTGCAGGTCCTATCCTACCCTGTCACTCGCTGTGTGATATAATACACACAGGCTGCAAACTTTTGGCTCAGACAAAGAAAAAAACTCAACCTCTAGTGCTTAACAATATGAAATTTGCTCTTAAGTGTAGGTCAAGATCGTATCCCCCCTCAAAGAAAAACGAAATCTTCATTTCTAAGAATGTTCCTCCAGAAACATGGAACCGAAAACTGTTTTTTTTAATTGATCTGGCCCTTAGAAAATGGTGGGACTTTTTCTTTACTTTACCTAAGGAATTGACATAAAAATCTATGAATCTGCACCAGAAAGATGCAGAAAATGTCAAAATAGGGGGCCAAAATGCAAAATTGGAGCTTTTTCACAGCAACGTAGTACGTGTGGCATTTGATTATAAGTGTAAAACATGAGGAAGTGAACCTTTGGACTGTGAAATTGATGCTAATTTTCTTTCCCACTAGTCTAGAAGCTTTCTAAATGTCACCTCTTGAATTTAGCTGCTTTACCAGGAATTGGTGCATGTGATTAGTGGGAGTGTGGTGTGTTTTTTAATTAATAGGCTTTATTTTTCAGAACAGTTTTAGATTTACAGAAAATTGAGCAGATAGTACAGAGTACCCAAATACCCCCTCCCCTGCACAAAATCCTCCTATTATTATTAATGTCTTGCACTAGTGTGGCATGTTTGTTACTATTAGTGAGTCAATATTGATATATTACTGTCTTAGTGTGCCAGCCTGCCATCCCCAGAGTTGGCTTAAGCAACATGTACTTCTTGACTCATGGTTTCAGGATCCAGAAGTCCAACATCAAGATATCGGCAAGGCTTGCTTTCTCTTGTAGTGTTTTCTGACTGTCATGTTCTAGTGCTGGCTGTTGGCAATCTTTGGGGTTCCTTGGCTTTCCTGTTACATGGCAATGTCCATTCATTTTCCTTATCCAGTTTTCCGCTGACTTCTGGCTTCTGGCTCCTGATACGGCCTCTGTAAAGGTCTTAATTTAGATTAAGACCAACACTCATTCAGTTGGGCCGCACCTTAACTAAAAGTAATATCTTCAAGAGGTCTTATTTACAATGGGTTCATACCCACAGGAATGTGGGGTAAGATTATGTCTAAATTGGAGTACATTATTTAAATCTACCACAATTATTATTAACTGAAGTCTATAATTTACACTGAGATTCATTCTTTGTCTTTTTTAGTTATATAAGTTATATAGATTTGGACAAAAGCATAATGTCATATATCCACCATTACAGTATACAAAATAGTTTCACCACCCTAAAAATCCCCTTTGCTTCACCTATACATTCCTTCACCGTCCTCCTTGCAACCATTGATCTTTTTGCTATCTCTAGAATGTCATATAGTTGGAATCATGCAGTATGTAGCCTTTTCAACTGATGTCTTTCACTTAGCAATATGCATTCAAGGGCACCCCTGGCTTTTCTTGGCTTAACAGCTTTTTTTTTTTTTTAATCGCTGAATAACGTTCCAATGTATGGATGTACCACATTTTATTTATCCATTCACCTATCAAAGGACACCTTAGTAGCTTTCAATATGGAGCAATTATGAATAAAGCTGCTTAAAAACATCTGTGTGCAGGTTTTTGTGTGGACATAAGTTGTCAACTCAATTGGGTAAATACCTAAGAGTACAATTGCCAGATCATATGGTAGGACTATGTTTAACTATGTAAGAAATTGCCAAACTGTCTTCCAAAGTATCTGTACCAATTTGCCTTCCTACCAGCAACGAATGAAAGTGACCGTTGCTTCATATCCTTGTCAGCACTGATATTGTAGTTTTTTGGATTTTGGGCATTCTAATAAGTATGTAGTTGGTATCTCATTGTTGTTTTAATTTGCACTTCCCTAATTACATATGACATTGGGCATTTTTTTGACAAGGTTATTTGCTATCTGTATATCTCTTTTGGTGAAGTATCTGTTCAGATATTTTCCCATTTTTCACTTGGGTTGTTTGTTTCCTTATTGTTTTGTTTTGTTTTTTACCGGGAGGTCCCGGGGATCGAACCCCGGTCTCTCCATATGGTAGACGGACGCCGAACTTCTTGAGCTACATCCGTTTCCCATATTGTTGCATTTTAAAAGTTCTTTGGGTATTTTAGATATAAGTACTTCATCAGATATGTGTTCTGCAAATATTTTCTCCCAGTCTGTGGCTTATCTTTTCATTCTTTTAACAGCTATTGTGGTTTTATGCTTTAAGTGTAAAAAATACACTTTTACAGCAGCAGTAAAAAGAAAAAAAAATGTCTTATGATATCTCTGAGGTGATGTCTGGGAACTATCTTTGGGCCCAACATGGTTTCATTAAAAGGGGAGAGTCAGGGTGCCAGGGCCACAAGGGTCCCTGCCAGGCACCATAGGAAGTTGAGCAGCAGGGCTGGGAATAAGAACAAGACCCAGCCCTGAGGGGCATCACTTCTGCAGAGGGGAGACATGGCCTCTTCCCTGGGCACCAGACATAGTCACTGGTCCATGAAGTTTACCAGGCTGGCCTCCTTCACTTCCACTGTCAAATGCTTTCCCAGGAAAAGTTTCAACTAAATTGATAACAATTCAGGAATTGTGTTTGCAGTCAAATCCTAGTCCCTTACATGAATTGTATTATGCATAAGGTATGAATTTCTGTCCATGTATCCATGTATGTAAGAGAAAATCACTCTCTATATTTCCTTAACTCAACCTAATCCCACCTTGGAACTCTCATTTTGCCAGTTGGACAAGAGGCTCTGCCCTGAGCCTTCCGGGGTCCCCTTTCCCTCCTTCAGTCTAGTCGGAACTCAGGAATCTGACCTGGTACCTGGAAAATATCTCAAGCCCCTCGTCTGTCTGAGCCCACGGTAGTCTCTTGAAGTCGGGAAGCTCTCTGCCCCCGTGCCTCATGGGAAAGGAGAATCTATGCTGCATCTGGGCTCCCTGAGCCAGGCACACAGCCTCTCTAGGCATGAGTTATCACCCACTTGAGAGCACTGAGTAGGGGGTTCTTGGGGTCCCACAGCTCACAAGACCCATACACCTCTCCCCTTCTCTCTTTTCCTTTTGCATCTCAGAAACACTCTCTCTCCCTTCTCACCCTCTAGGACACTTGCATGGTCTCTTCCATGAGCTTTTACAAAAGATCAGAAGAGCCTCTGATTTTAAATCACTCACTTCTGCTTTTTCAGAAGAAAGCTCAGAAAACTAAGACTAATGAACATTTCAATAAACAATGCTGCTATAGTTATTCATGGAAACTATTTTATCCTATATCAAAACCACCACCACCACCTGGAATACTTTGAGACTGCCTCTTTACCACTTATATACAGCAACAAACATTTAGTGGGAAATTGGAAAATTCACCTAAGTATTTAGATGTTTCCAAATGCCCATGGGCTTCTGACTTTGCCACACAGAGTAGATCCTACATGATCCCAGGGAAGAATCTCGTGAGCAAGTTGCGTGAGGGCATTGGGAAGGTATGATTCCCACCCATTGCCTCCACAGACTCCATAACCACTCCCTCCCTGCTACTTCACCTTCCAGCCTTGCCTCCTCAGATCTGAGAACATCCAGGAGTGGGGCAGTGGAGGAAGCAGCCCCACACTGAAAGCAGCTTTCTGAGGTCACCAGCAACTTCCTCCTGACCAAACGCAGGGACTGATCTTCCTCATTTTGCTCAACATCCTCTCAGCATTTGGCACTATTGAGCCCTCCCCTCCCTTGGCTCTGATGACCTTAGGTAAGGCTTTCTAATCAGATTTGGGAGTGGCACAAGGTGTGGAGGGATGGCTACTACAGTGGGTGACATATGTGGGATTCAAAGTAATCTTGATTGGCTGAATGCTAACTCCAAACTCTAACCCACAAACAGGATGGGGGCAGGGGATAATGACCTGACTTGACACGAAAAAAAAAAAAAAAAATCATGGTCAGCCAGAATCTCCATGCAGCCTTCTAAGGGCTGATTTGATCTTTGACTAGCTAACAAAAGTGATCTTGCCAGTACCTGTGCAGCCCTCAAGCTCTTCTGCAAGCCCTTTCTGCTAAGAAGGATGTTGACTAACTCTGAAGGCAGGTGGGTCGAAGAGCCCCCAAGTTGTGTAGGGTCCTAGACACCATATCATATGAGAAACAGTTGAAGATACTGACAATGTTTAGCTGAGAAAAGAGACTATTAAGAAAATTAATAATAGTTTTTTTTTTTTAAGGGTAAATTTTATATATATATTCTGGTAGTTCTAGAAAACGGGACAGGAACAACTAGGTAATGCTTATGGGATTGGGGAGTGAGAGGTGGAAGACTTGGGATTATTGTAGAGAACACCTTTTTCTTATAACTGCCTTATCAGATAGTGATTTTCTGAACATGAGAAGTAAGAAAGCCAAGTCTGCACATGCATCCCCCAGGGATGTCAAGAGGTTCTTACCTGAGAGTCTGAATGATTACTGCTGAGGCCCCTCACTACCTTGTGATTCTAAGTATATCACAGGTAAGAGGATTCCATGACACCATATCATTCCTTATTTCTGCTGCCTACTGCACCACTCTTGTCCCTCTACTTCCATGCTATGGCTTTGGAGGAGGCTGCTCTAAGCAAGGAATGAAATAAGTAGATGAGAGAAGGGATCTGGAAGATTGAAACAATAAAACTGTGGAGCGTTAATGCTTTACTTTCTGAGAGGGGCATTGCCAAGCTGGAAGTGTCAAGAAGAGGACCACCAGGATAGTGGGGGTGAGAGTGTCTAGAAAGCATATATTTAGTAATATTTAACTCAGAGCCCAATACAGCATAGTACTGTGGTGAAGGTGCTCCAGGAACCTGGGTGAAAAGGTTTCTCCAAGAACTGAATGGAATCGGTTGTACTTAGAAAGCCAGACATCTGTGTTATGCTGATCCCTCTGCAATCCAGGTAAAATCTAGGTGGTTTTTCATTCTAAGTGGATGACAAAAGTTGTGACCGGCTAGGACCAAATGTAGGGCACGTGAGGTAAAGAAGGAAGGTGGAGTCAGATGAAGGACTACACAGCTTTCTTCTGCCTGGATCTAATGGTGCATGGGTTTCTGCTTTATAAGCCATTATTAAAAATGGCATCTTTGAAATCCCAAGACAATAACATTTTACAGCCTCCTAAAGACTGAGTTTATAAGAGACTTCGATTAGCATAAGAGAGTCTGCTTTCCTGATTTTCCTTAACCCTGTGCATACTGGTTTTCCTTCTTTTTTAAGTTAGAAGATATCGAATTGAGCTAAAATAGGACAGGTTAGCCTTGTAATATTCCTCAGGGAGGATTATATCTGGGGATTTGTCTTCTGAAGATTCAGAACCAAAAAGCCTTGTAGGTTTAGCCTCAGCTCCGTTAGCTTCCCTCTTTGTGCAGCCTTGGCGGTGTTTAGCATTCTGAGGCTCTGTCAGAGAGGCCCACAACTCTGAGAACTGCGGTGGCCACAGGGACACCTACCCCAGGCGGGAAGAGCCGCTGATGTGCTCCCTGGCCTCAAAGGCTTCAACTGATTCATGATATTCAGAGGAGTTGACCAGCTGTGTTTACCGAGCCTTACTCTCATATTATATGGGTGGAAAGAGCTTTCAGAATTTCGTATTCAAATAATGTGTTAATACAGACCTTCATCCTCTCCTTTAAGGATATCAGATGAAATATGATCAAATTTAGCAAAGTATGGGTTCTATGCCTGTTGCAAGAGGAGAATGGGCCCATGTCCCCAGTACTTCTGTGCTACATCTTGGTCTGTTCTCTTCTGTGTGGACCAGGCAGATGGGTCTGTCTAAAACTACCAGAATATTAACAGTTATTTCAGACAAGGTCCAAATAGCTACCTATACCTGGAGGGATCTCTACTCCAGACTTCATGAAGATAATACACAAAAAAATTAAATCCTACAGTTTGTTGTGCATAATAACATAGCTACATACTACAAAGGATAAACAAAGGAATTCTGATTCAACTCACCTGGTCTAATGTGGCTTTCTCTGGCTTTCTCTTGGTGCTTTTTTTAACAGGAGGTTTTTAGTGGTTGTTATGATTTTTGGTGATAGACTAACTTAAAGTTTCCTTTATTAAAAGATATATTAACACTATTTTTCCCTTTTTTATTTTTAAAGAAGCTTTAGATTACATAAATGTTACATCAAAAATATAAGGGATTACCATATACCCCATTCCCTCCTCCTCCCACACTTTCCCACATTAACAATATCTTTCATTAACGTGGTACATTTGTTACATTGATGAACACATATTGAAGCATTGCCACTAACTGTGGATAATAGTTTACATTATAGTTTACACTTTGTCCCACACAATTTTATAGGCTTTGACAAAATGTATAATAGCCTATATCTGTCACTGCAATGACAATCTCAGGGATACGGCACCCTGTCAGTGGGCCCTACTTTGGAATATATGCTCCCCAGTGTAACAGAATTAGATTTATTTAAAATTTCCCTACACCTGGCTCCTCTACCCCTTTTATTTAAACATATACTCGGCACTATACTTGTTAAATATATGTCCCAGAGACTTAAATCTTCCATCTGTTCATGTGCCGGTGAGCCCTGAATCTCATCAGAGTCAGCACTATATCTTTATTCCAAAATTATTAAGAAGTTTTTTGCCTGTTTTACTAAATGCCTCAAGAACAACTTCTCTACTCAAGGCTGCAGCCCTCTATTTCTGGGGACTGGTGAAGTATGTTTGATTCAACTCCCTGTGGCAGGAAGAGTAATTTTTTATTCTGACCTGAGTAGATAACGGATTGCTCCATGACCCAGAGACATGGGTGCAATAACCCTTTTTGTGTTTCACCAAGACCTGCTCTGACGGTAGCCATTCTGGAGGGAGTTCCAGGCGAACTGTTTGGGCTTCAGAACTCGACTGATTGTGCATTAATTTACATCTGCCCTACAGGGTCAGTGTGACCTGACCAAGTGATGTTGGTTGATAGAATTTATTGAGCGTGTTTTACACGTCAGGCACTGGTCTAAATGCCTCGTGTATTAGCTCATTTCATCCTCACAACAGCACTAATGATGAGAGAGTTTTGTTATGTCACAAGGTTTATTGAAGAGAAGACGAAGGCACAAATGGGCTAAGGTCATTACCAAGATCTCACAGGTAGTACCTGACAGAGCAGTGGGTTGAACCAGAGTCCCTGCTCTTAGCCACTAAGCTAAGCCTGCTGAAGGCTGGGAGCAGGAATGTCTCCTCGTCTGACAGCCATCAACTTGGGAAGACAATCCCATGTCTCCTCAAATAATACCGTAAACACAACATTGCCAAGCTGGGGCCATTTCAGTCTTTAGCTTTTGTGTTCTGAAGAGAAAATATATATGAAGTCCCTATTTGAACGACAGTGCCTGCCATACAGCAGGTGCCCAGTTAGTGTCATCTATTACTCCAGGTAAAGCTTATCAGAAACAGACCAGGAAAATCAAGTGAAAAAAAGAGCATCCCCATCCCCCAAAAATGAGAAGATACTTTGTTCTAATCAGATAAGCAGTTCAGCTGAATTTCTGATGCTTTAAGAATTACTAATGCTCCCATGGCAATAGGGTGTGAAGCCGAGCAAACTAAACAGTCATTTGGCAAGAATTTCTCACTCTCTGCTCTTATTTTCACTTTCTATATTTTTACTTTGTGGACCCTATCCTACCATTAGTAATATTTTGAGTTTTCTCTAGTGACTTATAATGTTTTTATGAAAAATTATTTTCTTTCAAATATATGACCTTTACATTGTTGTTGCCTCCTTGGACATAATATTTATTATGTTAAAGATAGACAAAAATTTTTGGCACTCCTTTAATTTTATAAATAGTTTTCTTTAAAAGAAAATTAACTTTACAGAAACCTCTCCTGGAGTTCACATACTAGCTGAATTGAGGGACAACTACACCACAGCTGGGGCCTGATATTTTATATCATGCAGCGTACATCCTATTTGAAAGAGGAAATATTTGGAAGGCTAAATAATTAATGGAAGTATACTTGTAGGAAATGCTTACCAATTACTGATTAGCAGGGAGGGAAGTGAGAGGTAAAAATCTGACTTCATAAAATGGTATGATTCATGGAATATTTTGAAAAAAGAAGTGGGTTTTTTCAAAAGCACATGCATTATAAACCGTGCCCCTGGATAAGTTATCACAAATATCTTCTACCGCATGTGTTAGCTATCCTTATTGTGTAACTAGTGAGTGTCTTAATCATTAAGGACTCATGATTAAAAGGTAATAACAATAAACCAATGGGGAAGGAGGCTTCTGGGACAATGCAGAGACAGAGAAAAAGGAAAACGTGTTTTTAATTTGCCCTCAGCTTTTTGGGTACCCAAGACCTGCTTCTTGGGCAAGCACAGGAATACAGACTGGACTGGACTCGGGAACTAGGAAGCTTTGTGGAGAAGTGAAGAGGAATGACTGCACAGAGTAGTGAGGAGAAAAAAGCAGATAAAGGCATATAAGTAAAACCTTACCTGATGTACCTCAGGATCCACCCCCCCCCAACATAGTGCCTAGAACATAGTTGAAGCTCATCCTATTTAGCTGAATAAGTGAATGTACGGTGAACTTGGATAAATCGACAAGGCTTTCCTTATCCTAAAAATGGAGATAAAATTGTATTTACTTTATGGTATCATTGTGAAGATAAAAAATATATGATATTTAAAAGTATTTTAAATTAACATAGTTTCATTGATGCATTGACAGGCTGGATTTGGGTGGCTGGAACCCTTGATTGAGGGGTCCACAGCAGAAATCACCTGCAGAGTCATGCTGTATTATTAATCTGTGCCCTATGAGCCACAGCTCCTGCCCTCCCTCTTTGGCTAGACATTTCCTTTCTCTCAGTCTCAACAAGTATTCATGAAATGAGCAATCTCATAAAATGATATCTAAAGTCCTTTTAAGTGCTGATGATATAAAATTTTCCTTGCTACAGAATTCTTACTGTTTTTATCCATAGTCACATTTCTATCTCTAAAGTATTTTTACTGAGGCTTATGTTACATATCAGATAATTCCCCCATGTCAAGCATATAATTCAATAATTTTTAGTAAATTTACTGAGTTGTTCAACCATCACCACAAATCAATTTTGGAATATTTTTATTACCCTAATAAGATCTGTCATGCCCATTTACTGTAAACCCCTGTTCCCACCCCTTGTCCCAGGTTATCACTTTCTGCCTCTATGGATTTGCCTTTTCTGGACAATCCATATAATGGAATCATACAATATGTGGTTTCTTGTATCTGGCATCTTTTACTTAGCACACTGTTTTTCAGTTTCATCCATGTCATTGCGTATATCTAAAGTATTTGCTTTTATTTACTTCCTGTTAGTGAAAAATGCAACTCAACAGGTTTCTTATTGAACTTATAGGACCATTGACTAAGGAGTCAAAAATTGTAATGTTAATATTTATTCATCCATTGATTGAGCCACTCACATATTCATTCAGGAAGCATTTATCATGGCTCAGGCAGTACCCTAGGCTTTGGAAATGCAAAAATGAATAAGATGCAGCCCTTGCTTAAGAGAAACCCTCGTCTTGAGGGGACACCAAACATGGAAAAAGACAATAATTGAGACTGTGTGAGCAGTGCCATCACTGAGGCCTGTACAGAATCTTCTAGAAGCACCAGGGATGGACTGACCAGCTGCCTTAAGGAGGGTAGAATAGATAAGGCAGTTGATTTGGGCCTTGGAGGATGACTTGTATCTCTCTAGGTTGGCCAAGTTCCACTGGTGGTGTAGGAAATAGTTTCAGGGGAGTCCATGAGGATTTGGCATGAGACACAGGTATGAATTAACACTGAGTCAAATAGTGAGAAAGTTATTCCAATTTTAATTTTTTACTTAGTCTTTTTAATTGTATTAAGTAGTTTAGCACTAATATTTGTGTCATCTAGCATTTACTAATCTCTCTTCTCCATAAAGAGGAAACAGGTCTCTGTCTCCAGAGACTTTCCAGCTCAAATTTAATAACATTGTATATATATTTTACTCATATTTTATTTGTGGCAAAGGATACTGCTTTTTACAGATTTTAGTAGTGATATAAAGATTCCTTTAAAATAAATTTACTTAAAGCTAGAAAAAAATAGAATAGATTTTTCATGGATATGAGGTAGTACTAGTAGGTAGGATGACTAAAGTTTGGAAAATACTTCTCCAAACATTTTGACAACAGGACTTTCAATTTAGGTTGCCTCATATTTCAACTGCTGAGTACTAGGGGAAAAAAAAGACATTTGAAAATTAAGTGGAATTTGAATTCTGTTGTGCTCTGATAGGAGGGTAATTTTATGTTACAATAAGGAAACCAAGTGGACCCTTTCAAACAAACAAACATACAAACAAAACAAAAAAAAAAAAATATGTGACTGTAAAATCCAAAGGAAAACCCCACGTGGGGCCTATCCATTTAAAGGATGAAGTTTCCAAAGTATGCACATAGAATTGGCTGAGAGGAAGTGATGACCCTGTGCGTCAGGGCCCAGAACCCAAACAGGAGCTCTGTGGGTTAGAGAGGCCCCGGATAGAAGGTGAAGAGGTTTACAGATCTCCCTGGGAAAGAATGGTCATCTCTCTAGTGGCGGAGGGAAGGGTTTTTGTGGAAAAGTCAAAGTAAGAAGTGGGACTATCTGAAAGAAGATAGGAAAGTAATAATGAAAAGAAGACTAAATAGCTGTGTGACATACTCCATACCAGGTATTTTACATGCGAGCTCTTATTTGGTGGTGTTTTTGTTATTGTTGTTGTTTTTCACTGCAGTACAACAAGGAAGCTATTATTGGGCACATTTCATAGATGAGGTGATGTTCCGCTCAGAGATGTTTGGTTGCTTGTCCAGGGTCCAGGGGTCAAGCCAGGATCTGATCTCTGCCTACCAGTTCCAAACCCATGTTTGTCCCCCTGCACCATAGGTCTTTGCTTGGGGGACCTCCTCAATTGAGTCAACCACAAATAGCTTTGCCGCTTTTAATTTCTCCAGCCCTGTGGGACACGGCCAGCCTTGAAGAGAGCAGAAGAGGCATGCTCATAGGGGGACTGCCTTTCTCCTTCTGTGCTCAAATGCTCTAGGCCTCACAGGCATAAATATTCTCCACATTGAGCAAGGGTTTCACAGTTCCTGATGGGGTCAGAGAAAGGAGCCGTGCATCCAGGGCAGGGTTATATAAGCAGAAGCTGTCCCCACTGAAACACTAGCTTTGGAGAAATCCACTTAGAGTTCATACACATTTCACCCTTCTGTTTGCGATTTATTCCCAGACTCGAGTACCACCCACTTCCAGGAATAGTGGGCCAAGGTAACAGAATCGTTCTAGATTAGGAAAATCTGAAAATGGAGGCTGTGTATGCTGATTGCCCTCAAGGAGAAGCCGTGGAAAGATACTTAATGAATGATTTGGAGGGAATGTAAGAGGTGAAGTACCCAGTCTCTCTGCTTCCTGGGTTTGAGCACTGCCTCCTGCAGCGCTGCCGAGCCAGATCCAGTACCTGGCACATGGGATCCCCAGGAAAGCATTTGTTGAACGGAGCTGAGTTCTTACCTAGGGGCCTCAAAGACTGTACTCCTGGATCTCTGTGAATCTGTCAGGGCAAGTGTCTTTGTAATTAATGTTAGTGATGGGGCTATCTTTGGGGGGTTTCCTCAGGGCTTTACACTCACTCTCTGAGATATGTTTGTAGTCATTCTCATCAGTGGAAATGCCCACCTGCCAATAGAAGATAGCCAGAGCTAAGCAAGAACTCAGCCTCAGTCTGACTGAACTCAGTCTGCGGTGCTGCTTCTCTCTAGTCAGTTCCCCTTTCTCTATCTGAGTTCTTGCCTCAGTCTTGAAGTATTCTCTCTCTCTAAAAGCAGCCTGAGGAGATACAGGGAGCTCCCAACAGCTCCTCCTAGTTTATTCTTAGCACTTTGCTTCTGTGTGTATCGGGAATGCCACTGGGCTTACGTGCCTGGTCTCTGGGAGCTGCGGTGGATGGGCATTTGTGACAGGTATGTTCCTATGAAGTTCATAAGCCTGGGGAGCATGATATGGGTGGGTGTTCAGAACTGGGGCTGATGACTGGCAAGGGAATGAGTAAGAGGGGTGTGGAGTACATGTTAAAAACCCTTGACTATCAGGCTGGGTTCTCAGACTGGCTAAGTTGGAGGTTGAACATTACAAAAACAGATCTCTTCCTGACAGATCCCTTCATCTGCTGTGATGAGCTAAGAGACAGGATAGGCAAAAAATAGGAGATGCTACTTACCAAACAACAGGCAGCTGCTTTTGGCTGGGTGCTGGGGGTTCTGAGCAGCTCTGCTCCCTGAGAAGCTGTCCTAAGATGCTGGCCCTGCCTGAACCCCTTGTGCCAGTGGGAAGTCCAGAACACAGGGCAAAACACTCAGGCTCCCTGCAATGTCCTCTGCTGTCTTATTCGGCCTTTCCCTTCTCCCATTCAGGAAGCTTTCTGCATCCCTTCTTCCCACTCAAGCATTCCTGTCCAAAAGGATTAGTCCCCCTTGGCACCAGGGACCAAATATCTCATTTGGAAAAGCCTTGGGTCCAAAAAGAGCCCAACGGTGGTTTTGTGTGTTCAGCACACGGTGAACATATTTGCATTTCGCAAATAGACTTAAAATAGTTTCTACATTAATAGTAATTTAAGGTTCTGGAGAGACAGGTGAAAATATTTTGTGGCCAAGGGACCTTCCCTTGCCTCTCAAATTGTAATAACTAAGGAGATAGCCTGTTCCTCTGACATTCAGCCTCAATCTTGGGACAAAGGCTCTGGACTAAAATTAGTCTATTCAATTATGCGCTCAAAGTCACAGTTCTATATGAGAAAGTGAGTTTTAGGTCTGCTGTTTGCTGTTGCAGATGTCATTAATGCTATTTGTGTGTGATATCTTGTATATAATGGAAGATTTTATGTATCCTGAATATATTTATTGAGTGCTTGTTATGTCCAGGTATTGGATTTTTAATGGGGAACATAAAAAACATGGTCCCTGTATGCTTGAAGCTTCTGGCCTAGTGGGAAAACGATTTTAATTAAATAATCACACTGAAAAACGATCATATAGTGAGAGTGCCATGATGGGAAGGAAAATGGTTCTATGTGATTGTGCTAACTCGTTTAATAACTATGTCTTTGAGTTTGGTATATTGGTTATTCTGTTATCCCTGGTTGTCTGGTGTCCATTCCTGGGTGAATGTGGGCATGTTGAGGATTGGATTTTATGGGGGCGGGAGAGGAGTGGGAGGGAAAAGAAAGTGAAAGCTGAAAAGGTGAGCCAAGTGCCAGATTCTTTAGGAGAAAATCAAGGTTCAGATACCATGTTTCAAATATCAGACAGAAGTGGGACTTGTGGTTAAGAGTCTCTGGGCCATGGGATTGAAGCTGTGAGGAGATAGAACTTGAGCAAAACCAGGTCTGAAACAAGCAGGGAGGATGGCAGAGGGGCTCCTGGGCAGTTTTCCAGAGTCCAGGAATGTATTACCCCCACCCCACTCCCACCCCCACCCCCACCCCCTGCTACCTTTCATGGCCAGGTGGCCTGGTGAGAGAGAGTGTGTGCAGAGGGGGAGAGGGGGAGGCCAGAGGTGGGGCACACTACCCTTTATTGAACCCATATCCTCTTCTCTAAGCTAACAGAGAGTTGCTTCTGAGCTGTACCTTGGTGAATACTCAGGCTGAGATTTGGGGAATAGATGCGATTTTGATTACATGTAGAGGTAGAGAAGTGTCTTCCGCATTTTCCACATCCCCAGAGAGGCCCTGCTACCTCAACCCGCAGAAGGATCCCAGTCCCTATCCTTCGCCCTCCTTTCTTAGGCATGAATCCTTTCTGTGTTTTATTTCCTATGGAGATAAATTATCTTGAAGTTAACTCTTAATGGCTCAAACAAAAAATATTTCTCCTTTCCCCTAGCATTTGCATTTCAACAGGGGCTTTCAAAAAAAAAATGCCTTGACCCTAGAAGTGAGTAATAT
The DNA here is from genome assembly GCA_026826555.1 of Tolypeutes matacus. NCBI lineage: Eukaryota > Metazoa > Chordata > Mammalia > Cingulata > Chlamyphoridae > Tolypeutes > Tolypeutes matacus. The sequence continues at coordinate 26,424,360 of JAKSZT010053887.1, forward strand.
GGGAATTCCAGGGCCAGTGTGTGGGATAGGGGGAGGGGAACGTCCCTCCAATTGTGCCCTTGAAACATTGGCTGTTTTCTGTGTGATCATAACTCTGGTTCTGAGAGAACAAGGAAGAGACTCTATTAGGGGCCAGGAGGGGCATGGCTGCCTTTTAGTGAGTTCTATGGGCCTCGTTCCTCATAGAAAGCACTCTTGCTCGACGTGCACCGACTCAGAGAGAGGTACCTACTTTAGCCCCTGAAAAACTGCATAGTGCTCACCCTGAAGCATTTTTTAGCAAAAAGAAAAAAAAAAATGTTTTCCAATCCCATTGATAATTTGAAAAGGGGTATTCCTTGTCTCAGAAGGATCTGATTTTAGGCATGACTAGGGGAACTGGCTATTTGTCTTGTGTATAACCTTGCTTTTGAAGGACAAAAAAGGCTGGATGTTATCCACAGGCTAAGTAACCTCTTCCTAGCCAGCACGAAGAATGGACTCTTTAAACTTTACTTACAATGTTAGAGGGTGAATAAGAGCATCCTCTTGCTCCTCATGAATCTGCATGGACGTTTCTTCTTTGTACATGTGCATCTTTGATGCTGCTCCCTTCGTATCTGTGCAGAAACACCGTGCTTCTAACTGGGCGAGAGAAAGGACAACTAATGAAAGGAAGTCAAGGGTTATGTAAAAAAAATTCTCCGCAATCTGGGGCTAAGGAAACCAGTTAGACATGTGGTCCAATCTGAGCTAGAAAGAGACATGAAAGAAAGCAGAGCTTGGAATGGGTGACTCGTAATCAAAGCCAGTGTGTCCACTCAGACACAAGGAAGTATTAATGCTTTTGTCCAGGCATCACTCGTGTTCATCTCTTCCTCATCATTTCCACTGTCCCTGGCCACCACTGGTCCACCTCCTCACCTCAGGTCTATGAAACTTCAATATTGGCTTTCTTGACACCCACATACCAGCCCTCACCTCCATCCTCAGGCCATTGACAGGCTTATTTTCTTTAAACTTTCATTATATCATTTTTTCTGTGCCCAAACTATTAATCCAAATCTCCTATTTTCTATCAAATCAAACATACTTCCTTATCTGACTTCCCAGGCCCCATTAAGCTATCCTACTCTACAGAAACTAGTATCCCATTATTTGTCCAAAATCAGCCTCTCTTCCAGTCCAGTCATGTTTTCTTGTTGTCCTATAAATGTTTTGACAATGCTCTTTCATAGTTTGTAACAATTATTTCACAGCAATGCAAGGTGTTGGTGGTGGGGTAATGTATGGGAGCCCTGTATGATGATATGCATATTTCTTTTGTAAGTTCACAACTTTCACTATACACTTATTGTTTATGGATGTTCATGTATGAATGATAAGCTTCAATTTAAAAATAGTTTTAAAAAGGCCATGGCCATTCCCCCTTTCCCACATATCCTTTTATACTTGATTGTGACCAGAAAGTTTTCGAAGAATATTATACCAATATGAAACATTGAAGGAAGGAAATCCAGGGTTACGCCCATATTCTTGTACATCTGAGTGCACATTTGTGTGTATCAAGATGATAGCTAAAATATTTATCCAGTTAAACTCAATGAGACATTTCAACGTGATTCACTAGGAGGCAGTAGTTCTCTGAGACATATTAAATGGGTGCCTAGGATACACGTTTGTACCTTATCTCTTTATACCTCTTAGTGGCACTGTCATGGGAAGGATTGTTAGAGCATGCAAAGCCTTTCAAGGACAGAGGCACTTGGCCACCACACTGAGCTCTAGGAAGCCAGTGATTGCTAGTGTGAAAGGAAGACCGCGGTTCTCTGAGGAAGACTTCATTGATGAATGCAGTGGTCCAGGCTGATAGTGCTCCTGTGTGGGAGTATCAGGACAAGTGTGCTCAGGGCCACACTGGGTAGAGCCTCGTCTGCTCTACAGAAATTGGCTTTCTCATGCAATCCTAGAACACTTTGTTCCTGTCACCTGGGTAAAGTTCAGAGACCATCCAAGTTTGGCCCACCTTTCTAGGTCCAGTTCAAGCATCACAACCTCCACACAACCTTGCAGGACTATAACATTGCTTGCTGTTCACCATCTCTTCTGAAACCCTGGATTTCTGTGCAATCAGCACAGAAACACCCCCCACACACACATACACACACACACACAAACAAGGGCACCCTCTAAATGCACAAACAGAAACATATTACAACTACCATACTGTATATTATGCTAAAAATAAGATGAATCTACTGGGAGGAGCAGGGGAAGGTAGTGTGTCCAGGTTTCCTCTTTTATTTTATCTCCATACCGGGAATGTAATGAGAATCTTAGAGGAGATCTTAAAAGTTATATAGGTCAACCTTCTCTCCAAATCAAGTATCCTTCCTAAAATGTCTCCTCTGCATTATTACTTCACTTTTGTTTGGACACTTCTGATGATGGGAAGCTCATTTCCTCACAGGAAAGTCCAGTCGGTGGTTGGAGTGCCCTTTTGAAAGTTCTTCATCATCTGGAGCTGAAATCTGGCTTCCTATAAATTCCAATTATTGGAACTACTCACCCTTCAGCAATAGTGCAAGTGTCCTTGCATGTGGAGTGCCTTGGCCACAATGTACTTGCAGCCTTCTCTTCTCCAGATTCATTACCCCCAGTCCTTTTAACTGTTACTCATTTGACATAATTTTATTATTCCCTTGTGAATCTTGCTACTGCTTCTCTTCATAAAGTCTAATTTGTCAGTGTCATTCAAGTATAACTGACCTCATGAACATGATACTACTACAAGACTGGTCTCATCACCAGAGTGACCCAATTCTACACTTCTACCTAAGATCGCATTCATTTTTTGATTAGCCACATCACATTAACATATAACTGATTTTTATGTGTACTAGGGGAGAAAGCTATATCTCTGTTCTCCACTTACTCCACCTATGCAGTTATTATTTTAAAACTTAAGTACAGACCTTCACACTCATCCTCATGACATTCACTGTGTTAGTTTTCGTCTCTTTTTTCAGGCTTTATGAATATTATTTCAGCTGACCAACTTAATAACTATCTGGCTCATTTGCATGGGATTTGCACATGTGAAAACAGAAGTATGCTTTCTGTCCTTTCATTCATAGTTTTACTAAATATGTGAAATTGAAAAAATTAAAAACAAAACAGAGCCCATAGTACCCTCTGTGGCATCAATCTGTTAAGCAAGAATGAGTCCCGGAACTTAGTTGTTAAATGAGTAAATGAAATGAATGAATGAATACTTTGTCTTCAGCCCCCACATTTAATCCATCACCATGCCCTGTTGATATTTCTGGAATCTTTCCACTTCTCTCTACTTCTGCTACCACCCTAGACCGAATGGCCATAAACTACTGTAGTAGTCAACTGATTGGCATCTGTCCTGGCTTCCCAACTACCCATTTGCTACACACCGTCATTTTTTCAAAGTATAAAGCTGGTTATATCATTCCTCTGCTTTTTCTCCTTAGTGGCTCACATTTCTGTCAGAATAAAGACTTAAATCCTTACATGGCCCATAAGACAAATATTATCTGGACCCTTTGGCCTCCCCAGCCTTGTGTCCCCCCTCTCTCTGCACTTCAGCCACATTGCACCTTCCTGTCTCAGTGCCTTTGCACATACTCTTCCCTTTATCTAGAATCCTTCCAGCCACCCTCAACCCTTTATCCAATTAGCACCTCTTCAATCAGTTCTTTTTATCTATTGGTGCATAGCAAACTGCTCTAAAACTTAGCAGCTTAAAATGACAAATATTTCATTCTATTTTACGGGTTGTGGGTCAGGAATTTGGTTAGGGCTTTGGGTGTTCTCCTGTTCCTCATGACATCAGCTGAAGTCACTGGATGGCATTAAGCTGGTGGATAGGCACTTCTAGAGCTGCGCCGAAATGTAGGTAGTCTGAATTGAGATGTGCTATAAATGTAAAATACCCACCCGATTTTTAAGGATATAGTACAAAAAAAAAAAAAGTAAAATATCTCAATAATTTTTATATTAATTACATGTTGAGATGCTATTTTAGATACATTGGATTAAGTAAAATATCTTATTAAAATTAATTTCACCTTTTTTTAGTATTTTAATTTGGCTACCAGAAATTTTCAGATTACGTATATGGCTTGCATTTGGCTTGCATTATATTTCTTTTGGGCAGTGCTGATCTAAAGCAGGGGTTGGCAATTCTTTCTATACCAGATCAGATATGGCTATGTGGGCCCCATGGTCTCTGTCACAGGTACTCAACTCTGCATTGTAGTGTGAACAACAGACAATAATGAAACAAATGGGTGTGGCTGTGTTCCAATAAAACTTTTATTTATAAAAACAGGTAGTGGGCCAGATTTGGTCTGCTGCCATAGCCCTGATCTAGAAGATCCAAGATTTTATTCACATGTCCGGTGGCTTGACAGAGATGTCTGGAAGATTGGGCTTGGCTAGGACTGTTGACCCAAATACCTGCACAAGACATCTCTGGCATGATGGTCTCAGAGCCCCAGAAGCTGCAAGGCTTCTTATGACCTAGACTTACAAATTCCAGGGTATCCCTTCTACTGCATTGTGTTGATCAAACAAGTCACTAGGGCCAGCCCAGATTCAAGGACGGGAGAATTAGACTCTACCTTTCATGGAAGGAGCAGCAAAGAATCTAGCCAGGGAAGTGGATGTTGTTCAAGCAGTTGTGTGCCTGACTACCACATGGGAAGTCCCAGGTACAGTTCCCGGTGCCTCCTAAAGAAGATGAGCACACAACAAATGGACACAGAGAGCAGACAGTGAGCCCAAACATTGAGGGGGGAGGGGAAGAGAAATCATAAATAAAATAAATCTTAAAAAAAACAAAAAAGAATCTGTAACCAACTGTAATCTACATCACTCTTCAAATCTCAGTTTAGGCTACATCTATTACAGGCTCTCAAAGTACCACAAACCTTTCCTTTGTAGCACTTATCATAGTTATAATTTTACATTTATTTGTATGATTATTTGATCATTATCTTGCTCTTCTACTAAACTGTAAGCAACCACCTGAAGAGGAACTGTTGCTGGTTTTGCCCATTATTATATTCCCAGCACCTAGCACAATGCCTGACTCAATATTTGTAAAATGAATGAAAGAATAAGTGAATGAACACTATTAGGGTACAGCTTTTCAGTCAAATAACTGTGCTAATATTAATCCCTCAAGCATATCAGGAGACACTCTGTCAGAAACCTTGTCAAAATTCAGATACATAAGCAACCTTCTTATCTGCAGTTCAGAAACCATATAAAAAGGGAAATGAGCATACCCCATTCCAACCAGTACCTCAAAGGTAATAATAGCTGCTCTGAAGAAATAGCTGCAGGTTCTAGTGCTCTGAGAAGTAATTCAGTGCATGTTACTCCTGGGCAGCTTATGCTTCTCCTGGACCTCAACTCTTCCCTCATCCAGCTGAGAGCACCTGCCCTGCAAGCATGGCTTGTCCTGCCACGAGCATAAGCTGGAGGAAGGTATTGGGCTGGGACCCGAGTGCTGAGCTGAGGCAGAACCAGCCCACCAGCTTTTCCTTCACGGAGTTTGTGGTGTCGCCTGCTTTGCTTGGAGTTTTTTGTTTGTTTCTTTTGGGTTTTTTTTTTTGCACTGCCTTCCTCAATGGTCCTGGAGCTTGAATTGTAGTTATTTGTGGACACTCAATATCTTTCCCTTTAGCATTGGGAAAGGGACCAAGGCCTACACATCTTTATATCCCTGACAACCTCTAGAACGAGCCTGACACTATATAAATTCAATAAATGTTTGCCTGAAAGACTTTCGATGAATAACCTTCCTCAGACACCAGCACACTTACCAGCATTTTTCCTGATACCCTGGGTACCATGAATGTTCTAAACAGTGATAAAATAGAGCACCTCTTTCTTTGTTGCTCTCCAGCTTCCACCTTGGACCCTTCTCTCACTTCCTGTCTTGTCAGATCTGCATGCTGCCTTTTGCCTGCCATACATCCCATGTGTGCTTTCAGACCTGACACTCAAATAATACCCCTCTCTTTTTGCCCAAATATTCATATTTCCCAGAGCTCACCTAGGTGTGGTTCAGATATAACCGGACTGTGTGCCTGAGGCTAAGCCCACACTAGATACTGATACCAACCAGGATCAGGCAGAGAAGTGCTCTATCTGCCTGACACACAGGAAGTACTCACGCACTATTTGTGTAATGAATGGCAGCTCAGTTAAGAGACTCTTCTGACAGGCAGGGACATCTGTGGGCCTCTCCCACACCCATCCCACCTTATCTCCCTGAGTGCCCAACTCTTGCTCCTGCAGCTACCACAGCACCTATCACTGGGGATGTGCTGCTCTCCTCTTACACTATAAGAAGGTAGAATTAGAATCCTGCCCACTTGTTCATAGCTGAAACTGGCTGGAATCTTTAAAGGAACTACACTAAAATGTTAAAGAGAATGCAGTGAGGATGCATGGATTTAAATCTCAGCTCTATTATTTACTAGCTAGGTGGCCTGGACAAGTTTCTTAAACTCTCTGAGACTCCATTTTTCACCTGTAATAAGCGAGAAACAATCCCCCAGGATGTGAGCAACCACATTCTGCTGGTTCTTACTCGTGTCCTATGATCTGCCAGACATAAGAAGCAGATGAAAGTGGAGAATAAGGTCCTATCCATGGTCATTACTCTTCTTAGGTTTCTAACCCTCTTAAAAGGTCTCTAGTTCATCCACCTCACAGACCTTATTATGCTCACAGCTGACAGAAATCTCCTCTCAGAGAATCCCCCCACAAATTCTTAGGTTCTTTCCTCTCCCATTCCCCTTTTTGCTCTCTTCCTACAAAAGCAAGAGTTTCTACTTTCGTGGACTTACTGGAGAAAGCAATGTATTGCTGTTAATGGCTGGGGGTTCATTCCAGAGGGAGCAATGCCATTTCTGCTTTTCTTCAGAACCAGCAACATGGAGAAGTTGGCTTCCTCACCATTCCTCCACACACCAACCCCCACCCCCACTACACACCATGGCTGGAGTTGAGAGTAGTTCTTCACATGAAGTAGTGACATTTTACAAAAGAGGATCATGTCAATCTTGAGTATTGTGAACACCATATTTTAAGAGGATCATTGACAAACCAGAAAATTCCAAAGTATTGTCCAGGATGGTATACAGTCTCCAAATTAATGTTAGTGAAGTTTACTAGGACTGGAGCTGCTCAGCCAGGATGTTCAGGAGGGCTGTGATTGCTGTCCTCAAATCATTGGAGGGCATTGGTAGAAACAGGTTACACTTACTTGTGGTTCCAGAGGACAAAACTAGTACCAATAACAGGAAGTTAAGGAGAGGTAGCTTCTAACTCAAGGGTAGTAGAGAGTTTCTAAATAGAGAAGTAAAAAATGGTATTGACTTCCTTGTGAGATCGTGAGTGCCCCGTCACTAGGGATATTTCACAAAAGAGTGGCTGGTCGTCTGTCAGGGATATTAATAGCACCATGTTCCAGGAATCAGGTTATGTTGACCACAAGAACCTGAGGTAGATAATTTTATTATCCCCATTTTACATATGAGAGTGAGGAACAGGGAAGTCAGGTAACTTGCCCAAGGTTTCACAGCTAGTAAGTGAAGACCTAGGATTTGAACCCATGAGCTCTACATCCAAACCAGTGCTCTTAACCACTGTGTGAAATTACAAGAACTATTTGTCCAAGGGCCATACTAATTCCATATAATTATTTTAATCAGAATTAAATTTATAGCAAAATACAATTTAATTATGTGTCTCTGACACATAACCCAAAAATGCAAATAAGAAAAAAATATTATTTTTGGTTGGATCAAGCATATTGATTTCTGGTTTGTAAACAATGGGAGATTTTTTTTCTACATTAGGTAGGAGTTCAGACTTTAAGCACTCCCAGTTCTCAGACTCTATGATAAATAGGATATGGCTGATGATTTACAAAGTACACAGGAATCAAATGAAAAGCTCTGTTCCCAAACCCTATCCTTGAATGGTGACCAGTTTGGCCCAACTGATGATACTCACATTCTGAAACCTATAGAAATTACCTACTGAAATATATTACTGAATGTATTTTGCAACTCATCACAAAGTGCTAATTTCATATATTTATAAGAGCTACTACAAATCAGTAAAAATAAAATAAGAAAAAGGTCAACATCTCAAATTAAAAATGAGCAAATGAAATGTACAGAATGTATATAGAACAAGAAATACTGTCTCATATACCTTTGAAAAGATGCTCAAACTAATTCATAATAAAAGAAATTCATTTTAAAATTACAATGAGATGCCATCTTCACCTTTCCTGTTGGTAAAGATCACAAATTTAATAATAAATGATGTTGGCAAAAGGTGTACAAAAATAAGCACGCTCAAGCTTTTATTGGTGGAGTATAACTGATATGATCTTAGGGGAGAGTAATTTGTCAATATCTGTGAAAGTTAAAATTGCAATTACCCTTTGACCCATTGGTCAAGCAATTTTACCTCTAGGAATATTGCCTTCTCAAATATGTGATGTGGCATATGTTCAAGATTATTCATTGCAGCAAAAGATTGGAAACAACCTAAATGTCCATCAACAGAGAGGTTAAATAAATTGTTGCCATCCATATAATAGAATAATATGCAGCTGTTAGAATGAGGATACTCATTATGTGCTGATACTGAATTATCTCTAACATGGTGGTCAGTATGCAAAACAGTATGTATAATATGCTTCTTTTTGTGTTTAAAAATAAAAAGAATATGGGTGCATTTAAAAAAATTTTTTTTAATCATTTTTATTTTTGCTTTGCCTAGAATAACTGCAAGTAGAGACAAGAAACTGGATACAGATAACAATGCTCACTTCCAGTTACATCTATGGAGGAGAATTAGGGGAAAGAATTGGAGAGGGATTGACTTTCCAGTATTTGTCAACTTTACCTTTTAAAATTATTGCCATGTGCTGGTATGATCTATGTAAAATGTTTTAATTAAAATATAAAGGTTATAGTCCAGAAGGGGAGAAACATAGCAGATCGGTTTAGCCTAATACTCTGTGCTGGGTCCTATGGGAGTACAGAAGAAGGGTGTCTAGCACAGCCCAAAGGGATCGGGGGTGGCTACTAGAGAAACCATCCCACCAACCCCCAAAGGAAGAAATTCCTTTCTGCTCTCAGAAACTGTTGTGCATCTTCTCCTGAGTATGGCTTTGTTTGTATCTTATGGACAGACCTATGGTTTAATTCGTTGATGAGGTTCCCTTTCCCACTGGCTATTGGCCTACCTTGTGTCCAACCTTGAACCAGCTGAGCAGATTTCTATTGGCCTTGTACCTGGCTTCGTTTTATACACATGCCTTTGGTTTGCTTTCTCACCCATTTCTAATGTTGATCATCTTTCCCTATTAAATGCTTTCCTATAAGCACCTCTCCATCCTTTTGTTACAGGTTGGGGCCAGTGGGTGGAGAAGGAGAGAGGGAAGAACAGAGGCAAAAAGAGAGGGGATAGAAATCATAATGCATGCATTTCATTTTTCTTGGCTCCATCAGGTAGATTAAGTGAATACTCGAATGCAGTAGTTCTCAATGTGTGGTCCTTGGACCAGCAGCAGTGGTATCAACTATGAGCTTGTTAGAAATAAAAATCCCATCTCTGGAGATGGGGACCAGGAAATGTTTACCACACCGGCCAGGTGATTCTTATGCACATTAAAGTTTGGGAACCAAAACTTTAAGAAGCAAACCAAAGGACAATTGATTTCTAAGAATACTCTCCATTTGCCCTCTCATGCCTATTATATTGGTCAAGATAAGTGATGGTGGGTACTTAAAAAGACAATTCCCCAAATCTCAATAGTCAAACACAATAAAAAAGTTTCTGTTATGCTTGTTACAGTCCAATGTGGATCAGTGGGGAGTGGAGGAGTCTATTTTACTAATTTATTCAGAGAACCAGGTGCCTTCCATAATGGGGCTTTGCCATCTTCTAGGCTCTTGGATTCCTCTGGATCCTCTGCATGCAAGAAAGGAGTATTTCCAGGCCAGGCCAGGAAGCAACTTTCTTCTCTCTGCCCCAACCCCATTGGTTAGAACTCAGTCACATGACTAAATGCAGAGGAAGCTGGAAAATGCTGACTGTCTGTGGGGCTGGGAGGAAAAGGAAATGAGTTGTGAGCATGTAGCATCATCTGCCACATCTTTAAACCTAAGTGATTCCCAAATTCCTCACCATGTTTTGGTGAAGACCAGTTTTCACTTTCATCTTCTAATCAAGTTTTATCTTTTCTTTCTTAACTCTAGCATCATGGGACTGAATAACCTTCTCCTTGTGATGGCCCTTCTGCTCTCTGGTAAGAACCCTTTGGCTTTGTAAAGCTCTAGAACCCTTCCACTGACTCCCGATGAGTCGGAGCACTGTAAGTTCAAGCCTGAGACTTGGTGGGTTTTATTGACTTTCTACCTAGGATTGCCCAATACCACATGCAAAAAGACTTTCCTGGAGAAGAAGGAAGCACTATGACAGAAACTAGATGTCTCAGCTGATGGTAGGCAGGGCCAGCCTGGGACGAAGCCCCACCCCTTGTGTGCATACCCCTCCTCACGCCCATGGTGCTGGATGTGCACAGAGCAGCATAGGAAGTCTTTTGTCTGGCAGTGTCCAGGTAGCCAGGAGAAACTTCCTAGTCTGAGGCCCCTGAGGCTTCACCCTTTTGCTCCACATATATTCTCTTCTGGTCTTCTCTGTCCCCATTTCTTAGGAAACAGTAGATGGGCTCCCCAAAATCTCCTTCCATCAGGAAGCCTTGGTCTGAACATTTCTTGTCTTCCCTCTCTCTGCTGCCTCCTCTACCAAACTGTACTCACAGACTGTAGTTGCCTTAAACACTGGGAGGATCAAGTGATCCAGCTCTGCCACTACCTACTTCAGTCACCTGCGACCTTCAACTGGTCTCCTCAGCATATTTCCTGAGAGGCTAATGCAACTGAAACTTCTGGGCCCCTCATTGCACAATCCCTTTCCAAGATCCCTTGAGGGGCCCTTGCAGTGTGGACACTTGTCATATGTTTTGGTAAAATTGGCCCAAGTAAGATATTTTAACCACAGTAAGTTAAACCTACTGACCTCTTTCCAGGGGAACTTTCCTCTCCATTACATTCTCCTGTCAGTGGTGTTGTTGTGGCCACGATGTTTTGTAACTTTTTTCTTTTTCTTAAAGTTCCCCCTCAAATTTTATAAGCTTCAGGCCTCACAAAAACTTGGATCTTCCCTGTTCCTTGCTCCTCTCTGAGTTTCAGTTTCATCATCTGTAAAATGGGGTTGACCGAGGTCCCTGCCACACATCCTGTGACTCTGCACCTTTCGGTTTCCCCTGGCCCACCCCTTCCTGCTGCTCCCTTCCTCACTGTCGCGATGGAGAGGAAGCTGTCCCAGTCATGGCAAGACGCAGACAGGGAGGGTGAACTGAGCCTGCATTTTGGCTATAGCAACACACAGGCCACCCCTGACTAACTGAGCTGACCACAGGTCACTTCCTCCAGATCACCGAGCAGCAGGCCCGTGGCCACTGTCCACACCTTGTCAGGGGAAGAGGGAGAAATGTTCCCTCAGGTCGGTGCTGGTGGGGACAGGACTTTTTGTTTTGGTGAATCTACAAGTGTGAGATCTCCAGATGTGTTCCTATAACCTGGGGAAGGGAGAAAAATGCCCTGGGAACAATTTTTCAGACAAGTCTGAATTGAGATACTACTCCCCGCCCCCCCAAACTCCCCAACTCCGCACACTTGAAATGAGAAAGTAGAACTGAGAACTTCTATGAAAACTAGGTCCAGGTGTCACTTTTGCCCTGCCTTGCCATTGAAACTTCGCTTGGAAAGTTCTTAGCTCCTGCAAAGAGAGTTATCAATATTGAAACCCTGAAAATAACTCCCCAAATGGTGACTATGTTTTATGGTGGTAAAAGAATAAATGATTATATGTTTGGTAGTACAAAGTAAAACTGGGATAGGAAGATGGTGACACCTGAGTAGAAAAAACATTGCCAATATGTCACACACTGTTTAAACACACACACATACACACACCAAAACAGATTCCATTCTTTTTTTAAAGAATCAGAGTTCTGTCTTTCTTCTCAGGACACAGATCTGCTTACCAGGCTGGTGACTAGTAAACTGGCCATAGGGCAGGCATCCAAAGTTTGTATTTATGAAACCAAAACAATTTTTCTGAGTGTCACTTGCAGAGGCACCTGCAACTGTCAAGCTCGGTTTGCTGCTATTCTGGCCCTTCTACCACACTCTAAGCTGGAGTGGTTCTTGGAAAACCAGCAGCTCTCACATCAGGAGGAGGTATCCATCCAGTTTGACTTTTGAAAGTTATCCTCTTATTGCCTGAGGAAGCTCTGTGTCCTAGGGCTACTCATTTTTCTGGAACAGTACCTGGAGCAGCAGTTGGGGGTCTTTCTTCACCTTCAGATTTACACAGGGATTATGTTTATATGGTTAGTTTTGGCTTCCACTTTCTGCTGCTGTTATAGTAGTCACTAAACTCACTGTCCAGAGGTAAAGTTCAGGTCTATTGTTCCCAAAGAATTGTCAAGGAGCGTGGTAGTTCTGCATTGTATTGGAGTATTGCTTTGTGCAAAGCCAGTTTCAGGGTCTTTTTGACATGCATGAATACTACTCAGTAGGGAGTCTCTTACCCCCAAATTAGTTGATCGTTTTTTATAGAATGTAGGTTCCAGAATGAATGGACTGTCAGGCAAGGGAATTTAATGGAAGGTGGTTACTGAATAGGATGAGTATTGGGTTGTTTGTGAGCAGGAGTGAATTGGTAGGGAATAGAGTCTCCAATGCAGGCAGATTCCTTCGGGGAGGAGCAAGAGTTTGAAAACTGTGGCTTATTTTTCCTGAAACCTTGGATTTTGGTCCCTGCAATGCTGTTGGCATTTATATAAACAAACACAGTGTTAGCCCCTTCCTTTAGGCCACACCCTCTTCCATTGCCAGAACTTGGACCAGTTTCCAGGGCCACAGAATTAGAAAAACAGTTAACACCCTCCAAGATTATTACCCATTCTTGGTTTCATTTTCACCATTTCTTCATTCATTCTCACTCTAGATGTTTCTATAAAAAAGTGTTCAACTCCTTCTCCCTACCTCCCCCGTTAAAAGTCATTTTCTGGTCCTTAGTACAAAGAAACAGACAAGAGAGTGAAATAGCTTATATTTAGTTGTGATCAAAATATCTATGAAAATCTCCTACATGTTTTACTTAATATTATTTTATAATACTTTCCCAAGTTTCTAAATGCTTTTCATTTTTATATTAGTCCTTTGAATCAATACTATAATTGTCTTCATTTATCTTTTTTGAGTCTTGTTCATTTGGAAGATATCCCATTGTCTTCTTCGGTTTATGGTTACTGAGGAGCTGTCAGTCTGATGGTCATTGTTTTATAAGTAATCTTTCTTTCCTGGTAGATTTGTAAAAGGCATTTTTTATGCTTTGTTTAGCAATATCACCACAATGTTTCTGAATGTGGATTTATTTTCATTTATCTTGTTTGGCACTTAAAATGAATTTTTGACCTTAGGACTCATGTCTTTCTTCAATTCTGGAGATTCTCTACCATTATCTTTTCAAATATTGCGTATCCACCATTCTTTCCATTCACTTCTAGAAACTACTAGAACCTCTTAGATGAATTCTTTGTGACTTTTAATCTGCGTCTCCACATTTTTATTTCTTTCTTTTTCAGTGCTGCCTTCTGGAAGAATTTCTCAGTATTGTCTTCCAATTCATATTTGTCTCTTTGTGTTCAATCTTTGTGTTCAATTTTTTTTTTAAATCATTGTTTTCAATTCCCAAAATTTCCAACACATTCATAAACATATTATTGTTATGAATAATAATAGCATTTTCCCTGTGTTTATGTTTTATATATTTTTTAATATTTTTATATTTTACATTTTTTTAAATAAGTATTTCTTCAAATAGCTTTTTGAGGATCCTTAGTTATTTTTAAATCCTTTATGGTAGGGTGAGGTAAATTTATATACAAATTATTGAATTTCTTGCCTATTTTACATGTGCCTGGGATTTTGTTTTGCAGGTTCATTTTGAATGGTTTCTCTCATTCTCCACCCCCTCTTTTTTCCACTCCTCTCAATCTAGTAGTTGTGTGGTTGCCTCTTCTTAGTCTTTTAAGTCCCAGATCAGAACCAGATCTTCTTTTAGTAATCAAGCTCCCACCCTATAGCGATATATGTGGTAGATAAGGTCGCCAAGCTTGTGGTGCTTTGAATTGTTTCTAGTCACTGGGCTATGACATTGTCCTCCTATGTCTTGGCAAGCAATTGCCTATACATCCTAGCCCAGGCAGAAGTTGGCAGTGGTTTCTCTGTTTTTTTGTTTTCAGTATTTTTTCAATAATGGAAGAGCCATACCCCAACCCCTGGTTTTAGGAATTATTATTTTCTCATATTTTGCAGGAGGCACTTTTCATTCTCATCCTCTGCATCTCCCCCACCCCCACTGGAGCTGAGCTTCTGACTATCTCTGCCTGCCTTCAGACCTGAAGGCAGGGGCCCCGAGGCGTTAACCCCCTCTCTCTGCATGTGGCTTGTATTCTATTACGTTTGTTCACAGAAACGTTTATCTTGTTTCTAAGCCCACCTATGTCCTTTAGTTTTTCCCTTTTTGTATTTTTTCCATTGTTGCTATGTGTTTGAAGTAGAAAGGATGCCTCGAAGCATGAACTTGCACTACCTAATTGACCCAAGGTCCCTATCTGACCCCTTAAGTGTGTTTTTTCAGATCTTTATAGTCTTCTTTGACAATTTTTGTCATCTCCTCCTGAAATTTTACCAATTTTTCTCTTGTTTAAAAAACTGTTGTAAAATATAACACAGATACAGAAAAACTGCTTAAAACAAAATATTGCTTAATTATCCCTTCAAAGGTGGTACTTCCATAGGAAGCACATAGTGTCTGGTTGTCTCTTCTTTTGTGATGTGAGCAGCCATTGATGCTCAATGATTGATCAGGATTGTGAAATGGTGATATTCTCATTCAACTGTTCTCTTCAGGAAACAGCTAGATCTTTTCTATAAAGATAAATTTCACCCTCATTATCTATTTTTTCTTTGTATATTTGGTTTCTCTGAACCTTTTGCAGATTTTACAGTTTATAATTATATCATGACTTCATTTTGTTTCAAATTTTATCCCGTTAAACATACCTGTTAGTTCCGTTTTCCTTGAAGTTGTATATGATTGATGTATCTTCTTCTGATCTATAGGTATTTGTACCTGAAAGCAGCATACCTTTATGTTTTGGTGTTTAATGTAGTGTGAGATTTGTTTGTATATGTTAAATTCAGCTCATTTATATTTATTTAGTCATAAGGTGGTTATATTTTATTCATCTTCCTTCATCCTGTTACTATGCATGAATCTCAGTCCACAAACTCAGGTACTAAATATCTGATTTACATTTTATTATAATCTAATCAAATCCAACTTGAGCCTCTGTCTGTCAGGCTGGAGGGAAATGTAATCACAGACATTATTTGGGCCCCCTTCCCTCCCTGGTGTCACGCCAGAATACTGTAGATTTAAGTGATGGGCAGCTTCCAGTAGGCAAACTGAAACCTTTGTGCAAATTAGAAAAGAGTACACCTTCCTTTGGCCAAACACAACCCTCACCAAGAGCATAGCCTGATGAAGAGTTGGTTTGGGCACCCTTGGGTAGTGAAAAACCTGCATAACTATATTCAGGGGCTCTGCCCAGAAAATTTAGTACCTAGAAAATGAGGCAAGACCTTTAATGACAGTCTACCAAGGAGTGATAGACTCTGTGAGGCTGCTGTAATATGACTCATTCAAGCCCAGGAAGCCTGGCCCTCACAGATTTTGAGTATCACCAACAGTTTTTTAATATTTGCCAATCTGATGAGCAAAAACAATGGTAACTCATTGATGCTTTAATTTATTAAAATTAAATAAATTGGTTTCTGATTATTAATATTCTTTCATTTATTTCTTCCACAAGTATTTACTGAACAATTCACAAGTATTAAGGAAGAGTTGTAGGTACTGGGAATGCATCAGTGAAGAAGAGACAAAGCCTCTAATCTCATGAATCTTATAATCTAGTGAAAGACACAAGTAATAACCAAGCACACCTCATAATGTAAGATCATGATAAGTACTATGATAGGAAATAAGTTAGGGTAAGGAATAAAGAGTGACGAGGATGCTATCATTAATAGGGTGGTTGGGAAAATCTCCCTGGGAGGTAGCATTTGATCAGGGGCCTATAAGTAGTGAAGGCACAATCATGAGAGTATCTGAAGGAGAAGCCTTTGGAGCCAAGAGAACACTGTGAGAAAAGGCCTTGAGACAGAACGCACCTGGCCTATTAGAGGAACAGAAGGGAAGCCAGCGTGGCTGGGCAGAGGTGAGGCAAAGAGGTCTGAGAGGTATCAAGGACCAGCTTACAGGAGGCATTGTAGGCCATGGGAAGGACTTTGGATAAAGTCCTGTCAGTGTGGTGGGAAGAATTGGAGGGTTGGAACAGGGAAAATACATGATCTGATATGTACAGAGTGTGTGCATGGTTTATTTATAAGCAAGCAGTTTTGTCATCCTTGTTTCAAGACCAACAATAATCAAGGAGACAGATTTATTTTTTTATGATTGAATTGGCCAGAGTTCAAGACCTGTGTTATAGGCCCACTGAAACTGCAATTGAGATCTATTTTTAAATGATTATTTTGGTTATTGAGCAACTAGACTGGTGGCAAGGATGGAAGAAGGGAGATCAGATAGGAGGCAATTGCAACTGATAGTAATAGTGATAGGTGATAGTGGCTTGGCCTAGGGTAGTACCTGCAGATATGGTAAGAAATGTTGAGATTCACAATATATCCCAGTGAGGCAGCAGAATTGATGGAGTGGTGGTAGTAGAAGTAATAAAATGAAGACAGGAGATGGTGGCCACAAGATGAGATGCTTGAAATTGAAAGTTTTGAGGGGATGCAGTGGTAACACTGAGGCCTGGGGTCTGGTCCAGGGAGGAGATGGCTGGGGCAGAGTAGATGACAAGGTCATTAGAGAGGAGGGAGACAAGAGAGTGAAAGGCCAGGGTACTGTGGACTGGAATGTTGAAATCACTTAGAATAAGGACAGGGTCAGCAATGGAAAAGATGATAGCAGCAAGCCAGATATTGAAATCTTCAGTAAATAAGGAGGTCACCAAGGAGGAGGATGGATAACAGCAATGAGGGGTAATGGGTGGTATAGGCTTATGGCATATACTTCAAAGGATCTGGGTTTTAAACATATAATGAGGTGTTTTACATAATAAAATATGCTTCATACATTTTAATAGATCATATTTCATATGTAGCATGTTAAGTGTTTTATAAAATATAGAGAGATATTATATATCTCTTATATATAAATATACACTATTATCTATATCATATATATATGTGTGTGTGTATATATGTGTGTGTATATATATATAAAATAGGATGCAAGGCGAGCATGAAATCAAAGCAAAGCTAGTCTTAGAAATATCCAGACCATCAAAACTCCTGGAGAACCATCTCTGCCTTATAACAGAGAATCCATCTTTAATATCCTAAAAGATAATGTCCTCAAGATCTCTGGGTAATGCAAAATTCTTTTCCTCTGATTTTTCTTTTTCTTTGCTTTATACTGACCCTGACCTCCTTCTTTTAACATACCAGAGTTCAGCTCTGGTTATAGTAATCATAGACTTCCTCAGCCATACCTGTGCAAATTCTCTTTTCGATAGTTTCTATAGATTATTCAGAAGATTACTGATAGCCATGGATATGGGAGCCATTCATTGAGATAGAGGAGAGGAAGGTCTAAAGGAGAGAAAGAATATCTGCCACATATCTAGATGGAGGCATCTAGCAGGCAGTTGGATATGGGTGTCTGGAGCTCTATGGAAAATTATGGGCTGGAGATAAGCATCTGTGATTTATGAGCTCATGCTTGGGAGTTCAATCCATGGAGTAGAGGAGAAAAACCAGGGAGAGTTTGGAATATGTGGAGAGTGAGAGAGGACCAAGAACAGGCACTGGAGATTATCAACATTTAAGGAATAATCAGAGAAAACTGACCAGAAGTAAGAGATTGAGAAAGTATAGAAAGTTTCAAGAAGGAGAGTTGGTCAACAGTGTTAAATTTGACAGAGCAGCCAAATAAGATGAGGTCTGAAAAGAGCTCCAGATTTGACAATGGTGGGAGATCACTGACAACATTTGCCAGAGGAGTTTTAGTAAAGAGATGAGAGTGGAAGCCTGGGGTGGAGGTGGCAGTTTAAGGGAAGTGAGGTTGCAGACTAAGATTTGTGATGTCATCAGTCTGCACAATTGAATAACTTCCTTTAGGAGTGCTCAACCATTCAGTTATAAAAACAGATATGTAGATTGAAAGTAGAGTGTTTTCAGGATGAATTCTGCAGAGATACAAAAGGGCAAGATATTTTAAGTTGCTTGCAAGAAAATGATTGAAAAGATATACTATTGCTGTGCTGTCCAAAATGATGTCACTTGTCACATATGACTATCTAAATTTAAATTAGTTACAATTAAATAAAATAAAAAATTCAGTTTCTCGGTGACACTAGCTACATTCCAAGTGCTCAATAACCAGAGAGTTCTACTGGAAAATGCAGCACTATCAGGTCTAGACTGGATAGGGATGAGGTCTTAAACCAAAGAACATATGTAGGGGAATAAGAAGTGTGAAACCTGGAGGAACAAGAGGTTGTGGACAGAGATAGGTACATTGGGGTTTAGACTCTAGGGGTGGAGTTTTTCTTGGTGATAATGTTCAGGGTTTTGTCATGAGAGGCAGTCTGCTAAAATAGCATGTGAATGAAGGTCTTTGGAGTTGAGAAAGTTCAGAGAATTTTGAAGCGGGGTTGTCGGTGAACTCATCCATGATGAAAATCACCAAAATTAATGGCAATAATTGATTGGAAAGAAAGACATGGCATCTAATGCCAAAATCCTCTGTGAACAAGGGGGTACTGACAAATGATTAGCTAACAGCAGTGAGAGTGCTCAAAAGAGGAAAGCTGTTGCTCAAGGTCCCTTGAAGTGTGAAAATAAGCAGTGGCTTGAGAATAAGTGGCTTCCTTTGGGTAGGAAGAGATTTCAAGTAAAGTACAGCCTTGAGGGGAATACCCAATGAAGAGGTCAAGGATGTAGAGTTCATTAAAGCTTCAGAGGCCTGATAAAGATTTGGAGGAAGTTTAGAAAAAGAAGGAAAATTCATGAGCAAAGATAAACATAGTAAAATGCCAGAAGAGATGACCCTAGAATATATGACATATATTTGAAATAGTGGCCAGGGAAAACTAAAGTCCCAGGTGGGGTCACAGATTCTGGCAAGATTAGCGGCCTATAGTTTTTGTGTGGCATTCAAACAGTGTATTGCTGAGGAAGTTCTCAAGTATCCTTTGAAACAAACTCTTCTAGCTGATTAGGGAGATAACTAGCTGGATTCCAGAGTGCCCAGCTCCTGACATTATCACAGCAGCCAGTCATGACCAGGCCCAGACCATTTCTCTTACCCAAGTGCTAAGAAAGGGAGAGATTCTCAATGATTAACTGCCAATGGTCTATGTTGATAAAACGGAAGTCCTGAAACCACTTGGAGAAAACAGACCTTGAGCTAAATCTTCCCCTGTGTGATCAGAGAGGGCATTGGCAGGATCCCCCATGCCAAGCTCTGGGTGATGTCATGGAAGGCAGTGGTTGGTGAGAAACTACAGAGTGTGAGTTGTGAAATACTTTCAGTTCCACTCACAATGGCCTTCAGAGTGATTCCTGTCCTGTGTGGAGAGAGGGAAGTTTGGGGAGGAGTGGATAGACGTAAATTTTTCCTATCATTATCTCCTCCGCCTCACTCTGGAGACAGAAACAGGGAACTGCAGTGTGGCTCTTCTCAAACTTTTATGTGCCCCTAAAGCATTGGATGAAATGCAGATTCTGATTCAGCAGCTCTGGGATGGAGCCTGATTCTTCATTTCCAACCAGCCTCCAGATGACAGCAATGCTGTTGGTCTGCAGACCACACATTCAGTTGGTGGGTGAGGAGGGGGACAGTTAGATGGGCAGGAAAGAAAGCCTTTGTAATCTTTTGGGATGAAGGGCCTGGCTCAGAGAGGGAGAGCTGGTCTGTGAGTGGAGAGAGTGGGTGGGAAAGAGTGGGTGCTATGAGGCTTTCCAGAGAAACAACTGTAAACCAAGAAAACAGAAGCCAAAGGCGAAGTCATTTCCAGGTCTAGAAGGTATGGAGTATTAACATGACATTGACCGTTAGTTAGCCAGCAGGATTTTCAACTGTACATTTGGTTCCCCATTTTGTCATCTGCCCTATATTATAAGGCAAATTTGTGATAAAACCAGAATAATTTCCCCAAAGATAGCTGCTGGATGCTTTTACAGCAGGTGGCACTCTTGCATTATCATTAAGAGCTTAGGAGCCCCAGGTTTGCCTTTGAGAATTGCTAAATACAGATGAATCTTCTTTAGACCACCTCGTCACTGTTCTTGGTTCCCAGGTAGATTTTCCCTCTTTCCTCCAGTGGAGGAATGCATCCTGTACAGATGCTGCGTTTTTCAAGTGCTTCCTAGCGTTCTAGTGAGTGTAATGCAATAAGATAGGGATTCAAACGTGTGCCTAGCATTCCCTTCCCACAGAGTTCAAGACCATCAATCACCTTGCTTATGCATTCTCACTGGGCCAGTCTGCACACAATCCAATTTTGCCAAGTGCTTGTCACTGGTATTTGTCCTTCTACCCCCTCTTAGAAGAAATTGGTAAGGTCAATTTAATTTTTCATGCCCCCAAAGAAAACCTCAAATTAAACACCTCATCTCTTTCACCAACCCATACCAACCCCCTTCCTCCTTAATGTCAACATTCCTTCACTGAAATACTGAATGATGAAGCTTTATTTAGAATCCATCCTAACTTTCTCCCCAAGGGGTACCTGACTTCATATTAACAAGAAACAGCATTTTCTCCTCATCCTACACTTCTCACCCACCACTACTTAATTTCTTGGCTAAGTATCAAGAAATTCTGTGACCCAGAAAGAGTCCCACACAGACCCTGTAATCACCTTTAAGGAGTTGGATTGCCCAAATCTCTCCCACAAACCCCAATTATATATGCCCTCCTGAACAAAGCCTATCTCTGAATTATTCCAGCATGTTCCCCATGGGTTGTCAAAATTTCCAGGGAGAGTGCATACTGAGAAGAGCAAGTTTGTAGTACCTGGGGTTTCCCCAATACTCCCAAAGAACATATACACCTTCCCATCTACGTTTCATTTCCAGCATTTCATTCATGTACCTTAAATGGTCTCTGACCACCACCATCCCAAAACAACCATCCTACTTGCCCAGTTCTCTTTCTGATCCCTAGAAGAGATGGCGCTTAGAAAGGTCACTGAGAATAGAGAATTTGGTTGACTTTCAAGTCATTTCCAAATTTTTTATATTCTTAGGAGAACTGGCCGTGGGAGTAGCACCCATGGGGAAAGCTCTATAAGAGAACTGTTTGAATTTCAAAGATATTACCAATATGACCTCCAAAGAATGAGGCATAATGATAGGGGGCTATCAAATTTATTATCATTATCAGCAGTCTCTTCACCACACACAGGCCAAGTAATAAGGGACTAGGGAAGAGGAGGGGAGGGGAGGAGAATGGTTTTGGTGATGGTCACAGAAGTAATGGAACCTGAAACAGCTACAGTGATGTAAATCAATATTCAGGTTGTAGGAAGGTAATAGGTGAGTGAATGAGTTGTTTAACACTGCCTGTTTACCTTGTCTTGGACTTAAGTTCACAGAACCATAGTTCTGGAAAATCCCTTAGAGCATTTGGCCTACCCCTTCATTAAGCAGATGAGGAAAACTGAGGGTTAGAGAGGTTGCAATTTGCACAATGCCACGCATTTGCTTAGCAAGGGAATCAGTACAGAAGTCCTGCTCTCCACATGCGAATCATGTATGCACTGTCCTAGAGCTTAATATCTAGTTCTTTTAATATCATTACCGATAAGATAGCATCTGGGTATTATATAAAAAGAAAATAGAAGGATTTTTTCTTCTTTTTCTTCTTCTTCCCCAGTCTCCACCTTTCCCTTTTTAGGTGCTGGTGCCATGAAGAGACGGGCTTACTTCAATGAGACTGCAGACCTGCCGTGCCAATTTACAAACCCTCAAAATAGAAGCCTGAGTGAGCTGGTAGTGTTTTGGCAGAATGAGGAAAAGTTGGTCCTGTATGAGCTGTACTTTGGCAAAGAGAAGCCTGATAATGTTGATGCCAAATATGTGAGCCGTACAAGCTTTGACCAGAACAATTGGATCCTGCATCTCCACAGTGTTCAAATCAGGGATCAGGGCCTGTACCAATGTTTCGTCCATCATAAAGGGCCCAATGGACTGGTTCCCATCCACCAGAAGAGTTGTGACCTCTCAGTCTTTGGTATGTTGTCAATGGCATGTTCATTCAGATCCCTGACCTTCTCAGAAGACACTGCTGATGAGTAGAGAAACTTTGGGTGGGACCTGTAGAGAGAAGACAGAGAGCAGCCATTTCTGGGAAGTCCGTTTGAAGGGAATACAGGGTCTGGGAGCAGAGAACTGAAAGTCCTTTGTACTTTATATAGTTTGCTTCTGAAGAATCAGTAAGAATCTGCTTTGGGAGCAAAATCAAGTCAACTGAACAAAGGTAATTTGGCTAAGTGAAAACCACAGGTAATTTGGGCATTACTAAATTTATATAACTATATAGACCTCAAATCTCTTTTACATCCATTTTTTTCTGTTGGTCCACAATTTTTCAGAGCTTCTAGCAAGGATTGCAGTTGACTCATTTGGGTTTTCCCTCCGACCTTCTGTATGTTGCTTTTGAGTTGTTTGCTGCCTCAACCATAAGCTATAGACAGAAGGGAAATAACCCAACAAAAATAATCCAGAAACAGAGAAACCAGTCTTCTCAGCTTCACTAGGCTTTGAAGAACCTAAATGTCACTACAATTTTTTGAATTATTATACAGTAAAACTGACTGTTTTTTCTTTTGGTGCACAGGTCTATATATTTTAACACAAGTATAGATTTATGTGACCACCACCATAAACAGAATCTTCCATCACCCTAAAAAATTTCCTTGTACTAACCCTTTATAGTCACACCCTCTCCACACCCAAAACCCTTGTTCTCCATTCTATGGTTTTGTCTTTTTTAGAATGTCACACAAATGGAGTCATACAGTAAGGAAACTTGTTAAGACTGGCTTCTTTTACTTAAAATAATGCCTTTGAGATTCATCCAGGTTGTTGTATGAATCAAAAACTTGTTTATTTTTATTGCTGAGTAGCATTCTATTATTTAACCATTCATCCATTCAAGGACATTTGGGTTGTTTCCAGTTTGGGGCTATTATGAATAGAGCTGCTATAAACAATCATGTATGGGTTTTTTGTGTGTGAGCATTAGTTTTTATTTCTCTAGGGTAGATAACCAGAAGTGGAATTTAGATTTATTTTTTATGAAATAAATGGAAAAGGCAGATCAACACCCATCCTGAAACCAGAGTAAAGCAGAGACAAAAGCAAAACTAGAATGGAGAGTTGCTCCCTTTGAGCCCTACATAATTCACACTAGGCTGCAGGGCTTTGGAAACATTTAACCAAGTGTTAAGTCAATGTTTTCAAAAGTGGGAGTACATAATATGTTTTAGGTGAGACACAGACAAGCATTTTTTAAAGAAAGTTTTTAGCAGTTTTGTATTTATTTCAATGCATATTAGAAACACTATTACTCCTCTAATCTGTGGTTTCACAAATACTTCTTAGGATGTGGCTAAAGTAGGTAGTACCATGGCAATCCACCTTCTAAGGCCACATGAAAGTTACAAGCAGAGTGCTCAAGTAGTACATTCATAGAGCAAAGTACGTAAGAGCACGAGAGTGACTGAAGTTTTAGAATCAATTAACTAAATTATAAATTAGTATGTAGAATGGGCAAACTATCTGGTAACTGTAGGAGAGCAAGGGATTTGGCTGGCAGAAGGTACATGAGACAGGTCTAGAAGACAGATGCCAGTGATCCTCAATAGCCATGAAAACCTGAATGGTAAGCAAAACCGATAGGACTGTATTTATCAGGCTCATGTATTTTCCCTAAAGGGGCTGGATTTGGTCTTCATCTTATAGTATATGATGAAGACACCTTGATAGTCCTTGCCAAAAACCAGTATTCTGAATTTGCTCAATTCAAAAGCCTCAGCTACTCACTTACCACCATAATCCTTGAGTTTCTGGAAAATAAGTCCCAGAGCATGCCAGCCCCATGAACTCTGTTAATTCCTCAAGGGACTTTAGCTTCAACCCTTTCTGCTTTTTAATCTGGTGAGCTGGAATGGGACACTTGGGTCCTAGAATCATACCACTTCTCCTTCCAAAGACTCCACTCCCTGGAATAGTGGCCCCATTATGAATCGTTAGTGACTCAGTTTTAACTCTGCTGTTTTTTGGAAAATATCCCTTTGATTTGGATAAGAAGGAAAAATGGCCCCAAACTCCATTCCTGCAAAATAAATGTGGGGTCATTATGTGGCTCTTACCACAGGTGAGGCCAAACTTTAGGATACTCTGAGGCTTCCAGGTAGGCCCCCAGTGAATTCCCAGATCAGGTACCTAGTTATTTGTTGATCTCTTTGAGATGCATCTAAATTTAGACTGATTGTTTTTTTCATATCTCTATTCTGCTTTCAGCTAACTTCAGTCAACCTGAAATAACGAAAATTTCTGATATAATAGGAAGACCTGACAAAAATTTCACCTGCTCTTCCGTACAAGGTTACCCAGAACCGAAGGAGATGTATATTTTGCATAAAACTGAGAATTTAACTACCAAGTATGATGCTCTCATGCAGAAATCTCAAGATAATGTCACAGAACTGTACAATGTTTCCATCAGCCTGCCCATTTCGGTCCTTCATGATACAAACAACGTGAACCTGATCTGTGTCCTGCAACCTGAGCCACCTGAGACAGAGCTTTGCTCCACAACTTACCATATAGGTAAAACTGCTTCCCCAAACCATTTCTTTCATCATGCATTATACACAAATGATTAAGGCAGATCATTCACAATGTCCCCTGCTTGCTAGAAAATCCCCAGTTTGGCCATTTTATGGTGCTATCAGGAAGGACCCAGATGGAGGGCTACTGCTTCAGCTGAGTGTTGCAGGGCCCAAGAGGCTCTGAACCTATGTTGCATACAAGGAAACATGTTCTGAACCCTGAAACTCACCCGGTCTTTTGGGCTACATTTGGAAGTAAGATTCAGAAGTTTGGATCAGAAAATCCCCAGGCTAGAATTTTTCTATTGATTAAAACATATGTACAAACACACACATTCATAACATACATATATAAATACATAATGTATGTGATACTTACTATATGAATACAGAACCATTCTAGACATTGTTGGCTGTGGGCGTGAAAACTAAAAGGTATATGACATTGTCTCTGCTCTTGAGAACCTTCCAGTAGAATCAGAAAGCCATGATGTGCACACTTGGAAAATTGGATTTTAAAAAGGTTGAATCAGAATCTAAATGATATCCCATGGAAAGACGTGGCTAAATTTAAAACAAGAGGGAGTAATAATTGATCTTATAGGCATTCAGAGGCAGACAAGATCCTTGAAGTTCAGGGAAGGCTTCCCTGAAGGAAGTGGGACCTCATAATACCATAAAAGAAATAGATGGGCTTAATATGTATAGTGAAGAGAGGGGAGGCCGTTTTAGATGGCAGGCACTCAAACTTGTAGTGGCATCCTGAACAGAAATGTTCTGCGATGGCATCCAAGCTCAGAAGGTAAGAGAGGCATGATGGATTAGCAGTATCTGACATGGACACAGTAGATAGTGGTGGGCATCAGTACTCATGTCACAAGAAGAGACTCAAGGGTAGAAATGTTTCAGGCATGTTCACGTTGTAGTGGAGGGATTATTCCAGCTGGAGGAAAGGTGCCTACTAAAAAGAGGCTGCCATTTTAAAGTCCTAGCTTTGCCCTGAGGGACTGTGTCCACATTTGAGACCCCACATTTGAGGGGCATTAACTGCAAGATTCTCTCCTGGAATCAAGGCACTCTGCATCCACATGACCTGCATCACTCTTTGTTCTGACCCTGACCTTACCCCCACTCATCTGATGCCTTCTTCTTGCCTTGGCCCCTTGGCTTGCCCCCTCCTGTGACATCCAGCCAACTCCTCTCTCCATCCCCTGGCTTTGCTTGCCTCCTTTCTCCTGGTGTCTCATTGTTCAGACATAATTTGGCCTATGGACATACTCTTATGGACAGCCCCTGGGGCCAAACCTCCACCAGCTAGGTCCACTGCTGGGCCAATCCCCTCTCCTGGTACTAAGTTCCTTCCTATCTCTGACACCTCAGCCTCTTGAGAGATCAGTAAATGGTGAGGCTGCCTAGCCTGTCCTAGTTGCCCTTGCTATGGTCTCTCTTGGCCTGATATAAGCCTCTCCCAAACTATCCCTGAAGTTTATACCTTTTTGGAGCCACCAACTTCACACATGATATGCTCTGGGGCCCTCTGCCATGGCTCTCACCATCTGTAGCGTCATCATGGCTCATCTTTCTGCTACTTCTCAACTACTGCCCAAACCACTCCAGCAACCACCATTTTCAGAAACATTTCAGTGCTGACTGCATCAGGAAGATGGGGCTTGCCTTTTAGTGTGGGTTGATCAGAGATAGATTAGATCCTGACTCATTTTGGGTGTCAAAAGGTAGCAGCCTTCATATTAACAAATATAACCCTCTATTCTGGCCAAACAAGCTCAAGTAGGATAAGCTGGGACAGACTCAAAATATGGTGACTATGGCCTGCAATGCCCAGGAACAAGGCCTGTGTCCACAAACTGCAACTAAGCCAATGGGAGGTCACCGATCCTATTTTCCTATAATTCAGGATTAACTACGAGAACTGTTCCCATAAATGTCTTTAAAGTGGGATGCTCAGTCCTAAGTTTTTTCCCCAAAGCCTGTTTTCAGCTTCCCAGAAACTTAGGAGTCCCTATGCAGAGAAGCATGTCCTGACATCCCTGAAGCCTCTGAAACAGGCCCTCTGGGATGATTCTGACCCTGTTTCCTCGGGACATGAGGAGCTATCACAGATTTTCTAGTAGGGTAAGATAAGTTGAAAGTCATGCTTTGTGGGAGCCCACAGTGACCTCAGAGGAAAAGTAACCAGAGGTAGTGGGGCCTCTTAGGAGGTTGTTATGTTTGTCCAGGTGAGACAGGTCTGAGGCCTGATCTAGAACTGATGATGGATGGAAGAATCATGAGGAAAACTCCAGGACCTGGGGAGTAACTGCATGTGGGGCTGGAAAAGCAGGAGGTTGCACAAATAACTGTACATTCAGAGCTTCAGCATGGATACCTTACCCAGGCCCCAGAATCCAGGGCCTGGACTGACCCTCTTCTTCCAAGTCAAAGTTAGTATCACCCCAGCCTCTGGGAAGGGAATGCAGCTCAGCACAGGCATTTGGCTAGAAGCACTTGCTCAGTTTTTAGTTAGCTGCTGAGGATTTCAGGCTCTTCTGGCCTTGCGCCCTGGAGAGATGCTGGCAGGTAAATAAGGAGAACAGCAGCAAAGATAAACCTTTCATAAACAGTGTTCCTGGCTGATTGAAAACTTGTGGTCATTTCTAGGTCCAAAGATAATTGTTGATACCGAGACCGATATAGACTACATCCTCTGGATTGCTGCTGCGTTGTTGATCGCTGTATGTTGTTTAGTGTTCATACTAATAAAGTGGATGAAAAAGAAGCAGCACCCCAAGTGCCCTCGTGAAGGTCATGAATGTGGTGAGTCAGTCCTTGTCCTCTCTGCAGTTGCCACTTTGTAGCTACTTTTCCATCAGCTGTCCTCTGCAGCTAGTTGGCTAGCAAATCAGGAGACTGGGCTGGCAAAAAGTCAGCAAGTTAATGGCGGAAAAGCTTTTCCCTCAGGGTTTGGAACCCATATAGACTGGACCCCGCTGCTTTGGACTTTTAGGAAAGACAACATTTCTAATCTGAGGTTTACAGATGTACTTCTACTTTCCAGACAAAGCTGATTATTACTTGCTTTACAGACTTCATTTCATGAGGTTGTTGTGAGAATCCAATTAAGTAAAAGAGTGAAAACATTTCTAAATACTATGTGTTCAAGCAGGGATATGGGGGGGGGGGAGGACGACTCTAGGTTTCCTGTGAAATAAATTGTTCCCTACTGCCTTTTAAAAAATAGTATTAAGGGGAAGCGGCTGTGGCTCAATCAGTGGGGCTCCCGTTTACCATATGGGAGGCCCCGGGTTCGGTTCCCGGGGCCTCCTGGTGAAGGCAAGCCCGCCCGCATGGTGCGGTTAGCTGACCCAGCGAGCACAAGCAGCAAGGGGGGGATAAATGAATAAATAAATAAAATCTTTAAAAATAATAAAAAATAAAAAATAAAAAAATAAAAAATAGTATTAACTTCTACTGATTACAAATTCATACATATTTGTCACTGAATATACAGAAAATGAAAATCACCTATAATTCTATTAGTAAAAAAAATGAATTATGCAGACATGCAGACAGCATTTTGGTTGGAGAACATATGGTATATCTTCCAGAGTTTTATATATATATATAAAATAGCATATATTATATATGTTCCATATATTATATAGCATATATTATATATGGAAAATAGCATATATATATATGTATGCTATTTTCCATAATTGGGATAATATTATAAGGACAATTTTCCACAATTTGAATAATATTATATGTAGTGTTTTCTAATGTTGCAAGAAAATTTTCAATGTTATTAAACATCATTCTGCAGCATTATTAGATTATACTGATTAGATGAAGCCACCTGTATTGCTGAAAGTAATCTCCTTAGTGACTTAAAGTCAACTGCTTGTAGATACCTCTACAGTAACAACTAGGCCAGTATTTGATCAAACAGCTGTGGACACCATAACCTAGCCAAGTTGACACATAAACTTAACTGTCACATGGTATTTGCTGGCAATCCTTGGCATTCCTTGTCTTGTTGCACCACTACAATCTCAACCTCCATCTTTACATGGTCTTCTTCCTGCTTCATCTGTCTCTGAGTCCAAATTTCCCTCTTCTTATAAGGACACCAGTTATATTGGAGTAGGGCCTATACTAATCCAGTTTGGCCACATCTTCAAAGACCCTATTTCCAAATAAGATCACATTCATGGACTGGGGCTTAGGGCTAGACATGTCTCTCTGGGGGACACAATTCAACTGTAACACCTTCTTACTCACTTGTAGTAAAAAGCACAAGATGGTCAGCATCTTACTTAAGAATTTAGTGCACTGATTTTACGATCAGTCCAGAGACTAAATGGACCTTAGCAGTCATTCATTTCATCCTCTGTATTTTGAAAATAAGGATTTGAGGAATGATTAGTAAATTTCAGTAAATTAATATGAAGCATTTGGCAGAATCGTTCAAACTGCCAAACTACTGGCTGTGCTGAGAGATTTCTGTGATACAAAAATATCAAATTCAGAGCACCTGGTCAGACATAGACATACATATCATGTTTGTCCAAGCTTTGGCTTTTCAAGGCGAGAGTTTTGAGCTACTCTTTCTTTCAATCTCATTGCTCTTTAAAATTAGCCAAGTGTGCAAAAGCAACCTTCAACTTGTGAATAAGCTCTTTCCTAAATTTGCTTTTACCTTGGAATAAATAACTTACAAATGAAACAAAAATGAAGAGATGGAGAAGAGAGTAATCACGTTTCCTCCCCCAGTGAGACAAACAGAAAATTTTAGGAGACTAGATAAAGGAGTTAAATGGGATATGTGGGTACTCATGAGAGATGTGGGAAGGGGATTAACAAAGCTGTGTATGCAAATGAGATGGTCAGATTGAGCTATGAGTGGCAAAAGACAGAAGACAATGAAAGCATAGCACATATATGATCCCCAAGAATGTTGGCAGGAAAAAGTTGTTTGGTCAGACAGTTGTTTGTGCCAGTGAGTTTGGACATAGAGAGGAGCCTCAGTATCACTGAAGTAAGGGAGATGTACTGTGAAACCATCCCGCATAGCAATGAGATGTTTGTAAATCTGGGCTCTGTCATTTCAGCAACATCTGCACTTGCTTTGTGGATACTTCTGGCATTGGCTTTGTGGCAGGCAGAATAATGACTCCCCCCTCCAAAGATGTCCATTTCCTAATCCCCAAAACCTGTGGATATGTCATCTTACATGGCCAAAGGGACTTTGCAGATGAAATTAAGGGTATGACTTTGAGATGGTGAGATTAGCCCTGATTATCCAGGTGAGCCCAATCTAATCACCAGAGTCAGAGAACCTTAACCAGGTGGATTATAGAGATGAGCCAGAAGAAGGAGGAAAAATCCAAAGCTCACCCCACCATTGCTGGCTTTGAAGATGAACAAAGGTCTGGGAGCCAAGGAATGTGGACAGCCTCTAGAAGCCAGCAGTCAGCAAGTAAAAGAGGATCAGTCCTTCATCCTTAAGGAACTGAATTCTGCCAACACACAGACATGGACACAGTCCTGATAAATCCTCAGAGACACAAACTACCAAAAGCCAGTAGGAATTTCTCCAAAAATGGAGTTTCTTCCTAATCCAACATTAATACTATTCTTAGAGGAAACAGCCCTCAAACTAAGCTAACAACAAATGTCCTTCCCTATGTTTGTGAATTAATTACAGCTTTTCTATGCCTACATCATACAGATTTACCCTGTTTTGTCTGTTAGCATGAATAAAAAGGAAATGCCATGGTTATTCTAGCTGCCTTCTAATCTCTCTTCTCTTTTTTGTTTTGCCAAATAGGGCAGATAGGACATGAGAAATTGTAACTATGAATTAGTCGTTTCCCCATCAGAAGTTACCCTCTCTGTTTACCCACTGGGGAGAAAGACTGAAATAACTCTATCTCCTGAAATTTTGCTTCCTCATTTGGATTTTATGTGACTGGAATCTGTGTGCAATAGTGCCCTAGCAACCAGCAATTTTCAGAACTTGCCTCCCTCAAACAAACCTAGAAGAGTCTCAGCATTTCTCAGGAATGACTTCTAAAAGAACAATATCTTTTCCAGAATAAATCACTTTTAAACAACATTTAAACAGAAACCTTTTCAGGGTTTAAAGACTGAAATTTGGTGTGATATCATCACACTGTCCTTCAAAATGCTAAATTTGGAATCCAAAAGTTTAGAATCTGTCTTTTTTATTGTCTGCTTTCATTCTTGAATAGAGGCATTTTTTGTGGTAATGATTTTGTCATGGGTATAAAAGGATAATTTAATTATTGTGTATTGGTCCAAACACATCTGAAATACTCTATTCAGCTATATGCATCATAATCTTTAAAAGGAACTTTGACAAAATTAGAACCTCACCACATTTATAAAGTCTCTGAAAGCTCAGTCAAATGAGAAAAAGCTCAAGTAACTGAGGGTGTTTAGCCTGAGAAGAAGCCCTTGGGGAGAGCAAAAGTGTTATCTTTAAATATCTGAAGAGCAGCCATGGGGTGCGAAGAAACCTGTGTGGCATTGAAAGGCATATCAGTGGATGAAGGTTATAAGACATTATCAGGAAATGGGAACGAATTTTCTAGCAGTTAAATCTCCTTTAATAATATATAAAAGAAATAGACTTCTGCTTCTATCCATAAAGGATAAACAACTGTGGGAATTGCCGCAAACAATTAGAAACCAGACAAAATACATGAAACAACAGTAGACATCAGATGACAGGCAGCAGAAAGACTGTGGTCCCTTAGAGCAGGGATAAGATTAGGTGAACTCTGTAATTACCCCCCAGCTTACTGCCTGGAGTCAGCTTCCAGGCTGCTCTGCATGTAGGGGGAGCTCTGATACCAAAACTAGAAAAAGACATTACAAGAAAAGGAAATTATGAACATCCATTGCCAGCACAAATGCCAAAATCTTTAACAAAAGTAACAGCCAAATTCAGTAATATGCTAAAAGTATAATATATCAGGATCAAGTGGGGTTTATCCCAGGACTATAAGGTAGATTCCACATTCAAAAATCAAGCACTAAAATCCACCAAATTAACAGACTAAAAAAGAAAAACCATGTGATCATTTCAATGGATACAGAAAACACATTTAACAAAATAATGCCCATTCATAATAAAAATAAGAAAGAAAAACCTTTAGAGAACTAGGAATACAAGGAACTTCCTCAGCCTTAAAAAGGACGTTTACAAAAATCATGTTTAATATAAGGCTGAATGCTTTCCCCTTGAGATCAGTAATAAGGCAAGGATGTCCACTTTCATTACTTTTGTTCAACATTGTACTGGAGGTCCTAGCCAGCTTTACAAGGTTAGAAAAAGAAATAAAAGGTAGAAACAGATTAGAAAGGAAGAAATAAAACTGCCTTTTTTTCACAGATGACATGATCATGCTTGTAGAAAAGCCTAAGGAATCTGTACAGAACTAGAACTAATGAGTAAGGGTAGCAATATCACAGGATATAAGATCAATAGAAAAATCAAATCAATCATATTTCTATATACTAGCAATTGGACTGTGAAAAAAAAAATAGATACAATTTACAATATCACCCAATAAGATTAAAGGTTTAGGAATAAACTTAACAAAATAAGTACATGTCCCATATACCAAAAAACATTAGTTACAGAATTTAAAGTAGACCTAAAATAAAATGGAGATACATGCTATGTTCATGGATCAAGAGATGATATTGTTAAGATATAAATTCTCTTCAAATTGATCCATGAATTCAATTCAATCCCAACTGAAATCGTAGCAGGCTGTTTAGTAGAATTAAAAAGATGATTCTAAAAGTTATATGGAAATGCAAAGGACCTAAAATTTCCAAAGCAATTCTGAAAAATGGAAGAATAAGGATGGAGGACTTATACTACCTACCTTCAAAAACTACTATAAAGCTTCAGTAATCAAGACAGTGTGATAAGGTGAAGGGACAGAACAAAATAGAGACTCAAAAACTAAACTCACATGTATATGGTCAATTGATTTTCAGTAAAGGTGCCAAGGTAATTCCATGCAGAAAGGATAGTCCTTTTAACAAATGGTGTTGGGAAATTAGGTATCCACATGGAAAAAAATAAATGTATATACTTACTTCACCCACAAAATATAATTTGAAGAGAACAATAGACCTATAGATGAACTTAAATTAAAAGACTTCTAAAAGAAAACAGAGGAGAAAATATTTATGACATCCATTAGACAAAAACTTATTAGCTAGAACACAAAATGCACAGACCATACAAAAGATAAAATTGATAATCTGGACTTCATCAAAATTAAAAATATTTGCTCTTCAAAAGACTCTGTTAAGAAATTGAAAAGTTAAGCCTTGGAGTGGGAGAAGATTTTTGCAAATCATATAACTGATAATAGACTTGTATCTAGAATATATAAAGGATTCTTATTAGTCATAAAAAGACACTATTTAACAGGGGACAAAATATTTGAACAGATACTTCATAAAAGATATACAAATGGCAAATAAGTACATACAGTCACAATATCATTAGTCATTAGGGAAATGCAAATTAAAATGATAATGAGATCACTATATACCCACTAGAATGGCTAAAATTAAAAAGACTTAGGATATTAAGTTTTGGCAAGGATGTGAAGCAACTGGAACTGTCATGAACAGCTATATAACCCAGGAATCCTAGGTATTTACCCAAGAGAAATAAAAACATGTCTACACAAATGTTCATAACTTTTTTATGATATTCAAAAAGGAGCAAACTAAATTTTCTACTTAGAGAAAACAAATGGTGGTATATGCATACAATAAAATTCTACTGAACAACAAAAAGGAATGAACTACATGTAAAATCCAACACCGTGGATAAATCTCAAAAACATTATACTCTCATTTATAACTTTCCTACACATGGTTCTTATGCCCTTTATGTCCCTTTTATTTGAACCTATAGTTAGCACTATACCCGTTAAATATATGTCCCAGAGACTTAAATCTTCCAGCTGTTCATATGCTGGTTGAACCTTGAATCTTAAGAAGAATTGCAGCCCACACCTACCCTACAATTCATCAGACTCACAGGACAACTAACAAAAGGAAGATGATGGACAGTGCCCATCCTGAAAAAACAGAGAATATCTACAACTGCAAGCAAGACTGTTCCACCCATCTGCCCCATGGGCTCTAAGCCCCTTCTCAATCAGAAGCAGAGTGGGCATCAACATTCCAAAATCCTCAAGATTGAGAAATGAACAAACGTAAGGGGGGAATGCAACTATGGACTAAAGTAGACATTGTTATTCTAATAATGAAAGAACTTGTAACATTGATATAAAGGAAGTAGTCACTAGAGGTTCTGAGGGGAGGGAGAGGGAAGAATAGGTGTAACATGGGACATTTTTGGGGCATTGGAATTGTCCTGCATGACATTGCAATGACAGATGCAGGCCATTATACATTTTGCCAAAACCTATAAAATTGTGCAGTGCAAAGTGTAAAACATAATGTAAACTATAAACCGTGGTTAGTAGCAGTGCTTCAATATGTGTTCATCAATTATGACAAATGTACCACACTAATGAAAGATGTTAATGGGGAAAAGTGTGTGTGGGTGGTGAGGTATATGGGAATCCCCTATATTTTTTATGTAATATTTCTGTAATCTAAAGCTTCTTTAAAAATATTAATAAAAAATGAATATTAAAAAATTAAAAAGCATTATACTAGTGAAAGAAGCCAGGCACAAAAAGACAATATACTCTATGATTACATTTATATGAAATTCTAGAAAAGGCAAAACTATTGTGATATTAAGCAGGTCAGTGGTTACCAGAGAATGGGATTAAGAGAAAAGATTGTTTGAAAAAGGACAGGAAGAAATTTGGGGGGGTGATATAAGTGCTTTGTATTTTGAGTTTGTTGGTGGTTACAAGACTGTATACATTTGTTGCACTCATCAAACACTATAATGAAAATGATTAAATTTTATTGCATATTAATTATACCTCAATACATATATATGTATGTATGTATACACACATACACAGACACATAAAAGAGAACCATCAATGATAAGTGTTTAAGAAGACCCTATTCACCTGCTATGAGGCTCTGAATGGGACAACAGCACCATTACAACAGTCAACCTAGAGGAATTTATACCCCAAGCTGCATCCAAGAGCAACTCAGGCTTTGGGAGGTATAGCCAGCTCAAGATTTCCCACTTGGACCTGTCCCGTGCAACATTGTATAGTACTTGATAGCACCAGTTGGCCAATCCATTTACGTATCAGCATCTGCAAGGTTTCCTTTTCCTCCTCCTTCTAAGCCTTGCTTTCAGAAAAGGATTGGAAACTTTTCTGATAACTAAATGATTGCTAAAACTAAACATGTTATCCCTCCCAGTGGTATTTTTATTTTAGCAAAGGATAGAACTTTAAGTGAAAAACATATTTCCAACATTAGAACTTAAGGCACAATGAGCAGGGGAAGACATTTACTTTTTTGGATGCAAGGGACTCCTCGGTTCCCCTGAAATTGTATCTTCTGAGTAACCATCTAAGTCCACATATAAGGCCACAGTGACTTTTCTCTCTAGTGCTAGGACTTTGGAGCCTCTTCAAACTTAGCCTCTTTTAGTAACTACAGACAATACATTTTCTGAGGTTATTTTTATTCTTTTTCAGAAACTATCAGAGTGGAGGGAGGAGAGAGTGGGCAGACTGAAGACAGGTGAGTCCTGCAACATTGTTGAAAGAGGTATGAGCCCCAGAGGGTCTATAATTTGGATAAGCTTGAGCCTGAGGAATCCTGAAACCTTAGCAAACATGAACTAACGAAGAAGGAGAGGAAAGTGAGGAAAGTTAGGATCTGAAGGTGTATTAGTCAGCCAAAGGGGTGCTAATGTGAAATACCAAACGTGGGTTGGTCTTTATAAAGGGTATTTATTTGGGGTAGAAGCCCACAGATACAGGCCATAAAGCGTAAGTTTCTTCTCGCCAAAGTTCATTGCCACGTGTTGGAGCAAGACAGCTGCCGACGTTTGCCAGGGTTCAGGCTTCTTGTGTTCCTCTCTTCCCAGGGCTGCGTTTCTCTCCGGGCTTAGCTCTTCTGGTTCCTCCACAAGGTCAGCTGTAGACTATCAGGCGAACGGCTCACTTCTCTTCTCCTGGGGCCTTCTTTCCAACATCAAAACTCCGTCATCAGAACTGCTTCTCAAAAAATCTGCTTCTACTCTGTTCTTTGCCTTGCCTTTTATATTCAATTCCCCACCCACCAAGGGGTGGGGCGCAATGCCCTACTGACTTGGCCCAGTCAATGCCTTAATCATAACTTAATCATGCCCAGATTAACAGATCAGTTTACAAGCATGATCCAAATATATTTTTGGAATTCATAATTACATCAAACTGCCCAAGGCCACAGAAGGGAAATGTCTATAAATGGAGGGCAGGACGTCCAATACACGATGCCCAATGGGCATAGCAAATTCAGTTGTGGTCCAGTAGAATTCAATACTAAAGAGACCTGATGTGGTGAGTGTGGGCTCACCTAAGCTGGGCTATAGGCTCCTGGGAGTTTCTGGCAGACACAGGCTGCATCTTATTCACCATAGTAGTCCCTGTAACTAATACAGTGCCTGGACTAGTGGGTACCCTATACATGCCCAATAAACACATGAATGAGTGAGGAATATAACACGTTCCCTCCAGCCTCGTGTCCTCGTATCTGCTGTGCCCTCTGCTTGGGATACTCTTCTGCTACCTCTTCACCTAGTTAATTCCTACTCACTCTTTAGATCCCACCTTAAACAGCACTTTCTCAAAATCCCTTCCCAAACTAGATCATGTCCCCCTGTTTCAGTGTTATGTGGATCCCTGTGCTTTTTCTTCATAACACTCATATGTTATATATTTGCATAATTATATAATTATATAATTATGCTTTCATTAAGCTCCATAAATTGGCCTAAACTGAACTCTTTGAAAGGCAGACACCATATCCTTTTGTTCATTATCATGCTGCTAGTACCTAATACAGCACCAGGGATATAGTAGGTTCTCAATAAATATTTGTTGAAAGAATAAATGCATGCATGAAGGAATAAATGAAGGTTCCTGGTGATCAGTCCTTTTGCAGCATGAGGTGAACAGGTGGTCTGTACCTCCATCCCTTCTGAGGAATTGGGTTCTCAAGAATATCAAGGCTCTGGCCACATGGTTAAGGGGTCAGAGCAATCTGCAGTCACAAGCCTGGTCAGAAAGACAGGGTAGTGATCCTAGGGTGCAGGGGCCACCAGAAAGCCTGGAACTCATCTGGATATACTTGCCTATGTGACACTTATTCCAGGTGTCCTTGATAGTGAGCCAGGGTGCTGTGATCCTGCCTGCCCTTGTCAGAATCAGTTCAGAAATGGTTTGGAACAGTCTGCAGAGGGAACGCAGCAGGGAATTAGCATAGATCAAGGGAGGGAGCAGGGCCAGCCCCCCCCCCCCAAAAAAAAAAACAGTAGTTGTTAAAAGAAGCATAGAAGACATTATGGAAAGGGATTATTTTCTCCTGCCTTCTCCACCTCTTTCTTCAATAGTTTCAATCTCCTCTTTGCTATTGCAATGGTCTGCTATATTCTATATTCATTGAAATCTGGAAAAAGGAAATGGTGGCTGTGAAACCTCACTCAGTTCTTTTTTTTTTTTTTTTTCATTATTTTTCCAGAGTAGAAGACCAAGAGCCTGAAAGATCTGATGAAGAACCCAATTCACTTTGAAGTTACCCTCAGGAGACAAAAATGCTACACATTTTTAATTAAAGTGGAAAGTCCATATAATTATCCATTTTTTATACCTTTATCTTTGCAAGTTTTTGGCCAAATTTCTGTTGTCTCTATAACCCTTCTCAGAAGGCAAGAAAATATTATTGTTCACAAGAGTGTGGGCTCCAGGACTCCCTCCAAGTGAAATAGCCTCCCTATAATGCCAGTTCTGCTCCCTATGCCAGGAGTAGATTTTATAATTTTAATTTTATGTAGAACACCCAGTTCCTGGAATCCTGGCTTTTACTTGCCCTGAATTCTAAAGTGGTGTCTCAAGTCATCATGTATACCTGTGACTGATCTACCTCTTCAGTCTGGGTGGAATGTATATATTTTATGGCTTTATAGTTTTGATATTAATATTTTAAAATATAAAAAACATAACTGTAACAATGCAATTACTATTCCTTGGAGAAAAGTCCACCCCTTGCTAAGGAATGCTCATCCCTATCTTAGGGTCAGTAAGAAAAATAGTGTCCTAGTGTTCTGGACAGTGAGCTGACTAACTAAAATATTTGCGAAATCAGAAGAGACAGAGATGGAACCAGTTATGACTCCTGGAGCCATTTCCATCTGGGCTGTTGCTAGCATTCAAGGGTATAAGCCTTAGCAGAGAGCACTGACTAAAACAGGAAAGGGCTATACACCGTGACCCCTATTTCTCTTCTTGACCTGAGGCACCCATGCAAGAGCCAATAGAGAGATCACAATACTCAAAAGGGATGGAGAGAGCAAAAGGAAGATCTCCACCAACAGAGATGCCACTGAGGTGGCCATTCTTTTGACAAGACTTGGAACAGGCAACAGAAGGACAGTCTGTGCAAATGGACTTAAGCCTGCCTGAAACTTTTTATGATACCCAAATGGTTGTGATGTTTCATCTGGCCAGAAGAAGAGATGAGTGGGAAAGCTATGGCTTTGATAATGAGATGAATGGAGGAAGCTCATGACTCTGTCAGCTAATCACTGAGAAAGAGCTGGAGTATTACCCAGCAGTGCAGGAGAGGAATGTGCCAGCCCAAAAGAAAGAAGTTCAGAAACCCTGGCTCTAAAGGTCAGCACTAAGGGATGGAACAGCCTCAGTCCAAACCTAAGGAGAACTTTGGGATGCCCAAGCCCAGTGAAGCTGGGGAAATTGGTCCATTCAAGCAGGGGAGCACCCCATAATCCTGCATATTTCAGAAGGTTTCAGGGAACAGAGAAATCTGGTATGTACCAGGAAAACTAGAGCAAAATAAAGAAACATCTTAGGTTATGAGGACCCACAAGCATGGAGAAGAAGGACGGACAGGAGGAGTTCTAAAAGAGGCATTTTCTTCTCCCTTTTCTGGGAAAGAGAAGTAAATGACTTTTGTGCAAAATATAGAAAGAGGAAGAGAAACTTCTTTTTCCCAGGGCAAAAGGCCCCATATTGGGGTTACATTAAAAGCTTCAGCAGATTCTCTAAGAGTTTAACATAGATGGAACTAACCATCCTGTTTGATTGACAGGTGGGCTGAGATTTTGGCCTAGAAGGAAAATATCACTCAGCCTCAGAGATTTGGGAAACTTCATTTGAACAACACATGTAGAAAACGTAAATCAAAAGTTTAAGGTCAGAACAAAGAGCATTATGAGCATGGGCGTGGAATTCTGCCCAATATTCAAGTCCTAAATAAGAAGCTTTCTCTTCCATGAAGCCGTCTGTGTTCACCCTGATGGAAGTGATAATCCCTTCTCTCTCTTCTGAATTTATATAAAAAGGGAAAACCAATTAAGTAAAGAAATAGTTCTTTTTAGTCTGTGTAAAATTCCCTAGAGTGATGTAAACTGCTGTGCTAGCCAAGCTTATCCTTGTAATATCATCATTTGTGTGCCTTGTGCCTTAGACTCTAAGCATCTTGAGTCTGTTTTGTACAGAATAGTTCTCAGTAAATTTTTACTAAAATGATTTAAAAGCCTACATTTTCTGCTTCCACTTCAACAGTACTCCTTAACGCTCATAGTCTGATGTTACCTCTCTCTGTCCTCCTAATGTTACATTTTTAAGTGACCCCAGCCTCTGAATTATCCCAAATCTCATCTCCTTCCTCTCTCTTAACCATCGTATAAGAGAGTGGGGATTATATACTTCTGTATGCTTATCCCAGTAATTAGACATTTTAAAAATCAGATAAGAATGGTTGTTTCTTAGGAAAACTGGGAAATTCAAAGTTAAACAATGAATATTTGCTTTTTAGTTTGTACCCTTTCATATGATTCAATTTCTAAATTATTTACATGTACTACTTCTACCAAAGTCTACTGTAAAAATATTCCTTGAAAATCTCCTTGATGAAAGAAAACTTTTCCTGTAAATTGGGATCGCACAGCTTTATTGAGTGACTCATCAATCTCCAATGGAGTGGAAAGGAGATGTTCATATAGGGCGAAAGTGGAAGTGAGGAAATTTTGGCTTGACTGACATTTTACATAGGGGGGGTCTTACAAAGTGGGGAGCAGGAATACATTGATTAGAATGGTATGCTTGTCCATTCTGGTAAGCTATCTCTACTGGACCAAAAATGGTTTATTCGCGAATGTTGCTTTTCTGCTGTTCTGTAAGGTATGTTCCATTTTCTCAGAAAGCCCCTGAAAATCAATTGTTTTTTGTCTTTTGGAATAGCCCTTCTCAGAAAGGGGTCCCTCCCAGCAATGCCCAATGCAGGCAGACATTTTATTTTACTTAGCACCTGAATTATAAAATAAAAGCATACACATATATATAATACATACAGCATTTGAGACTATCGAGGAAAATTCTGTGGTGGGGCGGGGGGAACTGTTTGGGCTCTGTGAAAGTAGAGATGTATATAACTTCACAAATGGATCCCATATAAAAATTCAAACATATTCAAACACAAAGACTGAATGAAACATTAACATTCCCTCTAGTGAAAATATCCCTCCCTTGTCCATTAAATTCTTTAGACTTGCTATTTTCAAAGTCTGGGAGAAAGAAAGCAAAAAAGGTTAAAAGAGGTTATTAAGTATACTACTACTAGCTAACACATACTGCATATTTGCCCTGTACTAGGCTCTCTTCTAAACCTTTACACTCAACCCATTTAATCTTCGCAATTACCCTGCAATGTAGGTAATGGGACATTATGCCCATTTTGCTGATGAGGAAACCTAGGCACAGAGAAGTTAAAGTCATTTATACAAGATCACTAATTTAGCGAGTGGCAGAGCTGGGGAAAATTACTTGACACATCACCTCCTCCACCCGTTTCCCAGCCTTATGTTTTCTGGCTATAGGGTAGAGAACATTATGATTGGTTACACATCAAGTGCCTATACCATATCTTGTACTAAAATACCTCAGCCCCCAAGTTTGTGACCTCCAGAGGACCTGTCACTGAGCTTTCTGTGGGCCATTCCATCATCTTATAAAGCCAGAAGCTACGGATACAGCACATAATAAATCCAGTGTAAATGAGTTTTTGGACAGCAGGAAAGTGAGTTGTATTCACTGTCTCCAACCCTTCTTCTCTGTGCCTGCCACTCATTATTCTTTTGTAATTGACCCTCCTTCCTTTTGCCATTCTGAAATCAGTTTCATCCACTCAGTGTCCTCACATTTGTTAATCCAGGCTTGAAAGCAAAGACTCATTTCTGACTACTTCCCTCCAACCTTTCCCTCAGCACCCACTGCCCACCTCCACCTTCTTGCCACATTTGGTCATCATCAGGCCAGGCAAGTATTCCTCCAGCTCTAGCATCCACTCCTTTTCTCATTCAGGCCCTTATTTTGCTCATTCCAAGAAACAACAGTAACCACCCAACGGATCCCAATCTCCTGTCTCTTACTCTGTATTCTATCCAAAACACTAAAAGGAACAATGAGGTAAATGGTGAAAAGAATATTCCCCTCACCTTCCTCTTCCCTAGTCACACATTTCCTCTCCCCAGAGGCAACTCCTATCTCCAGCTTCTTATGTATCCTTCCATCGGCACATTATGCCTATATACTAGTATATATTTATACATATACATACACACCCACATACAGTCCCCTTATTCTGGTTGATTTGGCTTTATTCTGCATCACAGCCTAAGGGGATCAGAAAGTTTTGCTAAGATGATTAAGACAGACATCGGTCTTCAGTGTAAATCATCATTTTAGAAATATACTTCTTTATTGTCTCAGTTTTCAGTCTCACCCATATGGCAGCATCACCATGGATCTTACAAGTAAGGTTCCATTGCCTTTCGCTACAGAAGGAAAGATGCTCCTGCACTGCCCTTAGACACAAATTTTTAAACCTGCTCCAATCGGAACAAGTTAAAACCCTGCATCTAGGGTACAACAGTCATCCTGAGTCAGATTTCCTGTTTCCTGTGTTCCACATATTTGGCTTTCTTGATTTACTCCCTCACTTTGGTTGCGCATATTCTCTAATAATTTTCTGAGGAGAAATATGCAGGAAGGAAATTTAATGGGATTTTGTGTATCTGAAATGTCTTCAGCCTACTCACCCACTTAGTTGATAATTTGGCTTGATATGGAAGTTTGGGTTGGAAATAATTTCCATTGTCTCTGGTTTCTGGTATTACTGCTGAGAAATCTACAAGTATTCTGACTCCGTATCTTTTTGTGTGACCTATATTTTCCCTCTTTGGAAGCTTTAAGGATCTTCTCCTTATCTTTATCTTTATGTTTTGAAATTTTATAATGAAATGCCTATTCATTCATTGTAATTAGCACCCAGATGACCCTTTCTATCTGGAAACTGATATCCTTCCCTCCAGGGAAATTTTCTTGAATTATTTCAGTGGTTACTTCCTCTCCTCTATTTCATTAATCTCTTTTTCTTGGATGTTGGGTTCCCAAATGTTGGTTCCTCTAGACTGACCCTTCTATTTTCTTATCTTTCTCTCCCATTTTCTATCTTTTCTTCTTTTGTTCCATTTCTTAAAGATTTCCTCAACTTTATCTTCCAAACTTTCTATTGTATTTTTCATTTCTGCTATCATGTTTTTTAATTCCCAAGAGCTCAT
Source organism: Tolypeutes matacus (assembly GCA_026826555.1). Lineage (NCBI taxonomy): Eukaryota > Metazoa > Chordata > Mammalia > Cingulata > Chlamyphoridae > Tolypeutes > Tolypeutes matacus. The sequence continues at coordinate 26,467,382 of JAKSZT010053887.1, forward strand.
TTTTGTTCTCTGAATTTTTCTTTTTGCAAGGAGTCTGTTTCACTTAACTCTCTGAGGATATTAATGATAGGACATTTGCATGTTTTTTTGTTCTGTTTTGTTTTTAAGTTTTATTTTTCCTGCATTATGTCTGAATCCTCCAAGTTATTTTTAACTGTTTGCTTTGGTCTATGGAGGATTTTGCCAGATGTCTGGTGATTCTTGATTGTATTTTTATGATGAAGAGTGAGAAACAAAACATCTTTTTGGAGGGTCCATGGATTGTCTCTGGATTATAATCTTTAGCTTTGCTGTAAGGAAATCTGGACAGAAAGTTAGTAGGAAACCATCTTTAAGTCTTTCTTCTTGGGCTGTTAGTTTTCTAGTATCTTGTTTGGAAGGTAGAAGTCTAGCTGCCAGCATTTTGGAAGTCAAGTGAGAGAAGAGGTTTGGGTGTGTATATGGGGGAGGAGGTGTGGTATCTTCAGTCTCTACTCAGTATGCATAAAATTATTTAATTCATGTGTTTTTATATGGTTGCCCCATCCTCAAATTTAAGTGATGTCTCCCAATTCAAATGCTCTCTGTTTTACCCCCTCCAGATAATATGACTCCAGATTTCTGCCAGGATGGGAGAGGAAGTTGCCCAGTTGCGTGGATTAGGAAAGGAGAACTAATCTCCTCAAACAACTTTCACCTAATCCTCATTTTGACTCCCATCCTTCCCCCAACCTTCATCTTCAATTGGTTCCTTCTCCTGCCAGTTCCTGAGATTTTTTAAGGATTCTGAGGTACAAATTGGCTTGTTTCCCACTGACAGCTAGGATTTGGCTGCCCTGGCTTGCTAGGCCAGTTACCAGTCATCTATCCACTTTTCAAATTCCAAAATTTTGTCACTGTTGTCTCCTTTCCTATTCTTCCTGTGCTTGTTGATATTTTTATGTTTAAATTTCCAAAACATCATTTTTATTTGGTTTTAGTGGAATTTCAGAAAATGATGGAGTTAGATATGTGTATTTAATCCACCATCTTACCTAAAACTCCACTATTCAAAATATTCAACAATTGTACCATTGACTGCTTTTAGTCTATAATCCAAAGTCATCAACAATGTGAGTGCTAAGTAGATGAAATTAACTCAACGACTTACCAACTTTATTTCTCTCTCTTTTCATATTGGAAAACCATGCTCCTGCCAGATTGAACTATTAATCATTCCTCCAAATCAGGTATTATGTTCTGGGGTGTCTTCACTTATGCCTTTCTGTATCTCTGAACCCCATCTATCTCTATTAGAATCTCACCCCTCCTTAAATTCAGCTCAAATACTTCTACCTCTGTTGCATCACATACTTAACTACAACCAAGATGGTATTCAACTGACACCATATCCTTGGATCACAGAACACCCTTTCCAGCAACAATTAGTGTCTGTCCCATCACTCTCCTTCCCCAACTAGCATCATAACCCTGACCATTGGTCAACAAATAGAGATGCTCCAGGTTTCCCAGGGGTAACTTGAAACCATTGTATTAGCAACTGTTCTTGTGCTATGCACAGCCTTAGTCCTAAACCTCTTGGTTTGGACAGTTTCATGCTCTCCATTTCAACTTTCCCCCAACTGGCCTGACTTCTGACCACCAAGGACCACCTATCCTTGCCTCACCACTGAGATCTGACAATCAGTTCCTCTTTCTCAACCTTAGTATGACTTGGATTCACTCCCTAACAAAGCTGCATCTGGCCACCCATGATAATCATCCCTCCACCCATCTTAGCCCCCAGGACCCATTATTTCAGAGCATTCACACAAGACTATCTCTTCCCCATCAGCAAGAACTAGGATTATAGTGCACATGACTCTCTACACAGGAGGTTAAGGTATATCATCTATTTACCCCTCAATTTTAGTAGACATTCTTATTAACTAAAGATAAACCTCTCATTGCATGAAACCATATAATTTTAGAGCTTAAAAGAAGTCAAATAGTCTTTAGCCCTGATGGGAGATGGGAACTGGGTACCACTGGTATTAGGAAGCAGGGTCTGGAGAGGTGGGAAACAAAAAGTGAAGGCTCAGAAATGGGCCTGAATAAGGATGTATGGGGGTGTGGCAAGGTTAAATTAGAACAGAAAAGAAAAAAATGCTCAGTTACTGCAAAATGTATTAACCTTGCTAGTACATAACAAAATGCTTCTAATTATGTGGGCAGTTATCTCTGTATTTCTTTTAAAAACTGTTTTTCTGCAAACAGTGTAACAAGCATTAAGTATAAAAGGCATGGGTAATGAAGGAAATGGAAAAGAGATCAGAATCAGTAGTCTTCAAAATTTTATGAAGAAGGGCATAAGATTTCCCACTTCTCAGGTCATTTCCTATTAATTTGTTACTTAAAAGTTTGGTGATTAATTAATAAAATACTCTTACATGGATGAGGAAAATACCTGTAGAACCCTATACCTGTAGGGTCCAAATCAGAATCACAGAGGTGGAGAAACCAGAGACACTGTGTTTTGGGTCAAGACTGTCTACTAGTAACGTTTGCAGAAAAAAACTGAGTGCTCTCATCTTCCTTATCCTGGCACCACTCGTATTGTTCTCTATTTATACATACACAAGCAAAGTGAAGTTGTTTTTATAAAGACAAATAACTTAACAAAGATTACAGTGTTCAGGGTTTTTTTGTTTTATTTTATTTTGTTTTGACTGTTTTTATTGTGGGGGGAGAAAGCCTTCTAAAAATATACATGAATTTATTCAGAAAGTGTCTCTGCCCCCTGGCAATTGTGCCAGCTCACCACTACCTACAGCACATGGTGGAGTGGTTTCTCTTCCCAGGTACCTCATGATCTGATTGTGTGTCATTGTTTCTGAAATCAAACACTGTGAACTTGTGGGTTTCCTAAGTAATGTAGAGTATAGAGTTAAAAAAAAAAAATCAGCAGATTATTCTCACAGTCTAGAAGGAATGGAAGAAATGTAGAAGGCAGCCAATAGAGCCCTCCCATTTTCTGTGGTAGATAAGATAAGGAGAGGGCGGCGCCAACCATCAGAGAACAGAGAACGGTAACCAGAAGTCAGGTCCTTGACTCTGGGTCCAGGGTACTTCCCCGCTCTTTGTGACCTTCCATGCTTCCTGTTAGTTGGCAGAGCTGCAAAACAGGGCATCAACAGAGTGTAGTGCAGTGAGAGCACAGACTTAAGCAAACCCCAATGAGAGGGGAAAATAAACTTGAGGAACTGGCTTAGAAGAAATGAGTCATGGGAGCTTCCTGCACTCAATCAGAGTGGGAGAAGAGAAAACCTAAAACATGTGCTAGAAAGGCTGGATTATCCAGACACAGCTAGCAGACTGGAAATAGTATTAGGGGAAAAAAAACAGTCTTTGATTTAATCTCCAAGGTGACTGGATCCTTTTCAATAACATAGACCCTGCACAGGGTCAGAGCAGAGGTTAATTTCAGGCATGAAAGAACAGACACAGGGAATAGTGTGGGAAGCAAGGGTTCTTTGCTCTCAGATCACTGGCTGCCAAATAATTTATAGCCTTTCTTCAGCTTTTGCAACTCAGACCATAATTCTGAAGCTCACTATGAGAACATGACAGGGTATAGTGACAGCACTGGTAACACAAACTAGTTACATGCTGTTTCCACCAGTCCACCTGCCACTTTTTAACTGCTCACATCAAGTGTTTGCCCTCAGGCTTCAGGCCTCACAACCTCTCTAAGAACAGTTGAGCTGTGTCCACTTGATGGAGAAACATCAAGTTCATTCCGTTTAAAAAAAAAAAAAGGCAAAAAAAGCTAGCCCAGACAATCAAATCAGTTCTTTCACATATACTTTTTACTGATTTACTAATCATTTTTCTCCCCTTTCAATGGATTTGTTGAACTCTCTTGAAGTCACAGTGTTCAAGTTATTTGAGATTCCCATTGCCAGTTAAAAAAGAAAGAAAAAACAATGAATGTTTTTTTTAATGTTAAAAATAAATTCTGTTCCTGTGTCCAAACCAGCCATGCATATTAACATATGTGAATGACCTCGGGGTTTAAAAAGTCTGGTTGGAAAAAAATATCATAGCAAGACCTAAAGAAACAAGATGGCAGATCAATGAGAATTTTAATTTTAAGAATTCTCATTCTCCCTGAGTAATTGCTTATATCCTTATTAGAAATGATTTATTTTCAGCAGGAAATGTTGGTAATCAACAAGGAACGTCCTGATCATCAGTGTGTTAAACACTGGAAACAATGATCAAATTGTTTGATATTGAATCCTAGGAAAAAGACCCCAAGGGTGGGATTTTCTAGTTGGATTACTCACCAGCTGGATGGCAGTGAAGTCCCCATCACTGGTGGTAGGTAAATTATTGCTACTGCCTGGATGTTGTGGTAGTGGATTGCTAAGACTTTTTACCTATATTGTACTAGTCAGCTAGAATGGAGTACAGGTGAAAGGGGGTGCACTCACTGGTACAATATTTTAGACTAGTCCTCAAATTTTCTACACATTAAAGTCACCTGGGAATATCTTAAAACTTCCTAAACCCAGGTCATACCCACAACTAATTAAATCATAATCCCTGGGGGTAGGATACCAGTGTTTTTGGAAGCCCACAAGTGATTCCAGTGTGCTGACAAGTTCAGCAGCTGTCTCAGGCAATTGAGGGGATGAGACCATAGAACTATAAGGAAGGGCCGTGGAGTTGATGACTGTTGGTTATCACTATTGATTTTTTGCAGAGAAAAAGTCGCAGGCTCAGATCTATTAATCAACAATTTTAAGCAGTGTGAGAGACCACTGCTTGATAGCATCTGAAGAGATGCTCTTTTCCTGCAGCTGAGGCAGGGGCAGCCGAAGATCAGATTGAGGATTTAATGAGAACCTTGAATCCCCTGAACCCTCTGAACCTGCTGAAGTGACCAACTCTCTCCCTTGTTGGAGATTAGAGACCTCACGTTGCATGAAGGCTATAAAAAGAGTCTTAACAGGAAAAAAAAAAAAAAAAAACAGTCTGGGCAGGGGGCTTTGCATGGGGAATGGCGGGAGGTAAGATGAGAAAGGTAGACTGAGCCAGGTGGGGAGAGAGTATGGGTATTGAGGTAAAGCAGCCAGATTTTATTCCACGAGCAAGGCGGTTTTTGAGCAATGGAATGATAGGAACAGGGACATTTTAGAAAGGACAACAAGGTGGGGCATAGGAGACCAGGACGTGGTAACCGGATAGGACGGTGGCCAAGTCTATGACGTCAGGATGATTTGCATAAGCGTCCCCAGCATCCCAGGCGACTGTTTTCCCGTTGCCAAACTGAATTTTCTTCGCAAGATGATCCATAAGAAACCTCCTACAAGATGATTGTTTAATATAAATGCTCCAGTAAGAACGCGTCATGTCCACGAATACGTTGGTAGTTTCTCACTCTCACTGAAAAGTTTTTGTCATCCCTGGGCTAGCGGGGCAAGCACGCCAAACGACCGGCTTTGCGCAGTGGCAGTATCGTAGCCAATGAGGTTCAGCCGAGGCGCGATTATTGCTAATTGAAAACTTTTCCCAATACCCCGCCGTGACGACTTGAAACATAGTCGGCATTGGCAATTTTTGACAGTCTCTTTGGAGACTGGGTTTTCTATGTATAAAGTAAGACTGTCTGAAGCACTGCGGCTTAATGCGAAAGAAAAAAAAAAAAAAAGCTCTCAGATAAGGGTGTACAGGAAAAAATACAGCGTTAAACTGCACTTCGGATGAACAAAAGTGACTAACCTGCTCTCAGATGTTCAGGAAATGGATAGATAGAATGATTACGGCAAAGGTGGCAAAAAATTATGGCTATGGCTGTGGTGGGTTACGGTTGGAGTTCTCTGTATGGAATCGGATTTTTCTTTCACCGTGGCTGTATATCTAATCTAATCCATGTGGAGAAATTCTGCTCCAAAATATACTCATCTGGATTTACAATATACTCATCCACCACTTCTCAGTGAAGAACTTTCGTTTTAAGATCTGGAGAGAAATAACGGCACTCCATAAAAGAGTCTTAAGCGAAACCGTACTTTACAAGCAGGGTTGCCAGATAAAATACAGAATGCCATAATTTTTGAATTTCAGGTAAATTATGAATAAATTTTTAGCTTATGTTATGTCCTAAATATTTGCATGGGACATACTTATAATAAAATAAAATAAATAATTTAAAAATAACCTTTTTGTTTATCTGAAATTCAAATGTTGCTGGGGTATCCTGTATTTTTATTTGCTAAGTCTGGCAACCCTATTTACAAGGCAATGCTTGCCCTCCTCAGTATCTGCCCCCATCTCCCATCCTGGCCACCTAATCTTACTTAAGATCAAGTCTCAGCAGAACCTGGCTAGGGAAGTACTGGACTTGCTAAGGGAGGAGAGAGAAAACACACCAATGGAGCCGCAGGACCTCACTAACATGCCCTGACAGGAACTGGGAAAGTCTGCCTAGGAATTGATCCCAAGGGTGCTAGATCAAGGGAGGAAGAATAAAAATCCAAATATGAGCTTTAACACCTGGCAAGGGTCCTGGGTGACACTTCTAATATTCTGCTGGATTGCGTCCTAGAAGACTAGAAAAGAATGTGACCCACAGCAAATAAAGTAGGGATGCCAGAACTCCTATGGCAAATTGGAGGAAAAGCTCAAAAGGCATAGAGAAGTTGGAATATTGGGATGCTAGAATGAGCCTACTATATAAAACTGGAAAACCCATCCACTGTCTATGTTCCTTGGGAAGGCCTGGAGGATACTTCATCCAAGGGTGAGAGGAAACAAGCATTGATGAAAAGTCCAATAATGTTGTTCTCTGTAGGACAGGGCAACAGTAGAAGATGCTATTTCAGAAGTGGACTTCTCAGTGGCAATGGAGATGATGAGTTCCTGGAATCCCGGAGGTCAGGGCAGCATTTAAACATCAGAAGCAATGGGTGTGATGGGCAGCAAGCTTGGAATGGCAGCCAGTATGGCCTTGTGATAATCCTTTCTTTGATTTATTGTTGGACAACCTATGTGTGCATCCTAAACAATATAGTTTGATTTGTTCCAGTTTCTAAATTTTATATAAATAGAATTGTACTGTTTTCTTTTGTGACTACTTTCTTTCACTCAATATCATGTTGGTGAAATTTATTTGTATTGTTGTCTGTAGCTATAGCATCTTCATTTCCATTGCTCTATAGTATTCCATTGCATGAATTTATCAGGACTGGTTTCATGGGCTTGTGACTAGCACAGAGCCCCATGCTTTGAAGTGTCCAGGCTTGGTTTAATAGTTTTATCTTTGAATTTGTGTTTCACAAATGAAGTCTGGTGGAACAATGCAGCAGGTGCTGAGGGTTTGGAGGGTTTGGAGTCTCTGCTCACCAGTGATCTCACACCCTACCACCTCCCTGGGACAGGTTCTGAGCCAAACACTCTCTGCTCCTCGCACCCCTGGCTCCCCCTCCCTGCCCCATCTGTCAACCACTGTCACCCTACATCCCCATTGGAAATGGGCAAGGGTTCAGATATGGTGGGGATTGGGGCATAAGCCCCACACCCAGCAGCATCTCTGGGTGGGGTGTAACGCTGTCTGACCCTGCCCCAGGCTAGCAACACCATGGCACATCTGGGGTGACTTGGTGGGTTCAAGCCTCTCATCCACCACTTCTCAGTCACCTACCACTTCAGACACAGGCAATACTCTTGGGGGTTGCCTGTCTCCTGTCGTTGGAGTGGCATCCCACGGGAAGGAGAGATGACTGGCTCAACTTTCGGGTCTAGTGAGAGGGATAATCCAGAAGCCAACAGGCCCATGCCATGCACATGTGTGGAGTCACGGGGTGGCGCCTCCAGCCTACCTGGGAGGGTCTGCACTTGCTCCAGGAGTATCTCTGTGTCCAAGGCATAAAATAGCAAATAGAAAGCATCATGACAGGTTGAGAGAGACCACAGAATAAAGGAAAACACTTCTTCCCTGCTCTTTGAACAAAGAGCCTCACATTTTCATTTTACACTGGGCCCAGCAAATTATGTAGCCCACCCTGATCCTATAGGTTTGTCCATTTGCTATTTAAATCAGCTTCATAGAGGTATAATTTCAAACAATAAACTATGTAAAAATATGTAATTAGGAGAGTTTTGACAGACTTATACACTTATTAAGTCCCTGCTTAAACCAAGATTCTATTTCCTTCACCCCCAAAAGATTCCTCATGGCCGTTGCGGTCCATCCCTCCCTCCAGTCCCAGCCCCCAGACAGCCACTGATCTGCTTTCTGTCGTTATAGATTAGTTTTTATTTTTTAACAGTTTATATAAATGAAATCATACAATATGTATTCTTTTGTGGTTGGCTTCTTTTACTCAGCATGATGATTATGATAATCAATCATTCTTTTTTTGTTTCCTTTTGATTGTGACAAAATATATATAACATAAATTTTGTCATTTTAACCACTCCCAAGCATACAATTCAGTGGCATTAATTACATTCACAGTATTGTGCAACCATCACCACCATCCATTCCAAAACTTTTTCATCACCCCCAGCAGATACTGAATACCCATAAATCAATGATTCCTTATTCCTTCCCTCCCCCTGCATCTGCTAACCCCTAATCTATTTTCAGTCTCTATGAATTTCCCTATTCTAGGTATTTCATATAAGTGGGGTCGTACAGTATTTGACCTTCTGCATCTGGAATATTTCACTCAACATAATGTTCCCTAGGCTCATCCATTTTGTAACGTGTATCAGAACTTCATTCCTTTTTATGGCTGAATATATTCCATTTTAGATATATACTACTTTTGCGTATTCACTCTTCTGTTGATTGGGCTGTTTCTACCTTTTGACTATTGTGAATAATACTGCTATGAAAACTGGTATACAAGTATCTGAGTCCCTGTTTTCAATTCATTTGTATACGTACCTAGTAGTGGAACTGCATGTGGTAATTCTGGGTTTAACTTTTTGAAGGACCACCAAACTGTCTTCTACAGTGATTGAACCACTTTACATTTCTACCAACAATGCATGTGAGTTTCAATTTCTCCACATCCTAACCAACACTTATTTTCCTTTTTTTTTTTTTTTGCAATGGCCATCTTAGTGGGTGTGAAGTGGTGTCTTGTGGTTTTGATTTGCATTTCCTTAATGACAAATAATGATTTTGAGCATTATTTCATGTGCTTCTTGGCCATTCATATGTCTTCTGTGGAGAAATGTCTATTCAAGTCTGTGGTGGTTTGGAGTGATGTACCCCAGAAAAATATGTGTTCTTAAACTTAATCCATTCCTATAGGTATAAACCCATTGGAAGGAGGCCCTTTTGAGGAAGTTACTTCAGTTAAGGTGTGGCCCAACCCAATCAGGATGAGTCTTAACCCTATTACTGGAGTCCTTTAGAAGCAGAATGAAATTCAAAGAGAGAAAGCCATGGGAAGCAAGAAGCTGAAGGTCAGTGAAACTGGAAGAGAAGGGAAAGGCCAGAAGAGGCTGCCACGTGCATTGCCATGTGAGGGAGGAGCCCAGGGCCAAGGATTTCTGGCAGCCAGCTCCAGAATGCCAGTTTTGGAAAGGAAGCCTTGATTTGGACTTTTTGTAGCCTCAAAACTCTGAGCTAATAAATTCCCATTGTTAAGCCAACCCATTGCATGTTATTTGCTTGAGCAGCCCTGGAAACTAAAACAGATTTTGGTTCCTAGAGTGGAGTGCTGCTATTGCAAATACATAAAAATATGGAAACAACTCTGGAATTGGGTAATGGGCAAAGACTGGAAGAATTGTGAGGTACTTGATAGAAAAAGCCTAGATTGCTTTAAAGAGACTGTTTGTAGAAATATAGATGAGGCCTCCAATTTCCAATAACACAGTCATCTTAGAAATGATGAATGTGTTATTGGAAACTGGAGGAAAGGAGATCCTTGTTTTAAAGTGGCAGAAAACTTGGAGAAATTGAGTTCTGATGTCAAATGGAAGGTGGAACTTGAAAGCAATGAACTTGGATATTTAGTTAAGGAGATTTCCAAGCTAAGTGTGGAAAGTGCAGCCTGGTTTCTGCTTGTAGCTTACAGTAAAAGGCAAGAGGAAAGGGATAGCTGAAAGCTGAACCCTTAAGCATGAAGAAACCAGAAGGTGATTGTTTGGACAATTCTGAGCCTCTCCAGATAGTATGCTCTGAGACTAGGGCCAGAAGTAGCTCAATCAGGGACTCCCTGAACTTCCAGAAAGCAAGTGTCTGGACAATAAGGTTCCATGAGAGGGTTTAACTGAACATGGAATCAGTCAGCCATTTTAATGTAAGCCAGGATTGGAAATGTAGTTATGAAGTAAGGATCTGTGAAAAGTCCTACTGTCTGATGGTCTGGACTTCTGTGATCCCCATGCAAAGCCAACAAAGGTTTTGTGAAATTTGTGTGAGTAGAACTACTGCCAACTTGAACTAAAAGGGAGAGAGAAAGGACAAAATGAAGGAAAAATGACTTCAAGAGAGTCCTGAGTCAAACTGAGGTCCAGACAGAAGAGACGTCCTTGGGCCAAGAGAGTGGACCCATATATGTGTGTGGAAAGGGCAGGCCCATCCCTGTACTTGGAGATGGCAGGACATCTATCTGTTCCTTGAAGGGGATAGGCCTTGAGCTCCATTGTTCAAGAAGAGTGCTGCCACCCCAATGCTTGGAGATGGCGGGGCCTGTGCCCTGGGGTTTGCAGAGAGCCTGGCCACCATCCTGAAGCTTGGAGAGGGTGCAGCCTTCAGTCCAGTGTTCCGGGGAGCATGGCCACTACACAAGCATTTGGAAGGGGTGGGGCTGCTGCACCATCAGGCCCGGAGGACAAAACATCAAACCATAGATGACTCTCTGATCTTGACCTGCTGGGTTTCTGAATTGTTTGGGACCCATGACCCCTGTTTTCTTTCCAATTTCTCCCCCTTGGAATGGTAATGTTTATTCTATGCCTGTCTCTCCACTGTATTTTAGAAGCAGATAACTTGTTCTCTAGGTTTCATAGGTCCACAGACAGAAAGAAAGTGTGCCCTAGGACAGACCATACCCATAACCAATGTTGATGATACTGTACCTAGCCTTGTTGTTGTTGTTGTTGTTGTTGTTTTTACTAGCCTTGTTATTTAAATGACTTGAGGCTTTTGGGATGTTGTAATGGAGTGAATGTATTTTGCATGTAGAAAGAGCATGTCTTTTTGGGGTCCAGGGAGAGGAGAATGGTGGTTTGGAGCCATGTAACCCAGAAAAATATATTCTTATACTTAATTGATTCCTGTGGGTGTGACTCCATTGTAAGTAGGACCTTTTGATGAGATTATTTCAGTTAAATTGTGGCTCAACCCAATCAGGATAGGTCTTAATCCCATTACTGGAGTCCTTTATAAGCAGGATGAAATTCAGACAGAGAGAGAGAGAAAGCCACTGGAAGCAAGAACAGAACACAGGAGAAAAGAGAGAGGCCAGGAGAGGCCACCATGTGCATTGTCATGTGACTGAAGAGCCCAGGACCAAGGAGCACCAGCAGCCAGCTCCAGTCTTTGGGAAAAAAGCATCTCCTTGATTTCACCTTGATTTGGACTATTCTTAATCTCAAAACCACGAGCTAATAAATTCCCATTGTTTAAGCTAAGCCATTGTGTGGTATTTGCTTGAGCAGCCAAGGAAACTAAAACAAAGTCCTTTGCCCATTGTTTCAATTGTGTGTCTTTTCATTGTAATGTTGTAGCCGTTCATTATACATTCTGCATCTTAAACCCTTAATCTTCAAATATGTTCTCCTGTTATAGAGGTCATCTTTTCACTTTCTTGATGATGTCCTTTGATGCACAAAAGTTTTTTGGAAGAGTTTGAGAAGGATTGGTGCTAATTTGTTGAACGTTTGGTAGAATTCCCAGTGAAGTCATCTGGTTCTGGACTTTTCTTTGTTGGGAAGTTTTTTTCCTCACTGAGATTTTAATTTTACTCATTAATTTTTCATTTGTTGAAGTTCTATATTGGTTCTTTTCAAATATTTTTTAGTTTCCTGTCCCTTATAGATGTTCCATTTTTTAAACATAATAAGCTTATTTGTTTGGATAGACTGTACTAGATAATGCCAATATCCAAAATGAGGTACTTGTTTCTGTATACCTCATTTCCTTTTGTACATAGTAATCTTTAACTTCATGTTGCTTGTTATCTCTGACTTTGTAGAAATAGCTTATTGCCTAGAATGCAAATGCCTTCCTTTAGAGAGGATTTGAACTGGGAACACCTTAAATCAAGTTCATGGCCAGAGGTTCCCTTGATGCCCTAAGGGACATGAACTCAAGCTGCAAATACACTAAAGGGATTATATCTTCTTCTCCCTTGCCCTGAGGGTGTAACCTTTGGAATCCAGCATAATATGGGGAAGAACTCCAATCATATTCTCATTTTGAGAAGATCTGAGAGTCCATCAAAGCCAAAGTTCAAGTTTGCCAGAATTGGCAAATGCTTTTAAGATTAAATCATCTCCCATGCCCTCCTTTCTTCTCTGGATTTCTACTTCCTTTTGGTTTTGGCTTATTAGTTCCTTGTTATTTTGTTATTTCTTTGATGATTTTCAAAAGTTACTTTTTGATCCATTATTTTTAGTCAATTTTTAGAGGAAGATCTGGCCCAAATAATATACCCCACCAAATTCCCAGAAAGAGAACACAGAGCATTAGCTCTTTAATTATTGGAAGTACTTCTTCATAAGCAAGTATAGAACAAAACATTATAAAATGAGCATCAGTCAATCAAAACAAAATTTCATAAAATAATAATAGAAGATCACCTGGTATAAGAGTCCTAACTCAACAATTTACTAGTTGTGTAACCTTAGGCAGGCACTTAGCTTACCTGAGATAAGTTTTCTCACTTTTGAAAGGTGTAAATTATGTTAGTAACCCACAGAGTTGTTGTGAAGAAAACCAAGTGAATGGTTGCTGTATTAGAATGTTACAAAGTATAATGTGCTATTAAAATTTCAGTTATTTTTTCAAAATCTTCAACTACATATTTTGATGGTGTTATTGTTTAGCCTTCCATTTACATCTGTTAGGATTCAAGGAAACTAAACAACCATCCATTCTTTTCCATGGGCCTATTTATCTCTCAAAGAGAAAGTCTTCTGTGACAATTTTTGATACGGTATATAATCTCTGAGGTAATAAAACCCAGGATTATCTTTGGCTTCCAGAGAAACTTCCTATAAGTCTCAATTCACATCTTCATACATACAAGGAAAATTCTTTGAGACTCCCAAGGAAAAGTCATATCAGTCCATCTTAGGATAATATCTTTATTTAAACCTGAAGAATAAATTTATCCCTGCAGTATATAGAAATGCCACATTTGCCAGATCACTCACCATCTTTCTTTTGGGGTCCAACAGAAGCTAAGAGCCATACCCTGAATATGTGGGTGACAAAAAAGTGAAACTTCTTCTGAGATCTCTAAAATTTTATTATATCATTTTCTACTTAAATTGCTCTTCTCTCTAACAGCAATGTCAATATTTCTAGATTAATTTTATGGTCCAATAGAAGAGATAGATAAAATATATTTGCTAAATGTTTTGCAAAATGTTTTATCATAACTGTGGAAACTGGAATGAGAGGAAAGTCAAGGTAAGCAAAATAAAATGAAATAAAAAGTAAGACGAATTCAAAAAATGCATGCAAATTACAATTGGTTTGGATGCTAGAGGAACACTGCAATTTGCAGCTGAGCTTCCTAGGTGGTAAAGCAAAGTCAGAAAGACAAAAGATTTACAGAATACTTAAGATACAAATAAACCAACTCTTCTGGGGAAGCATAATCTGTTTTGTTTGTTTGTTTTTTAAGATTTATTTATTTATCACCCCCCCACCCCACCCTCGCCTTGCTTGCACTCACTGTCTGCTCTCTGTGTTCATTCATTGTGTCTGCTTATCTTCTCTTTAGGAGGAACTGGGAACCGAACCTGGGACCTCCCATGTGGCAGAGAGGCACTCAATTATTTGAGCCACCTCCACTCCCTGCTTTATTGTGTCTATCATTGTGTCTCCTCTTTGTTGCATCATCTTGTTGCACAGCTCACTGCAACAGCCTGTCATGCCAGCTCGCTGTCTTACTTATCTTCTCCAGGAGGCACTGGGAACCAAACCCAGACCTCCCGTGTGGTAGGCAGGAGCTCAATCGCTTGAGCTTGAGCCACATCCACTTCCCCATAAACTGTTTTTAATAGTGAGGTGTGAGAAAATTTTCCCCAAGGTTCTAAAAAATGAGGTGTCATCAGGTATATTGGGTAATATCCTCAACAACATTCCAGTGATAAATGCAACCATGAATTCCATGACCTGAATAGAGATCAATGGCACAAACTGAAGCATTTTTGCATAGGGAAAAAAAACAATGTGATCCAGGAATTAAGTACTCCAATGGTGGAACTAAAACTAAAGATAAAATAAATGTCATCTGAAGAATAGCTTGCATGCTTTCTATTGAATGTCCCATTAATATTATTTCTCAGAATTAAACTTTTAATAAGAATTAGCCAATGAAGAAATCAAGGTTCTATTCTTTCACAAGAACCTGAAATGTGTTTTGATATTTAGCCATAGAAGAAGGTTGGCATCCTCCTTTAAAAAATTGAGGACTTTAGTCAAACCCCCTGCTTTAATATAACGATACCCCATCTCCACATGGGCATGGGCCAATGGATTGCTATGGCAGAGAAGTAGCCTAAGTCATGTAAGAAAAGTTTTCTCAAAAAAAAAAAAAAAAATGCTGAAACATTATAGAGAAAGCAAAAGTCTCTATCATCCTCAACCCTGGTCCTCTGTCCTCTTCTCCAGACACAATCACAATTTAATAACTATGCTTTCAGTAGTTTTTTGCATTTGCATGTATGTATGTATGTGTTCATTTAGCATACATAGTATACAGTATTTTTCAGTATTGTTCTATTCTAATTGTTTTTTACATAAAAATAACACACTGTTTCTATCTGCCACTCCCTCCCCACACACACAACAAAGTATCTTGGATTCTAACCATGTCAGCACATGTAAATTCTACTTCATTTCCTTACTAATGGACATTTAGGTTGTTTCCAATTATTTATTATCCAAACACTGTTACAGTAACTATACTTGTGGATGCCTGCCTCCTTGTGCCCTCCTCCTGCCCATTCCCCCTTGTGACCCAAAACATTCACTTGGGAGACAGGTAGGATACCTGATTTTTGGAAAAAATTTTCGGCTTGTTACCTACAAAAAGCTAACTGATTTTGGGGATCAAATTTCAACTGCAATCGTGCTCTCTTCAACAGAGCTGAAAATACTGAACTGTTAAGCAAATAAGCAAAACCAATTTTTGCTTTTCATATTTCCTAGGTGAGATTGGGAGTTTTAAAAGAAGGATTTCATGAAAAAAAACAAAAGAGTAAATGAGAAATTAGGAAGGGTTTTGGTTATCATTAATGGAGAAAACTCACCATTTAATTCCATTTGTTCCATGGAGAAGAAAACTGAAACAAAAGGAAACTAATTCATTTTTAGGTTTTGAGGTTAGTCCTAACTAGCAATAAAAGTGTTTTACTAAAATGCTATAAAAACAAAAACTTACTAATCTAAAATATAATTGCCAGTGTTGCTTTACAATTTAGAAAAGTGAGATATTTCAAGTTTGAGTGAGTGGTTTCTTGGGTTGCCAAATGTACTCACCATGAGTGATTCCTCGGCTGTCAGAATGTAAAGCCATGCTCAATCTCATTTACTCATAAGGACTAAAATTCAGCTACATGAATATATTTATTTTAAGATTTGCCCTAATTTAATGCCCAAATAGTGGGGATTTAGACTAGATGTACCTGCATGGGAAGCTGTTTTCAATTCTTTTTCACAGCTCACACCAGAAAAAAGAAGCTATCTGTGCAGGAAAAGAAAGCTACTACATGTCAAATCTGTATGTAAAACCTTTCTTAAAGTTGAAAAGGAACTACGTTTTTTTTCTCAACCACACAAATTTTATTTCTAAAAATTAAGCTACTTAGTAAGAAATAAAAAAATTTTGCATGCTAGGAGTGTAAATGAAGTTCATAAACCAGCAAATATATGTTTATGAGCCAGTCATTTTTAAAAAAGAAGGCGAAACTACATCAATCCTGAATGGATATGTAAATAAATCCACTCCAGGTCTAAAAGATTATAAGAACAAGTCTTAAATTCTTAATAGCAAGGATTAGAATGGAAATAAGAAATTGAACAGTAGCAATGCTAATAGGCAGCACTGTACTCAATATTATTTCCTAGAAGGAATAAAGGAGGAAAAAACACAATTCTGATTGCTGCACTCACATTTCAGCATCTCAGGACCTCATTTAAAACAGGGAAAGCTAATCCAGACACTCTCGTCTGCTCATTATCATTGCTGAAGGGTCTTCTAGGAATGACAGAAATCCTCCTCCAGGACCAAGCTGGGCATGGAAGAAACTCATTCTCACAAGAAGGCTGCTCTAATAATGGAGTTGGGGAGGAGGCTACGTCAGCAACCAAGTGGCCTCTGAGGTTCTGGCTTTCAAATCTGTGACTCTGCTGTGTACCTGAGGGGATGCTAGACCCCTCTACTGTGGATTTCGTTCGTTATAAATGCAACCGGTTGCATTTTTAGCACTTGAGTCATTTAAAATGCAAAACTCATCCCTTCCTTTCCCCACACCACCCAACAGTAGGAAAGGAAAAAGTCTTTGGACATATTTTTCAGGTTTCTGCAGCTCAATTAAATGCTGTCAAATGTGAAACAGAAAGGACTTCCTCCCTTGTTAGGATTATCTCAAGGGACCCTGAATTGGATATTGAAAGTTGACATAAGCTGAAATGCACTGGAATTAAGCTGTTGGTTCAATCCCACCATACCAACAGTCATTTCTTCATTTTGTTTCATCTGGAATGGTCCCATGCCACCCTGTCAATGAGGGCAGCAGCAGGGTGGTTGTTTGGGGGAAGCTACTGGTTTTGCCATTTGCTTCCAGAACCATATATACTATAACAGACTTTCCGTTTAACACTGTTTAGCCCATTGAGGAGGGAGTTACGTTCATTAGGATTCTCTTCCCTCCTTAGCGTGGTGTCATATGTAGCCTTCAGGTTTCTCTTCTTCCATTGTTTGACTTTCTGTTTCTTTTGCACCGGAGACTCCTTCTAAAGTTTTCTTGCCCATTTCTGGCCTCTTCCTTTGCATACTGTTCTGCGAACTTCTTGAACTTGTTGGCATATATCCTGCAGTCCTGCTTGTTGTGCTCCTTAGCCTTTTTCTGGCACGTGGAGATCTGCAGTCTTGCAGCCTTGTTCTGGGGAATCACTTCTAACACTTTCTCAAAGTCACCCTTGACTGACTCAAACTCGTTCATAAGCAGCTGGGCTTCACCCCTCTTGTACAAGTCCTTCTCATT
Source organism: Tolypeutes matacus (assembly GCA_026826555.1). Classification (NCBI taxonomy): domain Eukaryota; kingdom Metazoa; phylum Chordata; class Mammalia; order Cingulata; family Chlamyphoridae; genus Tolypeutes; species Tolypeutes matacus. The sequence goes on from JAKSZT010053887.1 coordinate 26,484,815, forward strand.
GGCACTGTCCAGTCCAAGGGCCTTATCACAGCACTCAACAGCTCTGATTATTCTCTAAGCTTCAAGTAGCACATGGCCAGGTTCAGAAATGCAGCAAGCAGAAACGATCCAGAAGCTTTAGATTCTTTTTCTGATAAAACATATTCCATCTCTAACCAGGACAGTATCTTCCCATACTGAATCACTGCCTGCATGTACTTGCCTCCCGTGAAGTATGTGGTTCCCTTCTCTTTGACAATGGCAGACTGCTCCAATTTTGCTTTGATAGCCATCTCCCAAGATTCTTTGACCTTTTTGAAGCTCTTTAGTGTAACTTCACATATAAGCTGAGCCTTAGGTTCAATGCCAAATTTAGACTTCCCTGCCTCTCCAAAACTATACAGTGGTCTAAGATATAAAATACATTGTTCTTCTTGCTGCATTTTCTCCAGGACTTTGTCAATTCCAATTGGAATGTAGTGGTCTTCTTCACCAAAAATGAATACCACATCTCTGCAAACATCCTTCCACCATGGTGGTCTTCCAGGTGGATTTCTTCTGTTTCTCCTTCATTTGGATTTGAGTATTCCTCTCCTTTCTGTTTTATTCTCCAGATTATGCCTCCATCTTCAAATAAATCCTCTCCTTTGAAATCAAGGAGTTCAATCTCTAAAAAGAGCATTGCATTCGAGGGAATTTTGGGGATAAAATGCCAGCCAAACCATATGCATATTGTGGCTTACACAGTAAGTGGCAAATCTCTCCTTTCTTCATGGTAGCCACTCCAGTGTCCCATGCCGTGGTAACTTGCCTTTGTCAAGACTAAAGACAAATGCTCATTTCTATGATGACTGGAATCAAACTTCTTTCCATTTGACAATTTTCCTTGGTAATGGACATAAACTTTGTCCCCAATCATTGGTGTTTCCTCGCTATTCCTCACTCTTTTAGCTATCTTTAATACTCCCCGGTCTTTTTGAGAGGAAGTACCCTTTCCCCGTTCAGCAACAGTGGGTGCTGAGCTTTCTCCATCTCTCTTAGCGCCTTCATCAGTAGTCGCTGTCTTTCATAAATTGAAAACCTGCTGTCGCAGCACTTGCCCCCGTCTCTGTCTCCCTCCACCGCTCTCCGCAGGCAGGCACCTCAGTGATTCTTGATGCTACCTCTTCTGCCCATTTTTCTAGAAAGTCAGTTGTCTTTTACATACTAATTTGGGGGAATTATTTTTGGTAAGAATTTTTTATACATGTGTATGATACTAATTGTCTATTTTACATGTTATAATTGTTTTCTATCAATCTGTTGTTAGTTTTTTAACTTTGTTTAAGGCACCATTTTATATACTGAGGTTTTCATTTTTATGTAGTCAGATTTATCTATATTTTCCTTTATCACTTTCTTGGTATATCATTGAAGAAGGCCTTCCCTAGCAAAAATAAATTTATCATGTAGAAATCAGAAGCCACTTGTGATGCCCTTTGCCTGTAAGCCCTTAGTGATTCTCCTTCTGATCATCACTATTCAGCCTTCAACATTCAGTGCGTCTCCTGTGAGATGTAATCCCTTGTCCTTCACAGATGGATTGGTTGCCATTCATTCATTCATTCAATCAATCAATTAATCTTTACCAAGTACTTACCATGTGCCAGGCACAGTCCTAATTCTTGGATATACAGTGGTGAATAAAGCAAACAAGACGCTGTCCTCATGGAGCTCACAGTGGAGTGTAGAGAACATACATTAAACAATTAATTAGTCATGCACCCTCATTACAAATTGTAGTAAGTATGATGAAAAAGAAGAGAGAGAATCAATGCATGCAGGGACAACTAGCAAGATAGTGGCAGAGTAAGGTGCTCCTAGAGTCAGCTCATTCTACAGGGCAGTTAGTAAGCACCCAGAGCTATCTAAAGCACCTGTTTGGGAGCTCCAGGAGACCAGAAGAGCATCCTGCAACATCCTTGAAAGAATTGAAGGAGGAGACTGCCCATCTGAAGAGAAGATTCATAAGTAGAGCACTCTATGCCTCGGAGGCTGGTGCCCATCCTCCACTGGTGGGACAAGCTGCCTCGGGAGCTATTCCACTGCTGGAATTGGAAGCTCCATTTCCCAAAAACTTCAGCTACTGATTAGTAAATTTGGCGGGCTAAAGTATAATCCTAAGAACAGCTAAAATTTGAACCTGTCCAAGTCAAAAAGAGGCCGGTAGCTCCCATTTTAACTCGGCCCTGGGCATGAGGGGAAGCTGAATGGACTGAAAATCACTGTGCTGGTAGGGACCAGCTTCTTTCCATCCATATCAGATTGTAGCTCTAGCCTAAGCCCCAGCCTCACCTCCAGCAAGGAGGAAGCTGGGGGGACCAGCACCAGCCTCTTCAGGAAAATACAAGCCATGCTGCAGAGGCCTGTGATTATTCTACTCTGGTGGCACAAGCTGCCTCAGGAGCTATATTGTGGTTGGAATTGGAAGCTCCATTTCCCAAAACAGAGGGGAGGAAGAGATGGTTGGCCACCGATTCCAGCTACTGATTAGTAAATTTGGCTGGCTAAGTATAACCCTAAGAACAGCTAAAGTTTGAACCTGTCCAAGTCAGAAAGAGGCTGGTTGTCGCCATTTTGACTCCACCCCCAACATGAGGAGAAGCCAGCCTGACTGAAAATCAGAGTGATGGTAGGGACTGGTTTCTTTCACCCAGACCAGCCTGCAGCCCTAGCTTAGAATTCAGCCCCACCTCTAGCAGGGAGGAAGCTGGTGGGCCCTGAACCAGCCTCTCCGGGTAACTGCAGACACATTCGGCAGGCACAGACTGAATAGTCAGAAGTCTGCCGGGGCAACTGCGGTCATTTTGGACCCACACAGCATAGATTGCTGCCCATACCTGCAGCTCCATCCCTGCCCCAGGCAGGGGAGAAAGGGGCATGAAGCTTTATCAGTCTCTCTGGGCAACTATAGTCTAAGCCTGCATGACTTGGATTATTACACATGGCTGTGGTTCTGTCCCTACCCCTGGCAAAGGAGAAAGTTAGGAGAAGCTTCATCGGTCCCCGGGGAAATGAGGGCAGCTTGAGCCTCCACAGCTTACAGCACTAACTATATCCTTGGCTCCTACTACACAACCAGCAAGGGAGAAAGGGCAAGAAAGCCCTAAACTACAGAGAGAAACTGCACCCAGAATAAACCCATCTAGTAAGCCAGATGCCAAGACACCAATAAAAAATTACAATCCACACCAAGAAACAGGAAGATATGGCCCAGCTAAAGGAACAGTATAAGCCTCTAGATGACATAAAGGAATTGAGACAGCTAATCATAGATGTTCAAACAAATCTCCTTAATGCCTTAATAAATTCAGTGAAATGGCTAGAGATTAAGGATATTAAGAAGACATTGGATGAGCATAAAGAAGAATTTGAAAGCATACATAGAAAAATAGCAGATCTTATGAGAATGAAAGGTACAATAAATGAAATTAAAAATGCACTGGAATCCTATAATAGCAGATTTGAGGAGGCAGAAGAAAGAATTGGTGAGCTTGAAGAAATGGCCTCTGAAAGCAAACATACAAAAGAACATATGGAGAAAAGAATGGAAAAAATTGAACAAGGTCTCAGGGAACTAAACGACAGCAAGAGACATGCAAACATATGTGTTATGGGTGTCCCAGAAGGAGAAGAGAAGGGAGAAAGGGCAGAAGGAATATTTGAAGATATAATGGTAGAAAATTTTCCAACCCTATTGAAGGACATGGATATCCACCGTGTCCAAGAAGCACAATGTACTCCCATCTGAATAAATCCAAATAGACCAACTCCAAGACACCTGCTAATCAGAATGTCAAATGCCAAAGACAGAGATGAGAGCAGCAAGAGAAAACCAATGCATAACATATAAGGGATATCCGTTAAGATTAAGTGCCGATTTCTCATTAGAAACCATGGAGGCAAGAAAACAGTGGTATGATATATTTAAGATACTGAAAGAGAAAGATTTCCAGCCAAGAACCTTATATCCAGCAAGATTGTCTTTCACAAAGGAAGGCGAGATTAGAATAGTCACAGATAAACAGAAACTGAGCAAGTTTGTAACCAAGAGACGGGCTTTGCAGGAAATACTAAAGGGTGTGCTACAACCTGAAAAAAAAAAGACAGGAGAGAGAGGCTTGGAAAGGAGTCAAGAAATGAAGATTATATCAGTAAAAATATGTAAAAGTGTCAAAAGAGTGGTGAAAATAAAATATGACAGATAAAACCCAAATATTTAGGAATAAACTTAACCAACAATGTAAAGCACTTGTATTCAGAAAAACTACAACTCATTGTTAAAAGGAAAAAAAAAAAAAAAAACCTAAATAATTGGAAGAGCATTCCATACTCAAGGATTGGAAGACTAAATATCATTAAGATGTCAATTCTACTCAAATTGATATACAGATTCAATGTAATCCTGATAAAAATTCCACCAGCATTTTTTAAATAAATGGAAAGCATAATTATCAAATCTATTTGGAAGGGTAAGGGGTCCTGAATAGCCAGAAACATCTTAAAAAGGAAAAGTGAAGTTGGAGGACTCTCACTTCTGAACTTTAAATCGTATTATCTAGCTACAGCAGTAAAAACAGCATGGTACTGGCATAAAGACAGACACATAGGCCAATGGAACCAAACTGATGGCTCAGAAACAGATCCTCATATCTATGGTCAAGTGATTTTTGACAAGCCTGTCAAACTCACCCAACTCAGGCAGAACAGTCCATTCAATAAATGGTGCTTGGAGAACTGGCTATCCATAGCCAAAAGAAGGAAAGAGGACCCCTATCTCACACCTTATATGAAAATTAACTCAAAATGGAACAAAAACCTAAATATAAAAGCAAGAACCATAAAGCTTCTAGAAGAAAATGTAGGAAAATATCTTTAAGACCTGGTGGTAGGTGGTGGATTCTTAAAGGAGATAAGAGGAGGACTGAGATGGACTACTGATGTTTAAGGTATGTAGAAGTTTTCATTAACTTTATTGTAAAAGTGTGGAAATGTATAGAGTTGGTGTAAAATATTATAGTAACAGCTGGTTTATATGTGGGGATGTGGCTGAAAAGGATAGTCTAGGGATGTAAATGCCAACTGACAGAAAGCTAGAGAATAATCTAGGGCCTGCATAACACAGTAAACCCAGAGGTGGATGAGAATAGTGGTTGATGGTACAGATGCAAGAGTGTCCTTTGTGAGCTAGAGCAGATGTGCAGGGTGGTGGGAATGTGGAGAAGCATGGGAAAAATACAACTGGAGTGACTTATAGACTGTGGTTAACAGTAATAATGTAATATTCTTGCATCTATGCCAAAAATGTATTGTGTTGATAATGGGGGAGTATGGAAAAAGTATGCCAAATGTATGCTATGGACCTGGTATTAATCTGATGATATTATCTTATAATCTGTAACAAATGTTCCACCATGGTGTGGTGTGTTGATAGATGGGTGTTGTGTGGGAATTCTGCACATGTGCATGACTGTTTTGTAAGTTTACAACTTGTCATAAAAATATATTTAAAAAATAAGAACAGAGTGGGTTTGGGAAAAAATACACCAAATGTAAGATAAAGACTATAGTTAATAGTAAGAGTTTGATGATACTCTTTCATAATTTGTAACAAATGTCTCACAACAATGCAAGGTGTTGGTGGTGAATTGATGTACGGGACCCCTGTATGATGTTATGTATGTTTGCTTTGTAAGTTCACAACTTTTACTATACACTTATTGTTTATTTATGTTCACGTATAAATGATATAAAAATAATCATAATAATAATAGGGTGGGTTTGGGGAAAAATACACCAAATGTAAGATAAAAAAAAACAAAAGGAAGAGAGAGATGTTAGAGAGAACGGTTGGTGGAGCTTCCATTGTACCTGACTTAACCTCCATGCAGCTCTCACCATGCTGTGTTCTATTGTCTGATCCCTATGGCTTCTAATTCTTGGCCACCAGCACATCTTTTGGTTACACTGTTGCTCTCAGAGCCTTCATCCCTGATAGGGATAGACTCCAGGTTGAACTCTACTTCCCTCTCTCTGGGCTGCCCTGCTGACTTAGCATGACGTGCATCACTCCTGCTCTAAGACACAAAGTTCTGAGAAAACTGAGCCAACAAGCAGGTGACAGAAAAAGAAAACTCCTAGTGTAAGGGATTTGGAACACGTAGGGGTGGAAAAATCACTCTGGAGCTGTCAGATGAACCTGATCCAGATAAAATACTCTGTGCTTAGATAAACAAATAGATAGTGAAGTAAATAAAAGTACATTTTGAGCATTGTTTGAAACAGTAGCACATAAATGCCTCCAATGCCTTGAATGAGGCCCTCACATTAAGAAAAGACTTTTTTAAATGACAAAACCAAATCTAACTATTTGGACCATGGAAAAAAACAGAAAATAGAACATGGAGTCAATTAATGCCCCTTTTCCCTATCACTATCACCGTGGTCTGGAAAATAAAGTCTTTATACCCTTGGGTTTCAGAATCTTAGAAGAAGCCCTAAAATGACAGGGAAGGGCCTTCCAGGGTCTTCCCTGAGCTCAGGGCCTAGCATCTACAGTCATCTCTACTCCACTAGCTGCACCATCTTGGGCAGGTTGTCTAACCACTCTTCCTTCCTATTTCCTCGTGTGTAAAATGTGAATTACACTGGACTTCCTAAGGTTGTTTGAATGCTCAATACAGGGTAAGCATAAATTTATAATTTTTTCGGCACCCAGCTCATTGCTTAGCAGATAGAAGGTACCCAATAAATATTTTACTGTTTGATTAACTGTGCTTTTACTACTGGGACCTCCCTCAAATGGTGAGGATGCAAGCCCAAGAGAAATGGGTGGGTGGCCTCTGCAGCTCCATAAAGGTTTTCAGAAGCCTCTTCGCAGGTTCTGCAAACAGCAACCCAGGAGTCGGAGGCATCTCAAGACAGCCAAACCCAGCTAAGTCCTCCACGCATAGAAAAGAAAGGAGTTCCTTCATTTTCCAATCTCAAATGCATTGCTGAATCTATTTATCTTCTACCTTCCTAGGCAGATTAAGTCACAGAGGCAGAGAGTAATTTGGATGTTCTTGATTAAAAAATAAAAGGATTGGACAATGATTATGAACATTCTTAGCCAAGCTTAGCTAAAAGGAAAACTCAAGTTGGCCAACGAGGTTTTGTCAACCTCCCTGCTCAGCACATAAGGTGGTATGGTGCTAGCTTTACCCAGCAGCACCAGGCCCCTCATCTGTATTTGGAGCTCTCTTTCCCACATTCTGTTGGCCTTGAGTCAGCTTCATGTTATCACTCTTTCAACGGGGCAGCAGAAACTATCTCCTCTCTCTTCTGCCATCTGCTCCCCCTCCCCCAGCCTCTAAATGCCAAATCATGAGCTGTCCCACGATGGGGTGGGGCTGTCTGAAGGGCCTCCACCTCTGGCTACTTCTCCCTGCATTTAAGGGTAGCTTCAGCTCTGAAGTTGAACTCTGCTCATGGGGCAGAAAGGGGCTCACCCTGAACTTCACTAAGTCCCAACCCAGTCTGTGACATGGGATAAGAAGGGAATCTCAGGGGAGAGGAGAGACATTCTGCAGGTCTCTCTATCTGAAAGAATAAGGTTCATCCTAAAAAAGACTGAAAATTTGATGGACCCAGTCAATAGATCATCTAAAGTTCATGGAGATTTGCTTTCTACCATGAAGAAAAATAAGGCCAGATTTTTTTCTTCTCAAAAGAAACTGAGCCAAAATTTGGAAAGGAAGTTTGATGAATATAATTATGGTTTGCTAGTAGTCAACTAGCAACAATGGGGAAAAAATCAAGAACTGAGAAATGAACACTCTTAGATATGAGCTTGGTGCGGAGCAGTTAGGACCAACACCACGACAGTAAAATGGTTAACCCTGGGGTCACAGCTGTGAACAGACAGAAAAAAATAGGTTATTTCCTGAAAGCTAAAGACAAGGTTCTCTCTCTAATCCCAGGCCACATTATCCTGATAAATAAGGAAGTTGTGCTTATTAACAGGAGCTTAACAAGATTGCAGCCCCCCTCTACACATCCTGAAGACACTGGCCACTTTCCTTTCCAGCAGCAAACTGTAGTGGGCAGCTCAAGGTCATTTTCTGCCCTGTCCTTGACTACCGGCTGCAGCCTGTGGACATGGCTGACCAGGGCACAGAGCCACATGACTCATCTTTCTCCCAGCACATGGATGTTTAGACAGCACCAATTCGTAGGAAAGCACAATTTTAATTTTTCTAATGTGTTCAGAGACTGGAGAATTCGATTTCCTTCGTTGCCTGTGGAAATGGAGCTCAGCATACAGCCCTATTTAATCACAGAATGTTAACACCAACCACAATAAGAGGGCAGACTCCAGGCATTCCCTGGGCCAAGCAGACAGCACTAATCCTTCTCACTGAACCTGGGCCCAATCTCAGAATACAGAGCTCTTGGCAGCCCAGCCAACCAGAGTAGGCAGGTGTGATTAAAACCACCAAGTTCTTCCTCAGTTCAAAGATGCACATTAGTTTTTCACTGGGAAGGGTAGACACATAGACACATTACTACTTTAGCGGCCCCAGAATTCCACTGAAGGAATAGAACAATTCATTCTAGCAAGAGCAATGCTGTACATTCAGTTTGATGCTCTTTTCAGTGCTTTTTTCAAATCCCCCCACTATCCTTAAAACCTCGGTAAGAGTCTAGTATAGACAGCCACTGTGTATTACTGAAGCTTCGAGGAATGAAGGAAGAAGGATGGTGCCTGTGTGGAGTGAAGCATCGGGAAAGAGGACATCAGCTGGAGATGCTGAGAAAAATGATAGAAAACAATAAAAAGTAGAAAGGCAGGCTGTAGAGAGGCAGACACAAGAGAAACCCTGCTAATGACCAGGTCGGGAATGGGAAGAGAAGAGGCAGATTGAGGTGGAGGGCCTTGGTGCTATTATATGGAAGGGAGGCTTCCAAGTGGTAGATATTGGGGTTCAATATGCACATGTTTCAACACATCTGTGATGATAATATATTTATAATCAAGTGCCCTATCGCAAAACATAATCCCAAAAGCTTTTTTTATGTTAATAATACATTATCTTCATAAATATAATTTGAACAGTTATATAATAGTCTATTGGGTGAATTTGATTTATTTAGCCATTTACCTACTTTGGACTTTTAAATAAACTCAAAATTTTGCCTATTAAGGATAATGATGTTACAAACGTCTTCACTCATAAAGTTTTTATTATACTTAGGATAATTTCATGACAAATTACTGGTAGTGGAATTTACTGCGTCAGATGGTATGAAAATTTTCAGACTTTTGATAAATATTGATAAGTGGTTTCCACTTATGTGATGGGAGTCCCAGTTTCTCCGCACCAGGAAAGTTCTCTATTAAATACCACTTGTTTTACAGAGGGAGATGTCCTTAAGGCTAGCTGGTATTTTTAAAGGCTACCTTCTTAGAGATAAAATTGCTAAATCAAAAAAACCATGCATATTCGAGCTTTTAGCAGAAATGTAAAATTGCTTTTCAAAGAGGCTATACCACTTAACCTTTTATCAACCATGTGTGAAAATACTCATTTCCCCCACCTTCTCTCTTACCATGATATTATCAAGCTTAAAATAACATTTTTTTTTGTCAAGTTAATGGTCACAATGTTTTAGTATAATTTACATTTATATTTCCATGATTAATCCTTTCATATGATTACTATCTACTTGTATTTTTTCCAACTGTGAATGCCTGCTCATATCCTTTGCCCATAAGCAATTAGATTATTCATATTTTACTTATTGATTTGTAGAACTCTTCTATATATTATCTATATTATAAAATTGTAAATATTTCCTCCCAATCTTCTAACTTTTGTTTATAATGCTCTTTATTGGACAGAAAGTATACATTCATATATAATCAGACTCATCTGTTTTCCTCTTTTGGTATCTTTTATATAGATTAGGAAGGTTTTGCCCATCCAAAGAATATAAAAATATTCTTCTAAATTTTATTCTAATCATTTTGTTTTTATATTTAGTTTCCTAATCTATCTGGAGTTTAGTTTTGTGTGTGTTGTGAGGTAAGCCTGATTTAATTTTTTCCCCCCAAAATTAAAACTTATCCACTTATCATTAACTAAATCCAGTGTACTTGAAGCTAGTTTTAGGATCTCTAATTATTAATTTCATAATAGGTTTTGATATAGTGGAGCAGGTCACTCTTTATTATTCTATTTTAAGAAATTATTAGTTATTCTTATGCATTTATTTTTCCAGATAAACTTTACTATCATCTTAAAGATGACTATTTTTTATTAAAATAATTAAAATTTTCATTGAGATTTCACTAAATTTATATATTAATTTGGGAAGAATTATACTTTTTTAATAAGAAGAAATCTTTCTTTGCAGGAAATAGCATTACTCTCCATTTATTTATTTACTAAACTACTTTCTTATTTCTTCCATTTTTGGTATCTTCAAATTTTTCAACTTGTCTTTTTTTTTTTTTTTAACTTTTTTCCCTGCAAATTTGTTTTTGTTTTTCTCTTAGCAGTTTTTTTTGTTTGTTTGTTTTTTCAAAAGAAGACTTATATTACATAACTATTACTTGAAAAGTATAGGGGATTCCTATATACCCCATCCCCTCCCCTACCACCCTTGCCCACATTAACAACATCTTTCATTAGCATGGTATATTTGTTACAATTAATATACACACAGACTTCCGGGAAGATGGTGGACTAGTAAGACATGGGAATCTCTTCTCCAGAAAAATAGCTAGAGGACAAGCTGAAACAGCCCCGAAAAAGATCTTCTAGGGTTTAGGTCAGCAGGTGAAGGCTGCACACCACCCAGAGGAGAGAGGGACAGAAGAGGGAAATCGCGACTACAGAATTGTGAGTTGCAAGTAGCAGCTTCTGCTGCTGCCGGCACCCTCAACCACACTCTTCAGAATTCTCGGGCCCCTGGGCCTGGGCCTGCGACCACAGACAAAGGGGGCTTCAGGGATCTGCCACTCCCAGAAAGGGGAGAGAGAGGGACACAGCCTTAGGCTGACTCAGGTTCTGACCTGAAATTTGGGCTGCAGAGCATCAGAGACCCTTCCACACGGCTGTTTGCCCTGGGAGCCCGGAAAGGACTGGAGAAATCCGATCCTCGCAACCTCCCTCTCTTCTAGCCTGGACTAATTGTTGAGGACACCACGGGAGAGGGGAGAGAGAGCCTGGGGCCGACCCTGCTTTGGACTCCCAGGTTTGGTCTGCCCTGTCCCGAGAGCCCTTCCAGGCTGGGTGGGGCTGCGCCATTGTTTGCCTTGGAGCCTGCAAGGGGCTAAAGATATACAAACCTCTCAATCTCATCCTCTACTAACAGGGACTGATTGTTGAGGATTCAGAAGGGAGTGGAAATATTTCCTAGCTGGGAAAAGGGGGGCGCTACGAGAGAAGTCTGGAGAACTGTCTCAGAAAGTTTGAATCACAGGGCTCCTAGCTCCCAAACAGGAAGCTCTCTGGTCTGTGTCACAACAAATACGCTCCGACCAGGCATTGAATTGAGAGCAGCCAACAAGCGCCATCTCCTGGCAGACCAAGGAAGTACACATAAGAAAATTAATAAGTAAGAGAGTCTTTTCCTAGCCTCTATAGCCTCCCCTGCCCAAGGCCCTAGGAAATGACTCTACAACCAATTACTGGGTCCAGTGCCCAGTTTCGAGCAACCAGCAGAACAATCCTAACAATCAAGGTTGAGCCAAAAATCAAAGAGCTGTGGTAACTCACAGCCTCCTGCCACTAAAACCCCATAAAAGAGAAAGAGATAGAGCATCTAAGTAAAATACAAACTAACCAGATGCCTAAGCACCAACAAAAAATTACAGGCCATACTAAGAAAATAGAAGACATGGCCCAAGAAAAGGAATACAACAAAGTCCCAGAAGAGATGCAGAATTTGAGAGAACTAATCAGTGAGATGAGCACACATTTCCAAAATCAAATTAATGAGATGAAAGAGAATATAGTTAAAGAGATCAATGACATCAAGAAGTCATTGTGCGAACGTAAAGAAGAATTTGAAATCATGAACAGAAAAGTAACGGAGTTCATGGGAATGAAAGACACAATAGGTGAAGTAAAAAATACATTTGAAGCATACAACAGCAGACTCGAAATGATAGAAGAAAGAATAAGTGATACTGAAGACAGAGCAGCTAAAATTGAAGAGAGAAAAGAATGGAAAAAATTGAGCAGGGGCTCAGAGAGTTGAATGACAACACAAAACGCAAGAACATACATGTCATTGGAGTTCCAGAAGGAGAAGAGAAAGGAAAAGGGGCAGAAAGAGTATTTGAGGAAATAATAGCTGAAAATTTCCCAACTCTCACAAAAGAAATGAATTTTCATGTCCAAGAAGCACACCGTACCCCAATAAGAATAAATCCAAATAGACCTACGCCAAGACACATATTATTCAGAATGTCAAATGTAAAAGATAAAGAGAAAATGCTCAGAGCAGCAAGATTGAAGCAAACGATCACGTACAAAGGACGTCCAGTAAGACTTTGTGCAGATTTCTCTTCAGAAACCATGGAGGCGAGAAGACAGTGGTATGATACAATTAGGAAACTGAAAGAGAAAAACTGCCAGTCGAGAATTCTTTACCCAGCAAAACTGTCCTTCAAATATGAAGGTGAATATAAAGTATTCACAAACAAACAGAAACTAAGAGAGTTTGCAAAAAAGAATCCACCTTTGCAGGAAATATTAAAGGAAGCCTTAGAACCCGAAAGAAAAAGACAGGAGAGAGAGGCTTGGAGGAGAGTATAGAAGAAAGAAAAGCAGAAAGGATAACCAAAAGAGTAAAAAGAAAGACAAAAATAATATGACATATGAAAATTAAAGAATAAAATGGAGGAAATAAATAGTGCATTTTCAGTAATATCATTGAATGTGAATGGATTAAATTCCCCAATCAAAAGATACAGGCTGACAGAATGGATAAAAAAACATGAGCCATCCATATGCTGCTTACAAGAAACTCATCTCAGACACAAGGATACAAGCCGGCTGAAAGTAAAAGGTTGGAAAAAGATACTCCATGAGAATAGTAAACAGAAAAGAGCAGGGGTAGCTATACTAATATCAGACAAAACAGACTTCAAATGCAAAAAAGTGATAAGAGATGCAGAAGGCCATTATATATTAATAAAAGGGACGATCCTCCAGAAAGATATAACAGTCATAAATATCTATGCACCTAACCAGGGTGCCCCAAAATATATGAGACAAACTCTGGCAAAACTGAAGGGAGAAATAGACATTTCTACAATAATCGCCGGGGACTTCAACACCCCTTTCACATCATTAGATAGAACAACTAGACAGAAGATCAACAAGGAAACAGAGAACTTGAACAATGTGATAAACAAGTTAGACCTAACAGACATATACAGAACAATACATCCAAACTCAGCGGATTATACATTCTTCTCAAGTGCCCATGGATCTTTCTCCAGGATAGACCACATGTTAGGTCACAATACAGCTCTCAATAAATATAAAAAGATTGAAATTATACAAAGCATCTTCTCAGATCATAATGGAGTGAAACTAGAAATCAATAACAGACAGGAAAAAAGGAAATTTGCAAAGGTGTGGAGACTGAACAACACACTCCTAAATATTCAGTGGGTCAAAGAAGAAATTGCAAGTGAAATCACTAAATATATTGAGACAAATGAAAATGAGAACACAACATATCAAAACTTATGGGATACAGTGAAGGCAGTCTTGAGAGGGGAATTTATAGCCCTAAATGCCTATATTAAGAAACAAGAAAGAGCTAAACTCAAAGATTTAACTGAACAACTTGAGAAACTAAAGAAAGAACAGCAAACCAATCCCAAAGCAAAAAGAAGGAAAGAAATAATAAAGATTAGAGTGGAAATAAATGAAAATGAGAACAAAAAAGCAATAGAGAAAATCAACAAAACCAAAAGCTGGTGCTTTGAGAAGATCAATAAAATTGACAAACCCCTCGCTAGACTAACAAAGAAAAAGAGAGAGAAGATGCAAATAAATACAATCAGAAATGAAAGGGGGAAATTACAAATGACCTCACAGAAATAAAAAGAATCATAAGAGGATATTATGAGAAACTATATGCCAACAAACAAGACAACCTGGATGAAATGGACAAGTTTCTAGAAACTCAACCAACCTACACTGACACAACAAGAAATACAAGAACTTAACAAACCAATCACAATTAAGGAGATTGAATCCATCATCAAAAATCTCCCAGCAAAGAAAAGTCCAGGACCAGATGGCTTCACAGGTGAATTCTACCAAGCATTTCTAAAAGAATTAACACCAATCCTATTTAAACTCTTCCAAAAAATTGAAGAGGAGGGAAAATTACCCAACACATTTTATGAAGCCAACATCACCCTAATACCAAAGCCAGATAAAGATTCCACAAGAAAAGAAAATTACAGACCAATCTCTCTCATGAACATAGATGCAAAAATTCTCAACAAAATACTTGCAAATCGAATCCAATAGCATATCAAAAGACTTATACATCACGACCAAGTGGGATTTATTCCTGGCATGCAAGGCTGGTTCAACATAAGAAAATCAATCAATGTAATACACCACATTAACAAGTTGAAGGAAAAAAACCACATGATCATCTCAATAGATGCAGAAAAGGCATTCGACAAAATCCAACATCCTTTTTTGATAAAAATACTTCAAAAGACAGGAATAAAAGGAAAATTCCTCAATATGATAAAAGGCATATATGAAAAACCCACAGCCAACATCATACTCAATAGGGAAAGGTTGAAAGCTTTCCCCCTAAGATCAGGAACAAGACAAGGATGCCCACTGTCACCATTGTTATTCAACATTGTACTAGAAGTTCTAGCTAGGGCAATTAGACAAGACAAAAAAATTAAAGGTGTCCAAATAGGAAAAGAGGGAGTAAAACTCTCACTGTTTGTGGATGACATGATCCTGTATTTAGAAAATCCTGAAGTATCCACAACAAAGCTACTTGAACTAATAAATGAGTTCAGCAAAGTGGCAGGATATAAGATCAACACGCAAAAATCAGTAATGTTTTTGTACACCAGTACTGAACAATCTGAGGAGGAAATCAGGAAGAAAGTTCCATTTTCAATAGCAACAAAAAGACTCAAATACCTGGGAGTTAATTTAACCAAGGAAGTACAGGACCTATATGCAGAAAACTACAAAACAATGCTAAAAGAACTTTAAAAAGACCTAAACAAATGGAAAGACATTCTGTGTTCATGGATTGGAAGAATAAATATCATGAAGATGTCAATCTTGCCCAAACTGATTTATAGATTGAATGCAATACCAATCAAAATCCCAACAGCTTACTTTACAGAATTAGAGAAGGCAATTACCAAATTCATCTGGAAGGGTAAGTGCACCTGAATAGCCAAAAGTATTCTAAAAAAGAAGAGCAATATGGGAGGAATTTCACTGCCTGACTTTGAAACATATTACAAAGCTACAGTGGTCAAAACAGCATGGTACTGGCATAAAGATAGACATATCGATCAGTGGAATAGAATTGAGAATCCAGAAATAAACCCTCACCTATACAGTCAACTGATTTTTGACAAACCTACCAAGCCCATGCTGATGGGAAAAAACAGTCTCTTCAACAAATGGTGTTGGGAGAACTGGATATCTATAACCAAAAGAATGAAAGAGGACCCCTATCTCACCCCCTATACAAGAATCAACTCAAAATGGATCAAAGATCTAAATATAAAAGCCAGGACCATAAAACTACTAGAAGAAAATGTAGGGAAACATCTTCAAGACCTTGTAGTAGGTGGTGGTTTCTTGGACTTCACACCCAAAGCACATGCAACAAAAGAAAAAGTAGATAAATAGGACCTCCTCAAAATTAAACACTTTTACACCTCACAGGACTTTGTCAGAAGGGTGAAAAGGCAGCCGACTCAATGGGAAAAAATATTTGGAAATCACATATCTGATAAGGGTTTAATATCCAGGATATATAAAGAGATGTTACAGCTCAACAATAAAAAGACAAATGACCCAATTAAAAAATGGGCCAAATACCTGAATAGACATTTCTCCGAAGAAGAAATAAAATGGCAAAAAAACACGAAGAAATGCTCAACATCACTCATGATTAGGGAAATGCAAATCAAAACTACAATGAGATATCATTTCACACCTATCAGAATGGCCACTATGAAAAAGACAGAGAACTACAAGTGTTGGAGAGGATGTGGAGAGATAGGAACACTTCTTCACTGTTGGTGGGAATGCAGGATGGTACAACCACTATGGAGGACTGTTTGGCAGTTCCTAAAGAAGTTGAATATAGACTTGCCACGTGACCCTGCAATACCACTACTGGGTATATACCCAGAAGAACTGAGAGCAGTGACACGAACAGACATCTGCACACCAATGTTCATAGCCACATTATTCATCATTGCCAAAAGTTGGAAACAACCCAGTTGTCCATCAACAGATGAATGGATAATCAAACTGTGGTCTATTAACACGATGGAATATTATGCAGCTGTAAGAAGAAATGAAGTCATAAAGCATATGGCAACATGGATGAATCTGGAGGACATTATGTTGAGTGAAGCAAGCCAGACACAAAAGGACAAATACTGTATGAATGCATTACTATGAACCAAATATATTGTGTAATATATTGTTTGACTCACACACACAAAAAAGCAAAAAAACAAACAAAAAACAAAACAGCAAAAAAATTTACATGTATCCATTACATTTGAGAAATGTATATATTTATTCATCTGTGTTTACTTTTTAGTTTTTTATTGCTTATGTTTTCAATTATTAAATGTACAAAATAAAGTTAAAAAATAAAAAAATAAATAAATAAATAAAAATGTGCTAGTAATGATTGAAATGATGAATGCACAACTGTGTAATTCTACCAAATACCATTGATTATACACTTTGGATGGATTTATGCTTTATTAATATGTATCAATAAAATTGATTTGTTAAAAAATATATATATATTGGGTGCCCAGTAGTAGGCACCCTATAAGTACTTAATGAATAAATGAATCAGGCTGTGAAGAAAAAAAAAAAAAAAAAACAATTAATATACACATATTGAAGCATTGCTGCTAACCATGGACTATAGTTACATTATGGTTTACACTTTGTCCCACACAATTTTATATGTTTTGACAAAATGTGTAATGGTCTGTATCCATCATTGCAATGTCATGCAGGACAATTCCAATGTACCAAAAATGCCCCCATGTTATACCTATTCTTCCCTCTCCCTCCCCTCAGAACCTCTAGTGGTCACTGCCTTTAAATCAATGATACAAGTTCTTCCATTGCTAGAATAATAATAAGTCTACTTTAGTCCGTTGTTCATTACCCAATCTTGAGGATTGGGAGGTAGTGATGCCCACTCTGTTTCTGATTGTGAGGGGGCTTAGAACCCCTGAGGCAGATGGGTGGAACTGTCTTGCTTGCAGTTGTAGATACTGTTTTTTGGGGAGGGCGCTGTTCATCATCATCATTTTGTTAGTTGTCCTGGGTAAGTCCAATGAACTGGAGAGTAGGTTTTACAAATCTGCTGAGATTCAGGGTTCAACCAGGATATGAGCAGATGAAGACTTAAGTCTCTGGGACATATAATTAACAAATATAGTACTAATTATAGGTTCAAATAAAGGGGACAGAAGAGCCATGTGTAGGGAAATTATAAATGAGTCTAACTCTGTTACATTGGTGAACATATATTCCAAAGTAAGGCCCACTGACAGGGTGCCAAATTTCTAAGATTGTCAGCCCTGTTATAGTGTCTAGATGTCTCTAGGGCCCTCAAGAACCCCATTGTTTGAGGCACTGTTTACTGTGGCAATCAATGAGATCCTGCTGAGACGTGCATAAGCGTAACTTCTGGAATGACCTCCGGACTCACCTTGAAATCTCTTGGGCATAAAAACTCATTTGTATTTAATATTTCCCCCTTTTGGTCAAGGTCTTTTTCTAGGTGCATCACTAGTCGGCACTTGGTAATAATCCCTCAGTGCCAGGGAGGCTCATCCCTGGGAGTCATGTTCCATGCTAGGCGGAGGGGCGGGGAAGATTGTGCATTTATATGCTGAGTTTGGCTTAGAGAGAGGCCACATTTGAGCAACAAGGAAACTTTCAGGAGGTAACTCTTAGATAATATATAATACTAAGTTAAGTTTCAATTTCACAAGAAAAGGTTCATGAATACAATCATCAATATCAAGGGCCTAGCATAATGGTCTGTACTCCTTCACTAGGCACTGTCCATGTACTTGGGAGATTTTTATCACTCTATTAGAGATTGTAGCAGGACTTCCCAGAATGGGAATTCAATATTCTTTCGGTTATTGTGTGGGTCTCCAACCACCAAGACAATGCCCCATGAACACTTGAACAAATTCATATGTCTTGGAAGCATGCCCCAGGTGCATCCCTCCCCACACATCTCCCCATTACCAACACTCCACACCAATTAAAAAAAAAAATAATGGCTTTATTAAGATACAATATATATACTGCAAAGTTCACCTTTTAAAGTGTACAATTCAGTTGTATTCGTTATTCTCACAAGCTTGCGCATTGATCTTCATTATCTAATTCCAGAAAATTTTCATCATCCCCCCCATACAAACCCATTCCTATTAGGAGGCTTTCATATCCTCATCCTCTCAGCCCCTAGCAACTACTACTAATCTACTTTCCGTCACTTTTCTCATTTCATCCATATTTTCAAATGTGTTAATATAGTATATTTCATCTCCTCTATCAGTATAGTTATGTGTGTTTTTGTTTCTATTGATATTTATTTTTTATATTTTTTCCTTTTTAAGTTTGGCAAATTTTATCTATTTTATTTGTGTTCTCATAAAAAATCATCTGATTGACAGGCTGGACTTGTGTGTGTTTTATTAATTTCTGCCTTTAATTTCTATTAATTCCTGACTTGTATTTTCTTTAGGCTTATTTATTGTCATCTCTATTGAGTTAAATGTTAGTTCTTTTATGTTTTGCCATTTTTTTTCAAAGGAGAAAATTTGAGTATATAAAATTTTCTCTGACTAATGCTTTGGTTAAATTCAGGTTTTGAAATGTGATAATTACATTGTAGTCATTTCCAAATAATCTACAAGGTCAGTTTAGAATTTTTCTTTAGATCAAGAGTTATACAGAATAGTTTTTTGTTGATATCCAAGTATAGAGATTTTACATTATATATATGTACGTGTATAGGTGTTTCTAGTCAGTTTTTATTGTAATTAGGAAATGTGGTTTTTATGAGAGTCTACATTAGGGTATTTGTTGGGATTTTTCTTGTATTCTAATACATGGTCAATTTTTTAAAATACATTCTAGAGATGATCACAAAGAATGAGTATTCTCTGTTGAATACAAAGTTGTATACATATATGTGTATATTAAAGCCATCTTAATGGTATTATTCATATATTCTACATCCTTATTCATCTTTAAATTTGTTTGATCTTTCAATTTCCCTAAGAAGGTGTCTTAATTCTCCCTCTATGAATATCAATTCGACAATTATGTTTGTACTTCTAATACATTTTCTATGTTTCAAAATAATATTTTGGCACATTAACTGATGTGCTTTTTGTTCTTGGTAATGTTTTATTTTTCTCCAGTGTTTCTTAACCATTCATACTTGCCTCAAGGGAGGAAGGCTGCTACAGAAAAACAAAACTAAAGAAAACCCAGTATTAGGATCCAAAGCTTTTGAATTGCAAATGCCTAGGTTTCAAAGGCTTAAATTATGAAGGATTAGGTGTCCAAGACAAAAAACAATGTATTTTCAAGAATCCTTGATGTTATAATGGCTAATTGTTATTACCTCAGACTAGATAAATATTATGGATCATGAGACCAGGAAGGAATTAAAAGAACTGGACACCGGCCTGTCTTCTTGGAAAACTGACCAGCTCTCTCACCCCTCTCTACCCTAGGATGACTCATCATGGTTAGGGGGCATAATAACTCCAGACAAGAGCGAATGATTCAAAATCAGAGAGTTCCTGTATGTTACCTTCTGGGTGAAGCTTCAGGCAGTGGCAGATACTCAGAATTTTCCAGTTTGAAACATGTAATGGGAGCAGGAGAGTGGGCTGACTAGGCAAATATTTGATACAGTGTTGTGGAGTTTTCCAAATGTGATCAAGGGGGGCATAGAAGTAACCAAAAGAAAGATGGATCTGAAGAGACCTTAAAGATAAGAAGGATGTTGCCTTAGTGATTTGCATGGGTGAATTATCAAATACCTGTCAGGAACAAGCCCACAGATGCCAGAATGGACAGAAAATGATGCCACCTTGGCACTAAGTGCGCCTTCTGGAACACAAATCCAACTTCAGAATTTGGCAGGTGGCATAAAGGAAATGTGGAAAATTTGAATTAATTGAGATTAATCCGAATTCAATGAAATTACACTTCTGCCATCTGGCAGCATAGAGGCTTAAAACTATGTTCATTTATAGAAAATTTCTGAAAGTTGTATTTTATTTTTTTCACATTTGATTTTGTAAACAAAATAGCCACAAGACCTACTTAAAAGTTAACTTGATAGATTTCACAAGAGCAATGATTGCCATATCTTCTTAATGTATTATACCTTCTATAAATATAAATATTTTTTTTTCCATTTAATGCTTTTAGCCTTGAATTCAATTTGTCTGTTATTAATATTTCTCCTTTTTGTAAGCATTTATTGGATATACTTTTTATTTGAAATTTCCTTTTGTCATTTTAATTTTGGTATATCTTTTGAAACAATCTATAGTTGGATTTCTTTAAAAGCACATTTGAGATTATCTGCTTTTTAATAATTTATTATGATTAATGATATGTTCGATCTATTCCAGTCATGGTCTTTGATGTTCTCTGTTTAATATGCATTCTTGTTGGGGCTCATTTTTCGATTCCCTCCTCTTTGCTGTTTGATCAAGTTTTCTTTGTTCATTTTTTTCTTTAGTGGTTTTTAAAAGATCATTACCTAGCTTTCCTTTGTTGCCACTATATAATTGGAGGAAGAAGACTTGCAAATTGTTTCCTTGGCTCAGCTCCATCTCCTCTCCAGCCCCTGGGAGCTGCTCCAACTCCTCCTCCTTTTCCTTCAAGTTGGAAAAGGAGGGGGAATGAGAGGGAAAAAAAAAAAACCACCAAAGCAAAGACAGAATCAGAGGAAAGAAAGAGAAGCAGAGGTTAGGAGAGGTTAAATGTTCTCTACAGTACACCTATCACTGGTCTGTCCAGTCCCTATATTTTACAGGTGATATAATACCCAGTCCTTGGAGTTGGGAATATCAAGGAATCTTCTTATGGATATAGAAGCTGGAGGGAGTAATGGTCAATAACTTAGCTCCAAAGAGGTGCCTGAACTTGTAAATTGTGCCCTTTTAAAGAGTGATGTTTGTGTCTCCTAGGATTTTCACCAGGTCTGCAGAACATGGGACTTCATTGCATGCTTTCTTATTCTCTGATAGTGTTATGATGTTCTTTTTTTTCCCAGTGAAATTGAAACTCCTTATGGAAAAGGAATGGAATAGGTCCTTCAAAATCAATTTATAACCAGGCTATATCCATGCTGAGTCATGAGAAACTGGGGCAAGGAGCTGGCCATAAGAGAGTGGAGTAAGGAGTTGCATTAGACCACCAGAGTCTGGCAAATATGAAAGAGTTTAGCAATCCTAAGAGTCCTAAGGGATTTTGGCTCAGGGAGGATACTCTGTTGGGACTGGGACAAAGAGAGGAAAATGGAATTTCCTCTACCCAAATGCCTAGGCAGTTGTTTACAGGTAACAGAGAGAAGGCAAAACTTTTCTAAATCTATTTGACTTTTATCCTCTTAATTAAGCAAAATGGCCTTCCAACAGAAAAGGATAGAACTAACAGCATAAAATCATAAAGTAAATGGAAAGATAATAAAATACCTAACACCTATAAAGGGGGTTGAGTCTTCAGATCCCAGGGAATTTCATTCTAATAAAAAATCCTGAGGGTATGATCTAAGAGTCCCTGTACACAACTTTTAGAAACCATGAAGAATGAATATAGAAGGCAAATGAGCTCCTTATTTTCAAATAAAGGACAATGAGTGGATTCTGGACACAAGAGGCAAACAAGCTAGGTGTTGATTCCAGATATAATTTCAAAACAAATATTTAAACAATTTTTACTTTAGCATTTAGTATGAAGAGCCATATTAAGTTCACTGATAACTAGTTGAGCCTTACTAATGTCATTTTTTAAAGATTATTGGGAGATAATGAGGTGAGTGTGATATACCTTAGATTCCTTGAGTTCAGCAAGTATCTCATGATAGTAATATTACTTAGACAGTTAAGCAAGAACTAGATGGTAACAAGTTCTGAGATTTTGCTGTTGGTTGAACAGGAACACCTAAAGAGGGTTGGTGAGGGCATTGGCACCTACCCAGAGAAGGTCTCCAGTGAAAGGCCTGGTTGTTAGCCTGTGTAGGTCTGTATATTTTATGTGTCTTGGATAATAAAAGTGGGTCTGCTTATCAAATTTTCCAGATATACAAGAAATTTAATAATATGATTGATAACAGCATCAAAACTCAGAATGATCTAAACGAACTAGGGTGCTAGGTTAAAATTTAGCAGCAGCAAATCCAGGTTTTGTGGAACATGAAGCCTATACAATTTGGGGGTCCCTCTTTAATAAAAAGAATGCATCATGAATACAAAAACAAAAAATCAAGTACAAAGGTGTATATTTAGTAGCATTAGAAAGAAATCACCACAGCCTTGGAGTTGGACCCCTTTATTCAGAAAAGCTTACTTAGCAAGATTCTTGAGTATGATCTAGCTTCCCCTCCCCATCCCAGAACACTCTATAACTCCCAGCTTCTCCCAATATTCACAGGGCCATACAAATGAATCGCCCTGAAGCTTAAGCTTTATTAGCTTCAGAGTCTAACTACCCCTGGCAAAAGTTCTGGATTTATGTTAAAATAAAATAATTAAACTTTATTTCAAAAATACAAATGGTGAAAACCTGGATATGATAGACTTATGTTTAAAAAAAAAAGTGATGGGAAGCGGATGTGGCTCAAGCGATTAGGCTCCCATCTACCATATAGGAGGCCCCGGGTTCAATTCCTGGGGCCTCCTGGTGAAAGCAAGCTGGCCCACAGAGAGCTGATGGCCCGTGCCCACAGAGAGCTAGCGCAGCAAGATGACACAACAAAGGGAGACAAGCAGACACAGAAAATTGCACAGCAAAGGGACACAGAACAGACAGCAAGCACAAGCAGCAAGAGGAGGGGATAAATAAATAAAATAAATCTTAAAAAAGGAAACCACTTTGAAAAAAAAAAAAAAAGTGAGGAATTTTGTTTGACCACAATTTCACTGTGCATCAACATTGTGACATAGCAAATAAAAATGAGCTGACTTAGGCAAGTAATATTCTAATTTTACCATGTGCATTGGTCAAGTCACAAGTCAGGTTCAGTTCTGGGATCACTGATTGAAAGGGAACATTGACAAACCAGAGCACCCACTAAGGGAAGCAACCAAAATGATGAGAGAGTCTCTAAAATCTGCCTTATGAGGAACTGATGAAAAGAACTGGCACTCTTGGCTTTGGGAAGGGATAGATGCATGGAGAGAGCTGTAGAGCCATCATGTACAAGAAGAAGGAGACTTTTTCTTTATCACATTTGAGGATTGTAGCAGTTTGACATTGCTTATGAATTCCAAAAATAGATATTGGATTATGTTTGTAAACTGGCCAGTTCCTCTGGGTTTATTAGATTATATTGGATTCAGAGGTTTCACTTTTACTTGATTAAATAATGATTAAGGCTTTGATTGGGCCACATCAGCAGGACGTTGAGTCCCCGCCCCCTTGGTGGGAGGGGGCTCACAGAGAAACTGCACTGCAGAGAAAGGAGGTTAGAGTTTTGATCCCCGAGCCCAGGAAGTAAATACCCAGAGAAGCAGATACATGAGGAAGGAGAGAAGGTTCCATTAGACATGGCAGAGGCCCCGGAAGAGAGATGAGCCATTCACCTGATAGTCTACAGCTGGCCTTGTGGAGTGAGCAGAGCAGCTGAGCCTAGAGAGAAATGAGCCCCGGGAAGAGAGGAACCCAGGAAGCCTGAACCCTTGCAGACATCGGCAGCCATCTTGCTCCAACACATGGCAACAGACTTTTGTGGGGGGAGTGACTTATGCTTTATGGCCTGGTAACTGTAAGCTTCTACCCCAAATAAATACCCTTTATAAAAGCCAACAGATTTCTGGTATTTTGCTTCAGCACCCCTTTGGCTGACTAATATAAGGATATTCTGAGTATAGTGAGGAGCTGTATAAAATGGCAGCTTTCTGCCAAACTGAGAGGGATACATCAGACCAAAGAATAATCCAGACAAGTCCAGCTTGGCAAGTAAATGAGTATTTATTAGGGCACCTAGCTGGGTTCCTTGTCCTCAGCAATGGGAGGAGTGATGACAGTTCCAAGCTTGATAGTCCACCCCTATGAAAAAGTAGGTGGGTCTTTTATTGTGGAATAAGCATAACTCTAAAAGAATGAAGCACTTTGCTCAAGATTAAGGGTACATACATTTAAAGCTATTTATCAAGGCATGCAGGGGTGTGCATGACTTCTACAGAATGCTTCTTTGATTACAATCAAAGAAGCAGATGTCTGTGTTGTTTACATAAGATGGGAAAGGTCAGAGAGTTACATTTTACTGACCTTAAACCTACTTGTTCTCAGGCAGTTGTTTCCTGATGCATGTCTTGTGACTAGCTGAATCTAGCTTACAGTTTAATTTAAGGAAAGGGCAGTAAGAGTTGGGGGATGCTAAGTTACCTATGCCACAAGCCACCCTGTTCCACAACTCTTACCATCTTTCCGCCACCTCTTCCACATAAATCCCTGACCATGGAGATAAATCTTAGAGTCGGTGGTATTTGGATAGGAGACCACAGCTATAATGCAAACAACGAAAGGATAAACAAATAATGAGCACAGTGAGGATTCCAAAAAGTAAACTATAGCTCCAATGTGAGATCAGGCTAGTAAGCCAGGAGGAAAAAGAGTCTGTAAGAGCTACACATCCAATATGGTGGATAGAGTTTTGTAGGTTGTGTTAGTCAGCCAAAGGGGTGCTGATGCAAAGTACTAGAAGTCTGTTGGGTTTTATAAAGGGTATTTATTTAGAGTAGAAGCTGATAGTTGCAAGGCCCTAAAGAGTAAATTACTGGGAGGCGGCTGTGGCTCAAACAGTAGGGCTCCCGTTTACCATGTGGGAGGCCCCAGGTTCGGTTCCGGGGCTCCTGGTGGGGGCAAGCCCGCCTGCACGGCGTGGTTGGCTGACCCAGTGAGCGGGAGCAGCAACGGGGGGATAAATGAATAAATAAATACAATCTTTAAAAAAAAAAAAAAAAAAAAGAGTAAATTACTTCCCTCACCGAAGTCTTTTGCCACATGTTAGAGCGAGATGGCTGCCTATGTCTGCAAGGGTTCAGCCTTCTCTTCCTCCTAAGGCTCAGCGGTTCTAGCTCCTTCCTTTCTCAGCTGTAGGTCAGCATAAGGCTGGTGCCTCTCCCCCAGGCTTGTTTCTCTCCAAGCTCAGCTGCTCTGCTCTCTCCACAAGGCCAGCTGTAAATTATCAGGCAAACAGCTTGTCTCTCTTCCTGGAGCCTCTGCCATGTCTAATGGAGCCTTCTCAAGTAACTGCTTCTCTGTGTGTTTACTTCCCAAGGCTCCAGCATCAAAAACTCCAACTCCCTCCTCTTCCCTGTTATTTTTCCTGTGTCCCCTTGGTGGGTGGGAACTCAATGCCCTACTGACATGGCCAAATCAATGCTGTAATCATAATTTAATCAAGTAAAAGTGAAACCTCTGGATTTAATACAATCAAAGGGGAACACACCCAGAGGAACAGACCAGTTTACAAACATAATCCAATATCTATTTTTGGAATTTATAAACAATGTCAAACTGCTACATAGGTGCTTTAAAGTGTCAGTAACATTAGCTGTTCATCTGGTTTATAAGCACAACACATGGTAGCAGTCATCACCCAGGTGCCCCCTTGTGCAGCAGTGAGACTACCTAAAGCCATTCAATTTTGTAAGACCGCTTTTCTCATTTAGGTTGTTTCTTCATTTGAGAGGCTTATGCCATGCTTAGTGTCACTAAAGGCTCAGGCAGCAAAATTTGCTGGGGCTGTAACTTGTGTTAATGCACTAAAACCCCAGCCCTGGAAAGGAAAATGCTGAGAGGCCATTCCCACCAGGAAAGAGAGCATTTTAGTCTAAAACTAAAACAATCTTGTAAAGCTGGAAGATTTTGTGGAATAACAGGTAAAGTGGTATCAATGCACTCCGGTAAGATGTACCTAAAGTACATCTCCCTGTCCAATTATAAGGAAAATATGGCCATAAGTGGGTCCTACATAACCATCCTTGGTGGAAGTATGTAAGCTCCCTGGCAAAAAGATGCATTTTGCCGTCCAGTCCATTCAGTCTGCCAGACGGTGATGACTCAGTTGCACATTTGCGATAGTAACCATCCCACGTGGCAGCAGGCTTCTCGGTCAGAGGCATTGGTCTGTCCAATACAAAGAGGGTTTTTGGAGTGTGTGATGGTTAGGCTAATGTGTCAACTCGGCCAGGTAATTGTGTCCAGGTGTTTGTTCCAGCAAGCACTGGGCTAATTGTAATACAAGAGCATTTATGGACTTCAATCATCAGTGAGTTTACTGCATGGATGGCTGATTACATCTGCATCAATCAGGGAGATTACATCATCAATGGGTGGTGCTTTTATCCAATCAATTGAATGACTTAAAAGCGGAAGTGATTTCAACATTCAGAGAGAATTTCCCAGCTCGTCGTTGGACAGTCAACTTCTCCCAGAAACTCATCAACGACCTTTCATCAGGCTTTAATTGGAGCCCCTGGTTTGCAGCCTGCCTGCAGAACCTGGACTTGTGCATCCCCTCGGTCGCATGAGAGAATCTTTTAAAATTTCATATTATTGACAGATATCTCCTGCTGATTCTGTTTCCCGAGAGAACTCTGACTAATACAGAGTGTAAAGCCCATATTCCGCAACCATCCAAGTGAGGCCGTCCCAAACTGATATGAGAGATGGACAGGTTTTACTGATATGTTCCCTGACAATAGAAGAGATGTAATGAACAAAGCAGAATAATTATAAGTATTGGTAGTTTCTGGGAGTTGCCACCCAGAAGGGCGACTGGCTCTTATTTGCAATCTTTAGCCAATTACTCCAATTTGTAAAAGATGAGGGAAGAATATTCCAGGGGGGTCCAGAGCAGCTGAATGCTCACATGCATCCATACTCCCAACAGTCTGATGATTGTGGGTTATTGCTTCAGTGGTGGCCAATCAAGGAAGACGTTAAACGAAGTTGTGTCAATCAGGAAGAGAAGCCTAAGAGCTCAGGCACAAATGATAAGTAGATACCTGGAAGGGGAGGTCTTCTCCGGTGAGTAAAATAGCAGTGGAACTTGTCCCCATAGGCACTAGGATATTTGCTGAGAGTGGTGTGACCCGGGTTACATTACCACACATTAGCCCTCCATAGGAGCAGGCTGTAATGCCAATTGGGTTTCCTTAGGTTCTACCCACATCACTCTGGCAATTATTTCTCCTGTTGGTATGCTTTCCAAGTAGTTGACATATTATAGTACCATTGGTCCTCGTGAGAATGGAAGGATTGGCTCCAGTGTTCCACAGTACACTGTGTTACATAGTACCCTCCAGCACTATGAAACAGAGCCAGTCTGGAGGTAATAGCCACTGCAGGGCTAAAGAGACTGAGCCATCACCAGCTGGTAAAGCCACAGGAGTCTTCAGCAGCAGTGTTTCCATCCACTTCTGAGGCATGGCCAGGTGATGTAGCAGATACCTTTATTGTTTTAAGCAGCTATATTAAGTGGCCATGCCAATAACTCAAATGGAGAGACACCATGTGCAGTAGTGGGGGCCTGGTTTAAATGCACGGGGTCCAATCCCATAATGTGTGGTTTTTAGTGAGTTGCCTTATTTGTTGTTTTAGCAAGCCATTTTCCTCTCTATCAGTCCCATCCCTGTGGGATTATAGGGTTGAAAATGCCAATAAATATCTTGTTCTTTAGCCCATTGTTGTACATCATGCCTGTTAAAATGCGTTCCTTGGTCACTACCTATGTGTTGGGGTATTCCATACAGACTACTAAGCCATTTTATCCCTTGATGGTGTGTTATTGGGTAGCCCATACAACCAGAAAGGCTTGTAGAAAGCCTGTGTTAGTATCCACACAGGTTAACACATAGTGTTTACTGACACTGATGGGCAACGGTCCTATATAATCTATTTGCCAGTCCCATAAGGGTATGCTGGCTTTGGGTACATGCTCACTGCTGTAAGGCATTGCTCATGGCTGAAGCCAAGAACAGGCCTCCCAATCGTGTATGAACCAGGTCTGAATATTTGATAGGAATGCCTAGTGCCTTAGCCATGCACCACCCCATGGTAACTCTTTTTTGTGTAACTATAGGGCTGCTTCTTCAGCAAGTGTAGGGAAAATTAAACATATGTAAGCTAAAGCATCCTCTTCTTGGTTCCTGGGACGGGAGGTTTTTTGATGTTCAGGGATGTGATAAACTGTCAGGGATGCCTCTGGGGATTGGAGGTGATTGTAAATCTCTTGCTTCTTGCCACAAGGGGCATCCCATCACTTGCCAGTCATCTTTCTGCCACTGATTTATCCATAAAGTGAGACCCTGATATATGGCCCAACTCTCAGTGCAGAGGGTGATGGACCATGTTTCTCTAGTAAATACCATCTGTGTGGCCTATAATTCAGCCTGGATTCTCTGTCTTAAACCAGAATCCAGCCAGATGCTATCAGTTTGCATCTGTATGACCACGGCCACCCAATTTGTAGTATTTCCTTTGCTGGACCCATCAGTGTACCAAGTATTTTTATAAATTGGAGGACTTCCCTCATGTACTATGGGTAGGATGGAGGCAGGAGCCTCTGTCTGTGGGGGACAGTCTGTTTCCTCAAATAGTATAGGGCCAAGGATTTGTTGTAAGGCCTGACTCAGAGGGCTGGTTGATATTACTCCCCTCTGCTGCAGACAAGCATGCCATTTCTGTAAAGTCTGCAACTGGGCCGCTCCTGACTGGGGTTTAGTTAGTAGCCCTTCTGTCCAACCTTTTTTGGGATAGGCTGTTTTTACAGTTATAATCTGAGTTTCTGTGCAAGACTCAACTTGTTAGAGAGCTTTATATACAGCCAGCAGTTGTTCCATAATGGTGTACTTAGCCTCTGCTCCCTTCCTCGTCTGTAACCAAAATCCAATGGGTTGTTTTTACCATAGATCCCAACTCTTACCTTCAGTACTTCGAGTTACTTTTAATATATAAGGGTGTTGGGGCAGGGGAGTACAGAGGGCCTTGGCCTGTGAGACTAGGAGTTTGGCTTGCTCGAATGCCTTTTGCTCTTTATCTCCCCAGTCCCAAGTTTTCCCTTGTTTTATGAGAATGTATGAAGGTCTGAGGACTTGGGCTAAATGTGGTATAAATATCCTCCAGTAATCTAGAAGTCCTATGAAAATGTTCCGCTATTTAACTGTGGTAAGAACAGGTCGTTGTAAAATTTTTTCTATTACTTTATCTGTAATATGGGTCTTACCCAACCAGGTGACACCCAAGAATTTTACTACTACCCCAGGCCCTTGAATCTTGTTTGGATTGACTTCCCATACTCTAGCTTTTTACCCATCCAGGACAATAGCCAAAAGAATCAGAGGTTAACATAACATCATCAATGTAATGAAATAAGGTAACAGTTGATGGCAAGACAATTGTTGAAAGATCCCCGCCACCATCCCATGGCAGATGGTGGGACTACATAAATATCCTTGGGATAAAACAGTGATGGTCCATTGTTGGTCTCCCAACATGAAAGCAAATTGATCTTGAGACTGTGAGTCTAAAGGAGTGCTGATGAAAGCATTTGCATGATCTAACACAGTATGAGCAGTTCTCAATTTAGCAACTAGCTGATCAAGTAATTTGGTGATATTGGGAACTGCCCCGTGTATCAATGAACAACTTTAATTCTCTGTAATCCACTGTCATTCTCCAAGTGCCATCTGACTTTTTCACTGGCCATACAGGGCTATTGAAAAGAGTTCGGACTGGTCATATAATCTGTACTCTGGCCAATTCTTTGGCTGTGTCCATTATTTCCTGATATCCTCCTGGGAAGCAGTATTGTTTTATGTGCACAATGTACTGTGTGATTGGTTTCCATTTAGCCTAACCTTGTAAAGCAGCTTTGACCACTGGCACCCACTCATAGGTGGAATTCCCCAACAGTGCTATGCAAAGTGTGGCCCATCAAAACATCAACACTGAGGATGTTTTCTTGTTGGGGAGATATATGCACTACATATTTTCTAGGGGATAGTTGCCCACCCAGAGAATAAGACACATCTGTCTTACTTTTATGGCAGAGTTGTCATAGCAGTCAACTGTGACCCAATGCTCTTGATGTTTTTCAGGATTGTCATAAATTAGGGTGCATTCAGCACCTGTATTTACTAATACCTATGCTTTTTTGTTCGTTATGGGGTGTCCAATTAATGGTGAGCTCCACATCTGGCCTCCAGGCACCTTGTGGGGCTCACACCTGTGGGCAACCTTGGTCTCCCTGTCAGAGAAAGGGTGCTGGGGAGGTCCACCCTATGAGATTAGTTTCTGATGGAGCTAATGGCACTATGGTCACCCCATCTTCAGGGCTAGCTAGTTTGGTAAATTGCTCTTCAGGCTTTAAGGTTTTTCATAAATCAACTAGCACAACATTTGGTTTCTTATCTATGTCTTCCCGAGCCATGCCTACTTCCAAAAGATCAGCCCACATTTGCTTAAGAGTTACTTTACTGGGACCCTTAGCCATGTGTATGGGTCCCCAATAAAGCTGTTCTCCTTTCATGTTTTTTATCTTTTGTCTTTTCATTATCTTTCTTACTTGATCTTTATTTCTGTCTAAATAACTCAAATCAGCCATGGCTTCATGAACTGTATATATTTCTTGGGCCACTAATAGGCTTAAAGGGGCTACCAGAGCACCATGCCATTCTCTAGGTCCAAAATTTATAATTTTCTTCCTAATTTCTCTTGTAAACATGGTACGGTACAGTCAGGCCCTGTAAAAGTCTGATCATGAATAGTGTCTCTCATTCCTAATTCCCATAGCATGGCCTGGTCTTCCTCTATAGCTCTGACACAGAGGGTGGGTTCAGGAGTTCTCCCTGTGTCATCCAAGTATCTCAACATATGAGAATCAGCCAGTCCATGAGAGAATGTGTTCTAAGCAAATTATGCAATTTTTGCCTTAAGGTGGGATTGGTGGTGATATTACTGTTTATCTGTTTCTTCCGTGGTTAGGCTGATCCCATCAGCCCCACTGTCCCATAACCCATACTATCCAGGTGGTAAGGGATTTCCTAGGTTGTTGCTGGAAAGTTTTTCCTAATTCAATTAATTCTCTGACAGAATATTCTCTAACAGTCATTCTTTCATCAATAGATCCACCATTTAGCACTTCTGGGATTTAGCTTTCCTCCCTATAAGAGACTGGACTCAGATTTTGGTTCTCTTCTTCAATAACTTCTAAATCAGTATCGCTATCCTCATCTTCCCAAAGGTTCCATGTTTTTGGAGATCAACATTTTCTAGCTAACATAGCCCAAACCCTTGGTCATGTTTGTTACAATCCCCTAATTTTAAGAAAGAACAGACCAGTGTCTCCATGTCTTCCTCCTTTTTATCTAGTTGCTCTGAGACACCTGTCACTGAAGTGGAGGTGGAAATCCACATAGCTCTTTCTAGTTGTAATTCTTCCTTCAACCTGCATATTTCTCTGTTGTACTCAGACAGTCTGCTGTAGCCAACTGTACCACCCATAACAATGGCCAGCCGTCTGCTGTGGTAGTATGCTTACTATCTTTGTTAAATTTCATAATCTTTTGTTCTTGAAATACATTTTCCATTCCTTTTAGCATTTTGGGGGCATACCCATACACATGTGGAGGTCTGCAACAATCAAGCAATCAGGCAACCCCTCCCCACATTAAGGTAGACGTCCGCTCCAGGATTTCCGCCTGTGGGTTCCCCACCCCGGCTCATACTTTGGTCTGACAAATCCTGACAACTTGGCCAATTGTTCTGAGTATAGCGAAGAGGTGTATAAAACGATAGCTTTCCGCTGAACTGAGAGGGATACATCAGACAAAAGAACGACTCGGATAAGTCCATCATGGCGAGTAAATGAGCACTTATTAGGAGGCTTATATGCATTCCTCATCCTTGGCAGTGGTAGGAGAGGCAAGAGTTCTGAACTCAATTGTCTGCATCTACCGAGAAGTTGGTAGGTCTTTTATTGTGGCATAAGCATAACTCTAAAATAATGCAGCATTTTGCTCAAGATTAAAGGTTCATACATTTAAAGGTGTTTATCAAGGCATGCAAGGGTGTGCATGTCTTCTACAGTATGTTTCTTTGATTATGATCAAAGAAACAGATGTTTGTATTGTTTACGCAAGGAAGAAAAGGTCAGATAGTTACAGTTTTACTGACTTTAAGATCTGCTTATTCTTGGGCAATTGTTTCCTGAAGTATGTCTTGTAACGAGCTGAATCTAGCTTATGGTTTAATTTAAGGAAAGAGCAATAAGAGTTGGAAGATGCTAAGTTACCTGTGTGGTAAGTGAGAAAGTGAGAGTTGCAAGAAGCAGTTATCAGCTCAACATAAATCAATTCAGTTCAACAAATACTTATAGAATGCCTGTTATGTGCCAGGAACTCTTTTGAGCACGGGAGATTAATATCAAAACAGACAAAATCCATGCTCTCATAGAGTTTACATTCTTGTAAGAGAGATAGACAATAATACACAAATATATAATACTTTAAGTGATGAAGTGATGAAGAGAGAAAGAAAAATTAAGCAACAAGCAATTAAAAATGTAATTTTGAAAGGTTACCAAATACAATTGCATCAAAAAGCATCAAATACCTAGGAATAAATCTAGCAAAAGATGTGCATAACTTGGCTTGGTTATTGTGTCCAATTGTTTGGTCAGGCAAACACTGGCCTGACTGATACTGTGAAGGTATTTCATAGATAGATTTGTATCTATAGTCATTTGATTGCATTTACAGCTGATTTTATCTATAGTCAACAAAGTAGATTGTCCTTAGCAATGAGGGAAGCCTCCTCATCCAATCAGCTAGAGATCTTAAAAGCCAAACTAAGATTTCAGAAGTCAGAAAGAAGAATTTATGTCCCTACTTCAGCCAGCCAACTTCTCCTGGAGAATTCAATTCCACCGTCATCAGAGTTTCCAACTTGCAGCCTGCCCTAAGGAATTCAAACTTGCCAATCACCATGGTCATGTGAACCAAATTCTTTTTTTTTTTTTTTTTTTTTTTAGGAGGCACTGGAAACCGAACCCAGGACCTCCCATGTGACATGGGAAGCAGGCACTCAACCGCTTGAGCCACATCCACTCCCCGCCCAATTCTTATGATAAGTCTCCTGTTGGTTCTGTTTCTCTGGAGAACCCTGAATAATAAAAGACTTCTACACAGAAAACTACAAGTCATTAGTGACAGAAAAATAAAAAGACTTAAACAAATGAAAGGATTTGTCATGTTTGTGGATTAAAATCTAAATATTATAAAGATGTCAAATTTCCTCAAAAAATTTATCTATAGATTCAATGTAATAACAATAAAAAATTTAGTGGTATGTGTGTGGATGTAACTGACATGCTGGTACTAAAATCATATATGGAAATGCAAAGGTCCAAAGGACCCAAGACAGCCTAAAAGAATAATGAAGAGAACTTACTCTACCAGATTTCAAGACTTATTATAAAGCCACAATAAATAAGACATTGTAGTATTTTTGCCAAATGGATATACCAGTGGAATAGAATAGAAAGTCTAGAAACGAACCCACATGTGCATTGGTACTTTATTTATGACAAAGGCAACCCACAGAAAAGTAGGGAAATGCTGAGTCAATCGGATATTAATTGTAACAAAAATGATGACCCATACAAAAAACAATTCCAGGTTGATTGTAGATCTTAATACTAAAAAAATAAATAAATAAGGCTTCTAGAAGATAACATAGGAGAATATCTTCATGACTTTGGTACAGGCAAAGATTTAAGCAGGACTAAAAATAACTAAAGATAAAAGAAATAATTAATAAATTGAATTAAATTAGGGTACTGTTAAGAGAGTGAAAAGGCAAGCCACAGAATGGGAAAAGATATTTGCAATCTCTAAAATTTAAAAGACCCTATACCTAGAATATAAAAAAGAACACCTATATATAGGAAAAAGACAGACCATGCCAATTTTTTAATAGGTCCCCCCACAACCCCGAGATGGCTCCCTCCTCTGTTTGCTCATCGTTTGTGCTCATTGCTTGTTGTCTGTTTGGTTTGTTTTTTCTTTAGGAGACACCAGGAACTGAACCCTGGGACCTCCTGTGTGGAAGGCAGGCATTCAACTGCTTGAGCAACATCCACTCCTGATGACCCTCCAAAGAAGGGAGTAGCATGTAAAGACAGACATTTCACTGAAGAGAATGTCCAACTAGCCAAAAAAACATATTATAAAGTACTCAACCTCACTGGTCATCATGGAAAACAAAACTGCAATGAAATACCACTTCACAGTCACCAGAGTAAAAAATAATTTTTTTAAAAAAAGCAAAACAAAAACATTGTACCAAAAGTTGATGAGAAGATGAATAAACAGGAACTCTTATTCACTTCTAGTAGGAATACAAATTGATACAACCACTTTGGAAAATTCTTTGGCAATATCTTCTAAAGCTAAACATATGCATACATTTAGACCCAGCAATTTCACTCCTACATATTACCCAACAAAAATGTAGGCATGTGAACCCCAAGAAACTACACAAGAATGTTCACAGAAGCATTGTTCACAATTGCTCAAAACTGGAAGCAAGTCAAATGTTCATCAGTGGTAAATGGATCAATAAATTGTGATATAGTCATACAATGGAATATTATACAGCAATGAAAAGGAACAAACTACTGCTATACCAAAAATATGTTTGAATCTCATAGACATTGTTGAGTGAAAGAAGATATACAGAAAAGAGAACTTTACCTAATAGTTTCATTAATATAAATAGAAATAATCTATGGTTTTATAAATCGAGACAATGGTTATTCTATGGGGGTTTTTACAGAATGGAAAGGGGCATGAAGGGGACTTCTGCAATGTTGTTCAAGTTGTGCATTTTTCTAAATGTATCTTATACTTCAATAAAATGGAATAATTAAAACAAAACAAAAAATAAGCTCCAGGGCATGGTCAAGTTTCTTAGAGTATCCTGAGAGGGGTTAGGGTGAAAAGAGGGCACTGAATGTAGGTGAGAAAGTTGGAGAGCCCTACAGTAATGAGGTGGGAGACTGGGAACCCAGAAAGAAAGACAACCAATAAGAAATTCATGGTAGCTGGGTTTCCTAAGAGTTGCTGGCTTTTTTTTTCAACTTGGGAAAATATAATATTCATTTGAAAGTTTTTTCTGTGTTGTTCTTTACTCTTACCTCTCTGAGACCCCATCCCCACCCTAACTTTATTGTTCCCAAACCATCTGTAAAGTTTACAACATCCCAAAAAAAGGTAGTAAACAAGATAGGGGAAGCGAGTGGCTATGCTATTTGGGGACAGGCATCCCAAAGGATAAAGAACAAAAGCAGAGAGGGAGAAGAGCAATAAATGCAAAAACTCCAAGAAAAGATGTGCTGGGTGAATTCAAGAACCAGCAAGGAAACTAGCTTGTCTGAAGCCGAAAAACATTGTAGGCAATGAGATCAGAGAATAGGCAGGACTCAGATGATGCTGGCCTTTATGGGTCATGGGTTTTACTGGATTTTTCTCTGTGTGAGGTAGGAAGCCATTACAGACAGGGTTTTGAGCAGAGAAATGACATAATGCAAGTCAAGTTTTGAATGGATCACTCCAGTTGCTGTGGGAAAAATAGAGAGAAGAAAGGCAAGGATGGGCACATGGAGAACAGTTAGGAGGCTACTTTCTAAGAGAGAAATGATGCTGGCTTGGATCAGGGTGGTGGAAGTGGGGAGATGTTGATTTTGGCTGTATTTTGAAAGTTTGGAAAGAGATTGGACAAAGGGTATGAGGGAAAGAGAGACATCAGAGAATGCCTCAAGAAAGAACTTCCTATCTCAGAGAGCTGTCAGACCATCAAAAGAGCTTCTCCATGATGCAGTCCTTCCAGTGGACACAGTTATTTCTTCCACAGGACCTTTGCATTGACTTCCTCCAGTCTAAATGCTCTTCTGCCTCTAGCTTACCTGCCAAGCAAGCTCCTAAGGAGATTTCTGCCTTAAGAGGAGATGAGCCCAGGTCACCTCTAAGATATCTCATGCACCAAATATTCTTGAACCATAAGGCAATCAGACCATGACTCATGAATTTTCAGGCTAAATGGTATTAAATTGGCAGGCACCAATATAGGTGCAACGTACATTTCTTATATCACAGTAACTTTTTACTGCCAGGGACTCCATGTACCTTTTTCATCACATATGCATTTTAACACTGGTCAAAACAGGTTAAAGTGAACAGCACAGGCAGCTGCCCTGGGAGGAAACAGATGCCACACAAAGTGCCTCCTGGGGATGGGGAAGGGTGATACAGGGAAGAAAGGAGGGGCGGCCCTGGCATTTTGGCCCTCAGGGATAGTTACGAGTAGAGGCTACACCAGAAGAACCTATAATTAGAGAGTCAATGATTGAATTGTAAACAAACACCCTAAAATTTTCAAATCTCCAAAATTTCTTCTTCAAAACCATTATGGGGTGGGGGAAGAATCTGCTAGTGCTTGTAAATTATACACAGTGGCACTGATATAGCTCAAAGCTTGCTTGGAACTTTCTTTTGGTATTTGTCCTCAGAGAGATTTAATGTAAATGACTCCAAAACTGTCTCAGGCTCTCCAGTAGTCAGATCCCTAGGAAGGTCCACTATCAAGAATCCCAGATTCTCCCAGTTACCAGGAATTTTAGAAAGTCCTAGCCTATCTGGTGTTTGACACCACCTGTGCCCCCTTCCCCCTGCATCGTTCCTGGCAAGCAGGCATGTAACCTCTGCTTCAATCCCTGTGTGAAGGGCATACCTCAGCATTACCCCAAAGCAGTACTTCATCTTCTTCCCAGACAGCTCTGATTATCAGAAAGTTATCATTCATTTCTAACTGAAATTTACCTCACCACACCTTCCATTCACTGTTCATAGTAGAGTTTGGGTCAGTACTTCCCAAATTTCAGGCATCTATGTACCATCTCCATGACTTTACCATGTCTAAATACCATGAGTCCTATTAGCTCCTTAATACATTTCTTTCAAACTACCCAATTTTCTCACTTGAATAAATTTATTTTAAAAGGAAACGACATCACCTTGTATGTGGAAATCATATTAATTGCCATAATTAGAAAATAACAGCATACATATTTTCAAGGAAGAGAAAGTGATGATATTAAACTCTACTTAAAACTGTTGCCCAGCAAAGAGTCTGAGAAACACTTTCTCTTAGTTAAAATGAACATAGCAAGTGTTAGAGAGGTATAAAGACAAAGCACTACACAAAAAAAATACTTCTTCCTTGACAGAATCCACAGAATCAAGAGAACTGAATAGGACATAACTTTTTTTCATTGTGTGATTCAATGTTGTTTAATGTCACTGTCCATGTACCACTCAATACCACCTCTTGTACCTCCAATGGAAGATATACACTGTGGGACACACCTAGGAAGGAGTTGAGCACGTGGGCTGTGGGTAAGCTGATCAGGTTCAGGTCTTGACTCTTCCACTTCCTAGCTGCCCCACCCTGGATATGTTATTAAATTTCTATAAGGATCAGTTTCTTCATCTTTATGGAAGTAATCTTAGCCCTTCAGAATAACTGTTTAAAGGACAGTGCCCAGATTTGAATATTATGCTCAGGTATGAGGTGACCATTGAAGAATATTAACTCAGCCTAAGACCCTTTGGGTAATGACAAAGGTGTGTTTGTAGCCAACTAACATCTCTGATGACATTTTGATATGTACCACTACTGAAAACAAATCCCCCCGTTGTGAACTTATATTACTGGGCATTTGGGCCTGAGGGAGAACCTTGAATTTATTCCTCTTTTTTTCCCCTTTGTCTCCTCTACATCACAAAGCATTGTAATAAGCATGTAATAGGCATTTATTTCATGTCTTCTTTAATTTTTAAAAGCAGATATAAATTAGAAATTCATAACTAGTTATATATAATGTATTAAGAGGAAATTATTAAATAATTTATCATATATAGAGCATTTTTTCAAAGACACTTGGAAATTTATGCTTTATGTTTGCTTCTAGAAATATTTTTTGCCACTTAGAAATATATATATTTATATAGTATATGTTCTTATATATAATATATATTCTTAAAATATATAAGGATATATATATATACACACACGTATATATTCTTTTAAAAAATAGTTACCTGGACCATGGTTGGGGGTAATAGTCTGATGATATTATCTCATAATCTGTAACAAATGTTCTACCATGGTGTGGTGTGTTGGTGAAGAGGTGTTGTATGGGAATTCTACACATGTGCATGATTGTTTTGTAAGTTCACAGCTTCTGTAATAAAAATATAATAAAAAAAATAATAGGGTGGGTTAGGGGGAAAATACACCAAATGTAAGGTATGGACTATAGTTAGTAGTAATATTTTGACAATATTATTTCATAATTTGTAACAAGTGTTTCACAACAATGCAAGGTGTTGGTGGTGGGGTTATGTATGGGACCCCTGTATGATGTCATGAATGTTTGTTTTGTAAGGTCACAACTTTTACTATATACTTATTGTTTATATATGTTCATGTATGAAAGATAGACTTCAATAAAATTTTTTAAAAA
The DNA here is from genome assembly GCA_026826555.1 of Tolypeutes matacus. Taxonomy (NCBI): domain Eukaryota; kingdom Metazoa; phylum Chordata; class Mammalia; order Cingulata; family Chlamyphoridae; genus Tolypeutes; species Tolypeutes matacus. The sequence goes on from JAKSZT010053887.1 coordinate 26,523,971, forward strand.
GTTACCACTGACCTAAAGATAGAGATCAATCATTAGGGTTTTTGTTTGTTTGCTTTGTTTTTTTAAAACAAACTCTCCAACTTTCTCCCTTCTTTCCATCGCCTTTCCCGTGGTAACCTCTAACTTGCTTTCTATCTCTGAAAATTTGCTATCTCATTATCTCTTTTAAGTGATATCATGCAATTTTTGTTCTTGTGTGTCTTCCTTATATCCCTGAGCATGTTTTTGAGGTTCTTCCATGCTGCATCAAGTCTCTTAACTTCATTTTTTTCTTATGGCTGAATAATATTCCATACTGTGAATGTACCACGTTTTGTTTAACCATTCATTTTTGATGGACACTTGAGTTGTTTCCAGCTTTAAGCTATTGTATTACTCTTATAAACATTGGTGTACAAATATCTGTTTGTGACCCTGTTTTCAATTTCTTTGGATATATACCTAGAAGTGGGATTTCTGGGTCAAATGGTAATTCTATATTTAACTTTTGAGGGACCACCATATTGCTTTCCACTGTGGCTGCACCAGTTTACATTCCCACCAACAATGCACTAGAATTCCAATTTCTCTGCATTTTCACCAACACTTATTTTATATTTAAAAAATGATAGGCATCCTTGTGGGTGTGAAATAGTATCTCATTGTGGTTTTAATTTATATTTCCCTAATGGCTGATGATGTTGAGCATCTTGTCATGGGTTTATTGGCCATTTGTATATCTTCTTTGGAGAAATGTCTGTCAAGTCCTTTGCCCATTTTTTAATTGATTTGTCTTTTCATTGTTGCATTGTAAAAGTTCTTTATATATTCCGGAGATTAAACCCTTCTCTGATATATGATTTGCAAGTATTTTCTCCCATTATATAGGTTGTTTTTTTCACTTTATTGATGATGTCCTTTGATGCACAAAATTTTTAAATTTTGATGAAATCAAATTTGTTTATTGTTTCTTTTGTACATTTATTCTTATTAAATAGATACTTTCCTTAATTTTAACCTGGTGCTTGAACATTTGCCCAATTCCTTTTCCTACCTTGCATACGCAGGCAGGGAAAGGAAGCCAAATGGGCAGAACTGGACTATGATCAGTTTGAGTTTGTGTTCCTTTGAAGAAAGGAAATGGAAACTTTTTGCTGAGTATCCACTAAATAGCAGGTATGGTACTTGAATATCTCATTTAGCACTCTTAAGAAACACTTCAAGGTAGCTGTTATCCCTGTTTCACAGACATGAAAACTGCATTTTTATATGACACTAAGCACGGTAACTATGCAGTTTTCACTTTTTTGCTTAATATTATTTTGTACACACTTTATCATGTTGCTTCATATTTTCTTTTTTTTTTTTTTCCTTTAAATACTCCCCCCTTGTTCTCTTTAGAGTTACTCCTATCTTGATATTGATCATTTTATTTTTTTATGTTTATCATTTTAAAGGTTGTATAATATCCCATTATGTTATTCTACCATAATTTATTTAACTGATTTCCTATTGTTGACAGTTTGGCTTTGTTTGTTTGCTTTTTATGGTTTTAAAAATCATTAGTTTCTGTAATAAACGATCCTGCTGTAAACATCTCTCTGCACATGAGCATTATTTTGTTATGGAAATTTCCCTGAGTGGAATTATTGCATCAAAGGGGATAATACTTTTTATGGCTCTTTATAGAGATTAGCAAATTGCCCACCCAAGGGACTATGCTTTGTTTGAAGATAAAAAGCAAAAACTGGTTTTCTACTAAAAAATTAATTTTCCACTTATAAACTATTCGAGTGCGTGATAGGTGGCAGGCGCCGTGCCAGGGGCTGAAGACAGTGATGAGCAAGGCCGAGCCCCGGCCTTCAAGGAGCGCAGCAAGGTTGGGTGGATAGAGGAGACGACACGCAACAGGCGCCTGCGGCCAGCCGGGGAGAGCCGCGCGCCCTTTTGGGAAGAGTGGAAGGAGGGAGCTGTTTGCGAGCACCGGGAAGGTCTCGAGGCATAGGCGACGCTTGGCCAGAGTCTTGCAGAATGAGTAAGGGTTTTGGCACGGAATCTATATTTATATTACTGTGATTTTCTGGCCTTTTAACAGAAAAAAGTTTCCCACTCTTGGCACCGTGAACATTGACGGCGTCGCAAGTCCCCAAAGTCGTAAGTCTCTTTCCATCATTTCCAAGGAGGAGGGGTGAGGAGATCTCCCCGACCTCAGGAGCAGGATCTGGGGGTCGGGGAGCGCCCGGGACGGCATCGAAGAAAGCAGCCGATTACCTGAGCGCCGGGCCGGCCGTCTCCCCGGGGACCAAACTCGAGAACGGTTCCCGGGGGGAAGGGAAGGCGTAGCCGGGGTGCAGCTCTGGCGGAGTCTACTCAGCTCGGTCAGGGTGGGCTGCGAGGCGGTGAGGGGACCAGGGCTGCTCGGGGCGGGGGGTTGGAGCGCAGCCGGCGAGTGGGCTTCGAGGGGAGATGGGCTCGGCAGTCGGGGACCCCGCGACAGGCGGGCGGGGAGCTCTAGGGGGGCGGAGCTCCGGGACCGCCGCCTCCGCTGTAGCCCGGAGGGTCTGTGGGGGCTGCTTTGGTCCGATATGAGCACGGGCGCCAGGAGCGCCCGGGAACCCAGCACGCCTCTTCAAGACCGTGATCTTGGCATCGGGGAGCGGGTCCCGCGCGCCGCCCTGAGCTCAGCCCGAGCCCATCCTCTCGGAGACCCACAACCGAAGGGCCGGCTAGGGAGGGACGCCCGGGCCAGAGCGCCAGGTAGGACCGAGGTACGCGAGGAGGGAGGGCGGGAAGCGCCTGCAGTGGTGGAGGGGCCCTGGCATGGTTTGGGGATCACGGACTCGGAGACAAAACAAGGGGCGCAAGCCGGGGGCAGCTTGGACCTGGAAGCACTGGGCTAGGGGTGGGAGGGCCTTGGCAGTTCAGTTACTCCCAGAAGGGGCGGTGGGCAGCTAGCTCCTAGCGGATGAACGGGAGTGCGAGCTAAAACGGCTGCTTGTTTCTGCCTGTGACACGGTCAGAGAGAACTCTCATTCCGTGTGCTTACAGGGGAGCAGGCAGCTTTCTAGCGTGTGTGCATATGGGATGGGGGGCCACAGAGTTAGTACCGGTCCAACTGGGCCTCGAATCTCCTCGCAGGATCCCTGGTCCAAGATGCCTTTGGGACCTCGCCTCAGTGACACTAAATTATGGTGTCAGTCCGCAGACCCGATCTCCTGCCTCTATAGTCCTTGGTGGAGGGAGGGGAACGTATCAGATTGATGCAGTCTTTTTATTATTATTTTTAAATCATAGTTTTTAATATATATATAATATGTGCATATGAATACAAAAATTTACCTTCTATAGATAATGCCTATACTAGCATTAGTGTCTATTCGTGCCTTTGGTTTGGTTTCTTTGTTTGTGTGGTTGGTTGGTTGGTTGGTTGGTTGGTTGGTTGGTTTTTTCCCCAAAGATTGACTACTCTAGTTGTTCTGTTTCCTCCTTTCGATTCTTTATCCCACCTCCTGCCTAAAGAAAGTACCAGAAGAAAATGGCTTCTTGACTACTGCACATCCCTTAATCTCTAGTGTCTTGGTTCACACCTCCTTTGGGGCCTCCTGTCTTTCACCACGGTGGCCCTGGGGATAGGGACCCAGTGATAAGTCTGTTTTGCCTTAACTCTCCCAGTGATCCAAAGTAAAGAACTTTGGAGAAGAGACTGTCAAGTCTATACCCACTTGTTCTTTCTCCTAAATGGAGTTTAATGCATGCATTTAATGGACTCCAAGTACAGTTTAAGTAGAGTCAGGCACTGAGAGAAATTAATAAAGTATGTTTCCTGAAATGCTCTAGATTTCCACAAATCAACACCTCACTAAATCCAGTCCCATAAAGATGAACTTCCTTCCATTACTACCTCCCTACCCACCAGGACCAACAGAGTGGCAAGCAATAGGCTTTTCCCTCTGTAGGAACCTGGGAGGTTTTATATCTGCCTCCCAACAGCCCTGTGAAGGAGCTTAGTAACAAAGCTTTGATGGAATGTAGAAGAGGGGACAAGAGTAGAACAGGGAAGTACAAGGAGAGGAACAGACCGAGACTCAGGCACAGAAAAGAAGACTCTCGGAGTCGAAGGCCCTGGGAGAGTTGTCATTTAGTAATATCCGCTAGATAATTTTGCTAAAAGAGCATACTTGTGAGTTACTTTTTGCTAACAATAAGCACAATCAACTGTTTTCCAAGACTGTCTATGCAAGGCCAGAACTGGTTTAGAAGTAGAAAAAGAAATCAGCAAATCAATCCATTTTTAGTCTATATGTTAAAAGAGGTGGTTTAAATTATTTTTACTGAATTAACAGGTTCTTTTAGAGTTGTGAAGACTTTTAAAAATAACCTTATAGTTACTCTAGTCAACATGTTTCCATTTATTTTATTTTGATCATTTTTTCATGTTGCATGACTGTGCCCTCAATCCCATACTTGACAGAAAGTTCAGGTTGGTTGGAAGCTGGCACTTCTAAGAAGCCTTTTGGAATTGGGGGTTGGGGCAAATTAGAAAATAAGGACTGATCCTTGTGATAGGGTACAGGGATAATAAAGAGGAATGGGTTGAGTATACAAATTTAAGACTGGTAAGGAATTGAGAATTATTCTTAAGGGAACAGAGCAATGAGTAAGAGGTGAAAGAATCAATCATCATTCAAGCATTCATTCATTCATTCTTTCTTTCACATTTTTATAGTGCCTTGCTGTATGTCAATCACTGGAGACAAAATGGTGAATAAAGCCAGGCAAGTTCCCTGTTCTCCTGGAGCTTACAGATGGTTTAGGGGAGCAAATGTTAGTAAAATAGCTAAATATTGAATATGTAATTGCAAACCAAGGTATGGTCTCTAAAAGAAGTAAAGTTCTTTGAAGGGTGTAGAGAGACTGTACCACAAGAACAGGGAAGGCTTTCCCAAGGAGTCCTCTTTGAGCTTAAATTCAAGGGTGGGTGGGAAGGAGGGGATATATTTTGAGATAGGCTCCAAATCTAACAGTTAGAAATCACAGTTGGCTGCAAGTAATCAAGAAGCCTGGCTGCCACACACCATTTGCCATATTGGGTGTGCACTTGTACAGAGTTGGCATTTCTAGCATTTTGGGAAAAGAGGCATTATTACCACAGCATTGTTTGTATTGTCTTGAGTTGTCATAGCATGCCATTGCTGTTATTTTTGCCTTTAAAAATTAAGTGTTTAGATTAACTTTATATTTATCAGTTTATTTTATTGTACACAATAAAACGCATGCATTGCAATTCACGTGTGAATCATCCATACTCCCATTGCTAAGGTAGATATGTGTATAATCCCAATACCAACTTTGGCTTGTGCTGTGACGGTTCCTTGTTATCACTGAGTAATGTCCCAGATGAAAACAGATGTTGCAGGTGGACTGCAGTATCTTCTCCCTCTGTTCCACTACTCTAATCGGGAGGTTGCCAAAATTTTTAGTTACCCTAATGCTGCATGTACCTCTTCAAAGTGTCATGTATAGCCCATAGATAAAGAAAGAAAAACATTACTAAGTGCAAGAAAAAGTACAAGATATCTCACAGTGTAGTAGCATGGGGTGCTCTAACCAAGCAACATATTTCATTAGCAAATAAATATTTTCATTCATTCAGCTTTATTTGCAGTAAACCTTCCATATGCCCAGCACTGTGCTAGATACTACAGAAAAAATGGATTAGTAAGACACAGTCCCAGCATTGAAGGAGCGCAGATGTCTAAGAAGGGGTGCTATACTCATCTATGCAAGGGTAGTAAAGTCTTGTGGTTGCTGTAATGGCAGCATAAACAGGGTACAGTGATGCACAAGGGAGGGGAGTGGTCAATTCTACCAAAGGGAGGAAGGCTCAGGAAAGGGTTTACTGGACATAACGCTTGAGTTGAATCCTGAAAAATGATATGTTCCACCAAATAGACAAAGAGGAGGGGTTATTATAAGAGAGAGACTAATGTGAGAACAAAACCAAACAAAAACAATCAAAACAACAGAAATTGAGGTGTGAAACAGCATGTCAAGTTCTGGGACCTGCAAGTGGCTGGAAGAGCTGAAACATAAAGAGCATTTGGAGATGTGGCTGGAGAAATGGACAGGCCAGGTCACAGAGGGCCTGCATGCCATCATGTGGATAGCATGGTGGTTAAAGTATGGACTCTGGGGTCATACAGACAGAGGGTTGAGTCATGGCTCTGCCACTTGGTGGCTGTGAGCCCTCAGTCAAGGGACTTAGCTTCAGTAAGTAATCGTCATGGTGATGTACCTCTCTGATAGAGTTGCTGCAGGGATTGACATAAAGCCTACAGAAGTGCATCCCAGTACCTGGCACAGAGTATGCACTCAGTAATTGCTAGCATTTTTGTTTAGAGTGCTTGGATACTGGGTTGAAGGGGAGTAAGTTTGGAGCAGAGCGGTTATAAAGATATCAGACAGTATGATGATGGCCCGTGGCAGTGGCCATGAAGAGAAGGATCCAGATGCTTGAGATGTCTCTGAGGTGGAATCCACAGAACTCAGTTACCTGCTAGATGTGGGCAGTGAGGTAGAAGATGGGGAAGAATGATGCCTCAGATTCTGGTCTGTCATGCTTTGGCTCTATGATCCAAGTGACTTCAGGATAAATGAAAGAAAGGTGGCAATCCATGACAATCCTAGGGACTTGGGGATCAGAAATCTGGGAAGTACATAAGTTCCGAGGGCTTAATGGTTGATACCAAAAAGAGCTGTCTTTCAGATTCTGAAGACCTTGTGACAACTTCTTTGTCATGAAATAAAATTGGATCAAGAAGATCTTGTTGACTAAGCTATATTAGTCAGGGTTCTCTAGGGAAACAGAATCAACAAGAGATATCTGTAAATAGTATAAGATTTTATAAATTTCTCTCAGGTGACAGTGAGGATGCACAAGTCCAAATTCCGCAGTCAGGCTGCAAACCAGGGTCTCCGATGAAGGTCCTTGATGAGTTCCCAGGAGTCTCTCTCTTTGTCTCTGGCTCTGTCTCTGTCTCTGTCTCTCTCTCTCTCTCTGTCTCTCTCTGTCTTTCCCTCATTTCTGGGAGGATTTTGGTTCAGGATGAATAAACAATGGACTTTACTCATTTGCCAATGTCCTGAACTAGCACATTTCACCCTCACCCATGCCTGATAATTTTAGTTCAACTCTTTCCTGACACTAACTTGATTGAATTTTTTTCTCAGAAGTCTTTCCACAATCCAATAAGTACCTATCAAGGTGAGGTGCTTTATGAACTTTATTAAAGTCTGTGGGAATTAGAGGGATTAGGTGGTCCCTATTTTACAATGCAGTGCAGTCTTGGTAACCACATCATCCACTCATGAGACAAAAAATAGCCGAGACATATATGATGGTGTTTGTTGGAAGATTGCCAGGAGCTTTATTCCTTTTTTTTTTTTTTTTTTTTTTTTTTAACCAGGAGGTCCCGGGTCTTTATTCCTTTTTCATCACCATATGTGGATACTGGGAAATGCTGATTGCATGTGTACCATTCGGTTCAGTTGCTTTAAACCACTGAAATGAACAGATATTATAAGGCAGGGCCAAATGAATGAGATGGCAAAATATGAAATGAGGAAAACTAAGGTTTACCTCTGCAATGGACAGTCTGGAGCAGGGGTTCTTAACCAGGGGTGGGGTCTGTGGAAAGATTTCAGGGGGTCTGTGAGCTTGAATTGAAAAAAACAAAACAACTTATTATCTTTATTTTCTCTGTCCTCTAACTGAAATTTAGTATTTCTTTCACTTATGAATGTATGCAGTAGGTTACAGAAGTATTCATTTCATGTCACATTACCATTGTTGCGTATCTTGAAAACTCACTTACCTTCATCCATATAGACCCGATGCTAGTTGAGTGTCATAAAACTATCTGCTGCTGCATTCTGAGAGGGGTCCGTGGTTTTTATCTGTCTGGCAAAGGAGTCCGTGGAACAAAAAGGGTTAAGAACCCCTAGTCTAGAGTTTGGTTAAAAATGGAATTTCTATCTTTGTGACCTTGAGCAAAGTACTTCACCTTTTTACTGGTGGATATTCCCTTCATATCTATAAGACTGAGCTAATGTCTCCTTCAAAGGGTGATTGTAAGATGCAAATGAGCCATACATGGAAAGTGTTCAACAAAATACCTGCCATTTGCCAAGTGCTTAACTGGCCATACCCTTTGGCTCAGCTAGACCTGGAGGTCTTTCCTTATATTTAAAAAGCAGGAAGAATGCAAATTTCTTGGGTTAAGAAACCTGAATTGATTGGCTTTATGTGTTTCTCATCTATAATTGATTTTTCCCCTCTGTGGAAACCTGTTTTCCTCCACCCTCAGTGAATGCTTATCAGTGATGATGAGGGCAAAGGTAACATGATACCTGCAGAGAGGAATCTAATTTTAGCCATTCTTCTTCCACCAAGCAAATTAGTAACAAACAGAGAATGAAGTGAATTGACTTCTTTCTCCCATAATCTCTATTGGTGGAGTTATATGTTTCTTGCTTGTTTATTTGTTGTTTTTAAAGTAGAAAGAGGGAAAGAAGCTCAAAGGGACTGTAATGTTTCCCCAAAAAACTGAGAGTTGTTTGTCCTTAGGAAAAAGGTTTTTTTTCCCTCCTCTTAGTGGAAATTGGTGATAGAAAGAATTGTCACATCTTCCATATATTCTTTCTAAATATTCTATAATTCTGTAATTCAACAAGAATCAAGTGAACTATATGTTAGGCATTGAGTTGGCATCGGAGACTCCAAGATGCCAGCCGTGGCACTCAAGTTCTCCACCTTGGTGAGCTCTTGTCGAAGTGGGTGGGTAGGAAGGGGAAGGAGGTGCCACCTGTGGCTTCCAGCTATAAGCCAGCTGATCTGAGGAGCTGAGGGAGAGGGAAAGGGGACAGTGTGGAGAACGGAGAGGGGGCCTCCAAGCCTGTGTTCCCCTCCACAGCTTCAGACTCCTCGCCCACCAGCTTATGAGCTCCTTCAGGCCAAGATCCAAGTCTACTGAGAGACAGTACAGTATACTGGGTAAAAGCCTGACCTTGTATCCCAGCTCTCCAGCTTACTAGCTAAATTGTTTAACCAGTCTGTGCTCCAGTTTCCTTATCTACAATCTGGGTTGTTAATATTACCTACCTTGTTGGTTGTTAAAAGTTTTATATGAGCTAATACATATTGTTCAAACTCATCAAGGGCAGACAGCATGTTTCATTCAATGTTGAAACCCCAGAATCCATAGTGCCTCGTGCATTGGAAGAGCTGAATGAATCCATCAATGAATGAGTGAGTGAACAAATGAATTAACGAATGAACAAATCTAAATACGTAGACTGGTATAGTAGTCAGTGATTGACAGAGCAGTAACAGCCTAGATGTCTTTATTCCACTTACAACAACTATATTCTGCCACAGAAATATTAATGAGTTTAGTTATGGGATGCTGCTCCTGACCCCACTGAGGTAATACAATACATAAAAAAATAAAAAAAAAAATCTGAGTTCTTAAATACATATTACCCCAAGGGTTTGGGATAAGGGATTCTAGACTGCATTTATGAAAAACTTAGAACAGAACCTGGCATATAGTAATCACTATACTAGTGTTGTTTAAAATGGAATGGAATGGAATGGAATGGAATGGAATGGAATGGAATAAAATAGTATATCCATTTGGTGAACTATCAAACACACATACATATTTATATCCATCTAATGTTTTACGCACATATACACACATGCACACATACATGTGCACAGATAAAGGCTAGAATGAAATACAGCAATGTATTAACAGAGGTTATCTTTTGACAGGAATTAGGAGTAATTTTACTTTTTGCATTCTGGCTTCTAACCCAATAATACAGATATTTTTAAAATACTAAGTTTATGAGGGAGAGGGGGAAATATATGCCAGTGTAGAGTTTGGGTAGGTTGGTTCTGTCAAGATGTCTGAGCAGAATCAGCCCCTAGTGCAGGACCATTCTCTACCGTATTGGGTGAGCTACTTAAGCATTTAGTCTCCATTCACCAACCTACAAAGTGGTACTAATTACTCAGTACCTACTGCACAGGGTTATTCTGAGGAATAGCTGAGACAACATATGAAAAGCATCAGCACCCACTGGCAGCTTCCTACTCTTTCCTTTGCCTTTCCTACTTCTGTCTCTACTCTACTGACTGAAGAAAATGACCTGAATCCTGCAGAAAATACTTTAAAACCCAAAAGTCAGTTTTCAGTCAAATTATCAATGTGAAGAGGAGGTAAAAATCTTTAGCAAATTCTTTTTTATCTTTTTTAAAAGACCTTCAGAACCGGAATCTTCAAGTGTGGCTTTTTTTTTTTTTTTAATACTATATAGATGGAGTTATATAAAAAATATATATATATTTTAAAGATTTTATTTATTTATTCATTTATCCCCCCCTTGCTGCTTGTGCTCGCTGGGTCAGCTAACCACGCTGTGCGGGCGGGCTTGCCTTCACCAGGAGGCCCCAGGAACCGAACCCGGGGCCTCCCATATGGTAAACGGAAGCCCTACTGATTGAGCCACAGCTGCTTCCCATATAAAATATTTTGAAATAACTTATTGTAATCTAAATTGTTTTCAGTTACAAGTTTATTTAGTAGGCAAAGATTTTTTTAAGTTCCTTGAAAATATACATTTTTCTGTGCAAACATTTCCTTTCCACCCTGTATCTAACTTACTTTGAGGCCTCAGATTTTCCCTTTCCTCCTTATTTCCTATTTTTTGTCAGTATGTTCTTTACCCTTCTGATTATTTCCTTAGTTCTTTCACATTTCTGTGCATTTTGACATTTCTTTCAATAATTCCACTTTCCTTGCAGAATTTCCAAGATTCTCTTTATAAATCAATAACCCTCATGCACATGTAGAAAGTAATAATTTTGAGGTCAAGGCTAACTGGAGATCAGGTGTATCTATTTTGAACCAATTTCTTGGCCAAAAAATGTTTTCAAATCCTCCAGCCCAGGTCATTCAAACTTTAAGGTGGGAGGTATTGTTAACAAGGAGATTGCTGGGCTTCACCCCCAGAAACTCTGATTAGGTAGGTCTGGGTGGGGCCGAATGTCTGTAGTTCTTTCACACTCCCAGGTGACACTGGTGTCGCTGACCTTTTGGGTAGCACTGCTCTAGGTAGCACTGCTTTAATCTACCCCTTCTTTAATTATGACCCCTCACACTATCTTTTTTTTTTTTTTTTGAACCTTTTCATCTCTGAAAAATCTTTGATTTTTAAAATATTACATTCTCCTACCTTCTCATTTTTATGCTGTGCTTTTATTTCTAGGGATAGTAATAAAATAAGATTATCTATCACTTTTTGAGCATTTATCAGTAATTGTGTTAGTTCTTTATACATATTATCTTTTCATCCTTTCAAGAACCCTGAGAGGAGGATATTATTATCCTCCTTTTAGAGACTAGAAAACTGATGTCCTCGACCTCACAGTTCATAAGTGGTGAAACAAGTTCTCTTGGCCCTAAAGCTTTTTACTTTCCCTTTTACTGCCCTGCTCTTTTCATATGGTGGTACATGATCACTCAGTGTCCAGTCCGTGTGCTTTCTCAGCCCTGCCTCTGCTTCGTCCTGCCGAGTGCCCAATCTGGAACCCCCTCTCTCCTCATCAGCTATCCAGATCTGTCCCAGACTTATACTCTAGGAAGCTTCCCACCCCCACTACATCCTAGTTGTTCCTAGTTACGCATTTATTACGTGTTTGGTTTTGTTTTTTTATTTGTTTTTTTTCATACCGAGAGATTTTTTCTCCATAACTGGATTTGGAATACCTTTAAAGCAGGGCCCACCTCATGCATCTTCGGGTCCCCCATGGAACAGCCATGGTGGGCAGCTGATTGCCTCCTCCTGCCACTTGTCCTTTCCTACCGTGTTGAAATCAAGCCATACCAACAAGAAGGGGGAAAAAAAGGCTGGGTTTAGTCTTTCTTAAGCTCCTTCCCTGCATGGCAGCTATGTGTGGTTTGCTAGCGTTTGCCCTGTTGTCCCACACTGCCATGAGACCCTGCTCTTGGCAGAGAAGTACCAGAAACGTAACCCTGGGTTCTTCTTGAGGTCTTCCAGACACTCCTCTCGTCCTTCCATCTTTACTCAAATTCCATTTCTATTACTGTACTTCCCAGTACCACTCTGCATCCTTGTCTTCATCCAAGTCTATGCCAAGAGTTCTCACCTACCCATTCCCAGCTTGCACATTCATGCAGCTACTTCCCTCCCCCAAAATAAAATTCATTGAGCACCAGCATGGTGGGATATGAGACACAGGACTTTATTTGGTCACTTTCCTTATTTTATTATTCTCTCTCTCTTTCTCTTCCTTTTGCTCCTCGTCCCTCTCCCCTGCTCTTCCAAAGATATTTTAAGTACATGTCCTCCTATTATATTGGGGATGTTATCAACTCACTATGACAGCACCTAACTTACATGTCCCAAGGCTTTTCATCTTCCTTTTGTAATTTTTCCCAAACTTCTCATTATCTTCTTGCCCACAGAGCACCTGGGCCTCATGGCAAGGGGTGAGATTCCTCACAGAGCATTCATTTCCTCTGCCTATTTAGCATGAAAGTGATTGATGTGTTTGCCTTACAGGCTCAAGTAGCTACAATGCTGAACGGGCTCAACCACTATTAATGTAATTTTAGATTCGACTCGTTTTCTTGTTTGAAATCTTTTTCCTGGCCCATATTTGTGAATTAATTTTGTGGAGATCCTGATGTTTTCCTTCTGTGTCACCTGTCATCTGAACCCCTTCTCTTTGGTGCCTTATGCTATGTGCTGTTCTTGGAAGTTTTCATAGGGGAATTCTAAAAAAAAAAAAAAATCATTCTGAGACCATTTATTTAGTGTTTACAATGAATGTGTCAAGATTGTGCTAAGCATTTTTCATACATTCTAATTTTAATCCTATCAAACTTTAGGTAGGTGTTATCTGCATACAAATGTGGAAACTGGGTTTATTGAGGTTAAGTGACTTGCCTGACAGCCTTGATTCAAACCAAGGTCAAATAATTCCAAAGCCTATAGTCTAAATCTACTTCCTAGGAGCTTTTTTCTACCTTTTGAAAAATATAATGATATTTAGCAAAAACTTAGGAAAAGCACTCTCATATACTCTTTTTTTTTTTTTTTTTTTTTTTAAGATTTTATTTATTTATTCATTTATCCCCCCCTTGCTGCTTGTGCTCGCTGGGTCAGCTAACCACGCCGTGCGGGCGGGCCTGCCTTCACCAGGAGGCCCCGGGAACCGAACCCGAGGCCTCCCATATGGTAAACGGGAGCCCCACTGATTGAGCCACAGCCGCTTCCCTCTCATATACTCTTGTGAGAATATAAATGGTAACACCCTATCTGGAGGGCAATTTGGCAAAATATATTAAGACCTTTTAAAATGTTCTTACCCTCGAATCTAACAATTCCCATGCCTGAATTTATGCTAAGGAAATAATCACAAATATGTGCAAAGATGTAACCATAAGGAAGTTCAGTGCAGCAATAAACTTAACATTAATTATTTGAAATAGGTCTAGTGTTCAGCAGAAGGGAATCAGCCAAATAAAATATGAGACGGAGACAAATACAAAGTAGCAATTACAAATTACATGGAAAAAACATTAAAAAGGCACAGAAAGGGAAGCGGCTGTGGCTCAATCAGTAGGGCTCCCGTTTACCATATGGGAGGCCCCGGGTTCGGTTCCCGGGGCCTCCTGGTGAAGGCAGGCCCGCCCACACGGCGTGGTTAGCTGACCCAGCGAGCACAAGCAGCAAGGGGGGAATAAATGAATAAATAAATAAAATCTTTAAAAAAAAAAAAAAAAAGGCACAGAAATGTGTTTATAGTGTGGTTAACATACCATAGGATTCCAGATTAAATCCATTTTTGTGAAAGGAGATACTATGAAATAGATTTAAAGAGAAATGTACAGCTAGAGACGTACCTATACAGCTTGGAAAATGTTTTGAGAGATATATAAAAAAGTGTGAAGAGCAGTGAGAATAAGGGGAAGGAATTTTGACTTTTTTTTTTCTTTTTTATCTTTTTCCTCTATGCAATCATTACTTTAAAAAATTGATGTTTAGTTTTTCTTAAACTTTTTGTTCTTATTTTTTTTTATTAGAAAAATGTCTGTGTTGCTTGTTTTAATTTAACCTGTGAAGTCTTTAGAGCCCCATTTGGGTCATTTCCTCTGTTGATGTTTTATGCTGTGGACTCCCCTGGTGGCTCTCTTTGCCCATCCACCTATACTGCCCTGCTGAACTTGGGAAGAGCTGATCATGTGTGTTGGAAATATTTGCATGAAATCTAGCTCTTATTTGTCATTGTGTATCCTTGTGTGGTTTGGGTGAGTCATGGCTTGTTTGCTCAAAATCCTTGTCTTAGTCTAAACGAACCAAGTGTCCTCTCTACCTCCCTCCACTACCTGGTAATGTGAACCCCAGTAGCCCTTATTTTTTGACTCCCAGGTAGAAGCCTCACTCCCACTGGGAAGGAAATCCCACAAGTTTTTTAAATTATTATTATTATTACAAGATCTCTGACCATTGTTCATATTTACCAATGTTTCCATTTTATATTGGTAATTTCCCCCACAGACAAGCATTTCCACAGATGATAAGTTCTACCTCCCAGTCTCTTTAATAAATTTTTAAAATGCAGGTTTTCATTAGCTTTTACTCTTTAACCCAGTTGCTTTGGTTTCCTGACCAGGTTACCTTCCAACTACATTGTGCTGTTGACTCATAGCCATCTCCTATATTCCTCACATTGCTGTCCCTCCTTCCAGACTTCAAGGTGCAAATGCCTTTGTCCTTGCTTCAGCTTTCTGTTCTCCTCTCATTCCTTTGATCTTCTCTTTGCTGGCTTCCTTCATTGACCCCTTTTCATTCCCCATTTCTATTTCTACAGCTTCCACTTACCTGCCTCCCGTCTGTTTATATGATCCATAAACTGTGTCAACTGGTAATTCTTAGACAAATCATTGAAGCCTATGATTTGGGCCTTCCCTGAAGTTTTTTGTTGTTGTTATTGTGTTTATTGTGTTTTGGTTTTTTTTTAAGATCTTCTTTTGAAAACAGGTCTCATCACTTTTTTAAGAATAAATATATACATTTCTCAATTAAATGTAATGAATACATATAAAAATTTTTTTGAATCAAACAATATGTTATAAAATATATTTGGTTCATAGTAACACATTCATACAGTATTTGTCCTTTTGTGTCTGGCTTGCTTCGCTCAACATAATGTCCTCCAGGTTCATCCATGTTGTCATATGCTTTACGACTTCATTTCTTCTTACAGCTGCATAATATTCCATTGTGTGAATAGATCACAGTTTGTTTATCCATTCGTCTGTTGATGGACACCTGGGTTGTTTCCAGCTTTTGGCAATGATGAATAATGTGGCTATGAACATCGGTGTGCAGATGCTCATCACTTTTTGAATCCTGAGAGGGGTGAAGAGCTTTCCGACTCATAACTTTTTCAATTATAGAATGAACAGTTTAACCTCAGAAGATAAAATAACAAAGCAAAACATCATTAGCATTCCCTATTTAAAAAATAAAATATGGGTTAAAAAAACAGCAAGTTGTCTTTGTAAAGAGCAAATTATCCTTGACCAATTAAAAAAAATAGTAACACAACATCTCCACTTCTAGAAATGGATCCTAAGGAGAAATCAGACAAGAGTTAAAGAAGCATTTTTAAATATATTGACGGGGGTGGATGTAGCTCAAGCAGTTGAGCACCTGCTTCCCATATTGTCCACAATTTTTCTTTATATTTAATTTTTCGAAATGTGGACTAGAAAAATATATTCATGTATATTTATAAAATTGACCTGAATGAAGATATACAGACAAGGATTTATATGCTGCATTGCTGACTCAAATACAATGAGCAACATTCTACCCCCCTCCCCACCGAGGTGGCTCCTTTGTCTGTTTGCTTGCTGTTTTTTATTTTTTTTTACTCGTTGTTTGCATTCGTTTTCTGCTTGTTGTCTGTTTTGTTTTCTTTAGGAGGCACCGGGAACCAAACCCCGGACCTCCCATGTGGGAGATGGGCACACAACTACTTGAGCCACATTTGCACCCAATATAGGAGCTCTTTATATATTCTGGATGTTAATCCCTTTTCAGTTTCTGCTGCAACTGTCCTCTTCAAGTTTGTAGCTGGCCATTTCACTTTAGAGGATCTTTTCATGAACAGACCTTAATTTAATATAGTTGAATTTATCAATTTTTTCCTTTAATGGTTTTTTAAAAAACTTGTTTATGAAATATTTCCATACCTGAGGTTATAAAGGCATTTTCCTATGTTTTCTTCTAAATTTAAAAAAAATTTTGCCTACCACATTTAAATTTCAATCCATTTGTAATTGATTTTTGTGTATGATCTGTGTAGAGGTCCAAATTCATTTTTCCCACATATTAACTATTGTCCTAACATATTAGCTAATAGTCCAGCCTTTCTCCCACCAATACCCAATGCCATGTCTGTCAATTATTAAGGTACCATTTCTGAGTGAGTCTGTTTCTAGGCTCTCTGTTTTGTATCAAAGCTCTGTTTAGCTATCCCTGTAATTATCAAATGTCTTAACTATTCCAGCATAATATCAAGTTTTGCCAGCTGGTAGGGTGAATCCCCCTTCCATGTTGTTCTTCTTCAAGAGTATTGACTATCATTAGCCCTTTGTTCTTCCATATAAATTTTAGAATCAACTTGTCAAGTTATACACACACACACACATACAGCTGTTGGGATATTTATTTGAATTCTAATGTATCTAGAGATAATTTTGGGAGAACTGACATCCTAAATATTGAATTCTCCTATCCGTAAACATAGTAGAGGTCTTATTTCAGTCAGACAAAGGGGTGCTGATGCAAAGTACCAGAAATCTGTTGGCTTTTATAAATAGTCCAACTCAAGGTACCATAACAGGTACTTCCTCACCCAAAATCTGTTGCCACATCTTGAAGCAAGATGACAGGCGATGTCTGCGAGGGTTCAGGCTTCCTCTTTCCTCTTAAGGCTCTGCAGTCCTAGCTTCTTCCGATCTCCACTGTAGACAACCATAGGCCTCGCCTCTCTTCCTCTGGGGCTCATTTCTTTCCAGGCTCAGCTGCTCTGGTCTTTTTGCAAGGTCAGCTGTAACTATCAGGTTCATCTTTCTTCCCGGGGCAGCAGGATCCTGTTTGTCTTCTCTGTGTGTCTGCTTCTGTGTGAGAGTCTGTTTTATCTGCCCACCAAGGAGGCTGGCAACTCAACACTGAGTTGCATTCTAATGACATGGTTAAATCAAAGCCCTAATCTTTACATAATTTAATCAGACATCTCAGCTGAATCTAATACAATCAAAGGGTTATCACGCCCAGAGGAACAGACCAGGTTACAAACATAATCAATATCTCTTTTTGGAATTCATAAGTAGTATCAAACTGCCACAGGTCTCTCTTTCAATTTTCTTTAATGTCTTTCAATAATTTTTGTAATTTTCTTCATAAAGTTTTGCACACCTTTAGTTCGATTTATTCTTAATTCATTTTTGTTACTATTATAAATAGCATCTTTAACAAAGTATATATTTCTGTTATTGATGATAAATAGAAATGCAATTGGCATTTCCATACTTTATATCTGGCAAAACCCAGCTAAACTCTCTTATTAATTTTAATGATTTGTGTGTACATTTTCTAAGGTTATTATGTTATCTGCTATTAATAGTAATTTTATTTTTCTTTTCCAAACTTTACACATTTTGTATCTTTCTGTTATGTTATTAAACTGGCTAAACCACTGGGAAAATGTTAATGAGATCTGGTATTGGGGCATCATTGTGTTGTTGCTGACTTTAAAGGAAAGACCTTTAACATTTCCTTAAGTGTGGTCTTTGATTATTTTTATAGGCACCTGTTTCTATAGTAAGGAAGTTCACTTATACTCCCAGTTTATTAGGTTCTTACCATGAATGGATGTTGAATTTTTTTTTATAGGAAGTGCTGGGGGAATCCAAGACCTTGTACATGGGAAGCAGGTGCTCAACCATTGAGCTACATCTGCTCCCTGAATTTTATCAAATACTTTTCTCCCACATGGCAGCAGGCATTCAGGATTACTAACTTGCCCTATGTAGCCCTGGGTGGAAAGCATGTCCACCTGCTTCTTTTCCTCTAGCATGCAGTTGCCATATGCCAAGCACACCTTTCTTATATTTGGTCTGGATGAGCTAAACCCAGGTTTAGCCTTGGGAATGAAGCAAGGTTGCATGCAATTGATCCTGGGTACTTAGGCTAAACTTTAGTGGAGAAAAAATATCTACTGTGTAGTCCACCCTCAGTCACTAGAGTTTAACATTGGGGCTTGAGGCTGGTGGTGGCTTGGAGCTATGTACCTCAGAAAAACATGATCTTAAACTTAATCCATTTCTATGGGTATAAACCCATTGTAAGTAGGATCTTTTGATGAGGTTACTTCAGTTAAGGTGTGGCCCATCCCAACCAAGTTAAGAAACCTTATTACTAGAGTCCTTTAGAAGCAGAATGAAATTCAAAGAGAGAGAGAAAGCCATGGGAAGCAAGAAGCTGAATGTCAGTGGAACCCAAAAGAGAAGGGAAAGGCCAGGAGAGGCTGCCATGTGCATTGCCATGTGAGAGAGGAGCCCAGGGCCAAGGATCAGTGGCAGCCAGCCTCAGAATGCCAGTTTTGGGAAGAAAGCCTTGATTTGGACTTATCTTAGCCTCAAAACTCTGAGCTAATAAATTCCCAATGTTTAAGCCAACCCATTGCCTGGTATTTGCTTGAGCAGCCAAAGAAACTAAAACAGATTTTGGTTCCAGGAGTGGGACACTGCTATTGCAAATACCTGAAAATATGGAAACAACTTTGGAATTGGGAAATGGGCAGAGACTGGAAGAATTGTGAAGTATTTGATAGAAAAAGTCTAGATTGCTTTAAAGAGACTGTTGGTAGAAATATAGATGAGGCCTTAGAAGGAAATAATGAATGTGTTATTGGAAACTGGAGGAAAGGAGATCCTTGTTTTAGCGTGGCAGTCAACTTGGTGAAATTGAGTTCTGATATCAGATGAAAGGCGGAACTTGAAAGCAATGAACTTATATATTTAGCTGAGGAGATTTCCAAGCTAAGTATGGAAAATGCAGTCTGGTTTCTCTGTGCAGCTTATAGTAAAATCCAAGCGGAAAGGGATAAGCTGAAAACTGAACTCCTAAGCACAAAGAAATCAGAAATTGATTGTTTGGAAAATTCTCAGCCTGTCCAGATAGTGTTCTGAGAATCAGACCAGAAGCAGCTCGATCAGTGACCTCCCTGAGGTTTCAGGAAGTGAGTCTCCAGAGGACAGGATTCCTTGTGAGGGTTTAACTCAACATGGAACCAGTCAGCTCTTTCAAGGAAAGTCAGGATTGGAAATGCAGGTATGCAGGAAAGATCTGTGGAAAGTTCTTTTGTCTGATGGTCTGGACCCCTGTGAAGTCATGTAAAGCCAAGAATGGTTTTGCTCAATTTCAATCAGCCACAGGGGTGCTGATGCAAAGTACCAGAAATCTGTTGGCTTTTATAAAGGATATTTATTTGGGGTAGAAGCTTACAGTCACAAGGCCATAAAGTGTAAGTTACTTTCCTCACCAAAGTTTCTTGCCATGTGTTGGAGTAAGATGGCAGGTGATGTCTACAAGGGTTCAGCCTTCCTCCTTCCTCTTAAGGCTCTGTGGTCCCAGCTTCTTCCAATATCAGCTGTAGGCTGGGATAAGGCTCATCTTTCTCCCCAGGGCTTGTTTCTTTCCGGGCTCAGCTGCTCTCTACAAGGTCAGTTGTAGACTATCAGGTTCATCTCAGGCCTCTGCTAATAGATCGGAAGAACCCTTGCCAATGCTGGCAGCCATCTTGCTCCAACACATGGCAACAGACTTTGGTGAGGAAAGTAACTTACACTTTATGGCCTGTGACTGTAAGCTTCTACCCCAAATAAATGCCCTTTATAAAAGTCAACAGATTTCTGGTACTTTGCGTCAGCACCCCATTTGGCTGATTAATATAGCCAGTGAAAAGAGTTTATTGAGAAACAAGAGAAAAGAGAAAAGTACACACCCAAGATATGGAAGCAGGCGTCCTCCAGGCAGAGAGTCACGCCTGGGGTTGGAGGGTTGGCTTTATTAAAGCCATTCTTCCCTCCTTCCCTTTCCTAATCTTGGGGCGGGGGCCAAGCTGTTTGCTGTTCTGATTGGTTGCCTTTCGATCCTCACCTGTTAGCTCTCAGGGGACCAGTGGGGAGGCCCTTCTGTTTGGAACTATCTGGGGCTTCCTTTTGAGCCCAGGAGTTCCAAATGGGACATTGGCCTCATAGCCAGGGTCTCAGCGGGGTCTTTCCAGCTTTGTTCTTAGTAGGAGCCTTCCCTCAGGGAGTTTCCAGGTGGGGTTTCATGGCCATGTTCTCTGCCAGGTCCCAGCTATGACAGGACATCTTCCTTTATCTTCCCTCATTCCCTATAATAACCTGCCTCAGTAAGAAGGGGAAAAGTAATGAGAGGAAGGTTGGGACCATGGTCCTGCTGGATGCAAAGCAACCCCAGAGGTACCATGGAGAGCCAACTCTGATTCTGCAAATGTCACTGGACTTATGAGTGATGCTTTTGATATTGGATTTTACTTCACTAAAAGTGTAAATAAGCAACTAATTTTAAAAAAATAGTAAGGGCATAAGTTCTTCATTCCCCTTCTATACGTGCTACCAGCTACCTCCAGGTCAAGAGCTAGTTTGTTTTCTGGGACATCATGTCTTAAAGTTACCTCTGGCTTCAATAGTTTGTGTACAATGTATCAGAGCTAGAAGGAACCTTAGAGGAGATCCTCAGTTGTCCACCTAAGCCCATATGGTAGGAGTAACTTGCCAAAGGTCAACCAGAGAGTTAGCTGTTTCATTTACTTTGTTTTACATACTTGTCATTGGAACTACTTGATCCAATGTATTGACTTACATTAAAACATATGTCAGTATCCCCATTTTTACTCTGTAAATTTGAAAAGTGGATTTATATAGTCTCTTGCCTCTGGGTAAACCCAAGTAGCTTCATTTGTATAAATGTATAGAAACCAATGAGAATCCTATCCCTAGGAGAGGTTTTGATCCCAAATTTGCAACAAATAATTTTTAAGTTGCTGCTTCATTGTTCTGTGAGTCATTGGCTCCTGTGAGACTAGGTTAAAAACACTTTAACTTCTGAAAAAGAAAGTTGTGATAAATTCAAGGATATTATTGACCCCTTTCCCTTCTCTGGACATAAACCAACTTGTCTGCGTCTCTCTCAAAGACTGAAATGCACGTACTTGGACACCATACCCCATATAAAACCCAGACAAGGCTGGGAAGAATGGGGCTCTTAGGTCCTCCTGGTCCTTGTTAACAAGGGACTTTTTTAGTAACCACCTGGACTTGTGGCTCTTATCTTGCTGATAGGCAGTTCAAGTCCTTTTTTTTTTTTTTTTTTTTTTTCTTACTCTTTGGATAGTAGTAACAGAAGGTTAAGAATTAGCAAATAATTATGATTACTGAAACATTATATAGATGCTTTTTAAATTAAACTGTCAAGTCCTATACAAATTTAAATTAGGGTTAATATCTGAAGTTACTGAAACTGGCTAGACTGACTATACCCTTTGTATGTGGCCATTTCCAACTAAAAACCTGCCATTGTAATGATTATTCCAGGTAGATCTTACCTTTGTATATGCCCACTTTATCTGCTATTATAATGATTGCTCCATTTCTATTGAAAGGATGACCACTCCAACTTGTTCTGTTTGATATCTATATAAAAAACCTTGTAGCTGACCTTTGTTTTCAGTATCCCCCTTTCCAGCTTGCCTTGACCTCTGATAATGGTTGTAACTTTGTGACTCACCCCTGGTCGGTACCTACCCCCATCCTGCTTCTGCCTCTTAATGTGTATTAATGAAAGAACCTGTGCCAGCTCCACCCCAATTACTCATTAGCATCCTAATGTTATAAAATACTAGAATTTCTGCATATTGGGGAAGAAGTTTTGGACCATGAAGCCTACTGTACTCCTTTGCTTGTGCAACCAAATAAACTCTTTCTTTGAAACCCCAGTGTCTCAGGAATTGGTTTTAAAAACACATTGGGAGGAAAGAAACTGCTTTTGCTTGGTATCAGTAGAAAGACTGCTAAACCAGTGTAAAACACACCTGTCTGAGTTACTGAAATCAATACTTATTCTTTGTCTGCCATTCTGATGACCATAGCGAAGAGAGGTCAAGGATAATCTGGGATGGCTTTTTCAAGCGGGCTTCTGATTATTTGAACTGTGGTTTCTAAGGGGTACAAGTCCTCCACTTGAACAGATCTTATTTCTTCCACATGGTCGTTACTCATGGCCAGGATCTGCCAGTTGTCCTGGATCCATATCAGGGCATCGTCTGCCCACATTTAGCTCCTAAACACCTGATACTATGTCATCCCCTCTTCTTATAAACCCCAAGGTGACTTGTAGAAGTGCCTGCATTTTTGTTGTTGTTGTTTACTATTTTCCTATTCCTTTATTCCTGTGATCTCTGTACCAGATTCTGTCATTTGCTCTTTTAGGTTTATTGATTCTACTTTATGACCTGCTCTCTTTTTTTTTTCCTGTTGTATCCATTTGCAGATTCTTTAATGGATAATAGCCATTTTGCTCATTAGAGCCTTTAATTTCTGCTGTCTCCTTAAAAAAATTTTTTTTAAAGCTTTCTTCAGATCTTTTTTGAAAATATGTCACAGGGGCTTTCTGGGATCTTAACGGTAAGTGTGAACAAGTGGTTGCAGAGCTGAAAGAGAACCCAGTCCTTCGCACCCCACCCTTGCCCAGAGCCATTGTACTAACTCTGTGTAATCTCTCACTTGTATAACCCGGATAAGAGGATAGAGAGACATCACATTCTCTCATAGTTTAGAATGTTCATGAACCTCAGGGAGCTGGTGGGGCAGGAGTGGGGTGGGAATCATCTAACACCACATGCTGAATACATCTGAATCCCAACTCTGGTTCAGCAGGGAAAGGTCTGTTACTATTCAGGTAAACTCAGTTGTCATTCACTTTGTACTTGGCCTGCATAGTATCTCCTTTCTTAAACTCTAATGGCTAGAATTTAGCCAAATAAAATCTCTCTTGGCTGCTAAGGAGTCCTTGGAATGAAAGTGACTAAGAAAAGACCATGTCCTCTAATTGAACATGTGACAGTGGGGCAGGAAGGCTAATTCCTTGTTTGAAAGCACCCATAGCACAATATTTTTTTCATTGACTGGACTAAGGGTCACACAAAAGCCCATGATAAATGACTTGCTTTTCTTCAGAGTCATTTATTAACCTCAGGAGTATGGAATGCATCACCTAGAGGCTAATCTGTGCCACATGTTGTAAGAACATAAACTAGGGTTTTCAGGTCTGAGGGGGAAGGTAAAAGAAAGGAGGAAGCAGGCTTATCTTTGCCTTTGTTACTAATCCAAATGTGGTTGCCTCTGCCACCTTGGAGAGCAGATGGATAGAGTCTTTGCATGCATATTTAAGAAAGCTGGGCCATGACTGTGATTACAGCCCTCTGCTTCCAGAATTGAACCAAGAGCACAATCAGACAGTTGGGTTATGAATGGGGCATAAAACAGCCCAATTTATTTTTACCAAAGCACTGGTGTATGCATAGCCTTTGAGGAAGGATTTGATTTTTTGGAAATAGGTGCAAGTTGCCTGGAGCCAGCCAAGTCTGGTGAATAAGGTAATGATTAAGCTGGGGAACAAGATTTTGGCGCCAAGTCATGGTTTAATTGGTTTTCTTGGACAGCTCAGCTATTGGCTCCATGAGCAGCACCCATGTTGGAAATGTTCTGAGCACTAACAAAAGCTGCCCTGCGAGGGGCAGAAGCATTGGGAACCATGACCTCTGGACCTGAGCCAAGGCTGTGCCCCTTGATGGCTGCAGGGCCTCGGTCAGGCCCTTACTACGTGGAGCCTCTGTTTGCTCACCTTTAATGGGATGTTCATAATGTCCACTTTTCAGAAGCTGTTATGAGAATCAAATTAGGTAATGAACTTGAAAGCTCTTTTGCAAACTGTCAAGCCCTATACAAATGTAAGGCCTTATTATTGAAGTATGTTTGTCGAATTAATCTTGTTTCTTTTTGGACACGTCTCCTACAGATGTAGTCAGTCCACGCAGCCGCGTCATCAAAGCCTAGACAGGTGTGGCTGTGCTCTTCCCTTCCGCTTGCCTCGGGCTGCAGGTTTGCCCCTTCAAAGCTTCTTTGCCCTGCATGTGATGATCGTTTCACCCTGATTTTTCTGATGTCTGAGTGAGGGCAAGAGAAATCAGAGAAGACCGGCGGGACACAGTTTGAATCACCACCTGTGGCTTTTCTAGCTTTTACCGGCCTGTATGGTGGACGATTTCAGTCTGGGATTTGGGAATTTTAGAAGGATCCAGTCAACTTATTAGTTGCTTTTGACATTTACATCCCATCAACTTATCTTCCACAGAACCAGGGAAGCTTAGATCTGGTAGGTTTCTTAGGAGTTCCCATGATGTATAATAAAAGGGAGGGGGAGATTGAAAACTACAGTTAGCTCATCTGTAAAAATGAGACTAATAACTGTACTACCCCAATAGGTGGTTGGGAGGACTAAATTTCAGCTGGCACATTCGAAAGTGCTCAATAAATGGTAGCTATTATTTTTGATGTTCAAATTATTAAAACAGTGATTACAATTATAGACTGTATAAGTTAGAAAGTTGTCATTGTATATGCTATCAGTAATTTTTGATACATGCCTCATCAACAATGAGCTAGTGCTACTCATACATAATTTACAGATGTAAATTCACCATTTGTTTTCATTCATTCAACATGTATTGGTTGAGTGTTTACTATATGCTGATATTGTGCCATGCACTGGAGATTCCATGGTGAGCAAAATAGACATAGTCCTTGTTCCCATGGAGCTTACAGTCTAATGAGGGGAACAAGTGGTAAACAAATAATTGCAGACTTGAATATGTAATCAGAACTTGTTTTAAGAACAGTGAAGGAAAGTACAATTCTTATGAGGTCATATAAGCTAAGGGAAACCCAACTTTGTGTGGATGGATGGAGAGCAGGCAGGGAGGGATTCACACAAGATTTAGGATATGTGATCCAAAAAATGGGTAGGACTAACATAGCAGATTCCAGGGTGGAAGGAACCACATGTGCAAAAGCCTTAAGGCTAGAAGGAGGAAGGATACAGTTGCATCTGGAACAGTGAGACTGAGGGATTGTGAGGAATAAAAGAAGTATGGCAGTGGGAGGGACTAGACCAGACAATGTCCTTGTAGACCACCACAAGAATTTTGGTCTTGACCCTGACAACAACACAAAGGCATTGAATGGATTTAAGCAAGGCTGTAAAATGACAGATTTCTGTATTAAAAATCACTCCTATTTCAGTGTGAAGGATATATTGACGGGGAGCCCAGGTGGATGCAGGTAGACAATGTAAAAGGCTGTCTCAGCAGGCAGGTGAGAGCTGATGGTAACTTGAACTGGGGTAGTAGTGGAGGAGCTAGAAAGAAGTGGAAAGAATCGAGTTGAGAGAAAATCTCTGGGATCTGGGGACAGATTGACTGTAGGAGGTAAGAGAGGGGAGCTATTAAGAATCCATTTGTTTGGCAAATATTTTTTTTGGAGTGCCTACTAAATTCCAGATATTCTGTTAATATTCAACAGTGAATATATTCAACAGTGAATGAGACATAAAAGGTGCCTGCCTTCAAGGGATTACAATCTAGATGTGGGGCCAGGGAAAAGAAGATAAATAATTGCATAGATAAACTATTACAAATTTGCATTTACAAATTGCATTTACCTGTTAGATTGTGTGATTACAGATATGTGCTCTGAAGAAGATAAATAGGAGGATGTTGGAGAGAGAGTAATTGAGGAGGGGGACAACTTGTAATAGGTAATTAGGAAAGACCCACCTGAGTAGGTGATGGTCAAGCTAAGACCTAAAGGATGAGAAGGAGGCAGCCAGGAGAAGAGCCAATGGAAAAGCATTCCAGCAAGAGGGAATTGCAAGGTCAGAGAGCTGGGTGTGTTCCGGGAATAGGCAGGCAACTAAGATGGCTGGCATTAGTGAGCAACGAGGGAGTGGTACAAAATGATCATTTTGTAGGCCATGAAAAGATTTTGGATTTTTTTCTTTGCACAGCAGCTCTGTGTGTTTTGGTGATTAAAAGATCTGATTGGTGTTGAAAAGATCACTGTACCTGCTATGTGAAAAGGAGGGGGGAAATGGATTATTTCAGAGCAAGAATGGAATTGAGAACAGTCAGGGGCTAGTCATTTGGGTGGTAGAAGATGACTAGGGGAATGATGGTCAATCTGAAAGTGGATGAATATGAGATGCATTTGGCCTCATTTAAGACATGGTTGACCCCAAAAGAACTGGTGGCATGATTCATTTGCAGAGGTTGATAGTCTGGTGTGCCTATCAATAGGAACAAAATCTGTGATTCCTCTTCTGAGTCCAGACGAGGATGGGTCTGCAATTGTCCAAGCTCCAGATGAGCAGGCCATTGGCATTAGAGAGGCCCAGCCCCAGGATCAGGGACTCAAACCCAGCCCAGGGTAACTGGGATCAGGGCCAGGAATCCCCAAAGTCAGCTCAGGGCCTGTAGCAGCCCACAGTGATGGAGTTATCTGTTAAGCTAGGATTGTACAAGGCTGCCTTCCCTGGAGCCAGAAGTGAGAACTGGTACAAAATCTGTGTCAGGGCTGGGCCAACAGTGGAGGTTAAAATGGCAAAGCCACCACTTACATAGTAAAGGGATGGAGATGTGCCCCCTCTGACACCAATTTGATGAGACATTGGGTGGCGGATTCAGATGTTTGAGATTTGTAGAAAAGCAAAGCAGTTTGATCCCAATGTTCTTTAGCTCTTGGTGATTTAGATAAGAGGAATCCCTGCCCTGTAGATTTGATTTGCTCTTGAGTGTGAGATCTTTTGGTAGCCTTCCAGGAAATACTTGCCTTCCTGACCTTGGTCTCTGTTTCTCTGCCATCTCGACATCCTTCTGCACATGAGGTAAAATGTTCAGAATCCCGTGACAGGTTTTAACTCAGTGCCACTCTGTGATGTATCTGCATGCACATAAGTGTATAAAACGTGTGTCAGTCCTGAGAAGCATGTGTGGCAGCTGGGGTGTGAGCACTGGCTGTATCAGGGCATGACAATCTGCAAGGTGACAAGGGTCTACATGCAATGAACTTATGTGAAGTTAAAGAAGCAAAATTAACCTAAAGTGATAGGAACCAGAGCAGAGGCTGGGATGTAATTGACTGGGAGGGGGCATGAGGGAGACTTCTGGGGTGTGGAAATGTTCTGTGTCTTGATCTGGATGGTGGTGGTTACATGGATGTCACACATACATACAAAATCACCCACTTGTATCTTTTGGCTTGTGAACTTTATTAAATGAAAGTTATACTTCAATAAAAAAAACATTTTTTAAAAAAGAAAGAAAGCTAAGGAAAAGAAAGGAGAGAGAGGGAAGAGACACCTCATTCTACAGACAGCACAGAGAAGCAGGGGCCATTCCAGGGTCAGTCAGCAAGAGCAGCCACGTGCCTCCCTCTGGAACTGGTTTGCATCTAGCCCTGCCTTCCTGCTCTTCTGCCAATCCCAGTACCAAACTAATGCTAAATTCTACCCAGCAATGTCCAGAAGAGGTTGGTAACTTTTGACAATAATCTAGGAGCCAATGACGTGTCAGGTAGGGTATTGAGTATTTCCCAAATACTGGGAATCCAATGTGACACAAGCTGAAAATTTCTGAAGAAATACAAAATGCGTTATTGTGAGTCATCATTGGCATCCCTGATGATCATGGTCAAGTTCAAATGAATTAACCAAATCATAGAACACCAAGGCACTTTGAACTTGAAATCTGGGAGAAAAGAAGAAAGAAAAACAAGAAAATTAACAGAATGACATTTTTTCTTCTTAACTCTCTGACCTCTCCCCTGTTATCTTCACTGGGTCCTTTTCTTTGAGATGCCGTTGGTAAGTCCTGCAGTAAGGAAACATGTTTAGTTTTATTTTACCTGGCTTTTCCATATGTATTAGACCAGGAACACTTTGGGAAGTGCATGTTAGGGCTATCATTCATTTTCATTTCCCCTTATTCTCTTCCTTGGAGAACCATCAGCCCTCACTGCTGCCATCTTGGTGCTAACATCTCTCCTGTCTCAGCCCCAGCCCCTCCCTACACCAGTGCTAGGACATCCTTGTCCATAGCTCACCTTTACCTGGATGGTCCACAATGGGACTGAGTGGGGACCTGCAGAGATTCAGAGGAAGCACTGAATTCATTAATCCTTCATTCAATAAATAAGAAGTATACATTCAAACCCAATGGGATAGAAGAGGCTCTATTTCTGCAGTTTTTATGATGCTATCTTGAGAATTGAATCTCAAACTAATGGATCTTTAGTGATTAGAGATGTAGAATTTGTAGTGATCTAATGCAACTAGAAAAACAATAACAACAAAAATCTCCAACATACCAGGGAAGCCTTCTGGGAACAATGACCGAGGTTTAAATTCTTTCTGCATCATTATTATTATAGTGTGCCTTGAACAAATCACTTTACTTCTCTGAGTCTTAAAAAGTTCATCCTATAACAATACCTATGGATATTGTTGGGAGGACTTAACGAATGACTATCGCCAATATAAAATACCTTCTTACCTACTATTCACTGTCTCTCTTATTTGTCTAACTCCCAGCTTCTCCCACTTCCTTTTATATCCATTAAGCCAGCACATTCCCCACTCATACACCTGTATCCATATCTATTCAAACTCCTCCCTCCCACATTATCTGAGAATTCTATCAGAAAGAAAACTGGCTGGCTGCTTTCTTCCTAGTGTTGGGGTGGGGTTGGTCTTTCTCCGGGTTACCCTCTAAAAAACTACCAGCATTACTTCAGAACAGATTCTACATGAGAACTGGAAGAGGCCCTTTGCCTAGGGAAGGTCCATTCCCAGCTGAGGTTAGGGACAATTCACTTTGCCTTGACCCTTGGTTTTCTCATCCCCTAAATGATTCCTGAGCTACCCACCAACTCTGACAGCCCATGTACACAGGGTGTGTACACAAAGTGCCTGGCTGCTTGCCCACTCCACTGCCCCTGAGAGACTGGGGAGGAGGGTGGATGTCTGTGGAGCACATCACTGCATTGTTTCTTAAAGCAGAAAGGGCATCTAAATAACTCTGTGCCCATGTCAATAAGGCTACTTCAGAGTAACACATCCCTTCTGTGATGTATATGCCTGCGTGGGACACCGGCAGTCTGAGGAAGGAATGAGTCAGGGAGCCAGTGAGTAATTAATAATGATCACCACCACCACCACAGCAGTAACGCAGGGCTGGGCAGGAGTGGGTTCGAGTGGCCCACTCAGAGAACATTGAATTAGGAATCTAAAATCTGGTTCCAGGGGAGGCTTTGCCACTTACCACTTGTTTAATATTAGGCAAGTCATTTCATTCTCCTGAGTCTCAGGTAATTTTGTTGTTGCTATTCTTGTATGTTTGTTTGTTTTCAGCATCATGGGACTAGTAACCTCCTCCCAGCCTAGCTCACAGGGTTGTTAATGCTGCTCAATCTTTTCTTTTTCTGTCTATTAATATTTTAAAAACAAAATTGGTTTTGCATACATTCTGTTCTGAAAATTTGTTCTTTACTGTATTTAACAGGCTATCATGAGTATTGGCCCCCGTCTTTAGGTGGTTTTATTATGTTTCAGTGACTGATAGTGCTCCATTATGGGACTGGACCATCTGCATACTAAGCCTCACTTTGTGGACACGGCGTCTCCCACTATTTGCTATTATAAAGAGTGTTGCTGGGTAAGGAGAGCAGGAAGGAATTCGGGACCCTCAAATCAAGGTCACATCTCTGGTGTTCCACTTGGATAGACTCATCATCTGTCTCTGGTTGGAGCTGGAACTCTAGAGGCACAAGGCGGAGGGACTGCTCACTTACAAGAGAGGAAGGGCTGAGGAGACAGGACGGGAGCCGTGTTTGTTTTTCAGGACTGATGGGCCAGATGCTTTTAGATGTGTTAGTATATAACCCTGTGAAGTAAAGGTTAGCCCCACTATACTTTCCCTAGGATGTGCACTAGCAAAGGGCTGACCTGAGTCCGGGGGCACAGCCACCATGTTGAGAGGGGACCCAAATGAGCACTGTGCTGCCCCCTCCTGAGCCTTCATGGTACAGCTCCTCCCCACCAAGGCCTCCCCTAACCCGTGGTGAACATCTCCCCCTGCCTACACCTTCCACCCACCAGGGCCCCACTCTTCTCAGATATATCCCTCAGATACCTGCTTATTTATCTTTTCTGGGCTTCTCAATCACATCATTAATATTTTATTATAAGTGATCTACCTCTCAGATTCTTAGAGTTACCACAGTTGCTTTACACAGTCTTGTCTAACTGTCCAGTTAAATCCCTACAAGATTGAAAAACACCCTGTTTTTCTCACAACACTATATAGATACTACATGTTTAGGGTGTATTTTATTGTAAAAAGTCTCAGAATTATATATATATATATATATATATATATATATATATATACGTTTTTCAAGCCTGTTAAACACTTTTTGCCAGACTCTATATTCTTCACTCCAACTTCCAGTCCACCTTCAAAATCAAGACATACCCTGGTAGCAAAATTTCCTACTCTTCTACTGAAGTATTTGGAATTCATGTGTGTTTATTTGTTTAATAACTTTTGGTGGCAGTGGACCTCGCCCACTGGAGTCTATACACTTCTCTCCCACCAAGATGTCATTCACTAAAATGAGGGAATGAGCTAGACCTCTGTCCAAATCTAAAATCCTATATCATTTGAACATATTATTTTAATGTACCAGAGGGATAGATCTTTCCATTGTGGTTTACTTTCTTTTGTAGAAAGTTTACACACTAAAAATAATTTTAAAATAACAAGCCTTCCATCTTTACTAAAATAAACTCTGAAGTGAGAGGAGGAACATTCACGTCCTAGACCTAGCACTGCTAGCGTCTGGCTGTGTGACCTTGGCAAGCCACTTCCCCTCTCTGAGCTTCAGTTTACCCGTTTGTAAAATGGGGCGATTTAGACTCAACATAATCTGAGATGCCTCCCCTGACACTATTGGATTCTAATTTGTATGCATTCTGCTCAAAAGTTCTGGTCTTAAGTAGCAATAAAACCTCGGGGAGCTCGGCCCGTTTAGACCGCGTCCTTCGAGTCCAGCCAAGGTGCGCAGGGGCAGCGGTTTTGAGGACCGGTAAAAAGCAAAGGCAGCCCGCCGCCCAAGCCCCTTCTTCCCTGCTGACGCCACGGGCCGGCTGTGGCTGAAAATCGATCTGCGATCTTTCTGCTCCAGCACAGCCTGCCCTGCGGCGGATGCGGGCGTGTCGAAGGTGCGGGCAGAACCGCAGAGCTGACGGCAGAGAAAGGAACCTGCCTCCGGGAGGGCTTCCTCTCCTCCCGCCCCTCCCCTGCAACTCCCAACCACAGGGCAGTGGGTGGAGGCTGAGTGGCAGGGATAGGGGAGACCCTCACCAGAAGGAGGCGAGGGGTTGGGGAGAGACGGAGTGGCCACTTCTAAGCCCAGCCCTTTGCTGAGGCTCCGCCCTCATAGAAGACATTTCCTAGGGACCATCCAGCCTGTCTGCCCCACTCGGTCACTTACAGATAAAGTGGCCAAAGCCTGGAGAAGGGCAACAGCTCATCTCTGTCTCCTGACCCTTCTAGTCCTCTGTCCCTTCCACTAACCTTCTAGTTTCTTCTCAAACATTCTCCCAAGTTATTGCAATGATCTATCCAATTGATGCATAAAGGATCATGGATTTGCACACTTAAAACCCACCTCTCTCCAAAAATTAGTTCCCCGGAGACCATGGAATATACACCTGGTTTTTCTTGCTTGTTCTGCTAGCCATCAGTTCAGATTTTTTGCAGCTTCTTGAGTGCCACCACCTGGCCTGCATCAGAAAACCTCTGACTGTAGGGATGTGTCCTACAGCTAATCCCATCCAGCTCGTGGACAGGATGCTTACTGCATGGAGGAGGGCACCATTTCTCTGACCCAGCTGTTGGGTGGCTTGTCTGGCTTTTTGCCCAGTTTTCTCTCATCATCATATACCTGCTCTTCAAAGGTAGGCATGATTTGGGTGAGCTGAACCAAGTGCCTTCTTGAACTGGGAGGGAGAGAGGGGTACAAGTCACCATCCGGCTCAATCCAAGTTGTATCACTGTTGTCATCATATTAAGAACTAATGTTTATTGAGCATTTATTATGTGCCAGGCTCTATGCTAAATTCTTACAAGTATTCTTTCAGAATAATCCTTACAGCAACCCTACTATTGTTATTCCTGTGCTACAGATGAAGAAATGGAGGCACAGAGATTAAATAATTTGCCCCAAATCATCAGGTAGTAGTCAGTAAAGCAGAAATTTGAACACTGGGTCCATCCAGAACCTGTGCCTTTAACTGTTATGCCCTGCTGCCCTTGTGATGGGTAAACACTTTGGTGCAAAGAAAGGATACTAGATGGGGAATGAGGAAATCTGGCTTCCAGTCTTGCTCTGCCTCAGTGTGGGTTTGGACAAGTCAATTAACCTTACTTTAAAGGTACATGAACCATTTGAAACTAAAAAAATTCTGTTAAATGTGCATTTTTTTCTGGCAAGAACAGTCACAGCTTTCATCAGCATCAGGAGAGCTATACCATCTCCCCTCAAAAAAGATAAGAACCTCTGGACTACCTCATCTTCCTTAGGCTTTTCATGCCTAAGAGTTTACTCCTCTATGTTCTCTTCTAACATTTTAAATAATGATGGGCTTGTAGTAGCAGCTTCAGCCTCCAGGACTCCTCTCTGGTTCAGGGACGTGAAGGGGCTCCTGGCTGCACATGGGCCCGCATGTTCAGATAGAGATCACAGGAAGGACGGCATTGGGCTGGGATTATCAAATTCACCCTCCACCTACTTGCAACACCTCAGCATTTTTACTTTAGCCTGTTATGTTCTTTACATGCAACCAGACTCTACGTTTATATTGAGGCACTAAGAAAAGATTTCAGACCCTTTTTGTTGTTGTACTATAAAAAGATTTCGAATGGAGTAGAATTACCCAGGCTTGATGTAAAGCATCCATTCATTTTGTCCATTCATTCAACTTATACATATTGAGCATCTGATGTGTCCTGAGCATACAGCAATGAACAAGACAGATTAGGTTCCTGGTGCATGGAAAGTAGAGGGACTGTGGCAGGGATGTGCTAAGAAAATGTACAGAGCATTATGAGAGCAAGATCTGGAGAATCAGGAAGGGCTTCCTTGAGGAAGTGGTGTTTGAGCAAATCCTCGAAGGATACGTAGGAATTATTTAAGCAAGAGGTGCAGGCCAGAGCGGTGGAAGATCATTCCAAGCAGAGCAAACAGCATGTGGGAAGGGCCTGAAGCAATAAAGAACCTGGTCCATTAACGGAACTGAAAGCAGAGGTAGTCTGGAGTGTAGAAAGAGGGAGATAAGGCCAGTGAAAGAGGCAGGGCCACAGTAAGCAGGGTGCCAGGGCTCCTGCACCAGCTGCAACACTAACAAGCTGTGTGATGTTGGGCAAGGCAGGTGGCATCCCTGACCTTCCGTTTCCTTAGTTTAAAGATGAGAGGTTGGAACTAGATGGTTTCTAAAGTCCTTTCCAGTTCCACTATCCTGTGATTTTGTGACTTCAACGAAAGTGAAATGGTCAGTGAGAAGAGAAAAAGCAGCCCTGATGTCCAGGAGCTGGCCAGGTAGCAGCGGCAAGACCTCGGTGTTCTCCTGAGGAACATAAACAATTTCACAGAACATCAGCATCAAACAAGTGCACTCTGTAGCTGTGATGCATCAAGACAAAAACAAGACCACTCTGCAATCATGTCAGATCATGTCCATATACCAAACCACGGGAATGACCAAACATCCCCTATGCTGGCTAATGTGAGTGTCGGCTGCTTCTTTACCAGTTATAGCTTTAGCTTTGCTCTAGTCTTCCTCCTAGTCAAGATTTATTAAGATTCCAAATCATAGAATTACCCCTGCTTCCTGACATCATGCAAAGTCCCACTTCCTTAAACTCTCCCCAAAATCACCTAACACAAGCCCAAGCCCTATAAGTCCTTTCTAGTACCTTCTCACTGAGAAGCCCTGCCATCCTCCCTCTCTGGAATGAGTGGCAAACCCAATTGCTCAACCACAGGAGAGCTCCCAGTGCAGGGCTGGGTCTAGGGCATTCGGCAGACCTGCAGAGCTACTTGGGTAGTAGTAGGATTTCTGTTTCACAGTCAAACCTCACCAGTCATACCCTCCCTTGAATTCATCTTCACAGGAAGGTAACCCACTCCCAGTGGAACTGACTCATTTGTCAGTATCCAAGGGGGCAAAATGTTGCTGCTGGTGAGTTAGCTTCCCAGCTTGGACTTCCCACACTTAGCTAAAAAATTTTTTTCATTGGGGGAGAGTCCCCACCACACAGCCCACTCTATTCTGTTCATGTGAGCAAATGGTAAACAAACAAGATCCTTGGTGCCTCCGGAGTCAGACTATAACCAAGGGGGAAGAAGTGACCTGTATCTCTGGCCACAGAATAGTCTATTGGGCTCTTACTCCTCTGACTGAGAAAGCATAGTGAAGTCAGCAACTTTTAACTTGTGGAAGCCATTGCTCACACAATGGCTAATTCCAAAGTTGTCAGTGCCCAGTTCATGGCAAAAGTGGTGTTTTCTCTGTGTTCAGTCTAATGCAGGGCTCAACAAACTTTTTCTGTAAAAAGCCAAATAGTCCATATTTAAGGCTTTGTGGGCCGGACAGTCTCTGTAGTGTCTGCTCCACTCTGCTCCTATAGCACAAAAGCAGCCGCAGATAATATGTAAGTGAACAGGCAGGCCTATGCTTCAGTAAAACTTTATTTACAAAAACAGGGAGGCCGGATTTGGTCCACTGGGCTGTAGTTTGCTGGCTCCTGGTCTAATGTAATCAACACATGAACATAATTGAATAGGAAGGGGAAAAATAACCTTTGTCCATAACTTTTTTTTTTCAAAGATTTTCCTTTTTTTGCTTTTTTTTTTTTAGTTTATTTATTTTTTATTGTGGGTAAAAATCAAAATTTTCACAATACATACCAATATTTGTAAAATGATATATAAATATATATGCATATATGTGCATTTGCTTACAAAAATGTTATTTATATATATATAAATATATTTTAAGAGGTACTTAGGTTACCCAAAATATTACACAGACCCCACTGGGATTCCCATGTTGCCCACCTCCCACACCTCCCACCACATCCCACACCACAACTTTTTAAAGCCCTTATTTCTCATCAGAGAGATTATGAGAAGACTTAAAAATCAGTTTGGAAACTTCTGGAATAAAGAAAGAAAAAGAGGGAGAGAAGAGAGAAGAAAGCAAAAATAAGAAGATAGAATTTTATTTCAAAAGAGGAATGGGGACAAGAGCTCTTTGTAAGTCCTCTCAATTGCAGGCTAACCCTGGGAGCCTCAGCTTACCCTGAGCAGTTCTTCAGGAGCCACTCACCACGGCTCAGGAGCAGGCAGAGAGACACTGAGTGCACACCAGAGAACCACAGATGGCAGCATGTGTAGGATGGTTCCTGCTGAGCCCCCTAGGAAGAACTCCCAGGAAGAGAAGAGGAGGACCAGGAAGTGTGGGATGGAGCTGATTCCTGAGGGCAATTTCTAATGGCCATGTAAACAGGGTCCCCAACCTTCCCATCTGGGACTAGTTGTGAAGAACATGTACCATTTTGTACATTGAAAAAAGGAACTTAATAATGAAAGGTTTAGGTTTAAAAACCAAAGGACTTGGTTGAGGAGAATGATAACCAGATAGGTAAATCCCCTCAATTTTCCTGGAAGACAAGATGAAAAGTGGTAGATCTATGGTTAATGGCTGTTGATTCTTGGTTCACAGACCATGTATACTGATTATAGATTCAGAAAGTCACCCTAGCTAGAGAGCAATGATTTCTGAACTGTGTTTCCTAGAATACTTGTTTTATAAGCTGTTAACAATTGTTGCATGAAAAAGATTTCAGGGAAACTGACGAATAAATTGACTTTGGCAGAAAACTGTTGGTTCTGTTTAAAATGTATTTTTACTTTAGATTATGCTGGGAAAAAAGTTACAGTGTTGGCAGAAAAGGTTCATTTTGAAAAACTGTCTTAAGGTACAAACTTTTCAGAGCCAAGGACAGACTACTACCCTGAGCCAATGCAAATAAAAAACCTGTTAAAATAGTTTAACAATGGTTCTTAAACTTGAGCAAGCATCAGAATTACCTGGGGGTGGGGGAGGGGGAAGAGAGCCTTATTAAAACACAGGTTTCTGGGCCCCACTTCCAGAGTTTCTGGTTCAGTAGATCTAGGATGGGCCCGAGGATCTGCATTTCTAACAAGTTCTCAGGTGCTGCTGCTGCTGGCTCAGGGAGCCACGCTTTTAGAACCACTACCTTATACCCAGCCCAGTGCCTACAGATATCTCAGGCTCTTTGTACAGTAATGTTAAGTTTCTACCTGAGGGTTACTATATTCCAAGAAATCAGTTGGATGAAAATCATAATCCAGCTGCAAAGTAAGGCTTATAAAAACAACCTCAGATGTACTTGGGGAGGCTTTATTACTTTGAGACAGTCTTCCTCCTGAACAGCTACAAGTGTCATTAGCAATGAAGGTTCTTCTCCTAGGGGCAATCGAATGTAGCAAGTACAGGATTTATTTTTTGAATGATAGTTAATGATTCTCCTGTACAAAGCTAGAGAAGCAGCAATTAAATCAATGAGTGTTTCCTGACATTTCTGATAGGGACACATGGGTCCTTCAAAAATGGGAATAAAATTCAAAATACATTTTTACAGATAGACGTGGCTCTTCAAACATAAAATAAAATTCAGTTTGAACAATTGCAGTGTGATGTATTTTAGGACCAAAAATATGTATATGCAAATATAGGTTCTGAAAGGTTTGCCCAAGTGGATGTACGTTATAAAAACTAGGAGGACCAGAATGTGGACATGAGTTAGAAAAATTATGGTGTTATGGATAAAAGGCAAACACATCTTGATATCTGTCATGTAAGGGACACAATTCCTATTGACCTTAGGTCAGTGTGAAAGCATGGCACCCATTTTTGATAACATAGTCTAAAAAATGGCATGAGGAAATTAGAAAAGGTCTATGAGATATTAACAAATATCACTAGACAAATATGAACTAGTCCGAAGCAGAAAGGTTTGAAAGGATTTTGGAAAAAATTCCTGGAAAAAATAAAGGTGACTGATTCTATTCTACCTTCAAGTGAGTAAGATTTTGCTATATCTGGTCTTTGACTTTGAGGGTAAATTAAGCAAGAAGAAATGACCTTAATTTTTAAAAAGATGTGATTTTAGTTACTGTGGGGAAAACTCTTTAAAACTAGATGATAAAACATTGAGATGATGTCATTTTCGGCCTTGGAAATTTGCAAGGAGCTAATGGCAATTTTCCAAATTAAGTGCCCTTTTGAATTCCATGGTGCCTGAAACAAACACAAAGAAAATACTGTTTTATTGAAACAATCCAAACTTTGATTCACAGGAGAGTGAGTGAATATGCTGTGATACATTCTCACACAGCAGAGTACTATACAGCAGTCAAAATGATGAACTAGAGTAACATGCAACAAAATATACATGAACCTTAACTATATAATATTAAGTGAAAAAAGTAGGTCTCAGAAGTTAAATACCCTTTTTTATAAAGTAAGATAACCTTTTTTTATAAAGTTAAAAACAATTAAAATCTAATGAAGTTAAAAAAAGATTCCTAAAATCCTTTTTAGGAGTACGTAGATACAATATAACCATATCAAAAAGAAAGCAGGAGGTATCTGCAATAAAAAAGACTGACAGTAGCAAGGGTGGGTGAGGATATAGAGCAATAGGAACTCTCATATACGCTGGTGGGAATGTAAACTGGTACAAACCCTTTGGAAAACTTTTGGGCACTATCCACTAGAGCTAAACATACATAAACTCTACAACCCAGCATTTCCACTTCTAGTCTATACTCAACAGATATTCACCAAAAGCCATGTTCAAGAATATTCATGGCAGCCAATTAAGATGAGGCCATACTGAATTAGGGCGGGACTTAATCTGATATGACACAAGTCCTTATAAACAAAGGAAATTTGGACACAGAAGTAGAAGCCAGAGTAGGAGACAAAAAGAACAGATCACTATATGATGGAGGCAGATACTGATTGACAGTAAGCCACTACCGCAACGCTACAGACTTCAGAAAAGGCACAGCCTGCTGATGCCTTAATTTTGGACTTCCAGCCTCCAACATGTGAGCCAATGAATTCCTGTTGTTTAAACACCAAAAAAAAAAAAAAAAGAAGAAGAAGAAGAATGCTCATAGCAACACTATTCATAAAATCCCTGAACTGTTCATTAACAGGAGGATAATGTGTGATACCATCATATAAAAATACTATACAATCATTAAAAAGAACAAATGGTTATACACAGCAATATAGATGAATCTTGCAAGCATAATGTTGAACGAAAGAAACCAGATACAAAACGGTGCTATGTGTCTATTTATTTAAAGTTCCAAAACGGGGATAATGAATCCGTGATAGTAGATAGGGTAGGATACTGGTTACCTTGGCTGGAGTGATAACTGGAAGGAGGCATGATTGGAGCTTCTGAGAGTCTAGTTTTGTTCCTTGATCTAGATGCTGATTACATATGTGTTCATATTGTGAAAGTTCATTTACGAGTTGTGCACACCTGATGTCTAACACTGAGATGAAAAGCTTATTTACAAAGAGAGAAAGATGAGGGAAATAGAGATGAGGGGATGAAAATATATAAGAAAAAATAACAAAAAGGATGGAGGATATAAAGAAGTAAGAAGTACCCATAGGCATATTTTTCAAAGTGTATTTTAGAATATATATATTATGACTAGACATTAAAATCTTACTAAAACCTTTTCTTGCAATGTTTTTCCTTCCTGGTTTAATGTTTGTCAATTTATATAACCATCCTTTTTGTAGCATTTTATTATAACACCTTTTACTAATTTACAAAGTGATACTTTTTTTTTTTTTTAACTTGGAAGAAATCTGTAATCCCATCACTGAGACCTAACCACTCTTAACATTTTGGTGTGGACCCTCCAGTGTTTCTCTATTATGATTTACACATTTTAAAACAAGCAGGAGTGGGAAGGTGGGCAGAAGAAGCAAAGGAATGATGAACCTGAGATTCGGGATGCTGTTTTCTTTAGGTGGGGAGAAGCAGGAGAATTGTATGCAGGAGGGAACCTGCAGGTGGATTACTATGGCTATTCTTTGCTTTGCCTGGGAGGTTCACTGATGTTTATCCATTGCTAAAACTAACTTAACAATGGAATATAAGTGAGCCAGGCTTGGACCATGATGAGAAAGTGTCATCAACCAAGGATTATGATTCATCCAATTTTGTGCGCCCGATATCCAATTAAAACTAAAAGAATCCCCATAACAAATAGATTTCATACTATAATTGAAAGAAAACCTAGTCCTCTGATGACCTAAAGTGAAATTATTGAGATATACTAGGGTGCACTGACAAGTCAGGAGGAAAAAAAATGATTTCCTTTTGATCGTTAAACCTCTTGCAACTCTTCAATGGGTTGTGAATTCCAACTTCTCTACACGGTATAAAATTGGCTACTATGATCCAAACACTAGTGTGTTAGAAGATCTCAGTCTGGACCAGATAAACTTCTCAGATCTGTCTCACCTCTAAAATTTTGTGTTCCCTAAGACAGTCTGCTTAAATCTCCCCACTCAGTTAATAAGGAAATAATGACTTTCTCAGACCCCTTCTTCCTAATTACACTAGGAGTTTCACCTGGGGACACTTCCTATTGCCCACAGCTAAACTGCAGATTTATGTGTTTGTTTTTGTGTTTATATCCCTATTAATGTCTATTAAAAATAAAATGTTTGATGTGGTGAAGAGATTGGGGTGATATAAGAGCAGGAAGAAAAAAAAAATGCCATGAGCGATATTAGAACACAAAAACACATGCCCTGGGGTTCTGTCCTCACTAGAGCTGTGTCACAAATTTGGCTTGCACCTGCCTAACAGTCAGACCAATGAGGGAAACAGAGGAGGTAAAAGATTTTAAAAGTCTATAAAATAATTTAGACCAGTGTTTTCCAAAGAACACCATGTTCTTAGAGATATGTCCCAGTAGTTGAGCAGACTTGTACCAGCTCACCTGAGCTGATGGTTAAATGCAGGACTTTTTTTTTTTTTTTTTTGAGCTAGTTGTTAAACCGTTGGTAACTGGAAATTGGCCATGGTAGGACTATTCGGCAAACACTACAAATCAAGAACATTTTTTTCCCTTTGGTGAGAGGATCTACCATCACACCACTGCATGTCTCCAGTGGTCCTCGTAAAGGGCCAGCGTGTGAGGCCAGGGAGCTGCGAGTGGGAAGGAGAAAGGCACGGTGCACAAGCTTGTGTGAGGCATAAGCATCCCTTGGTAGCAGAAGAGAGCAGGGTTATATGCCCAAGCCCAAGAATCACTGCTGTATGCTAGCATTCACCTCTTCTCACCTCACTCCTTCCTATCCAATACTATCTTTTGGAATTTCATTCCTAGGGTTACAAAACATGCTATGTCCATCGAGGGGAAGACATGTCTCCCCATACAAAAATGCATTCATAGTGTCTAGGAGCGGATCAGGTTATGGATTTTGTGCTTTCTACTAAGTGACCACTCCCACACTTGTATTCTACAACACTGTAATGAGTGTCCTGCAGAAAAACAAAAAGTGTCCCATGCTCAAATAAAATTGGAAAGACTGAGTTAAACAAGATAAAATAGCCATTGTTAGGGGGTGAATCATACCATCACCACCCCCAAAAAAAATTCAAGTCCTAAACCCTGCTCCCATTATTGTGACCTTTTGGAAAGAGGGACTTTGAAAATGTGATTAGTTAAGGTGAGAAAAACTAGATTAAAGTGGGCCCTGATCCAATCTGACTGTGTCCTTGTTAGAAGGGGAGATTTGGACCCTGGCGTGGAGACAGACAGGGGAGAACTCCATATGATGACAGGGGCAGGGGCCGCGGTGCTGCGGCTGCAAGCTAGAGAACGCCCAGCACTGCTGGCCACCACCAGAAGTTCGAAGAGGCAAGGAAGATTCTCCCCTATAGGTTTCAGAAGGAACATGGCCCTACGGACATGATTCAGACTTGATTTCAGACTACCAGCCTCCAGAACTGTGAGACAACTAATTTCTGGTACTTTCTTAAGATAGTCCAAAGGAAACATAATATGCTTAGCATTACTATGGGACCTCTCAGAGCCTTTAGCAGATAAGTGTATCCTTGCGGCACAGAGTGAACAGCAGTTCCCAAACTTTTTTTTTTAAATTTTAAACTTTTTATTGTAGCAGCAAAAATAGAGATAAAAAATTCTCATTTTAACCACATACAAGTTTACAATTCAGTAGGAAATGTGCCACCATTTACCACAGAACCCCAGTGGTGTTAATTACAGTGACAACATGGTGTGAATTTACCACAGAACACTTCACCGTGGCATGTCTCTTAATGTCCTGGGACACCAGAGTAGCAGGGTTCCTTGAGATTTCAAAAGGCAATACCAGTACATTTCCCAACAGAAATGCTTTTTTTGTAGGATGCAAGACTCTGGCATTTTTCTTTGTGAAAATATGACTTGCATATCTTTGCTTTTCACCTGAAGCATTTCATTAACCCTGTTGGTGTCAACACATCCATCAGCAGAGCTTATTTCAGGCATGAAGAGAAATGTTTCAGGAATATAATTTCTTAACATGGGACCCATTCCTGTCATTGAACAACAGGCATCGGCGTCATCGAAGCCCAAAATCAACATGTGTTCAACTCACAAGATTCTGGAGCAGAGAATGAGCGTTTTTTGTCATACTTTAACCTTGAATTTTCACCACTCTCAACTGCCATTCTATTTCTTCTTTTTCTTTCTCCTTGAGATAACATCATAAACTCCTAGCACAGTTTTTTGTGCTGTGGGCACTGCATACATTTATTCATTCACTCCACAGTCATTTATGAAGCCCCTCCATGTGCCAGGCCAGAACATGACTGACCAGGTCCTGTCGTCAAGGAGTTCATAGTACAACATTAATGAATGCTACTTTCCTCTCCTTTATCTCCTTTATTTATTTTGTCTGGGCTTCTTTCTCCCCACTTAGCTTGGCACCCAGTGTCCTTCCTCACCACTCTTATTCATCCTTTCCTGATAGCTTTTTTCAATGGCTAACAGGAACACAGCTCAGCTGGGTTTTTTTAATCACGCTCCTGTCCCCACTCAGTTAAACCATTACCAGGTTAAATGAGGCATGGATCTCTGATAGTCCCAACTGTTGTCAGGGAGATGGAAGTTAAGAACCTGTGCAGCTGGCAGGCAGACAGCAGGCAGCCGAGTGTGACTTGGGCCTGTTTGTGCGCCGTGTGCCCCCTGCCCTCACTGCCCAGTGCTGAAAGAGGGCCCTCATTCAAAACAAGACACCCCTTGCTTTTATACAGAAGGAGTGGAGTCTGACATAGAACTGCAGATGGTCGCATTGTTGATGACCGGCAAGGTTCCCTAGTTCTTTGGCAAATGTGTACAGAGTGTGTATAAAAACTCATGTTGTGGATGTGTCCTTAACAACAGGTAAAGAAAGCTGTAACCAAAGCCAGCAACACGGGTTTTGTGATTCTTGGTTGAATGTTCTCTGAGTTTGCCTGTATACCTTCGTTAAAACATACACTCTCACTTTTCTGCAACAGTGGCTTCAAACCCTACTGCTAGTATTCTTTATGATCAGCGTGATGAAAAAGGGCAAAGAATATGGTACAATAAACCATAGACAGATCAATATAGTCACCCGATGAAGATATATTATCTCTGTTGGAAACTGAATTTGATTCCATAGCTACCTTTTTTTCTAGGCAACCTAGAATTTTTATTTCTGTGACCTGATAATTGAGAAATTATAGGTTTTGAGCTGGCCATGCCCTTAAATTATTGAGTGAGCCATAGAAGTCTGTGCCTCAGTTTTCTCTATTTGAAATGTAAATTATACAATTTCCTGAAACACTGAAGCCAAACAGCAAAAGTTGGGGGAAAAGCTTTCAGTTTGTCAAAAATTGAAATGTTGCAATGC
The DNA here is from genome assembly GCA_026826555.1 of Tolypeutes matacus. Lineage (NCBI taxonomy): Eukaryota > Metazoa > Chordata > Mammalia > Cingulata > Chlamyphoridae > Tolypeutes > Tolypeutes matacus. The sequence continues at coordinate 26,567,399 of JAKSZT010053887.1, forward strand.
TGACCCATAAGCTTACCTTGCCATCCTCTTTTAACTTGCCGTTGACCCTGGAACTTGGATTAGCCATACCCCCGCTTTTTGGACAAGCACAAGTTCAACAGGTATTATTTGAGCATCTGTTCGACACCAAGCATCTTGCTCAACACTGTGTAGGCCACTATGATCATGATGGAGCTTCTGTCCTCAGGAACCTTCAGTCTCGTAAGGTGACCCTTCTCTCTTCTCTCCTGGAACTCCCTGACCAGCCCCAATTTTTTCTGTTTTTAGGGAGCATCTACTAAGTTCCAGGTACTATGCTTTATGCTGTACAACAAGGGTAAGGAAAAGAGACAGACCCTAACTTCATGAAGCTTCCAGCCCCTGCCTTGGCTTAATTCTCTCTCCTGGCAATCACCAGGCAGAAAACATCATGCATCCTTTTGTGCTTCCCCAACACTTAAGTTCCTGCCTCTTCATAGCATTTGCATCACTGTATTATAATACATTATTTCTGACTCCTTTTACACCATGTACACCTTGAATGCAAGAATTTAAACTTTCCCTAGTTTCTTGCACTCTGTCTAGCACATAGAGAAGCTCAATAAATATTTCTTGAATGAATAAAAATTGCATGAATTTACAGTAGGCCCATATCCTCTAACCTCCCATCCATGTCTCTTGGTGAGAATCTTGAATGGGCAATCATCTATGCATGCTAAAACACTCCTCGTGATGTCAAGGACTTTTTGAACATAAAACCAACTGGTCCATAGGCCATTTATTTTCCCAGGATTTATCTGCCATTGAGAGAAAAAATAAATACTGTCTTCCTCTTGTGTTTGCATTTTTCTTTTTTCTTTTTTTTTTTTTTTTTTTTTTTTTTTGCAGGAGGGCAAACATGATTAAGTATGATTTAAATGGAATCAACTTATAGTAACGAGCAAATGAATTTATTTGTGACTCTTGGATTGAGAACTATTAGCTATAGCTGTGTAAGAAAAAATATTTAAGTGATTTAAACAAGCCAGAAGCTTTTTTTCTCTATCATGTGAAAGTCCAGAAATGGTGTGATATGGAGGTTCTGCTCCATGAAATCTTCTGTTCATGGTGCCATTGTTCCCTAGGATATGGCTCTTCTGCTCATGAGTCAAGATGTCTTGGGCTCCAGAGCTCCAGCTGTCATCCACCTCCACCAAGCAGAATGCAGGGAGAGGGTGGAGAGGCAAAGGGCAAACACCAACTCTCTCTTAAACAAGGTTCCTGGAAGCTGTCACAAGATACTTCAGCTTATGCCCCATTGGCTGGAGCTTAGTCATATAACCACACATAATCAAAAAGGACGTTAGGGATAGTAGTCTTTACTTTGGATAACCACTTGTTCAGCTAAAAGCTATTTTACTGTAGCATAAAAGGAGTACAGATATGGGGGGTACAATGAGCATCCTCTGCTGCAGATACTAAAACTAAAGTGTTTTAAGTGATTATTCTTTTTAAAAAAAGATAGATTTTTTTATTCTAATAAAAGCTGGAGACACAGTGATGAGCTCCAGTTGTTAAGCCACTGTACTAGAATCACACTTGTGCCTACTCTGGTCATCAATGTATGGTGGGGAGGAGGAGGGAAGTAGAGAGAAAAGAAAGTTTTTGCAGCAGGGAAGGTGTGAGGAGATTGGAGCTTGGACTAAGGGACTGGCAACAGGAATGGAAGGAAAAGGCAGATGGTGGCAGAAATCAACAGGATTAGGTGACTGGGTGTTAAAGAGAAGGGAGAGAGAGGATGTAGAAGACTCTCAGCTTTGAAAACAAATTAGACCCTGGTAATGGAACTAAAAAGAGAAGATTGGTGGAGTTTACTGCTGCAAATTGACCCAAAATGGCTCCTTCATCTATTACTTCTCACCATGAATGGACTAATGAAGTTAATAAATTTCTCTAAGTAGTTAATATTTCACAGGAAAAACTTAGCTGGTCTTAGTGACTTACCCTAACCAGTTATAATGTTCTCTCTCTTAATTCAGTACATGGGTCTCCTTAAAGTTCTGGGTTCTAGAAGCATTCCTAATTCAAGTGCCCAGAATTTCTCACTTAAGTAAGCTGAATATGTGGAGAATCTACTCCCTGATCTAGGAAGTGGAATTATTATCACCTTTTTTACAAAACTGTTGTGAAGATTAAAATGCATTGGGTATTTAAAGGACCTGACACAATGCCTGGTTCAATAAATGCTAGTTTCTTTCGCCTTCCAAAGTACTTTCTTTTTTTATGCATTCATTTGACAAACATTTATTCCAAAATTACTATTTCAGGCATGGTGCTAAGTGCTAGAGAGCAAAGTTGAGTTTAGTCATAGAAAACGAAGTTGCAACTTTTTTTTCACTTCCAAGTATGGAGGTAAATTCTGATCCTCAACACCCATGTACCTGCCTCACTGGATTGGGAGCTCCTGAAGGCAGGAAGCCTGTATGTGTTTGTCACCTTTGTTGTCCCAGGTCTTAGCACATGCATTTATGAATATATGACCAAGGAATGAAGACAAAAATCTAAAAGGAGGAGACTGGAGCCAGAGAACTGCAAGGGTCATGGAAGTTCAGACATTAAGTGAATATCCTCAGAGATGGTTCTGGAGGCAATTCCATGAATACTAGATGCCTACTGAAGCACTCCTTTCATATGAAACCCAGCACACTCTGCCAGATGGCTGTCAGAGGAGGTGGTGGGTTCCCGAAGGGCAAAAAGCATCAAGCATATCACAGTGGTTGAGATATAAACTTAGGCTTTGGAATCAAACAGTGTGTATATAACTATAATAAAGTGTGATGAAGCTTCCAAGAGAGGAAGTCCAAGATCCAAGATGTAAGAGGCTATAACAAGATATAAGAGATTACCTAGCCTAAGGGTTCAGGAAAGGCCCCTTGAGAGTCCTATAGGTGGCCCTCTGCACATCTAAGGGGAATTGGTGGCTGAAATCCAGCCTGTGCTCTACTTCCCAAGCTGTAGCCCTTGGTGCAAGGCCGTGTCTGCCCCCTAGAAGGAGTTCTTTTCTTCATTCACACAAAAGCTCCACTTGCCAAGCCATCCCTCCACACTTTGGATATCTGAAAATTGAACTATCAATAAGTAGATGTTAGCCAGGCAAAGTTTAGGCCAAAGGGACCAAGGAGGGGAGACAGCATGTGTGAGATCTGGGGGTTTAAAATATCTTAGTATGCTTGAGGAACTGATGGATATTTAGTGTGGCTGGAATGTGGAATTCAAAGGAAAGACTAGCAAGAGTGAGGTTGGAAAGATATTCATCATCACAGCTGGCATTTTCTGTGAGATTACTGACTGCACTGTGCTAATGGCTCTCCATGCATTATTTTATTGAGACCCGAGAGGTTAAGTGACTTGCCTGAAGTTAGAGTTAGGAAGTGGTAGAACTATAGTTCAAGTATAGGATTAATTCCAGAGCCTGTGCTACAAACCACTTGTTCTCCTGTGTCCAAAGATTTGGAAGGGTTGATTGCAAAGAGGCAAAACTGGAGATGGAAAAGCCAGTTAGGAAATTATTGCAGAAATGTAGGTAAGATATGATGGTGGATTAAGATGGCCTTGGAAATGGAGAGAAGTGGATGGAGTCCAGAGATATATAGGAAGTAGAATCTATAGAACTTGATGATTGTTTGAATATGAAGATCAATAATGAGAAAAGGGAGAAGGCAAGGATGACTCCTTATTTTGTGTCTCTGGGGGTGGCATGTCATTTGCTGAGAAAGAAAACAGTGAAGGAGGTACAAGTTTGGGAGAGAGGTGAGTTTATGGCCTGCTAAATTGGAAGCACCTCTGGGACATCCATATGGAGATGCCCAGTAGGCAGCGCAATGCTTGGACTTGGAACTCAGGAAGGCTGTACACTTAGCCAACATCAACATGTAATAGATAATTGACACATTAGGTGGGTGAGATTATCCAGTGAGGGAATATAGAATGAGACTATCAGAGAGCTCTACTAGGATAATCATGCTATAGCAGAAAGGCTTTTCCCTAGATTCAGCTACTGAACTTTGTAGAACATGATCTGTCCCATGATTTATCTGAATCCTTGACAAGAACTATTCTTAATGATGATGATGGACAACGGCCATCCCAGGGAATGAAGAGAGTCTGCAGCTGCAGGCAGGATAATCCCATCCATTTTATCCATGGGATATAAGGCCCCTCTCAATTGGAAGTGGAGTGGACATCACCATCCCAGACTCCTCAGGATGGGGGGAAGAGCTATGGACTAGAGTGGACTTACTGGTATTCTGTTATAGACATATTGTGATTCAAGCAATGGAAGAAATTACAACATTAATGTGGAGCCAGTGGCCACTGGATGCTCTGTGGTCAGGGAGAGGGAAAAACAGATGTAATATGGGGGCTTTTTTGGGACTTGGGAATCGTCCTGAATGACAATGCAACGACAGATATAGGCCATTTTATATCATCATATAACATGCAGAACTGTGTGTGAGAGAGTGTGGTCTACAATGTGAACTGTGGTCCATGCTTAGTGGCAAAGCCTCAGGATGTGTATATCCATTGCAGGTGATGTGCCACACTAATGAAGGATGTTTATGTGGGAGGCTGTGGGAAGTATGGAAAGTGGGGCATATGAGAATCCCTATAATTTTTGTGTAACATTTATGTACTCTAAGTATTTTTTTTTATTTAAAAAAATTTATTAAAAAAAAAAAAAAGCTTATAGACTACCTATTACACACTGGAACCAGAGACTGTGATGAGGAGGCACAAAAAAAGGGAGTACTACATTCCACGCCTTTTAGGCATTTTTGCTTGGTTTAAAGTCAGATTTAAGTTTAAATATGGGGAAGCGGCTGTGGCTCAATCAGTAGGGCTCCCGTTTACCATATGGGGGGCCCCGGGTTCGGTTCCCGGGACCTCCTGGTGAGGGCAGGCCCGCCCGCACGGCGTGGTTGGCTGACCCGGCGAGTGCAGGCAGCAAGGGGGGGATAAATGAATAAATAAATAAAATCTTAAAAAAAAAAAAAAAAAAAAAAGTTTAAATATGACTCATTCTCTATTTTCTATAGGATAAATATGCTGGATAAACTGTACTTAAGATTATTATACTATAAGAAACTGCCACTATTAGCCAATTCTGTGTACTATACAAGGGGAAGAAAGAATGAATTAAAATCTAGTGGCAACAGCTTTGGAAGCCTTAGCTTATCAATGGCCCCTTTAAAATGTGGCCTCTCTTAACTGAACACTGTCCTCAGGCATTGGCAGTTTTCTCTGTCTTACATAAGAGTGCTACAAAAAAATGTAGATACTAACGCCATGCCTTCCCAACTTGCTTTCCCTAAGCCCCTGAAAATGGAAATTCTGAGCTATCTCTGTTGCAGCCATCATGTCAAGATGGGATTTAGGCTTGGTTGAATTCATTTTGTCTCTCTTTTCTTTTAGAGAGCATCATAGATGGTCTCTACATGATGTGGCTTCTAAAATCTTCAGGAGCACCCACCTTACTAGTCCACAATGGGGAAAGCAGAAATGGAAATTCAGCCACCACAGCTTCCAATCTGCAGTTGATCACTCTGTAGACATGTGCCCCTACCGCATAGAGTGAACTGCACCAAGGGGGAAAGTTCTTGAGGCTCCCAAACCATTAGCTCTCCTTCCTCCTCCCCTGGAGAGAAAGCAGAGACATGGCTTTTTATAGCAGCTCTTTGATCCTCTTGGCATTCGCCTGGGGTACGTCAGCCTACGGGCCTGACCAGCGAGCCCAAAAGAAAGGGGACATTATCCTCGGGGGACTTTTTCCTATTCATTTTGGAGTAGCAGCCAAAGATCAAGACCTAAAATCAAGGCCGGAGTCCGTGGAATGTATCAGGTAAGGGCAGGAGCCAAGTCTGAGAGCCTTTTCTCTTCTGGGTGGTTAGAGAAAAACTTCATCAAACCCAAAATAATATTTTTTCCAACCTGATTCTCTTTTTTAAAATGGTGATTGGCAATAATGCTGATGCATATTAATTTTCCTTTAAAAAAAAAAAAAAAAATTCTTTCCAAAAATAAAATGTCAAGGATATTGAGTGGGAAAATCCACAGCCTGCTAAAGCGTGTGTCCTGTGATTTGGTAACCAAATCATCATCATTCACCCAGGGCAGCCCAACTCACTTATAATGAGTACCTAGAAGGAAATTCATTATTAGTCTTGCAAACCTGAGTAGTAAAACTTTCCATTAATCTTGCATGCCCCAAAGGTCAGTGATACCTGAGTGTTGGCTGTTCCACTCTTTCTTGTTTTGTTTTTTTTTAAGGATTTTATCGTTGAAAGAAACCTTGGTGATTGCCTGATCCAGTCACCTTCAAAATGCAGTTCATTGCATTTTGGAACTGTTCCCATTAGAATGTGTTTCCGATAGGAAGTTGAAATCCACTCCTTGCTAACTGTAGCTTTATCTCCTGTAGCTGCACAAAAATGCATCTAAATCTCTCAATGGACAACTCTTAGGCATTTGAAGATTTACATCATTTCTGCTCAGGCCACATAGTCCCAGTTTTCTCAGTAATTCCCTTGTGGCATGATTTTCAGATCCCTCGCCATTCTGGTCGCCCTCCTGGATGCTCCCTAATTTATCATGACTCCTTTAGAGTGTGAGATCCAGAAGCAGGCATGACTGCTTCACATGGGGTCTAACTCCTGCAGAGCAAAGTAGGACTGTGTAGCGTGGCCTGGGCGTCACAGACCAGTAATGTAGCCCAAGTCTCAGCCCATCATCTGAGAGGGAATGGGACTTTCTGGGACTTACAGCTTCCAGAAGGGGGTCAGAACTTTTCCTTAGTCTTCCTGAGAGCTGGAAAAATGAAAATGAAAACTAGAATTGTTCCAACAAAACTGGGCTTCTGTTCATGTTCTAAAGAGGACTTGCAAATTTGATAACCTTTTTACATTTTTTCTTATGACTGCAGAAAAACTAAGCACAGAATTTCACTGATGCTTATTATAACCTATGTGGACAAATGGATATGCCCCATATACCTAAGATCAAGCTAGAAGCTTGCTCTGAAGTAATACTTAAAAAAAAAAAATTATATCAAAGAAAGATAACAAAATTAGTTTAGTACTATAGATGTTTATGTAAAGCAAAACTCTGTATTATTTCTTAATAGCTTTGCAGGTTTAAAACAATTTTAAAAATAAGCAAAAGAAACATAAAGGAATACTGGAAAAGATGACTAAGGGGAAATGCCATTGGAAAAGTCAGACTAGGACTGCTAAGAACCTGAACGATATAATGGAGTATAACAGATTGCATTTCTCACCTCCTGTCACTGAGACCAAGAAAGGACTCCCTCAGTATAAAGGCAGAACCTGAGGAGGGCACTGATAGACTGATAACACATACGTCCTGAAGCCCTCACTCGGAGCTGTGTCCCAGCTAGTCAGAGCTGTGTCACTGATGCATTTCTCTTTGTTCATGTGCTTGATTTTTTTTTTTTTAATTCTTCTTTGAAAACCAATGTGTGTTAATTTTTTAAAAATAGAAGGCATAAATAAGCTGAAAGTGCATAATTTTTAAACTCATCATTCTACCACCCAAAAATAACCACTGTTTGTGTATAGCTTTCTTTATGCATACTTGTTTTTGTTTGTTTACAAAAATGAGATTACTCATCTCCCTCTCCCCTTTAACCTTCAGGCATGTCATAGTTCAAATTTATGATTCTGCAAATCTGACATTATTTTTAGGCTCCCACATATTGAAATCCTAATCGAATTTATATTTTTCCTGATTTTTTTTTCAATCTAAGTGTTACTTAGATATTCATGTAGCTCATATCAGCTACTTCAAATTCTTTGAAGGCAGGTATAAATTATCGATTATATTACTAGAAACAGTCTTCATTATTACTGCTCCTTCATTCCGTGTGAGGCACCATGCTGAGAATTGGAGATAATTACCTCATGTCATCATCCTTATAGCCACCCCATGAGGGAGGTATTCTCCCTACTCTACAGAAAGGACTTTTTTATTTTTTTATTTTATTTTTTTATGTTTTCTACAGAGAGGACTTTGAGGCTCAAAGAGCACAACGTCATGAAACCAAGGAGCCATGGTTCAGCCTCAGCTTTGCCCCATCCTTACTCTGAAGTAGTTGACTACCATTTTCTTCAATTTCTTCTTTCTTCCAGGTATAACTTCCGTGGGTTTCGCTGGTTACAAGCTATGATATTTGCCGTAGAGGAGATAAACAGCAGCCCAGCCCTTCTTCCCAACATGACCCTGGGATACAGGATATTCGACACTTGCAACACTGTTTCCAAGGCCTTGGAGGCCACCCTGAGTTTTGTTGCACAGAACAAAATTGATTCTCTGAACCTCGATGAGTTCTGCAACTGCTCGGAGCATATTCCCTCTACTATCGCTGTGGTGGGTGCAACTGGCTCAGGCATCTCCACGGCGGTGGCAAATCTGCTGGGGCTCTTCTACATTCCCCAGGTACCTGCGCCTTCTTAGATGGGGTCAAGAGAAGCAGGCCTAGTGAGGCGCCATGCCCAGCCCATGCATTTTGACATTTTTCAACGTCTGACTTTACACTGGCACAAAAGACCATTTCAGGATGAGATTTTATCGTGGCACTGAATCATGACCATTTGGGATTTTTAAGACCCTATCCTTCTTCCAAGTCAAGTGAAACATGAGTAGTTCTCAAGGTCTTGTGATGCCATATTGCCAAAGCTGTAAATTCACACAACTAAATATGTTTTTATTTAATTCACTTTTGTAACCCCATTAGTCTATGTAACCAAATCAATTTCATCTGATTTTTTAAATTTTTTTATTTTTTAAAGATACTTAGATTACATAAATGATACATAAAAAATGTAGGGGATTCCCATATGCCCCACTCCCTACCCCTCCCACACTTTACCACATTAACAACATACTTCATTAGTTTGGTACATTTGTTACAATTGATGAACATATATTGGAGCTATGCCACTAAGCATGGATTATAGTTTAAACTCTCTCCCGCACAATTTTGTAAGTTATGGCAAGATATGTAATGGCCTGTATCTGTCATTGCCAGTCATTCAGGACAATTCCAGTGCCCCAAAAATGCTCCCATATTATACCTATTTTTCCCCTTTCCCTCCCCTCAGAAGCAAATTTTTCATTTTAGAACAGTTTTAGATTTACAGAATTATTGCAAACATAGTATTGAGAGTTCCATTTACCCAGTTTCCCCTATTAGTAACGACTTATTTTAGTATGATACATTTGTCACAATTAATGAGCCAATATTAATACACTGTTATTCCGCCCCCCTCCCCCCGATGGCTCCTTTGTCTGTTTGCTCATTGTTTTTTGTTTTTTTTTTCTCATTGTCTGCTTGTTGTCTGCTCGTTTCTTCTTTAGGAGACACTGCGAACTGAACCTGGGACCTCCCAAGTGGAAGGCGGGCGCTCAACTGCTTGAGCCACATATACTTCCTGCTCGTTTTTTGTTTTTGCTTGCTATCTGCTCATTGTTTGCTCATTATCTTGCTTGCTGTCTGCTCATTGTTTTTGCTTGTTGTTTTTTGCTTGATGTCTGCTCGTTGTCTGCTCATTGTTTCTTTGGCTTCTTTAGGAGGCACCTATGGGAGGCAAGTGCCCAATTGACTGAGCCACATCCACTCCCCAATACACTATTATTAACTGAAGTCCATACTTTATTCATTCATATTTCTTCAGTTTCCCTAATGTCCTTTTTTCTGTTCTGATCCCATCCAGGACATCACATAACATTTAATCATCATGTCTCCTTAGGCTTCTTTCGGTTGTGACAGTTTCTCAGACTTTTCTTGTTTTTGATGACCTTGACAGTTTTGAGGAGTACTCATCAGGTCTTTTGTAAAATGTCCCTCAGTTGGAATTTGTCTGATCTTTTTCTCATGGTTGCATCAAGATAATGTGTTTTAGGGAGGAAGACCACAAAGGTAAAATGCCATTCTGATCGCACCATCAAAAAGACATACTAACAATATGACATCGCATCAACATCAGTGATGTTGACCTTGATTGCATGGCTTGAGGAGTGTTTGTCAGATTTCTTTATTCTTGTTTTTCACTCCCTTACTCCCATACTGTGCTCTTTGAAAGGAAGTCACTTGAGTCCCATCACCCACCATCCATTTACTTAATTTTTCAATTCCAGTATAGTGGTAGTAGAACCTTCACCCCTGTGGGAACAACTGTCTCAACTAGAGAGTACAGTTATTATGTGTAATTCCTTTAATTCCTTTTGCATTTAGTCTTTCAGACTCATTTCCAAAGTTACTTAGGTCAACACTTTACTCCCCCACACACTTCAGTGAGATTATTTCATACATTCATAATACATGTAGGTTCTTTTGTCACATTTTGCATTCCATCCTGGGGCACCCGGACCCCCTAAATGTTTGTTTGTTTTTTTAATTTGTATTCATGAAATACAATGTAAAATCTTTGTCATGTAAAGTTCTATGGGTTTTGAAAAATGCTTAATGCCTCGAATGCAACATTAGAGTAATATAAAGAATAATTTCACCACCCTGAAAAAGCTCCTGAACTTCACCTGTTCAATCCTCCCTTCCCCCACAACCCCAACTCCTGGGAACCTGTTTACCCTCTCTATAGTTTTGCTCTTTCCAGAATGTCATATGATTGTAATCATACAGTATGTAACTTTTGGAAGCTGGCTTCTTTCACTTAGCAATATGTATTTAAGACTCATCTGTGTTTTTCATGGCTTGATAGTTCATTTCTTTTTATCACTGAATAGTTTTTTTTTTTTTTTTAATCTTTTGTTTAAAGATACAGGTTTAATTCATCAGAAAGCAGTTGTTGGTATTTACGGGCTTGATTGCTTAAAACAAACAACCTATTTTTTTAGCTAGCATATATTTATTTATTCATTTAGCAAGCAGATACAAAGCCTATACCACCAAATAATGAGTAACTCACCAATGATTGTTTTAACTTTTTAAAAAGTGGTTTTATTGTCATATAAACCCAGCCCAATGTCAACAATGTCAACTAGGCCTTCACTACTCTTCTAAAAATTCTTTTAAACATACCTTTTATAAAACTTTGTCTTCTTTTTAAAAAATGTTCAGCTATTTATTTCCTACACCATTCCTTTGGTAAATAACTTTTCTTCTGCTTTTACTAAAAGGAGTGAGACCACAAAATGTAAATCCCACCTTTCAAAGCCAAAATACCTGTCTCTAATCTTATTTCCTTAAAAGACTCAACCTCTCTAATGTCTGGTTGAAAGTTTAGCTCAGAGGGAAGCAAAGCATATTTTCTCACAAAACAGGAACTTAATAAAGCATTGTCTTGCATGTTCTAGAAAAGGAGAATATTCCATTTCATTCAACAAATGCTTATTAAGCATATATGAATAAGCAGTCTCCACCCTGTGGGAACTTGGTGGGAACATGGTTGCATTTTCAGATACTAGCACTTCACCAAAACAAGTTCTTTAATAAACATTTGTTTGAAGTTGCATATTATTTTTACTGAAAAAAAAAAGACCACAAACATTACATTCCCTTTCACAAGATGATTTCCCCCCCAACACTATAGGGCAAACCTTTTTCCATGATTAATATTTGTGGATGTATGACATCATTTTATAGTAATGAAAAACTGGAAACAACCTAAATGTCCATGAATGAGGGATCAGCTCAGTTGTGATACATCCCTTAAATAAATTTTTGAATTAAATTTAGAAGCACCCTTGAAATCTTTTTTCAATGTTTAATATTTAAAAGTTGTAAGAGTGCATTTGATAAATTCACATTTTTATGTTGAGAGGTCTCCGTTTCATTGGTCATAACTATTATCCCTTCATATACTCATGACAGCTGAGAAAGTCTTGTCCTCATTTCCCAAATCCTTGCTTCAGGGAATTAAAGGTGCTTCCCATGGGGAAGCCCTTGCTCTTTAACTTTTGTGCCAAAGTGATCTGAAAAACCCACATTAGTAAATGTGTAGGGCAAGATGCAAATATGCATCTTTTAAATTTGACATATCATGCAGTATTATTTTAAATGCACAAAGTAAGTTGTTACCCCCATGGCCAACAGACACAAGATATAATTGTCATCACGGAAAGAAAGAACATGAAGGGGAAGGTTTAATTCTTTGTCACTTGGATGAAGGTTATATTGAATGTGAGTTATAAAAGTGCTGAGAAGATGCCTACAATGATTATCAGTCAAACTAATATAAGTTTATCTACAGTATGCTTCTCTGCCATGGCTGCATATTGGAATCACTCTGGGAGCTTTAAAAATACTAATGCCTGGGTCTTACCCCCACCCCCAGAGATTCTGGTTTACTTGATCTGAGATGCAGCCTGGGCATCTGGAATTTTGGCAGCTCCCAAGGTGATTCTAATGTGCAGCCATGGTTGGGAACCTGAGGTAGGCTGGGGTCAAAGGCCTGGGGGTATTTCTTAGGCCAGTCTTGCCACCAAGTGGATGGAACAAGCACACCAGCTAGAGTGTGGTTAGAACAGTTTTCTGAATCATTCGTGAAATTCTCCCCACTTACGTTTTAAGTGTTCTGTGTTTTTAAGGTTTTTTTTTTTTACACACGTGTGTGCATGTATGTAGGCATGGGTACCGTGGTATTGGCCACACTTTTCTAGTTTATTTGCTTTTTAAAAAATTAGACAAATGTTATAAAATACATTTTTAAGAGAACATATCCAGGAGGGAAATTTTTGTTTTTAATTTTTATTTCCTTTAAACCTTTTTTGATCCATTTTTTAAAAGAAGATTAAGGAGCAAGTGATAGTGGATGGATTTACAAAATGCCCAGGTAGGGTTTGCATTTGTTAAAACCTAATTCAGAAGCAGTTTGGGTCTGTAAACAGAGCTCTCTACAAACCATATCATCTAAACAAATTCCTTAGTTTAACCACTTACTTCATGAACTTTTATGGTAGAACAAGAAGTTGCTTATTCTTATTCTGATAAAAGGAAACATTTGTCTGTTTTACAGTACAGCTTCCAAAATCAATGCTGTAGAAACTATTCATTGATAAGGAGAAACATTGGAAAAATTCCTTTTAAAACACCGAACATAGAAAACTGATTGTTTCAATTGATGAGAATTATTAGAAAGGTATTGCAGTCTATTCCCCTAAATTTCTTCAACCCGTTTTTTTATGAGAAGTTTAAAAACTCTCCAGAAAATTGGAGAACAAGATGCTTTCATTACCTAGAAGAAATTCTGTTTGGCATAAAAATGCCTTGACTTTGGGTCTTCAGAAGAAATGGTCCAATACCTTGGAAATTCCTAACTGGTGAGCCACAATTCAGTGGAGCACTGTAAATGGGCAAACTTTGGGTAGCTGGATGGAAGTGGGGTGGTCAGAACACCCACCACCATGGTTGGCCAGCCCCTTCAATTTTATTCCATTGTCTTCATTTGCCATGATATGAAAAAAAGTGGAGAAACTCTGCACGCACTAAAGCTTTATATGATATTTGGAGATGTCTTCAAGCAATGGTCTCTTATCACCAAAGGAAAGGCTTTCTTCCCTGTGAGGAGAGGGGTCCATGCCCATGCTCAGATATAGAATTGGCCAGGCCTTAGAAAGTAGATGCCAATTAAGACAGCTTCTGCAGGGTTCCTTTTTGGACTCTGTAAGGTTTTGGAGAGACACATAAAAGCCTGTCAGGTTGGCTCAGCCATCACCTGAAATGAGACAGAGGAGACAGCAGCTCTGGGTGGTGGTTGAACTCACTGAAAAGCCAGGAGAAGAAAAGATGTTTTTCTGATGATATTTAATGATGATGATATTTAACAATGCATCACTGTTATTGTGGTGCATGGGAATTAGGCCTAATGGACCCAAATGGCTAATTGAGCTTGAATGATAAACATTTCTCAGAAATGACTGCAAATATGTTACTTTGATCTAAAATACTCCAGGCAGTGAGGGGAAAGGGGAGTAGAAGGAGGGTGGGAAGAGAGAATTTGGGTAGGATAGGAAAAGAAAACTCCAGAGGCTTCCTGAAGGGCCTTAAGTTCATAACCAATCAGGGAGGAACCTGAGTCCTCCCAGAGATGAGTTATGGACAAAGAGTACATCACAGTAAAAGGGAAGCCAAAATGCTCAGATCAGAATCTGGGCTCAAAAGCAGATGCGAGTATGTGGATATATAATAATCATTGAGGCAGCCTAGAGAAGGTGAGAAGAAACTATAAAACAATGTATCAATCCTCACCTTGAATGGAAATGTAGATTGCATGTATATCCCACTGTCATTGAGTTGATTTTATGGCCAGACCCATTTTTGAAGGTACCATTGTAAAGAAAATCTGAAAGAGTTTATATGGGTGAACATATAGCAGTGCATTCCCTAGGAATTTAGAAATCCCTGCCACCCTTTATAATAGGTAACAGCTGCTGTGATTTATTGAACACCTATCTTGAGTCAGACACTGTGTGCACATATTCTGTCATTTAATGTTCATGAGAGTACTACAAGATAAGTATTACTATCCCCTGTTTGATAATGCAGATAAGAAAATGAGGCTTATACTGGTTGGTCAGATTATTCAAGGTCAACTATCTCATAAGTGGTGGGGCTGAGATTCAAACTCAGACCTGTTCTACTTTGAAAGCCCAGCAATTTCTCTCCTTGCCTACTGCCTCCCTTTATGGTCTCGTCTAGAAAGAGTATATGCTCTTCCCCAATTTCTTACCCACACTCATTGCACACTGTGGTGGGCCTCTTGCTTCATCCCAAATTATGCTGGGAATTAGAACACCCCTCTTAAACTGACAGTCGCTTGAGTGTGCATAGTGGAGCAGAAGAGATCTGGATTGTCCTCACTCTTTCATCCTGTTTGCAGTGAACAGCATGTTTGACAAATTAGATTAATGTATGCTCAAAAAGCCCTCTTCACAACAGCCTTGGAGCTCCCCTGGCATATCTCTCATTCAGTCCGTGTTCTTGGTGCTTTCCAGGTCAGCTATGCCTCCTCCAGCAGACTCCTCAGCAACAAGAATCAGTTCAAGTCCTTCCTCCGCACCATCCCTAACGATGAACACCAGGCCACTGCCATGGCAGACATCATCGAGTATTTCCGCTGGAACTGGGTGGGCACAATTGCAGCTGATGATGACTATGGCCGGCCAGGCATTGAGAAGTTCCGAGAAGAAGCTGAGGAAAGGGACATCTGCATCGACTTCAGCGAACTCATCTCCCAGTACTCTGATGATGAAGAGATCCAGCAGGTGGTAGAGGTGATCCAGAATTCCACGGCCAAAGTCATCGTTGTCTTCTCCAGCGGCCCAGACCTCGAACCCCTCATCAAGGAGATCGTCCGGCGCAACATCACAGGCAGAATCTGGCTGGCCAGCGAGGCCTGGGCCAGCTCGTCCTTGATAGCCATGCCCGAGTACTTCCATGTGGTCGGAGGCACCATTGGATTTGCTCTGAAGGCAGGGCAGATCCCAGGATTCCGGGAATTCCTGCAAAAAGTACATCCCAGGAAGTCTGTCCACAATGGGTTTGCCAAGGAGTTTTGGGAAGAAACATTTAACTGCCATCTCCAAGAAGGTGTTAAGGGACCCTTACCAGTGGACAACGTCCCGAGAGGTCACGAAGAAGGTAGCGGCAGGTTAAGCAACAGTTCCACCGCCTTCCGCCCTCTCTGTACAGGGGATGAGAACATCAGCAGCGTTGAGACCCCTTATATGGATTACACGCATTTACGGATATCCTACAACGTGTACCTAGCGGTCTACTCCATTGCTCATGCCCTGCAAGATATATACACCTGCTTACCTGGGAGAGGGCTCTTCACTAATGGTTCCTGTGCAGACATCAAGAAGGTTGAGGCTTGGCAGGTAAGTCTGTAACTTAGTGTTCCCTGTGTAATGAAGAAGAGTGGGACTGATCCAGGCAAGAAAGAAAGGGGTTATTTCAAAAAGGCAATTTCTACATGAGGCCACTAAATTTACCCTTTTATTCAAATTGCCTTTTCAAATATCTGAGCAGCTGACTTTTGCCCAAGAGTAGGACACAAGCAAACCAAAGGCACTGAAAATAACCTTTCTTAAAAGAATTTGATATTGGGCATTTCAAAAGAAGCACTAAGTAATTATCATAGAAAATGTGGTATAAGGCAAAAAAACACAAACAACAACAACAACAAAAAAAAAACAGGCACATCTGGTGACATAGCCATGGTGATAACAGAAGTCAAATGGAGTTGATCTTTCCAGAAGTTGTTGGCACTGATGGATGTTGTGGGCAACTGAATTGGGGTGAGAGACATGGGGAGGAGATAAAATAATATGGCTGAGGTCAGAGAAGAGAGTTGGTCCTAAAACTTTCCTATACACTTAGCATAGGATGTTGGCAAGAAACAACAGTCTGATTGTCTGCATGAACTGTCCCTCATTATCTGTGTGAACTGGGTGCTTCATGCACCTTATTTTCCTTCCGTGGTAAGAAATGACGTCCCATGTAAGAGCTGGAAGTCTTAGACAAGAGTGGGGGATTTCTAGTCTCTGGTGTTTGACTTAATTCAACTGATCCTTAGAATGTGTGCCAAGGGGTGGTTCCCATTTGTGCTTATAATTAGTCACAGTATGACTTTAAAATTCTTTATAGGAAATACCCTAAAAGGCCAGAAGATGGGAATATTACCACATAAAAGAGAATGTGACCGTGTATGTGCATATAATATGTACTCGCCCCTTTTTCTAGATGTATGTCTTTCTCAGTGTTTTATTTGTGAGTCTGTAGGTCTCTTTGTGTCTGTATTTTAGGTTCTGTGTTATCAGCTTTTTTCCTTTCTCATCCCCTTGCTTGTTCATTATTTCTCTTCAAATCCCTTTCAATTTATTCAAATAGAATAAATTGAAAACATATTATAATGAATTGTAATCTCAAGCAATTTTTTTATTCTCTTTTTTGATGGAACTATTAGTTCCTTCTTTTAAAATTCTAAAAGCAGAAGAGTTTTCTCTCTGGGGGGGGGAATATCTAAATTGTCTTTTAACTTGGGTTTCTTTTTTTGTGGGCCAGTGATTGTCAATTTAAAGATTCTCTTGCTTACTTTTAAGGATGAAATGGTTTACACATCCACCCAGTTATGTGAATTAAAAGCAAGGAAGGTTTGCTGCAGAAAATAAGGCACTCAAATGCTAAACTTGCATGGCAATATGCCAAAAGAAACATTAAAGATACTTAGAGATATGACTTAGTAAACAAATAATTGCCTATTAATGCAAAAAGGTACAACTAAAGAAACCTAATATTTTCTATTTTATCCACTTTCAAATATACAATTCAGTGGTGTTAATTATAATGTTGTGCCACCATCACCACCATCCATTACCAAATTTTTTCCATCACCCCAAACAGAAATTCCATTCCAAATAAGCATTAACTCCCCATTCACTTCCCCTACTCTGACCCTGGGTAACCTGTATTCTAATTTCTGACTTTACGCATGTGGGTATTCTAATTATTTCATATTAGTGAGATCATACAATATTTGTCCTTTTGTGTCTGGCTTATTTCGTTCAACATGATGCTTTCCGGGTTCATCCATGTTGTAGCATGCATCAGGACTTTATTCCTTTTTCTGGCTAAATAATATTCCATTGTGTATACATACCAAATTTTGTTTATCCATTCATCTGTTGATGGACATTGGGTTGTTTCCACCTTTTGGCAGTTGTGAGTAATGCCACTATGAACATCACTGTTCAAATATCCGTTCAAGTCCCTATTTTTATTTTGGGGAATATATATCTAGAAGTGAGATTGCCAAGTCATATGGTAATTCTATACTTAATTTTCTGAGGAACCACCAAACTATTTTCCACAGGAGCTGCACCATTTTGCATTCCCACCAACAATGAATGAGTGTTCCTATTTCTCCACATCCTCTCCAACACTTGTTATTTTATGGTTTTTTAAAAAAATAGTAGCCATTCTACTGGGTGTGAGATGGTATCTCACTGTAGTTTTGATTTGCAAATTTAATGGTATTGAGCATCTTTTCACATACTTATTGGCCATTACTTGTATATCTTCTTTGGAGAAATGTCTTTTCAAGTCTTTTGCCCATTTGTTAATTGGATTGTCTGTCTTTTATGTTGTTGAGTTGTTCAAGGTGCAAATTTTGACTAGAAAATATTCCATACTCATGTGATTTTATGTACACACCTACTGTGAGGATGAAACACTGCACTGTTATGCAGGTTAGGATTTGAAGCGAAGTAGAAAATAAAATATATCATTTGAGACATGCCTTGAAAGATGGGTAGGATTTGTGGATGTGGGGAAAGAGCTATTCCTTGAAGAAAAAGTTAAAAGCAATGGCAGATATACATAATGACATGCATGAATACCAAAAATATAATGCTGCACAAAAGAATGCAGACTGAAAAAGAGTACACACTCTATGATTCCATTTCTAGGACACTCATCTCTAGTGATAGAAAGCAGATCAGTGGTTGCCTGGGGCTTGGGTAGAATTGCCTGGGAAGAGGCCCTTGGGAACCTTTTGGGGTAATGGTAGTGGTGATTACGTGGTATATACATTTGTCAAAAACTCAGAACTATGCAACTAAGATGTGCACATATGATCCTGAATAAACTATGCCTCAATAAAGGTGATAAAAAGTTTTAAAAACAATGCAAAATCTCAAGGGTAGGAAAGTACAGGCATTGCCTGCAGCTCAAGATGTCATTCAGTTTAAACAACTTTTCCAATTATGACCTCATGTCTTGCCACAAGCATTTTACATGTCTCTGCTATCCCAGTTCTAAAATATGTCCATCTTCTCAACCTAAGTTGCACACTCGTGAACCCATTGTAACGAGATATACAACCTCAAAGACTATCTAATCTATGTCTTGTGCTTCAGTAGGTAGTATTGTGTAATGGTTAAGAGTTTGGACTCCAGAGCCAAACTGCCTGGGTTTCAATTCCAGTTTCCACCTAGTATCTTTAAGACCTTGATCGTTCATCAGCCCTGTGCCTCAATTTTTTTCTTACCTGAAGAATAGAAATAATCACTTATCTCATAAAGTTATTATGAGAGCAACATTAGTTAATGCATAGAGAACGCTTAGGACAGTGCCTGTACATAGTAAGTGCTTAGCAAATATTAGTCTTGAGTAGTATTTTTTATAGATGAGGCAAGTAAGACACAGAGAGGCCAAAATGATTTTTCAAAATCATGTATCTAGCCAGTAAGAAGCCCACATCTGTCCCAGGCAGTCTGTTCCCAGATGAGGCCAAGGTTACTGTTAAAAGAACCACGTGGCTAGTCTGTCCCTATGGACACTTGTTTCCTGGCTCCCAATAGGCTGCCAAGTCAGACCTATGGTCCACAGCCTTAAACCCTGGGTGTTCACTGGGAGAAACTAATTGCCCTGACACCCAGGTTCATAAATAGACACAAAGAGGAAGGAGAGTGAACAAGTAAGTGACAGTGGACACAACAGGCCAAGTTAGAGTATATCAAACATCTCTATCATTCTTGGATTGTATTGGATCACTTATCCATAAAGCAGTACCTTCTTGGCCCATAGTGGTTGCTTAGCAAATACTTGTTGAATGAACAAATAAATAAAGGAAGAGAATGGGATGATGGTGTTTGCTGGAAGAGGAAAAGGGTTAAGGAGGCAGCAGTGGGAAAGTACATGGGTTCATACTAATAGATAACGGACAGGGTGAATGGTTTCAGAGAAGTGGGTAGAAATTCTCCTAGAGTAAAACCACAATAATGCTGACTTCCCACTTTGTGGCTGAAACTTACCTCATTATCGATAAGGTAAATATCAGGAAAAAAGAAAAACAGCTAAGGATTTTAATGGTATAAACAGGATTATTGAGGCTTAAAGATCCAAAAGCCATTAATTTAAAATTATTCTTTTTTTAAAATTGATACAAGCTAAGAATCTTTATCAGGAATAATTTATTAGCCTAATTTGTACTAATGAATATGCCAAAAGAAAAATAGCACAATTTATTTTGAAAAATCTATTTTGGCCATATTTTATTAAGAAAAAAAAAAAGCTGGTCCTTTGCTACCGTTAGTCTAAATTAATTTATTATAGCTAATTAAATAATTCTGGCTTTTCTTTATAGTAAAAGAAGTTCAGATCTACAACCAGGTGTTAGTACACCCTTTGTCTTCTGGTGTAGTCCTGGCATCGTTTTTATATGAAACAGGTGGCTTTTAGACCTACTTCTCTCTTCAGGTAACTCCCAGCTATTATTTCCATGTCATTGCACTCTTGGGATTTAAATTTCCCTTTTTCTCAAGAAAGTAGGGGAACTTTTAGAATCTGTTTGTTCCATGTTTTTAATGTTTACTGAGGATTAAATGTATTTCTACCATTCAAAATATGACATGCAAAATATATTTAGCTACAGCTTTCTGAAAAGGTCACAAAGGGAATATTTCCTCAGAAAGATCCAAGACCTTCTTTTTTCCTTTACAAAAAGAAAGTTAACATTTTATCCTATAAAAACTATAATACTTCTCAAATGTCTTCCTTACCACTCTTAAGTAAAATTTTTATCCTACTTAAAACAAATTTTGCTATTGTTTCCCCATGTGTTTGTTTTAATCTGAAAGATACTTTTTCCTTTTTAATCAGAACACAAGAACATAGGTTACAGTTATACCTCAGAGTGAAAAACTGTGTTGGCCCATGATGTCATTATACAATTTTTAGTGTTTTGCTTTTTTAAAAAATATATGCTTTTTTATTTTTATTTTTTAAAAGAAACTGTATTAAATAAATGTTACACAAAAATGTGGGGGATTTCCATATGCCCCACTCCCTAGCCCTCCCACATTTTCCCACATCAGCAACATCTTTCATTAGTGTGGTACATTTGTCACAATTGATGTACACATCTTGGAGCATTGCCACTAAGCAATGATTATAGTTTACATTGTAGTATACACTCTCTCCTGCACATTTTTGCCAGTTATTACATGATATACAATGACCTGTATCTGTCATTGAAATGTCATTCAGGATAATTCTCAAGTCCCCAAATGCCCCCAAATTACACCTATTTTTCCCCCTCCCTTCCCTCAGAACCTCCAGCGGCCACTGTCTCCACATCAATGATATAAGCTCTTCCATTGCTAGGATCACAACAAGTCTACAGTAGAACAACTGTAAGTCTACTCTAATCCATCGTCCATTCCCCAATCCTGAGGATTCTGTGATGGTGATGCCCATTTTACCTCTAATTGAGAGGGGATTTAGGTCCCATGGAGAAGATGGATAGGACTTTCTTGCTTGCAGTTGCAGATGCTTTCTGTTCCTTGAGATGGTCATTGTCAGTCATCTTCTCCTCTTTAGTTGTCCTGTGTGAGTCCAATGAACTGGAGAGTAGGTGTTGCAAATCTATTGGGATTCAGGGCCCAACTGGCACATTTAAGTCTCTTGGACATACAACTATCAACTCTAGTACTAACTATAGGTTTGAATAGAGGAGCAGCAGAGCCATGTGTAGGAAAAACACAACTGAGTCCAACTCTATCCCACTGGGGAGTGTAAACTTCAAAGTAGGGCCCACTGGCAGGGCGCCAGACTCCTGAGCTGTCTGCCCTGCCTCTAGTGTCTGGATGTCTCCAGAGACCTCAGGAGCCCCGCTATTTCAGGTAATATTTTCTTTGGCAGTCTATGAGTTCCTGCTGAGACATACACAAGCATCTGAAATGACCTCCTGACTCACTTTGAAGTCTCTTAGTCATATAAACTCTTGTCTTTGCCTTTTCCCCCTTTTGGTCAAGGTCTTTTTCCAGTTGCATTGCTAGTTGGTGCTTGGTAGTAATCTCTTGGTGCCAAGGAGTCTCATCCCTGGGAGTCATGTCCCATGCCAGGGAGAAGGTAATGCATGTAAAACCTGAGTTTTATAGAGAGGCCACATTTGAGCAACAAGGAGGCTCTCAGGAGGTAATGCTTAGGCACCCTATAATACTATGCTAAGTTTCAATTTCGAAAGTAAAGGTTCATAAGTACAGTCATCACAATCAAGGGGTCAACGGTCCATCCTCCTTCACTAGTTTCTGCCCCTGTACTCGGGGGATTCTTGCCATCTCATTAGAGAATATGGTAGAGCTCCCCAGGATAGGAATTCAATATTTCTTTGGTTATTGTGTGGATCTCCACCCACTGTGACAATGCCCCATGAGCACTTGAACACATTCATATGCCTTATAGGTATGCCCCAGGTGAACCTCCTCCCATACATCCCCCCCCCTCTTTGACATCCCACACCAATGATCCTCCCCTGCCACAGTTGTAACCCTTCTGTGATCCAAAACTTCTTAAAAATTGAAGCCAACAAAATAACCGAATACAATTAATAGGGAAATGATAAAATAATGATGGTTTAAAAAATAACAAACAAAATACAAAAAAACTTGAAGTTTGAAATAATGAAAAAATTTAAAATAAAAAATATAAATTTTTTTTTAATTTTAACATTATGTTTTTCATCACTGTAAAATATGTTGTCTTGTATGTACAGTGACATTTGTTTCCATTAAGTCACCCAGAGTCTAATTTATTTTCATTTTGTTCAAAGAAGATTACAGAAAGGTCACATACAGAATATAGTAATATATAGGTTTAAGTTTCAACCAATTATATAAAAGTCTTAATTTTTATGGTCCTTTGTGATAAGTCTTTCAAAAAGTGAGTCCTAAGCTTTTTTACTTTATCTGAAAGTTCTCTTTGTTGGCTTGCTTGCTTGTTTGTTTTTTATTTGTTTATTTGAGTATAGAACTTAGATCTTCCTATTTTCAGTCTGAATCGGCCTGATTCAACGTGATTGCACTGGCTAGAACTTTCAGTCAAATGTTGAATAGATTTAGTTAGCATAGACATTCTTGTCTCGATCCTGATCTTAGAGGGAATGCATTGGTCTTTCACCATAAAATATAATGTTAACTGTAGGATTTTCATAGATATCCTTTATCAGGTTGAGGACATTCTCTTCCATCCCTAGTTTTATCAGGAATAGAGAGAGGTTGGATGTTATCAAGTATTTTTTCTATATCTACGAGATCATATGCTTTATCTTTTGTAGTCTGTTAATGTAATCAGTTCTTAAAACAACCTTGAATTCCTGGGATAAACCTCACTGGATCATGAAGTATTTTCCTTTTTTGTATATGGATGGATTCTTTTTTTTTTTTTTTTTTTTAAAGATTTTATTTATTTATTCATTTATCCCCCCCTTGCTGCTTGTGCTCCCTGGGTCAGCTAACCACGCCATGCGGGCGGGCTTGCCTTCACCAGGAGGCCCCGGGAACCGAACCCGGGGCCTCCCATATGGTAAACGGGAGCCCTACTGATTGAGCCACAGCCGCTTCCCTGGATGGATTCTATGTGCTAAAAATTGGTTAAGAATTTTTGCTTCTCTGTTCATGATGGATATTGATCTGTAGTTTTTTATTTTATTTTTTAATTTATTTTTTATTTTTTAAAAGATACTTAGATTACATAAATGCTACATAAAAAATAAAGGGGATTCTCATATGCCCCACTCCCTACATCTCCCACATTTTCCCACATTAACAGCATCCTTCATTAATGTGGTATATCCATTTCAATTGATGAATTCATTTTGGAGCATTGCCACTAAGCATGAAGGGAAAACAGGTGTAATATGGGGGTATTTTGGGGACTTGGGAATTGTAACAACAGATATACAGGCCATTATATATCTTACCATAACCTACAAAATTGTGTGGGAGAGAGTATAAACTATAATGAGACCAATGTTTTCTTTTTAATGTAGTACATAAAAATACTTCATTTCAGAAACTTTAGGAGAATTGTCATGGAGGCAAAGAGTGAACATATAACAAAAATGGATGGAACCTATGCCTGTCATGCAAAAGGGACAGGTGGTGACTGCATTCTGCCCTTCAATGTATAATTAAATAACTTCAATGTATAATTAAATAAATTTAATGATGGGGAAAAAAAAACTATAATGTAAATTGTAGTTTTATTTTCTTATAATATCTTTGTCTGGTTTTGGTATCTGAATAAGGCTGGCATCATAGAATGAATTGAGAAGTACTGCGGCCTCTTCAGTTTTCTGGAAGAATTTGTGTAGAATTGGTAGTACTTCTTTCTTAAATGTTTGGCAGAATTCCTCATTGAAGCCACCTGGGACCAGTTTTCTTCATGGGAAAACTTTGAACTACACATTCGTTTTTTGTTTTTTTTTTTTTTAACAGATATAGCATTATTCTGGTTTCTATAAGTCAGCTTTTGTAGTTTGTGTCTTTCAAGGACTTTATCCACATCATCTGTGTTGTCTAATTTATTGGCACAAAGTTGTTTAGAATATTACCAGACTATCTTTATACTGTCTACAGGATCTGTAGTGATGTCACCTCTGTCATTCCTCATATTGGAAATTTGCATCTTCTCCCTTTTTTCTGATCAGTTTGGCTAGAGTTCCATCAACTTTATTGAGATTCCCAAAGAATTCGTTTTTAGTTTTAGTTATTTTCTCTATTTTTTCCTGTTTTTTATTTCATTGATTTCTGTTCTGATCTTGATTGTTTCCTTTTTCCACTTTCTTTGAGTTTAATTGCTCTTCTCTTTCTAGTTTCTTAACTTGGAAACTGAGGTCATTGATATGAGACCTTTCTTCTTTTCTTATTTAGACATTAGTGCTCTAAATTTCTCTCTAAATATTGCCTCAGCTGCATACCACAAATAGTTATATGCTATATTTTCATTTTCATTCAGTTCAAAATACTTTTTAACTTTCTGTTTCATTTCTTCTTTGACCATAGGTTATTTAGAAGTGTGTTATTTAGTTTCCAAGTATCTGGAGATTTTCCAAATATCTTTCTGTTATTAATTTCTAAGTTAATTTTATTAGTGTCAAAGAACATACTTTAGATGGTTCAAATATTTTTAAACTTATTGATACTTGTCTTATAAGCCAGAATATGATTTATCTTGGTAAATATTCTGTGTGCCATTGGATAATATGTGTATTCTGCTGTTACTGGGTGGAGTGTTCCATAAATGTCACTTAGGTCAAGTTGGTTGATGGTGTTGTTCAAGTCTTTATTGATAGTCTGCCTACTTTTTCTTTCAACTAATACAAACAGGTACCACATTGGCCTTATTTTTCTCATTTGTCCTCAGACTGGTGAAAACCTCATCATAGGCATCACTAGTCCACCTAACAGTGTTGGAAGCATATAGGTTTAATGTATATTCTTTGAACCAAGCACTCAACAGACATAGTTTGAGCAGCTACTAAAATCCAGACCCTCTTTTAGTCACTGCAGATATAGAGAGGAATAAGTGCCTGCATTAGAGGAGCTTGCTCTAATAAATTGTAGGCATGGAATTTCTAGCCACAAAGATTGCAAGTTGTTTCCTTTTCCAGATAAAATTTTTGCATTGCTGCCTCTTTCCTTCTGCCTATCCCTTATCTCCCTGCTGTATCTCAGGCTGAACTTGCTATGTCTCATTGCTAAACTCTGGACACTAACTATCATAGAGGCTACCTAGTTATCAAGGCCCCTTCCTGCTGCTGAATGTCAGCTCCATCAATAAAGTCATATTTGATTTTTCAAACAGTTTCTCATATCTTTTTTTAACAGCTTTATTGAGATACATAATTCACATACCATATAAATCACCCATTCAATGTGTACAACTCAAGGTTTTAGTATATTCAGATTGTGTAACCATCACCATAAACAATTTTAGAACATTTATATCATCTTAAAAAGAAACACTTTAGCTATCACCCCCAACTCTCTATCCCTCTCCCTTTCCCAGCCCTAAGCAATCGCTAATCTACTTTTTGTCTCTTTATTTTGGCATAATCTGGACATTTCATGTGAATGGAGTCATATGTGGTCTTTCATGACTATTTCTTTCACTTAGCATGTTTCCAAGGTTCGTCCATAGTGCAGCATGGTTCAGAATTTCAATCCTTTTCTGGCCAAATAGTATGCCACTTGAATTCCATTTTATTTATCCATTCATCAGTTGATGGACATTTGGGTTATTTCTACTTTGGGCTATTATGAATAATGCTGCTGTGAACATTCATGTACAAGTTTTTGTGTGGACATATATTTTCAGTTTTCTTGGGAATAGGAATTGCTGGGTCAAATGGTAATTCTATTTTTTATTATTTTTCCTTTTATTTCCTTTTTTATTTATATTTTATTTTGGTATGTCTATTTTTAACTTTTGGGCAAACAGTAAGACTATCATAGAGGCTGCACCATTATTCGGTCCCACCAGCAGTGTGTGAGGATTCTGATTTCTTCACATTCCCCCCAGTATTTGTTATCTTATGCCATGCCTCTTCATATGAAATCTAACCTCTTTTGCTTTGACTCTTCTTTACCTCTCTGTATTTTCCTCTGCTCTCTAGCTCATCCAAATTGATAAGTTGTTCTCTTAGCTGCCCACATAACACTTCATGTTTATTCCTAACTCAACATCTTTGCCCATGCTAATGTCACTGTTTTTAACACCTTCCTTCCCCTCTGTCCTTTGCCAGTCCAAACCCTGACCAGCCTCAAGCCTGCATTGACCATTCCAGCCCTTTTTAACTCCATCTCCTCTGAATTTCTGTGCCCTTAGAGGTAAACCATTTATTAGTCCTTAATTATATTTCACCTTGCACTGTTTTCTATTTCATCTGATATTTATAGCTTATCTTATCACCCTAGTCCTTATGCAAGCTCCAGGAGGGCTGGATTACCATGCCTTGTATTTCTGTAGCCCAGTTCAGAACACATATGGATAGTTTATAAATATTTGCTGCTTGATTGATGCCAACAGCATATAACCTAGCCCTGTACTTAGGAGTATTATTTAATGGAAACTTTAGGAAGATGATTTTTTATTATTCTTTTGCCTTCAGGCTAGGATTATGGAGGAAATCAAATCTTGCCAATGGAAACCCAGAAGGTTTACAGCTAGTGATGATCTTTGAGTCATTTATCCATTCTGACCAGTGTTGAAAATGACCATTTAATCATGGAATGGTCTTGTTCCAACTTCTCTACAGATCCTCTCACTGACTTTTGCCTGGAGGATTTCATTGCAGAGAACCCATAAACAAAGAAACAGGGAAAGGCAGTTTGCCTGGCATATTAAGAACCAAGAATTGAAACTGGAATAGAAGGAAGACAAGTTATGCTTTATTACTGTACATGCATTTAAAATATTTAAAAACTGTATTTAATTAGGAAATATTACTGACTTCTGAGAAATATTTGCCATGGACACTCTAAACAATTTATATTGGTGTAGAAAAAATGACCATGTTTAAATCCCAGCTCTAACACTTACTGGCTGTATGATGTGGGCAAGTATCTTGACCACTCTATGCCTCGGTCTCCTCATCTACAAAGTTAGAATAATAATAGTACCTACCCATAAAATTGTTGTGAGGATTACGTGAGACAGTGTGGGTCAAGCATTAGTACAGTGTCTGGCAATATGAGGTGTAATTAAATGTTAGTTCCCTGCCTCTCCATTCTTATCTCCCTTTCCCCATGTCAGAGTAGAAGGCAGAGTTAGCATGACACGTGGAAAGAATAGTGGAAGCTGTGTGATGAAGATAAAATGTTTGCACTGACAAGTGACGGTAGGTCCATGAGACCAAAGTATGGAGAGCTTTGGAGGTTACGTAGAGAAGTCTGAACCATATTCCATCTGAACCAAAATAGGTCCCCAGCAGGAGGAGGGAGAGGTATGATGATGGCATGAGGAAGGGTGGGCCATGTCAGAAGGTCCCAGAGTGGAGGAATGAGATTCCAAGTGCTGCAGGAGGGGGTCAGCATTGAAGAGGAGAAGGGTTGCGTGTTCCTCTGAGGAAGGACGCATCAGGAATGTGTTGGTGTAGAGACAAAGGGATGGGCAGCACACTGTGTAGAAGGAAGTCAGGTCATCCAAGAACAAGAAAGAAAGGAGGGGAGTTGGAGTCCTCTCTGCTTTAAGGACTGTCCTTCAAAAGGAAGGAAAGTATATAAGATTGATAATCCCCAGGGAAGGCTCAGGAGAACACGGGTGGCAGATGCCTTTTGTAGGATTCGTTATCCATCTTGTTTTGAGAATGGCTCGGCAGCTCTGGTCGCAACACAGAAAAACCAGTTAGCAATAGACCTGAGACAAAAGTCAGGGCAGCTTGGGGCCCGCCAGCATAGCAGCAGGACGTTAAAGGAGTAGACATCTAATGGCAGGCTAGGCGAGGTGTCCAGGTGGTGACAGTGGGCAATGTGAGAGGTGACGGGTCCCCAAGGGTCCAGTGGGAAAGCTGTACTGGTTTGGTCAAAAAGGACTGAAGGTTGCATACTCTAAAATGGTTACAATGAGAAATATTATGTTGTTTATATGTTACCAAAATAAAAGAGTTTTTTAATGACTGAAGGTGGGGAGGTTGTTGTGGGGGGTTGGGGTGGAGCAGGCAGTGTTGTAATAAAGACTTTGGACTGGAGAACAACATCACAGTTTGTAGAAAGAGCCCTAGGATGAGGGGTCAGGGAGCCGGCCTCTGCTGCTACATCTGCCATGGATTTGCTGTGTGATCATGGGCAAGCGACTTAACGTCTCTGAGTCTCAGGTTTCTCCTCTGTTAAATGCAGGTAATAACACCTAAATCACTGAGTTGTGAGGCTCACAAGATAGATGATTTAGAAAATGCTTTGTGAACAGAAAATCTGTATCTATATATGTGAAATGTTAAGATTTCTATAAACAATAATCATTCAAAAATAGGACTGGCACTGCACAGAATTACACTACAGTTAAGCACCACCCACTAGCTGTGTGAACCTGGACAAAATACTTACGTTTTCTGTGCTTCAGTCTCCCCACCAATAAAATGAAGTAATAATACCATTTGTTGTGAGAATTAGATTAGATTAGATAATGACTATAAACCATTTAAACTGTGCATGAAAGGTAGTGAAGTGGCTGGTAAGTGTTAGTACTTATTATCTTTTTTTTTTTTTTAACAAGGATTTTGAGACACATAAAACCCTGTAAAAATTAAGGGATTTTTCATGACTATTTCAATAATGATGGGCTTGACTGTTTCATCCACAGCCTCATTTGTCTCTTCCTCCCACCCCACTCACTTAATTTTTAGCAGCAAGACACTTCCACAGAAGCAGAAACGAAACATATAGGGCATCAGTAGTACCAGCAGTTAGGCAGTGCCCCCTCTCCTTCCCCAATACCCATCTCAGAAGACACCAGGAACAATCTCTGGTTCACAAACCCCACCCTGCAGGGGCGCTGCCAGGAGATGGTGTGCCTGCGCAAGCCTTGACTTGGCCGGTGGCCGTGCTAAGGTGTGTCCTTTTGCTTTTTCTGACTTCAAGAAAGTGTTTTTTTCTACACCAGTTGCAATCTGAGTATCAAGTACCAAGTCAAGCCCATGCTAACCAATACAAATGCCTTGGAATGAATTAGAAAAGGTACCTGTTCCTCAAGTCACTTTCCTTCCATTGGCCAAGAAATCACGGTAATCTGATTTTATTCGAACAAGAAGGTTTACTGCCCTGTGCAGTACACAACCTGCATAACCATACATGGCAGCCTTGGGGTTTGAACTCA
The DNA here is from genome assembly GCA_026826555.1 of Tolypeutes matacus. Taxonomy (NCBI): domain Eukaryota; kingdom Metazoa; phylum Chordata; class Mammalia; order Cingulata; family Chlamyphoridae; genus Tolypeutes; species Tolypeutes matacus. The sequence continues at coordinate 26,597,046 of JAKSZT010053887.1, forward strand.
GAACACTCATTTCTGTTCCTCTTTAGGTCCTGAAGCACCTTCGGCACCTGAACTTCACCAACAATATGGGGGAGCAGGTGACTTTTGATGAGTGCGGTGACCTGGTGGGGAACTATTCCATCATCAACTGGCACCTCTCCCCGGAGGACGGTTCCATCGTGTTTAAGGAGGTTGGATATTACAATGTCTATGCCAGGAAGGGAGAGAGGCTCTTCATCAACGAGGAGAAAATCCTGTGGAGTGGGTTCTCCAGGGAGGTATGTGCTGTCCGTCAGAACACTAGATGTCTCCACCGCAGGCAGGAGACTGTGCTGGGCTTTGGGAGGGCCTTGGGCTTCAGTACTGGACTTCCAAAATGATGAGTCCATTCCGTCAACTCATTCGCCTCTGCATTTTCAGGGTTCTCGTGAAATCCATGAGAATTTAGTGGAGAGAGAATCCTCTAGGACCTGAGCCCTGCACCTTCTTTTTATATTAAAGCAATTTTATTTTTACAACCCTGACTCTTTCCCTAGGTAGCAGTAGATTCTATGGCTAAAGCTTTCCCCAACCACAGCAAAATATTTAAGTAAACATAAGTATCACTCAAGGCAGTAGCTCTCAGCCAAGAGTGTCTATTTTAGTTTGCTAAAAGCTGCTGGGAGCAATATACCAGAAATGGGTTGCCTTTTATAATAGGAATTTATTAGGTTAAAAGCTTACAGTTCTGAGGCTCTGAAAATGTCCAAATCAAAGCATCATCAGAGATGCTGTCTCACCTAAGGTCAGCTGCTGGCAATCCTGGACTCCTGCCACATGGCAAGACACAATGACAGCTCTCCGGGCTGGGTCTCTGCCTTCTACTCCAAGCTTCGTTTCTTTCTCCCCAAGCTCAGCTGTGGACCATCAGGCATATCACCTGTCTCTCCCCTCTTCTCCATGCATCATCTCTGTCAGCCTCTTGGGGGCCTCTTTCCGTGCTTCTGTGCTCTGCTGATTCTAGCCTCCAGGACCTCTCTCTCGATCTCTCAGGGTTTCTCTGTCTCTGCTGCCTTTTTCTGTGTGTCTCTGCATGTTTCTCCCATATATATATAGGACTCCAGAAAGACGAACACAACCCACCCTAGGTCAGGCCTCACTGAAGTTATCCATTCAAAGGCCCCTGACTGAATCCAATCCAATCAAAGCGTTCTTCACCCAAAAGAATGGATTGGTTTTAAGAACATGATCTTTTCTGGGATCAACAGAAAGCATTATACCGTCACAGGGTCCTCCCTACATTGGGGGGGGGAGGCAAATGTGAAAGGGGGGGATGGATTGGGGGTTGTCATGATGACCAGGAAGCACTAAAGGCCTTTAGCACTTGGAATCCAAGGATGCTAAATGTCCTGCATATGTGGAACAATCTTGCATAACAAATTATTGCCCCTCCCACAATGCCAATATTAGCCACTGAGAGACATTTGAGTCAGAACCAGAGCTGGATGTTTCAGACTGAGTCGTGTGGAGCTATCACCATGGTCCAGGGCCTGTACAATTCACACAGGTGTAGTTCTGTCCTCCAAATCACTCAGGGCTGATCCATAAATCAAAAGGCCAGTTTATTCCTCTACTGTGGGATATCAAAGAGCAGAATGCTGTGACCATGGAGAGGATCCCCCTTCCCTGAGAATCACTGCACCCAGGAAGCCTAAATAATAACAAGAAGCCATTCACTCAGTGAATATGCACTTAAGGAAAAGATACATCCTATGCTGATGTGATGACCATTTACGATGGTTGTATCTTAGTATGTCATAGGCTGCTCAGGACCCAGCTCCTCTGCAAGAATGCTGACCCTCAACAGGACATCCTTTTTATAACATGACCAAAGATTCAACTTCATCTTTTTACCAACCACCTTTTAGGTTGATGGGTTTCTAATGAGAATCCACAATCTCATATCCACTATTTCCTAATATGTAGAATGATTTAACCATGGTAAGGTCTCGTATAGATAGTGAATCTCATCCATTGTGTGTGAATCTTTATTAGTTTCTAACTTAGAGGGTAGATTCTCAGTTATAAACATGTCATGACCTCTCACAGATAGAGATATGTAGATTCCAGAGCTTTTAATTGTCTGTGTCCTTGTCTAAATTGCAAGTTTCAATTGCTTGTAATCTAAATCCATCTGCTGGACTATCACCTGTTCTCCCCTGTTAAATCATCCAGGTTATGTTTCACCTCCATTAATGTACATTATTGATTGTCTCTAATTGGTGTATGTCCCAGCTCCCCTCCTACATGGAAACTATTTCTCATATAGTTCTTTATATGGAATGAAGTTTGTTGTAGGTTTTTGGTTTGTTTGTTTTAGTTACAGTTTTTCAGGTTAAAAATATTTCTTCCTACTTCTTTTGCACCAAGAGTTTTTTTATCATACATTTGTGCTAACTTTTATCAAATGCTATTTCTTCACCCATTCAGATGATCATATGGTTTTCTCCTTTAATTTGTTAATGACATGGATGATACGTATACATTTCGAACATTAAACTTGTTTGCATTCCTGGCATAAACCCAACCTGATCATGAGGCATTTTCTTATATTATGCTCTTTGATTTTGTTTAATTTTTTTAGTATTTTTCATCTGTTTACAAGTAGTAGAAAATAGCAATACTCTTCCCAGATCCCCTGATTCCTTACACTTTGTGTACACCTCCAAGACTCCTAGAGGATACTTTTTGTGTCCAATAACTGGAACCTGCTGCTCTTTTTTCAGAACACTGCCTGCAGGCTACGAAGCCCACAGGCTCAGAAGAGCCTAAGCATTTACCTTTCCCTGAGATGGCCCTTCACCATTGTGGTGTGGAAATATAAAAGCAGGTCAGAACAACTCTGAAGTGTAACTTGCAGTCCAGAGCTCCCCTGTGGGATCAGGCAGTAGCTACCCTCTCAGAGACTTTCCTTGAGATCACACCCTTGCTTGTCCTTCTCCCCTTCCATGTCCTACCTTCTCCATCCTCTTACCTGTTTCCCTTGAGGAACTTTATAATTCACTTGCACCCAAATAATTATTTAGTCTTGGTCCCTTTGTTCTATTATTTCCACTTCCGGTGGCCTATGTTGTCCAGGTTGTCATTTTTTTCCTTTTGAGGTAGTTACAAATCTTAGCGAGGAAGCACCGGGAGACCAGAGTCTAATGAGTGTCAGCCCCGGTGATTTCCAAGAAAGGAGAGACTCCTAGGCACTAATACCCAAACCTGAGTCACTTCCCTGCCACCAGCTGCTTTGGTCAGGACTCTCCACTTTCCAGCAGTTTCCCTAGATTGTAATCCTTTGGCCCTTGAACCTCTGGAAGAGGAGATAGAGTCAGTTCAGTTCTACTCAACTCTCTACCCCAGCAGGGTTTTCACACTGCCCGGATTTTACTCCATTATCACCTGCTAATACAGGTCTGAGCCTGTAGGGGAAAGATTTTGTAGGGAAAGGCAGAGAATGATTGTTCCCAAGGCAAAGGCAGGGAAGAGGCAAGAGGCAAGAGGCAAGAGGAAGAGGCACTTAAATTGCTCTTCTCTAATTTATCTCCTTTCAGTCATCCCACTTCTGTCCCCCCATTCAACATTCAAATGTTCAAAGAGCATTTGGCCTGCCCAGGGATTTCTCACAGATATTTGAAATTTCTAGAATTCCTTGTTTCTCTCTGTAGATTTTCCAGGGTTGATTTTTCTGGAAGGAGCCAGCAATCTAAGCTAATATGTCATCTTGGCAGCAATTGAAGAAAAATATACTTTTTAAGACCCTGGATTTACCTTTAAAATGACGCCTTGATATAAACACAGCGCTTATTATCATGATGAAAGAAATGTCTCAATTACCCTGGCATACTGGAGAGGTCACATGATTAAACTCATTTAGAAAATGCTCATCTTTACAACTGAGGAGAAATCAAGCTACATTGTTAGCAATGTCCCGTATTACCTACACCTGGCCTTTGCTCGGCCCTTCTCTGCCCAGACGTATCTGGAGCTTCCTTGGACACGTGGACTCACCTCCAGGACCCATAGGCAGCATGGTGGTCGTCAGGGTTCTGTGGAAGCCCCCTGGTAGAGCCTCCTGTTCTCACATTTCCATGAGGAAAGTGTCCTCAGAAGCACCAGCCCACACCAAAAGTTAAAACGTTTCTAAAACAGCCAATTCTTGGACATGTCTAATGAACCCAGTGGACCCAGAAAACCTAAAACATAGCAACGCTTTTTCAACCAGTTTTTTTTTTTTCCAAACAAGGCAAAACTCTTTGCAACAGTGCCATGCTGAGCCACATTGGGGCTTGAAGCCAAAAGAAGAACCAGGAATACCGATCCTGTCTTTATTTCCAGTTTTGATATTTTGTTCATCACAGATCGTTTTGCTGTTAATTTTGGGTTTTTAAAAAAATATTGCATTAAAATATTATTCATCTTGGTTACCAGATTTTGGGGTCCTGCCAAGAGCCTCACTTGCCTCACCCTAGTCCCAGCTCTGCTTTGCAACGAAAGGCAGAGCTGTGATCATACCATCAAGTTTAAAATTCCAAGCATCCCTCATTCAGTCCTACGACCAAAAAAGAGCTGTCTGATAATGAGCTGCCACCCAGCTGCATATTTAGCAAAACCTAGTAATCAGGGTGCAATCACATGGTTGTTTTAGACTTGGCAAAACTAGGTGTCCTGCTACTGGGCTTGGGTCAATAGCACATGTAATCAAAGTTTAATGTGATTAATGACATGCTTTTGAGTTGCTTGAGCTTATGATCTCATGGAAATTATACCATAAAACTGGGACATCATGAGTAGTACTGACACCAGGAATCAGGAGTGACTGAAGCATGCACATGCACCTGATTCATGTTTGAATCCAAGACTAGAACCAAGCATGAATGTTTTTGACTAATCACTGCTACCGATTTCAAAAATCATGCAACACACACACAAAGAAGTACCAATCATGAGGCCAACCCTGCACAATCCTTGATTATCCTGTGTTAGAAGTTATGGCCTAAAAGCTCAGCAGCATCTATCCCAGGGTATAGCCTCACGTATCGATGTGGACCTGCCTGCAGCAGTTTCTCTGACACATCTAAACAAGTCAGAACTTGGAGAAACCAAAGGTAGTATGTGGGTCGCCTGCTTCTGGTGTCTGGGTCTGGCTTGCACCGTTCAGTCATTGAGTGCAAGAGAACTAGAAAAGGCACTGAGCTAGGAGCCTGGGAGTCCCTCGCCTTGCTCATGGGGTGACTAGAGACAAGTAGCTAGCCTCAATGAGTCTTGCTTTCCTCACCTGTAAAGTGGGAACACATGCCCGTCCTGCCTGCCTCGCTGAGTTGTTGCAAGGATCTTAGGAATCACCCTGTAAAGCTTAAAATAAACTTACAGGAATTACAATTCACTGCCAAGTTCAGAGTCACATTTTCAAGCAAACTTTCTCTTGCTTCAGTGCCTCCCCATGTAACTGTCACTCTGTGTGTGGGTCCATGTCCCTGTAGCTTTTACTTTGTCTCAAGCTTTTAATTCCATGTTGGGTAAAAGTGTCTTATTCTGGGGCCTGGAGGGATGGGGGTGGGAAGAATTATGTAAGCAAATGTTTAGATCACTTGTGTAGACTTCCAACAATTAGTCGTCCTAGAATCCTGTAGATGTGTGTGTGTGTGTGTGTGTGCATGGACGCCCATAGGCATTTCCCCTTCCACAGAGACAGAGAACAGGGACATGGCCCTACACTCTGCTGGAGCCGCCTGGAGCCTGCCACGCCGGTCCTTGGGCCCAGCTCCTCTCCTCTCGCGTGCATCAGAGGGGCTGTAAGCTGAGGCTGCAGCTGCAGCCACCCACTCTTGTGCTTTCTGCCCTCCAGGTGCCCTTCTCCAACTGCAGCCGAGACTGCTTGGCAGGGACCAGGAAAGGAATCATTGAGGGGGAGCCAACCTGCTGCTTTGAGTGTGTGGAGTGCCCTGACGGGGAGTACAGCGACGAGACAGGTAGAGGAACCGTCCCTGGTGGACGCTGCACCAGGCTAGGTCCGCTTCAGGGGCCTGGGGTCAGCAAAGCCCATGGAAGGGCTGGGCTTAGATGGTGCTTAGCACAGTTTCTCGTCTGAGTATTGTACTGTGCCAAGCACTGAGGAGGGATAGACAAGGAATGTTAGAGGTTGTTCTAATACCAGAAATGCTTCCAAACCCACCTTTCATAAAGCTTCCTCTTATTCTGGTCCTGCTCTCCCATATATTTTTCCTTTTATTATTATTCAGACAAAGCTCCGTCTGCCCTAGGTTGCAGAGTTAATTGGGTGTGGTACATTGCCTGCTTCGTGCCTGGCACTGTACTTGCTGTTTTATGTTTTTCCTGTGCCTCGGTTTCTTTATAAAATCAGGATAATAAGTAAACCTATCTCATTGAGTTTTGAGAATAAACAAGTTATTATTGGTAAAGCACGTGGTAAGTCCTACAAAAATTTTGTTAAATAAAATCTTGACTGGCACATTGCAAGCACTCCATAAATATTAGCTGAGATGGTCGTTATCTCATTTCATCCTCACCACAATAATGGAGTTAAGCTTCCATTTTTTGTTGTTGTTTTGTGGTTTTCTTGTTTGTTTTGTTTTTTATTTTATTTTATTGAAGTATATCATTCATACATGAACATACATAAACAATAAGTGTATAGTAAAAGTTGTGAACTTACAAAGCAAACATGCATAACATCATACAGGGGTCCCATACATCACCCCACCACCAACACCTTGCATTGTTGTGAAACATTTGTTACAGATTATGAAAGAGTATCATTAAAATCTTACTACTAACCTAGTCCATATCTTACATTTGGTGTAATTTTCCCCAAAAACCACCCTATTATTATTTTTTAAACATATTTTCATTACAAAAGTTGTATACTTACAAAACAATCATGCACATGTGTAGAATTCCCATACAACACCCCTTCACCAACATACCACACCGTGGTGGAACATTTTTTACAGATTATGAGATAATATCATCAGACTGTTACCACCAACCATGGTCCATAGCATACATTTGGCACACTTTTCCCATAAGGAATTCAGCTTCTATTTTACAGAAGAGAAAACTCTGGCTCAGAGAAGTTAAGGAACTTGACCAAGATTCCCATCCAGATCTCAGACTGCAAAATGCATTCTCCTTTCTTGCTTCAGAACTTCGTACTGCCTGAGACATAGTGAGACTTAATAATCATTTGTTGATTGAATGTGTCTGCAGCCTCCCTCACTGGAAACTCTTAGATGTGGAGCGAGGAAGGCACAGGTCATAGCATGGAATTCTCTGCCTTGCTCTAAAAGGAAGGCTGCTCTGGCCTGGCATGTCTTCAAAGCCCATCCATATATCCAAAATAAGTCAGGCTGAGCTGGAATTACTCTATGAGACCATGCCAGACCTCTCTGGTGTCCAGGGCAGCCACCTGTCACCTCCAGCAAAGTTGATTCTCTGCTACAAACCCCCAGCCAGTATTGTTACAGGAAATATGTGCCGCCCCACCACATGCAAAAGGGAAAAAATTATAGGACCGTCAAAAGTACATGAAATTAAAAAAAAAAAAAAAAAAGTACATGAAATTAACCAAGTAAATTATTAAATATAAGTCAGGTTCAATATATTATTTGCTAGTATAAAAGTCACAATTATTTCACCAATAAAAAAATGAAATTGCTATATCCAATAGTGTGTACTCTCACCACCATGGATACACACACACACACAAACACACAGAAATTTTAGCCTATGCTACACAGTAACTTACTCTTCACTGGGCCATTTTACAGATGCAAGTGCCTGTGACAAATGTCCTGATGACTTCTGGTCCAACGAGAACCACACTTCTTGCGTTGCCAAGGAGATTGAGTTTCTGTCTTGGACAGAGCCCTTTGGGATCGCACTCACACTCTTTGCCGTGCTGGGCATTTTCCTGACGGCCTTCGTGCTAGGTGTCTTCATCAAGTTCCGCAACACGCCCATCGTCAAGGCCACCAACCGAGAGCTCTCCTACCTCCTCCTCTTCTCCCTGCTCTGCTGCTTCTCTAGCTCCCTGTTCTTCATCGGGGAGCCCCAGAACTGGACATGCCGCCTCCGCCAGCCGGCCTTTGGCATCAGCTTCGTGCTCTGCATCTCGTGCATCCTGGTGAAGACCAACCGTGTCCTCCTGGTGTTTGAGGCCAAGATCCCCACAAGCTTCCACCGCAAGTGGTGGGGGCTCAACCTGCAGTTCCTGCTGGTTTTCCTCTGCACCTTCATGCAGATAGTCATCTGCGTGATCTGGCTCTACACAGCGCCCCCCTCAAGCTACCGCAACCACGAGATGGAGGATGAGATCATCTTCATCACTTGCCATGAGGGCTCACTCATGGCACTGGGCTTCCTCATCGGCTACACCTGCCTGCTGGCCGCCATCTGCTTCTTCTTTGCCTTCAAGTCCCGGAAGCTGCCAGAGAACTTCAACGAAGCCAAGTTCATCACCTTCAGCATGCTCATCTTCTTCATTGTCTGGATCTCCTTCATTCCAGCCTATGCCAGCACCTACGGCAAGTTCGTCTCTGCCGTGGAGGTGATCGCCATCCTGGCAGCCAGCTTTGGCTTGCTGGCCTGCATCTTCTTCAACAAGGTCTACATCATCCTCTTCAAGCCATCCCGCAACACCATCGAGGAGGTGCGCTGCAGCACCGCCGCGCACGCCTTCAAGGTGGCAGCCCGGGCCACTCTGCGCCGCAGCAATATCTCCCGCCAGCGGTCCAGCAGCCTCGGGGCCTCCGTGGGTTCCACCCCCTCCTCCTCCATGAGCAGCAAGAGCAACAGTGAAGACCCCTTCCCGCAGCCGGAGAGGCAGAAGCAGCAGCAGCCCCTGACCCCGCAGCAGCAGCGGTCGCAGCAGCCCAGATGCAAGCAGAAGGTCATCTTCGGCAGCGGCACCGTCACCTTCTCACTGAGCTTTGATGAGCCTCAGAAGAACGCCACGGCTCACAGGAATTCCACGCACCAGAACTCCCTGGAGGCCCAGAAAAGCAATGATACCCTGGGCAGGCACCAGGCGCTCCTCCCGCTGCAGTGCGGGGAGGCAGGCTCAGAACTGGCCGTCCAGGAGGCGGGTTTGCAGGGGCCCGTGGGGGGGGACCACCGGGCGGAGAGGGAGGGCCCCGAAGAGATGTCCCCAGCACTCATGGTGTCCAATTCCCGGGGCTTTGTCATCAGCGGCGGAGGCAGCACGGTCACAGAAAACATACTGCATTCCTAAAGGAAGAAGGTAGTCCGGAGAGACCCCAGAGGTTTCCTGTGATCACGTTCTCCAACAGGGATGAGGAACGCCCCCCCCCACCACTCCTTTTCTGGGAAGGAGGGATAAAAGACACATCAAACACCTCAAACTTAGTTGCACTGTTTTAAATGACAGTGAATTGATGAATGCTCCATTCAAAATTGGAAGGAAAAAAAAAGAGCTGTGTGCTTTTGTGGTCAAATTTGTCAGTGTTGAGATTGCCATAATCATACTTGTCATTCATCCACACCCGATTGTATCCCACGTAACAGCTCAGAGGCAAAACCAAGGCTTTAAGCTACCCACCTAGCTCCCCGCTGCCCCTCTCTTTTTTTAAGCATTGAAATATCTGCCCTGAAGATCATGGACAGCTTGACCCGAAGACAAAGCATGCAGATGGACAAGACATCAGATTTGCCACCACTAGAGTTAAGAGTCTGAAAAACAAAATGTCACCAGTGCTGCCTTGACCACGGAAAGAACTTTAAGTGTTCAAAAAATGTAAGGTGAATGTGTTCCCTCCTATTTATGAAAACCGTAAGCTATGTGGTCCCCTACTTGCTGCTGCTATTGTGCGTCGTCTTGAAGGCTAGCGCCCTTCCTGTACTAATAAACCTGGTGTTGGCCAGAACGTGATAGTAATGCTATGTTTAGATTCCAGGATCACAAGATTCACCTCATATTGTTGGGAAGGGACTGCATATATCCAATGAGCTGTATCTGTAATTAATTTTGCTACCTGTAGTTTTATCCTTAGGAAAATGCTTCTGTTGTAATAGCCCCTGGACAACATAAACTGAAAAATGCCACAGTCTGGTTTATATAAGGCAGTATTATTGAGCTCCATTTTCCTTCCCCACCCCCATGAGCTGAGCCCTACGTGAGCCCTTTCAGGGTCCCATGGAACCAGAAGCTCCCTGTATTCCTGCCCCAAAGGCTTCCAGAAGCCAGATCCACACCAGCCCCTGTGGAGAAGTAGCTCCCAGTTGTTAGCCCCCTAACAGCTGTTGGGGTGGAAAGTGTGTTCCAACTACTCCCAAATGCCATAACTGCGTTCCCTTCAGCTGTGGACTCTGCCCCTGGGCAGTTAAAGGGATGGAATGGTATACTGCTGAGCACTCAGGCTCTGGGGACACAGAGACGTGGGTTCGAGCCCTGGCTTTGTCACTCAGAAGATGAGTGACCTCAGGCAGCGAGTCTTCACCTCTCAAAGCCTCAGTTTCTTTGTCTATGAATTGTTGGTGATAATCATTCTTTTCCCTCAGAGCTCTAAAGGGGATTAAATGCAATGATGTATTTAAAGTACTTAGCATGGTGCCTAGCACATAGTAAGCACTTAATAAATATTAGTTAAGTACTAGCACTGATATTGTCATTATTTTTTTCACTTTCTTAGAAAACAAAACATATTTCTTTATCATTCCAATTTTAATGATTATCCCATTGATCACAATCATAAACCCAAGAACTCCAAGGTCCTCTTTCAAGGGGTCAGCCCCAGTAATATGGCATGACGAAGAACCAGAAAGGCCGATCAGCCCCAAGGGTCCCATGCCCCACCTGTGTGTCTGCAGGGCCTGTGCCCCGATCGCCGGCACCTAAGGAAGACTGTCACTGGCACCTAAGGAAGACTGTCACCGGTCGAGCAGCAGTTTCTCGGATCACTCTAAGTGCCATAATTAAAGCTGCCCAAGGCCTCAAATTTTATTGCTCTTGGTGACTGTTTCCTCTGATGACCTCTTTTTAAAAATGTGCTTTCCAGTGATTTTTAAGGTACTTGGTTGACGTGATGGTTGTTAATTTTTTTTTAATTAAATTTCCCCCCTGAGTTACCTCCCTCTTCTGTTTGCTCATTGTTTGTTCATTGTTTCCCCATTTGTTTTTGCTCGTGTTTTTTTTTTTTCTCTCGTTGTCTGCTCACTGTCTGCTCATTGTTTTTGCTCATTTTTTGCTCATTGTCTGTTTTCCTTTAGGAGACACCGGGAACTGAACCCGGGACCTCCAATGTGGGAGGCAGGTGCTCAACTGCTTGAGCTACATCCACTCCTGGTTGTTAATTTAGATAAGAAAGCCTCAGAGGACAGCACGTGGCAGCAGGCCGGTGAGATACAGAGGACCCTGGTGAGGCTCCTGCTCCTCCAGCCTGAAAGCCCACCAGCCCCAGGCCCAGCTGGCAGTCCCAAAACAAAGCCAGAGCACACCTCTGGGCAAGGCCCCAAGTGAGTGAGGAGATATAGTGAGCCCTTTGCTTGGTCTTTAAAAAAAAAAAAAACAGGAAAGAAAATTGCTGAAAGTGTAATGGCTTGGTGTCTCTTTCCTGGCTGTCATCACGAATACCATGAAATGGATTAGCTCAAACAATGGGAATTTATTGTCTCACAGTTGCAGAGGCTAGAAGGCTTACTTCCTCCAGAGGTTGGTTATGTTCTGGCTGGCCAGGAATCATTGGGTTTCCTTGGCTTTCCCCATCACGGGGCAATGTCCCCTTCTTTCTCTTCCAGTTTTCGTTGAAGTGTAGCTTCTTGCTTCCCTGTGGCTTTTTTCTTCTGGCCTTTTCTAAAAGCCCTCCAGTACTAAGATTAAGAACAATCTTGATTCGGCTGACCATGCCTTAACTAAAAATAACATCGTCAAAAGGTCATATTTACAATGGGTTCACACCCACAGGAATGTATTGAGATTAAGAACATGTTTCCCCCTGCCTCTGGGATACACAATTTAACCTCCCACACTTGGTTTTTAACATGTCACAGTAGCTATGTGGCAACAGCCTCAACAAAATGTTACATACGTCTTTCCAGGGTTTGACATCATTATACAGCTCACCCAAGCAGCCAATGGGAAGCCTTGTTGGCTCAATAAGGAAAATATGCAACGTTTACTTTGAGTTTTTATTTCACCATGTAATTGCTAATAAGGTGAAAGGTAGACTAATTTATATGTAGCAGGCAAAAATCTCAGCTTAAAAGCAGGGGTGCAAAATATTTTTCTATAACAACCTAAGTTCTATCTCAAATTCCCATTCAGCCTGGTGACAGGAACTTCTTAGTCAAATCAGGGTTTTCTCAGTAATTTCAGAGTTTTTCTCAATCAATTTAGATATTTAGGGGTCCATTTAGAGATGTTTTTCTTCCTTCTTCCAGGCAGGTTTTTAAAGTAGAAAGGGGCTAGGGTTCCTCAATCATTGGCAACTCCTGTTGACATCTCTGAGAGAAACCTTGTCCAGCCCCTGGTAATTTTTGCCCTTCCATGCTGGCATTCTCTGCAGCATTCACGTCCCCATCTGGTCTCCAGCCATGGGATCCATGATGGTTTTCACAGCTGCATCTCTTCCTCCCAACTGCTGGCTCCTCTCAGGCCTGCCAGCTCTGTCAACAATGGAGATGGGCATGGAGAGCCCATTGCTGCAGCATCAGAACTACCCAGAAGTTCTAGAAGCTCTCGGGTCCCTCCTTCTAGGCATCCCACACTGCCATGCCCACTTGGCTGCTGCCTCCCCATGATGTTATGAGGAATTCATGGAGGCTAACGAGCTCCCAGGGCACCACATAAGAAACAAGGCACAGATCTTCAAACTTCTATAGGCATTTGTTACAGCAGCAACATGACATTAATACCGCATATTATTGCCATCTCCTCTCCCAGGGCTTGCCAGTTCAGGACAACAGGCTAGGGCCTTTTGAAACATCTGTGCCCCTCTCTCTCTAGTGCTCTCCTCTCCAATTGGCTCTTTGGCTCTCCTCCCAGAAGGGAGTTCTAACCAATATTCTATTCATTCAAATCTGCCCAGGGAAGTATAAACCTTACGTTCTGAGTCTTTCTAGACTCTGGCTTTTGATCATTCACAGCCACTACTACTCCTTCAGTAGCAGAAACCTGAATTACAGTAACTTTGACAAACTACAAGTTGTTTTTCCCCTTATAGGAGAAGTCAGGATGTAAATATATGATCACCTTTTAATCACTTTTATTTGAAAGATTCTTTAGTGATCCTATTGGCAGTGTAAAACTGCTTGTCTTTCCTTTTGAAAATAAAAATGAATTATATAGTTATGAAGGATTTTCACTCTTATGAAAGAGTTTCCTAGAGGGTTTTAAGAATTTACATTGGAAATATAAAAGTGATGATCAGCATTTAGCATCATCACCTTGAAAGCTCCTATGATGGTCAAAGGTTATCTAATTGCCTTGGTTTTAATATTGGAACCATTAACTCAACCTACCTCAAAAGTTGTATTTGATGGTAATGTTGTCTTTTTTTGTTTGGCCCAGCTCAGCCCAAGACCAGAGTTTCCCTTTTCTCATGTCCTGCATCTGAACTCATCAGTGCTTGAAGGCAATGGAACATCAATAAGCAGTGCTGGCTAACCACTGGAGGAAGTGACTTGCCCTGCTCTGAGCCTGCCTGGTCGTGTTAGGAGACTGTTGGAAGCAAAGGCAGCCCCCAAGTTGGGTGGATTGGGGTAGGTGGGAGAAAGTTGTTGTAGTGAGATCTCTGGTTCCCAAGAGACCCTGGATTTCCTGAACCCAATCATGGAAAAGTACTAGGGGGTGAATGAAGAACTTTGAAATTTGCTCTTATTCGAGAAGTGGAGTAGGGATCAGGGCTACAATAAGTACAAGGGAGAACCAGTCACTGGAGTAAAGGTCCATCCCAAGGATAGAGAGAACAGCTTTAGCCTTGAAGGGACCTGCTCAGCAAGTGGTATGAGATGGAGAACTACTGGATAAGGGCAAAGAGGGGCAAGAAACTGGGCAGGAGCAGCCTGAAGGTGCACTCTAGGGACTGGGGCATCAAGGGGAGTTAGGGAGACTTTCTTAGCATGCCGGACTTCTGTAACAAATACAACAGGTTGGTTGACTTAAACAACAGGAATTATTCTCTCATTTATTTTAGAGGCTGGAAGTCCAAAATCAAGGTTTTGGCAGGCTCATACTTCCTCCAATGTCTGTATCACTCTGGTGGTGGCTTGCTGGTGATCCATAGCTCAAATCTCTACCTCCTTCCTATGGCCGTCTGTCTCCTTCTATCTCCTAGTCCTACCAGTGTGCCCAAATTTCTCCTGCTTATAACAACTTCAGTTATATTGGAGTAAGGCCCACCCTGGTTCAGTTTGGCCTCACCTTATAGGATCGTCAAAGATCCTACTTACAAATGAATTCATATCCACAGGACCGGGGGTAGGACCTGCACACGCCTTTGTGAGGGACATGATTCAATCCATAACAGACCTTGTCCTCTGCTGTGGATGACCACCATATCCCTCCCCTCCCCTGATCCCTACACAAGAGTGGAGGAGCATGGAGTGGGAGTAAGGATGCCTGTTTATATCAAGAGCCTGAAGTGAGGTGTAATAGAGCGTTATCACCAACTGGCCTGTCTCAGAAATTTGGACATTTGCTACCTGGATAACTGGCTAGCATCAGAGGCTAGAACCAATAAAAACAGGTAACTCTAGGACTCAATTCCCAGCACATAGAAAGCAAGTGTTTGGGAGCAGTGAACATATGTAAGAGAGAACTGGAGCAATAGAAACTCAAGAATAACCCTTGGGATTAGTGAAGGGTTTGATCCTTGATAAAAGCATCAGGAAATGTTGTGGGAAGACTATGGTTGATCTCCCTGATATCATCTCAAAGGTGTGACCATTGTTCAAAACCTCTTAATTTTTAAAAACTCTTTTGCTCCTTATGACCTCTAAAAATATACAAACTATAAACAGAGATTGCTGCTTGGTGATGTACTAAGTGATCATTTCTACTTCTTTAGAATTTTCTATACTTCCCAAATATTACACATTAATCCCAAAATTATGTCAGAAAATAAAGAAAAGAGTTAAAAATAATATTCTTGTAAACAAATTTTAAATAGGGAGGTATACAAGAATCTCCATATTAGGTCAGTCGCCAATTCTGTAAAATGTTGTTGGAGCTCTAAGTGGCCCCAGGACTTTTATGGAGATTTTATTTTACTCATGTTTTGTTTACTCATGTGCAGGATAAGAATATTGAAAAGTGGAAAACCCGGGGTGGGATTTTAAGCAGTGTAGCAGGTATGATATATGATCTTGGACAAGGCACTTAATCTTTCTTTGTCTCAGTTTCTTATGTAAAATGGGTAGAATATTACCAACCATAATTATCAACCATGGCTATTTGCCAAATAAAATAACTGATATAAAAGCTCCACCTTCAGGAACATGGGAAAATACGGATAATCATTAAAGCCACAAATGACTAAAGTTTAGAGGGTTTGTTTTTTAAAGGCTACTCAGGAAGTACCATAGAGTTCAATGATTTTTTTTATATCAGGTTTTTCTAAGTAGGAGACAATAGAATTTACTCTAGCTAGTTTAAGCAGAAAGGGACTTGTTATAGGATAAGAGGAAGCTTATAAAATTCTGGGAGGTCCAGGGATCCAAACTTGGATGCTACACAATCAGGAACAATGTAGCCAAGAAAACTACCCAATCACTCCACCAGGATATTCTGACCAGAAAAAACCCTCACTACCTCCCCGTCTTCCATGTAGCACCTATGACTCAGGGAGCTAGATGCTACAACCTTCCCCACAGCTGCTCAAGAAGAACAAATCCCCTCTTCCACTGTGCTCAGCTCCACTCATATCAACCTTCCAAGCATCACATCAGTTACCTGCAGAGCCTGAGCTGCACAGGAATCAGGGAATGTAGCTTTGGCTTTCCAGCCTCAATAGTAGAGGAAGACATGCTAGGAGGTCAAAGTGAGTGGTGAATGAGCCAATCTGCAGTATCCACCACCCAAAAAGAAAGTATTTCCAAGATCAAACACACACCAAAAAAAGCACACTCTCCTGAGAAAACCCAAGCAAAATGTGATTCCCTCTCATCTCAACAGCGTATAGATCAGAAAGCTGTTACACTGAAGAATGAGCTGCAGCTGGCATTTTGCCATGAGCGAGGAAGCCTGCAGTCAGACGAGAGAGAGCGCAGGAGGCGAGGCTGGGAATCTTGTTTTGTTATAAGCCTGTTGTTCTGCCTGGCTTTTTAAATGATATGTGTATGGTATTTGTAAGTGTGTTACTGTGTATCTAGAGTGTGTGTCTGTGTGTGTATCTGTATGTGTCTGTGTCTGTGTGTCTGTTTAGTTGACTGGAGAAAAATACATAATCATTTAATAATGATTATGCCTGGATGTTAGAATTATGAGTGATTTTTATTTTCTTCTTTATGTTTTTCTGTAGTTTTTCCCTCCATTTCATTCCATGAGCAAGATTTATGTTACTTGGGTTGTTGGATGTGGTAATGATATTGTTGTTGTATTTCTGTTTGTTTGTTATTTTTTTACTTTTTATTTGGAAGTAACCTCAAACTTACAGAAAATTTGCAAAAATAAAAGCAGTGTGAAGAATACTCATACCCTCTCTACCCCGACTCAGTTATTGTTAACATTTTGCCCCCAATTGCTTTCTCATTTATGCTATGGTCAGGTTTTAACAAAAATATGATGCATACTGAGGTATTTATGGGCAAAATCATATGATGCTTAGGATTTGCTTTAAAATACTACAATAAGGAAGAAATAATCATATGGGAGGAAATAAAACAAGGACAGCAGAAAGTTAATGATTACTGAAGCTGGGTGATGGGTACATGGGGGTTTCAATTCTCTATTCTCTCTACTTTTGTGAGTATTTTTTAATTTCCATAACAAAAATTAGTGTTTCAAAAAATACAAAAGATGAACAAAGAATTCTCCAATCACAACAGGACTTCTCAGATTTGACTGGTCCTACTGTCTTAAGTCAGTTAAAAACTTACACAAACATAAAGAACCTTCAAGTCAGCCAAGCAGCTAAAATTTTAGCTGAAAGTAAAAATTTTAAAATAAAGTTGAGCAAGAGTAGGTGTAGCTCAGTGGTTGGGTGGGTGCCTGCTTCATAAATATGAGGTCCGAGGTTCAATTCCTGGTATCTCCTTTAAAAAAATTAAGTTGAGATCTTTACTTCAAGGTACAAAAATAATTCTTTGTCCAGATTATATAAAGAAATCCTACAACTCAGCAACAAAAAAACAAGTAGCCCAATTTAAATGTGGGCAAAAGACTTGAATAGACATTTCTCTGAAGAAGAAATACAACTGGCCAATAAGCACATGAAAAGATGCTCAACATCATTAGCCATTAGGGAAATGCAAATCAAAACACAAGATACCATTTCACACCAACTAGAGTGGGTATTATTCAAAAAATGGAAAATGACAAGAGTTGGAGAAGATGTTGAGAAATAGGAACACTCATACATTGTTGGTGGAAATGTAAAATGGTATAGCCACAATGGAAAGCAGACAGATGGCTCCTCAGAAAGTTAAGTATAGAATTACCATATTACCTGGCAATCCCACTTCTAGGTATAAACCCAAAAGATTGAAAGCAGGAAGTCGAACACCAATGCCTGCACACTGATATTCATAGCAGCATTATTCACAATTGCCAAAAGAAGAAAGAAACCCAAATGTCCATCAACAGATGAATGGATAAACTAAATGTGGTATATACATACAATAGTATATTCAGCTGTAATAAGGAATGAAGTTCTGATATTTGCTAACATGGATCAAACTTGAAGATATTATGTTGTGTGAAATAAGCCAGACAAAAAAGGGAGAAATATTATATGATCTCACTTTCATGAAATAATTAGAAATTTAATTCTTAATTGGTGCAGAGTTTCAGTTTGGGGTGATGGAAGAGTTTTGGTAATAGATGGAAGAGTTTGGTAGTGATGATAGCACAACATTGTGAATGCAATTAACACCACTGAATTATATATTTGAAATGTTAAATGGGTTAAAATGGGAAAATTTAGGTTATATATATGCTATCAGAATAAAAATTTCAAAAAGTCATAAAACTGCACAAGACAAACAGTGAACCCTGATGTAAATTATGGGCTATAGTTAATAGTATAATTATGGTAATAGTGTTTCATCAATTGTAACAAAAGTACCACACTAATGCAAAGTGTTAATAACAGGAAAACTGCTTGAGGGGAGGTATGGAAACTCTATACTTTTTGCATGATTTTTCTGTAAACCTACAACTTTTCTAATAAAAATCAATAAATCAATAAATATATAAATAAATAAATATAATTCTTTGGAGCAAGTCATAAAGGCTTTCCTAGAACTCAAAGACATCTGATATTTGATCTAATTATGATTTTTTTTTTTTTTTAATCGGGAGGTCCCAGGGATCGAACCCAGGTCCTTCCATATGGGAGACGGACACCCAACCATTTGAGCCACATCCGTCCCCCTAATTATGATTTTTATCCTTAGATGTACCACCTGTTGGCTGGCTCAATTTTTCTGGATGATTTTCTGACAAAATGTTGAGAAGTCTTTAAATGATCTTTCTTAGCCTTTGTGCCAGTAATTTCTCTCTTATGTATATAGATGAAATAACCCAAAAGGCAGCAAAATTAATTAGTACCCACAGATTCAAGCAAAAGCTGTGGAGTGAGATGCCATATGGTATGTTGTGGGAACACAGGCTCAGACACAGCAGAAACTTTTAGCAAATGGCTGCTTTATTATTTACACAGCACAAAGGGTCCAAAAGAGCAGGGGGAGAGATCCCATCGTGGCTAGTCTCCCGGGAGGCCAACCACTCAGATCAGGGTTGGTCAATGGCAGCACTACATGCCCTACTTCGCGTCAAAGAGAGACCCTTTGCTGTTCGTGTGTACACCCTAGGGGGAGGTGGACCTGCTGCTGAGAGTTCCCACCCAGATAAGCAGTTGGGGTTGCTTGTTCCAATTTTCCAGGTTTAAAATATAGTTAGGCCTTTTAATTGACCCTAACATCTCTCCCAGGCTGAGGAATGGAAACAGACTGAAATATCTGCACACAATAGAAAAGGAGACAGGGACGTGAGGACTGGGAGATGGCTGCCAGGTGTGTCCCTAACTTCCCCAGAAGTCCACCCCTCCACCTCTCAACCAGGCCTAGCCTACTCTCCCCATTAGCTTCCAAAGCATAAGCCCACCTTCCACCTCGGACATGAACGCAGAGACAGGTTGAGCCAACCAGCCCATGGCTCTCAATAATGTTGCCAGTAATGGTTTGGGAACTCCAGCAGCTGCAGCACATTAGGATGCCATTACTCCAAACAAGGTTGTCAGGACCTTCTGGAGTAACCTCTCACCATCCTGGGAATCAAGTGGAGTGTAATGGTATAAAAAGTGGCATGATCCCCTGACAGAGACTGAAAAGGAGAATCCCAAGTGCCATGTCCTTGGTCTCCCTTTTGGGACCAATCCACTTCCTGATGAGTGTAAGGGAAGACACACAGCAAAGCCTGGATTCTTCCTCCATCTTCATCCCCTCCCTGTGCTAGAAAGCAGGATAAGGCAGTGTTTCCCTTCCGGGGAGCTGCTGAGTTCAGCTTCCAGAGGGCCCAAGTAAGGCGAACAGTCCATCCTGTAAGAGAGTTGCCAAGGTGCAGATGCCGAAGATCCTTTTTCAGGCAGCCATTAAAGTTCTCCACAATGTCGGCTACTTGTGGGTGGTGGGTGACGTGAAAAGTCCATCTAGTTCTATGACTCTGGACCCCTTATTGAGTGGATTATGCAGTAAAGTGGGGTATTTGGTCAGAGATGTCATCTGGGTACTGTAAGGGGTGGCAGAGCCTCTTTTCCAAGATATCCCATGTATATATTACATCCGCTTGATGAACTAGAAAGGCAAGGCCATGGCTTGAATAGGTATCTGCCATGACCAAGGTATAGGACATACCTTGGGATGGTGGGAGAGGGCCAATGTAGTCCATTTGCCATGAGTGGGCCAGTGTGGTCCCTCTGGGAATAGCTCCTAAATGCTTTGTTGGGCTGTGGCTTGTCATCACTATCTCCCACATTGGTCAATGGAAGATTGGGCCTCTTATAATGAGAGGCACTCCATGTTCCTGGGCTCAAAATTTCATGGTGTCAGAATTTCCACAACCAGCTTGGTGGTGAATCAACCCAGCAGTGGGAGCAGCCATGGGAAATTCAGCTACTTCACAGATGACACCGAGGGTAAGTTCATTGTCCTCATCGTTGAGGCAGGGCTCCTCCTTGGCCTTTCTCCCAGTCAGCAGTGAGAAGCAGTTTATTGCATCTTTTATCAACTAAGTCATTCCAGTGATGTTCATCATGATATGGGACCTTGTCATGCAGATAAACGGTAACAGAGATTGTGCCTTTCCACATTGCCAATTGTTTTCAAAGCTCCTTCCCCACATTGGGGAAGTTTTGATTCTCCAATCACATCCCTCCATGAACCTGACCAGACTGCTAAGCCCATGAGTCAGTAAACAGGTACCTGGAGATGCCTGGGTCCAAGTGTTCCAAGGCTAAGAGGACCACTCACAGTTCAATCCCACTGGGCACTTTTTCCAGTGCTACAATAGCTGTTCCCAATGGATGCCAGATGGATTCAGCTTGGCCAATCCATCAGTGAACCATGCTGAGCATCTGGCAGGTCATCCTTGTGTCAGGGGCCTGAGGATGCCAGTGCAGGAAGGGAAGGGCCTTCATCTGGTATTGCAACAAGGATCATTGTTGAGGGGGGCCTCCACCACCTGCTCATACAAGTTTGTCTGGGGACCCAGGCAAGCACAATCCTGAATGTTCCACTTCCATTTGCTGACGCACTGTTGTTGGGCACCACCTGGGTGAGTGTTCGGATTACCCAGGACCCAGGACATGATAGGGATTTCTTACCTTAGGAGGACCTGAGATCTTTCAGTGATCCTTTCCATTTCTACCAATAGCATGCTAGAAATTTCCTCTCAAAGGGGAAGTAGCCCTAACCTGCATCTGGGAACACCCTGGTTCAAAACCCAGGGGTCTATGAATTCCTGTTGCTCCTTCCGTATACCAGACAAACAAGTTGGCATGGGTCTGGGTGGTAGAAACCTATAGCGCAAACAGAGATCCAGGCTCTAAAGGCCCTGGAGGCAGGGCAGTTGAAACAGCCACTTTTACCTCTTGCAGGGCCTGCTCCTCCTTGCCCCAGTAGAAAGTACCTGCTTTCCATGTCACCCGATATAAGGGTGCCAGAAGGATACCACCGAGATGAGGAATTCGCTGACGCCAATATGCAAATAGCTCAATCAACCGTTCAGCGTCCTTGCCTACAGTCAGCCACCACACTCCACCCACCTTTTTCACTGGCCACATGAGACTATTATAGGTAGAGACAGTGGAGCAGAGGACATCTGCAGTTAGAAGGACCTTTATGAGTTCAATAATGTCCTTTCCCCCACCAGTGTGGCGGTATTGCCGCTGTTGGACAGGAGGCAGCACTGAGGGTGCACGGTCTGTCACTCATCCAATTGTGATGGCCGGAATATATTGGGATGGGGGAGCAGGTCCCAGCAATCATCACAGGGATGTGCAGTGGTGCAGGATGTCCATCCCTGTAATGCATTCTCCAGTGGGAAACATGACCTCAGGGGCAGTCATTGTGGCCTTCAAGCAGAGGATGAATGAGACCCTGCCTGTGCTGTGCCACCGGGAGGCTGCATCCAGGGGGAGAGGATTGAGACAGCCGCTGGGGTCCCATGATAAAAACAGGAAAGAATCCAGATGCCAACTCCTGGGTAATGTCTGAGGAAATTACGCTGTAATTGCTTTGTGAAATAGCCCATAAACACTAGAAATGACAAGTGTGTGGATTATGTCAAAATATGTTTAGAAATAATGTTAAGGAGAGAACAGGACACAGAACTGTCTGTCCACAGAGAATAACATGAATGAAGTACCACTGAAAAGGAACAGGAGGGAGGAAAGTAGATTTTATTGTTCATTTGCTTCTTTCATCTATAAAGTTATATAATTTCATTGACAAAAGGAGGGGAGGGAGAGAGGGAAAGAGGAAGAAAGATAGCCTTTTCTGAGGTATTTTAGCTACTATTAAAGTACTTATAAAGTCAGGGTTATAGTAGACAGGTGATTGGAAGAATCTCTTGTATACTCTTTTTTTTTTTTTTTTTAAACCATGATTTCATCAACTTAATTATTCCAACCACAAATAGTATTCTATAAAATAGCTATGGTGAAATAAGCAAAGCAAAGTCTACAACTTGTTTTTTCTTAACATTTTCAAATATTCTATTCCAGTCTTTGCCAAACAAGGGATAATTTTGCCAGACTTAGTGAGAAATAGACTATTTCTGGCAAGACAGAATCTAGCATTTACACAGATATTACCCAAATATTATGATCAGAATAGTGATGCAAATTATACAAATTAGTGATGAAATACTAAATAAATATTTGAGTTACAGTTATCTTAATTGAACAATTTGTTGAGTTTTAAGGTTTTACTTAATTTTATGTATTACATTTAACAAATTCCAGTGTTTTTTTTTTAATGTATTGAAATATATCATTCATATATGAACATACATAAATTATAAGTGTTCAGTAAACATCGTGATCTTACAAAACAAACATGCATAACATCATACAGGGCTCCCACACATCACCTCCCCCCATAAACATCCTGCATTGTTGTGAAACATTTGTTAACAAATCACGAACGAACATCATCAAAGTATTACTACTAACTACAGTCCTAATCTTGCTCCCCTATACGTTTTTTTAAGGATTTATTTATTTATTTATTTACTTTTATCCATTTTTAGCCCTCCCATTTTTGCTGTTTCTGTGTCCATTCACTGGGAAATTCTCTGTGTCCATTTCCTGCCCTCTCTTCTCATCCTTCTCCTCCTGTCTTCACTGGGATTTGATGCTCGGAACCTCCGATATGGGAAAGAGGCGTCCTACTACCGCCTGCACCACTTTAGTTCCTGATTTTTTGGTGTGTCTCATCTTGGCTCTCCCTTGTGTCACTCTCCTGTTATGTCATCATCTTGCTGCATGGCTTGTGGGGCTTGGCGGCTCACCTGCTCATGGGACCTGGAGGCTGACCCACTCACGGGACCTGGCGGCACACCGGCACACAGGGTCTGGTGGCCCACGCTCCTTCTATATTTTCCTTTTTTTAATTTTTACCAGGAGGTTCCAGGTGTCAAACCCAGGTCCCTCCATATGGGAGACGGATGCCCAACCACCTGAGCCACATCCGTCCCTCTGCTATACTTTTAAGGTTGACCAAAGACACCCAAAGTTACAGTCTTTTCCCATACAGGATGGTCATATAATAAATCAGGCTTAGTTTATCACCAGCATTCTAAAAACCCAGACCTAAGGAGAAAAACTAGATCTGGGGACACATGCATGGTTTCTAATATAGCGAATGTTTAGCCTGCCCTGATTATAACAAAATCAGGACAGCGAGACTACTCGCATCTTGTAGACTCTTGAGCTAATCCAGCAGAATTCTTGGCTGGATGGTCTACACAGAGTGCTAATCTGTTCCCCCACACCCTGGCCAACATTAAGTGACCTTTGATAAGGTGAAACATACAAGGAATAGTTTTAAAAATCACTTTCTTTATTATGCATATGTGGTCAGTAAATTTTAACACAAATATAAAACAAACTAAATGCTATTAGTATTCCTCAATCTCTTCTCTTTTCCTGTCTCATTACCCTCCTCCCTTTCCCTGCCATACTTAAATCTTGCACTTTCACAACTGTAACAATCATATAGAACCTAGCAGGGCTCCTGGGACCTGATCCTAAAGTAACTTTACTTTTGTCTCCCATTATCCATCTCAATTTGCTCTGTGAGGCTAGTTCTCCTACCCATAAATGAAAAACTTTGGTATGACTTTCCTGATCACTTTTAGGTGATACAAAGTTTTAATCAGTAATTAAACGGTCCAATTCATGTTATGGTGAAAACTCTGAACTTGGTTTAATTTAGGCCTCCTCCCTGTCCCTCAGCTCAGACCCCCTGTTCAGGGGGTTGCCAATAGTCAGGGAAGTAAGTGTAATCAGTTCTTTCCCCATTGACCCCTTTTGTAATATTCCATTTCCTCTCTATGCCTATGATTAACCCCTCCAAGGTTGGACACAGAGAGGAAGAAAAGGTAAGCAGGACAGAGAAGATCCTTTATTGACTGGTGCCTGGCAGGTGATTATAGCTGACTCTTTCACACCTGAGTTCTCTCATGCCTTTTTTAGTGAGCCTGTCCGTTCTGGGGACTTCCATCTTGCAGTTTCCTTAATGGGGGTGATGTACTCTCCCTGGCTCATCCCTTACTCCTAAGCATCCCAAGTATCTCTAGCTTGCCTCTGTTTGCCCCTTCTGATGGCACTCCTGCATAGGGTCTAAGAACACACAAAAGAATGAGATCTAAATTCCCACTGCCTGGAGTTCTTTCCCAGGTAATAATGGCCACTGGACAAAATAAATGAGGTAATGCAGATACATAAAAACATTTAATTTACTTCCCTTGACCACAACCACTGTCGTGGGAGAGTCAAACCATATGCAGTGCCCAAGATGTTTCTGAGCTCTCAGACTTCTGTGATCACTGTTATTTGCAATTTTCCTTCCTTGGTCCAATGCACAAGCCTTCCCAGACCTTCCCCCAAGGTAGAGGATGTGGCTTTTCCATTACCATATCATTAACTTAACTAGTAGGCCTCATTATTAGGAACCCAAGAGTAAAGATTCCAGAGTTGAGCTGAAACCTCTGATACACTTATTTAAACTCTAGCTATTTTTGTGACTCAATTCCCTGTTGTTTATTCAAGATTCTATAGCTTTCCCCTTCTTTTCTTGTCTGACTCTTCCATTAAACCCCCTAAATTCACTAACTAAAAACATTTTATTTCTACTAACTAAAGCCATTTGGATTGTCTAGTTGTAGTGAAAGTAAACACTCACTTCCTTACCAAAACCAAACAAAATTAGCAGGTGAAACAATCTGACTTTAGGTGTAGCCAATATACAAATTAGAAGTGTCCTCCAAAACCATATTGTGGATCCACCTGGTTATGAGAATGTAATTTTGCAATAAAATCCTTTTAATGACTCTTTTATTAAACCATTTGAATGGGGTTTGTTAGGGATTGAATCATGTCCCCCACAAAGGGCATGTTCAGGTTCCAACTCCTGGTCCTGTGGGTGTGAACTCATCTGTAAACAGAACCTTTGAAGATGTTATTAGTTAAGGTGTGTTTAACTGAATGAGGGTGCGCCTTAACCCAATATCGCTGAAGTCCTTATAAGCAAAGGAAATTGGACACAGAGAAGAAGCCATGGGGAGCAGCCAAAAACAAGAAGTCAACAGATCTAAAAGAGAAAGAAGATGCTGCCATGTGCATTGCTATGAAATGGAAAAGCCAAAGATTGCCTGTAGATAGCTATCCTGGGAGGAAACAAGCCTTCTAGCCTCTGAAACTGTGAGCCAATAAATTCTTGTTGCTATGCCAACCCATTGTATGGTAATTGTTTTAGCAGCTGGGAAACTAAAACAGAGTTCAACATAGGATCATCTTTCATTGAATTCTGGTGCAGAGAAAAAAAAAACACATAAGGTTGCAGTATATTAAAAGGACACTTGTAAGAAACTCAAAGTGTAATCTTTATCAGGTCCCTAACTGTGTTAGGCAGAATAATGGCCCCCAAAGAGATGCATATCCTGGAACCTGTAAATAAGTTATGTTACATGACAAGGGGGAATTAAGGTTGTAGATGAAATTGTTTGCTAATCAGCTGACCTGGAGATAGGGCCCCAGACAATCACAGGGGTCCTTATAAGTAGAAGACGGAGGCAGCAGAGTCATGGTCAGATTCAGAGAGAGATTTGAAGATGAAGATGAAGGAAGGGGCTATGAGCCAAGCAATGCAGGCAGCCTCTGGAAGCTGGAAAGGCAAGGACAGATTTTCCCCTAGAGCCTCCAGAAAGAAATGCAACCTTGATCTTAGCCCAATGAGACCCATTTCAGAATTCTGGCCTCGAACTGTAACATAATAAATTTGGGTTGTTTTAAGCCACTAAGTTGGTGGTAATTTGTTACAGCTGCATTAGGAAACTAACATACTCACCTTTCCCAGCCTCAAGGGGTGAGCTTTCCTGCTCTGACAATCTATAGTTGCAAATCTTCCCAGACCATGAAAGAATCAGTCAGACCAAAAGAGTCTGTGGGTTCAAACCACAGGAACTTCTGAAAAACTTTCACATGGTAATAGGAATTAGATGCCACAAAATTAATTTTAAAAATAAGCTCTTAGAATTAAATGAAACAGAAAAATTGGGCAAATCCAAAATATTGGATATTTCTACAGAACAAATGTCCCAGTCTCTTCAAAAAGTCAATATAAAAAAAATAATAATAATAAATTTTAAAAAGATCCTTCTAGCCAGTGTTAGAGTCTAAAGAGACAGAGCAAGCAAACGCAATGTTTCAAACTGAAATGTGGAGAAAATTTGGAAAATATTAATAAGGACTGGTTATTAGATGAAATTAAGAAAGTATTGCTCATTTTCTTTGGGTTGAAAACGTCCTTTTAAAGGTTTCAGCAAAAAAATATAGATATATATTAAAACAGATATAGCAAAATGTTAATAATGGTTGACTCTGAATGGGGTGTTTGTTACATTATTTTCCGGGTGTTTGGAAATATTTGTAAGAAAATGTTGGGGAAAACATAGTTTTTGAAATTTTATAAATGTTTCTTGAATTAGTGCTCAGAAACTTTACATTTTTGCTTTTAAATACTTTCTGTGTATAGAAATTTCTTTCCAAAGCTATTTATAGAAACTCAAATTTGTGGCTACAACGTGGCCATATAAGTACCATCACATGTGAAATAGTTTAAATGAGTTTCCAGTTAGAAAGCTGATGGGGAAAAAGTGACATCATTTTATGAATCAGTGGAAAATTACTACCCTCTAGGTGAAAAAAGCTTAGCTTGGTGGAATGGGGAATTTTGGTCTCAACAGATCAATCAGACATCACATAGAGATTTTCATTTCTTGATTTTGTCAATAGAAGGGATAAAAATGAAACTTTGAAAAAAAAAGAAATGGACACTTATGGACAAGTTAAAGAAGGCAGGCACAAAAATTATTTCCTAAATCCAACAACCCATAACCAGTAACACAAAGAAATGGCAAGAAATTGGCGTTACCAAGTTTGACTGAAGTCCAAAGCTGTGCCAACCAGTTCCTGTTGAAATAGTCTGCAGAAGAACATCAGAGGGAATTAAGAAGTAGTATTCTAGTCAAAGTCTGCTTGAAGTCTGGAGATAAGAACAGGATTAGCCAGAGACAGAAAGAAGATACTTTTATTTAGTTTGCTTTTAATATTTTTTTGTTAGAGAAGTTGATGATTTACAGAAAAAATAATGCAGAAAATACAGAGGACCCATATACCCTCACCCACAGTTTTCCTAATAGTAACATTTTACATTAGAGTATTATCTTTGTTACAATTGATGAAAAATATTATTTTAATTATATTATTAACTATAGTCCACAGTTTGCATTAGGGGTCATTCTTTGTGTTGTATAGTACCATGGATTTTTAAAATTGTAATCTAATAACATATATACAAGTTAAAATTCATTCTAGTTTGCTTTTTTAAACCCTAAAAAAATATAATTGGGCATTCCAATATCTATTTGTATTGAAATGTCATCTAATAATCTAAAATTTCATTGGAAGACATGAGTAATTTTTTAATTTTTATTTGAAAAATATACAGTTAAAATCTACAATGGGCCACTTCCTGTTTCCCGTGAGTGCTGCGTGTTTGAGTCCAGCATGACGAAGGCCTTGGTGTTCTCAGGGGTTCTCTTCCTCCTCCTCCCTTTGTTGGTTTGGAAATCTGGATCTGGGCTTGAACCTGCAGTGACTTCAGTGTGTACTGAGGATTGGTTGGTAGCCAGAATGAAAAGAAGGTCATTTGTTAATGACACAGAAGTTAGATTTGGTGACATATATCTGGGAAATAACTATTCTGCAACAAGGGTGCTGCTGTTTAACTATGAGTTTTCTTATCCTGTCACTAATTGTGGTATCAAGAAAATTGTATTTCCAGGGAATGAAATGATCATACTATCTGAGATCAATTATAGACCAATGTTGGACACCACCTATGAATTTGAGGTGCTGTGCCTTATTACGAGGCTTATATTACCACCTATGGTGACTTTTAGAATGAGTGGGTATGATGCCAGTACTTTGAGTGGCAGCTGTCCAAACAGAGCAGAAGGGCAACAATCACCAGCTGATCACCAAATAAAATATGAACAACATTCCAGTAATTACTGTATCAACAATGCCTGCTTCATTACTTCCTCTCTTCCCTTAGACGAGAGAGCAGATGGTACACACTGATCTGGGAACCAGTTTCAGTACTGATGTTACTCTGTCTGTCCAAAGATGGGATACAATATCTCTTATGTTATCTTCTAGAATTGTGGTAACATATCTATAATACAACAAACTTTTAAAAGATAATTTTAAATGTAATTGCCAGTCTGTCTAATGTATGTTAAACAGGTTCATAATAAAGTTCCTATATGAAAGTTAAAAAAAATTTTTTTTTTTTAATCTACAATGGAATTTATGCAGAAAATTATAATTCCATTTCATTGTGGATAGCATAGTCAAGATATCTGCTACCACCTAGCGGAGGATAACTGAATTACAGGAAAGGCCTGGGATGAGAAGGTAGAGAGAGCATCAACCTCTGGTTTAAAGTAATGAAAATCCTTCTAAGTCTTCTATTCCAAAGGGCTATTTCTTATTTTTATGCATAAACATTTAACTTCTGCCATTATAGTTATCAAATACTCCCAGTTTATTGAACATTCTGAACATGATGGGCTACAAACACAAATGGCTTTACTTTTCTACAGTCACTGCCATTGACCATGATTTGGAGACTCTCTTTCTCATCTCTTAGCAACATTTTGGATAGAGTCTATGTCTTTCCAGTCATTTTCATTTATTTAAAAAGTCTGATCTAGTTTAAAACTTGAATTCTAATTCTATTTAATGCTCACACTCTATCCTTTCCGCACCTCCAGGCCGACTTTGGCCTGAGAGACTTAACACCGTGAGATGGCCACGGTCTGCTCTTTCACTCCTATGCCCCTCCCTTTTCTGGGTCTGAAAGATGGAAAGCATAACCTGCCTCTAACTTCTCTGGCCCCTCTCGGAGTCCCCTCTTGGCTGCCTCTGCTTCTCTAAGACTAATTGCTTGTCGATGCCCACTGAGTGATAGAGACCAAGTAGCACATCTGTTGGCCATCCACAGAAACAGGCCATTGCCTTTCCCCTGCCTATGTAGATAGGGAATCAGAAACAGGAAGGAGAGACCTCGTGGTCACTCAGGTTCACATCACCTGCCAAATGAGTTGGCCCCAGTGCCCTCTCTTAATAGCTTTCGTGGTGAGTAAATACAGGCCATTTAGGTAAAGAAATAGGCAAAATAGAGTAAAATAACCACAAATTATTATGTAGCTCTGGTATAAAAAAGAAAAAACTGAATATTCTTAGACTAAATAATTGATTTACAAACATTATCTCAATTATATAGATCAATAGTAACTGAACCAATATGTAGTTTTAGAAAGATTTAAGAAATAAAAATAGCCCATAGTTCTAAATACCATTCCCTGCTAAAATAAATCAGGATTCCTAAGAGAAATGGCTGACTTCAGGGCTGTGGTTGGAAATAAATAAGATGAATCTATGACATCTTCTTATCCTAAAAAAAGCAAAAAAGCTATCAAAGACTACTGGGGCTGTGTCAAAAAAAAAAACAAAAAACACAAGAGCCAATGTGAAGGGGCTAAGAGACCAACTCAAATAAACCTGAGACAATTTTAGCCTCAAAAAATGATCAACAACCATATTTGATTGAAACATTTCAAATATATAAAAATCTACAAGTTCATGATAATACTGTCAAAACCCAAAAAAAAGGATTAAAAAAAAAAAAGACTTAATTGTCCCCATGGGAAGTCGCCAGGGCACCAACTTACTGCCTGTTAATTGATAATTAAGGGAAAGAATCAAACATTTAGCTTGCCTTTCCCTATGTAGACTGTATTTAGGGTAACAAAATAGTTTATAATGGAAACTTTTTCATTATAGAAAAATTCCAGTTATTAACATATAATATTTAGTAAGAATCTGTACAAGTGTATAAAGATGTAAAAAGCAATCAAACTGTACACTTTAAAATATGTGTATTTTATTGTATATTAATTACAACCTCAATAAAGCTATTTAGAAAAATAAGTAAACTACAGTAAAAAAATTTTTAAAGAGCAAAAGGAATGAAAGTATTAGAAAAATCACTCTTTTTTTACACCTAATGAAATAACAGCTTAAGGTCACATCAGTGGATACTAAAACCATCACATAAAACATTGATGGTGAACTCTATAATGGAGGAATCAGGCTGACTCGCTTAAATACACTGATTAACATTTACATCACTCAAGTGGAACAAGACATTTCATGATGGATTGCAAGGGAAGTACATAGTGCCCACATGTATTACTGCCCAAAATATTAAAAACTGATTGTAATCAAATTTCTTTGATGGCTATTTTGAACGAAAAAATGGGGGAACAGAAGTGGTTCAAACGTTTGAGTGCCCACCTCTCACATAGGAGGTCCTGGACTTGGTTCCCAGTACCTCCTAAAAACAAAAACCAAACAATAAGCAAAACAAGCAAAGAAACCAACTCAGGGAAGCCAATGTGGCTCAGTGGTTGAGCACCAGCTTCCCACATCTACCATCCAGGATTTGACCCCTGGCCCCCGGTACGTCAAAAAAAAAAAAAAAAAAAAGGTCCATACGTCAACCCATACACAAAAATAAACTCTAAATAGATCAGAGATCTAAACACAAAAAATGAAACTTTATAAGTACTAGAAGAAAACAGTGGTAAATTCCTTTATAACCTGAATGTGGGGAAAGGCTCTCTAACTATTACTTGAAATCCAGATTCCACAAAAAAAAAGATGTAAAAAATTAAAAAGTCACAACACAAAAAAGAATACCAAAAGCAAAGTAAAACGACAAATCACTAACTGAGAGAAAAATATTACAACATCTATCTCAGATAAAGGACAATATTTCCAATATATAAATTTCTTGTAGAACTCAAGAGAATCAAAGACCAAAAGCCCAATATAAAAATGGGCAAAAGACATGAATAGACCATTCGCTACTATGTGAGAGAAGAAAAGGGCTGTAAGCAGCAAATTTAGAAGGCAAACAGATTCTTGTCCTGAGTTCAGAAGTCAGCACTTCTCTTTTTTTTTTTTTTTTTTTTAACGGGAGGTCCTGGGGATCGACCCCGGGTCCCTCCATATGGGAGACGGACACCCAACCATTTGAGCCACATCCGTCCCCCAGCACTTCTTTTAACAGAAGATAAATAGCATTAAACTGCAAGAGCTTTAGATATCAGGTGGTTTGGAACAACTCTGAGGGGTACATAACTGAAACTCAAGAGTTTCCGCATGAGTCAGAAAGCTGCATTGTATTTTAACAGAGTAAGTTGGAGCAATGATTAGTACCAGTGAAAGCCTTGAATTTGTGAGTTTGCGTTTCTATATAACTGGCTTTAAATGTGACTAAGTAAGCATATATGCTTATCTTAAAAAATAAAACACAACTCTACTTTTATTTTCTAACAGTTGACTAGTCACAGCGTTATAATCTCTTTAAAGAATGATTCATAGTTAAGTGGTTGGAATTTAAGGTCCACTAAAACCATGAGATCCT
Source organism: Tolypeutes matacus (assembly GCA_026826555.1). NCBI lineage: Eukaryota > Metazoa > Chordata > Mammalia > Cingulata > Chlamyphoridae > Tolypeutes > Tolypeutes matacus. The sequence goes on from JAKSZT010053887.1 coordinate 26,629,026, forward strand.
GTGATAACTATGATAATTCTATGACAGCTGTTAGGGCAAGTCATAACCAAGGTGTCATTGGCCACTTGGTGGCAATATATCCTAACTCCATGCAAAGTTCTTTAAAAGCAATTAGCAGCCTGCTAATAGATTTGGAGACTCTAATTTATAGAGACCTTTCAGGCAGGTCACAAGATGGTTTAGTTTAAAGGTCAGCAAAATGCTGAATGTCCTTTAAAAGGCATTAGAAGACAAGCAAAACATATCCATTCTTTGCAACAACAAAAAAAATAGTTGTAGGAATGCTCTTTGAAGTTAGAAAAAGTTCTAAGGGAAAGGAGAATTTCTGATATAATAATGATAACTAAAATGACACAAGGGATATCATGAATAATATTAAGACCTTATTACTGTTTAGTCAGCTGAGCTTGAACAAGCCAGTTATCCTTTTAGGGCATCTGTTTCTTTGCCTGAGCCCTGAGGTAGATCAGGGATCAGCTCACTGTTTTGTGGTGGACCCCATGTTCTTTGTTGCAAGTATTCAACCTGTCCTCATAGAAAAGAAAAGATGATAGACAATACATAAACAAATGAGCATGGATATGTTCCAATTAAACAGTATCTATGGAGACTGACATTTGAATTTTACATAATTTTCACATCATGAAATATTATTCTTCTTTTGATTTTTTTAAACCTTTTTTTTTTTCAAATGTAAAAACCATTCTCAGATTTCAGGCCATACAAAATAAGGCAGAGAGAGTGGTAGTTTGCCAACCCCTAGACTAAATGCTAAGCTCCTTTCCAGCTTTATATGTTGATTAAACTACTAATGATGCCCCATTTAACTAACTTTAGGGTTATATTTTACTGTGCACCTTCTTTCACAATCCAAAGTATTTTCTCAAACTTTACCCACATTCCCTTTATGTAAGAATTAAAAAGACTTCACCTCTTTTATATAGTTATCTTTGGTCTTTCATAATGTATATTTTTGGTTTTTTCTTGTTGTTTGTTTTGTATTTTTAAGAGGTACCAGGGATTGAACCCAGGACCTCGCACATGGGAAGCAGGTGCTCAACCACTTGAGCTACATCCACTCCCTAATAAGAGTTGTTTTTTTCCGTTTTTTTTTTTTTTTTTTTTTTAGGAATATCATGGATTGGACCCGGGACCTCGTGCATGGGAAGCAGGTGCTCAACTACTGGGCTACCCCTGCTCCCTTAATGTGGGTTTTTAAACTCCCCATGTACTCCCTCCTCACCCCACCTCACCCCCCACCTTACCTCAAAGAGATTATCAGACTCAGCTTCACACATATGAGAATCTTTGAGTCACCGTTGCTTAAACCTGAAAATTCCCAGCTGGAAAGCCCCCCAAAAACCTCACTTCCCCTTTCTGCTGTAATAGAACATCAGTTTTCCACTACCTGCTGTAAATTAGAATATACAACTCAAACTTACTTCTAGTAAGTTTATGGAACAGCTAGACCTCGACTTGACTTCCTCTCAGTCTGTCTTTCTTCTACATTGTCAGAATCCAAAGGAAAGGGAATAAGAATCCATGTTTCTGTCCTTTTCCCCTGTTCATCTAAGATCGTGATGTACCCATTGTCTAACCAAGATCTGATCAGCTCAATGACCACATAACTGGTTAAAATAGCTACAAGAAAAAAGTGTGGGGAATCTGCAGTTATGTTCAGTCTGTGCAAAATATCTCTAAAATGTATAGGAAAGAAAGAAATTACCTGCTTTTAGACCCATACTTGGTGACAAGAAGCCTTAAAACTTCTCCTGGAAGGAGATAGGGATTAAATGAATAAATCTCAGTTAAGGAGCCTCAAATAATGAGTAGGTCCTGGGAACATGAAGACTGAGTGCCCTCAGTGAGCCAGAGGCCTGGCCCCATTTGATCACATCATCTCACATCCCCTGTCCACAATGTGAAGGCAGTGAAGACTATCCCTTGGGGCAGATGAGGACTCAGGGACTAGAGGTCTAACCAGCATAACCTGAGGTCACATAAGCGAAACGCACAGAAGTTAGAAAAGCAGTCATCTGTTCATTCATTCTATTTGTCTCTGTATCTATCTCTCTATTGCATTCGCATCACATCTCATCACTTCTCCTCCCTGTAAAGCATTAGTTCATTTATGTTTGGCTAATTAAAGTCCCCTGGGAGTAAACTGGCCAATCCAACCAGACCAAAAGACTCCAGGGAGGAGTTGGCCTCCGGGAATTACTGGATCAAATAATCTGCAGTGTTCTTTTCTGTCCAATCTTTGTCACAAATCTAGTTATAAGAAATGTTATTTTTAAACATTCTAAAAGCAAATTCTAAAGCTTCTAAATATTATAAGCTAATTCTTAAAGTTCCTAAATCATTGTTTTATTCCTTTTAATAGTGTGAAGGAGTAGTAACTATTTTGTTGAAATAACTCAATGATATCGTCAGAATTTGCATGGATTATACCTCACAACTCTGCCCCATAAAATTGTATGCACCATAAATGTATGTGTCTGAATTTGAAGCAATGGAAAATGACACTGACCCCTTTTTGTACTATTAGTAGGATTTTTGAAAATTTTATTAATTTCTACAGAAAGTTAAAAAACTAACTATGGCAACTATAACTCTCAACCTATAAACCCAAGTACCAAATAAATATAACTTGATTGTCTATATATCTGTTTCTATTTTGCGCTCTCATCTCACAGGGAAACTTAACCTTAACCTTCTTTGAGGGTTCCCGTCACTCCCCTCAGGTTGTGTCATTGTTCCAGAATCTTATAAAAAGACACCCACAGGTGGGGGGATAGTGGGTGCCATCTGGTTCCAAGTCCCAGGGATAGCCATGTGTGTCCCCCACTCCAGTCAGCATGCCCCTTCCAGTCCCGCCCCACACCAGGGCACAGGGCTCCTTGCAAGGCCGCCTAGGCTCCCATATGCCTGGACATGCCTTGAAGTTATTTCCTCTTTGGAGTTTTGCCAACCACCGTCCTTTGCTCCAGGCTCCACAGATTTCTGTGCATTCATCAATTTCCTTCTCTTTAGTCTTTAAGTTTCATTTCATGCTTCAGGCAGACACCTTGTCTACCCTCTCCCCAGTCTAGGATTTAACTTCATAGAAACAGAAACCAGAAAGTCTTGCAGAGTCCTGCTTTCTTACCTGTCACATCTCTGACTTGAATGGGGGAAGTATAAGAAGAGTAAACCTATAGGTAAATATCTGAAATATTTTCTGGCCACAGATTTGTTTTTCAGTATTTACATGGCTTCTTAGATGCCTCGTTTGCACACTTTCGAATCTATTGTCATCATCCAATCTGTAGATATAAGTTGACAAATTCACTTTCTACTTCTAACCCTATTTTCCCCAATTTAGTATTTCTCTCTACTATGGCCCTATGTTTTCATAATACCAAAGATCAGGGCATCTGATCACCTTAACTAAGGAAGGTGAGTATATGATTCCTTATAGTGGGAGCACGCCCCATTAGACAAACTTACGTGGGTGGGAGTTCATTTATATGGAACAGTGTTCACCACAGCATTATTTATATAAGTCAAAAAAAAAAAAAAAGGAACCCACCTAAATGCTCAATAATGGGGAGTTAGTTAAAGAGAGTAAGCTCACATCGTAAAATTCTATGCAGCTTTTAAATGTCAAGTTATAGAAAAATCTATGATAACATGGGTAAATATTTAGTATTAAAAAAAAAAAATAAGGCAGTATGAACTGTACAACCATAGTTTTGTAAAGCACATACCTGAATAGAGCCTATAGAAAAAGTCTGGAAAGTTACTCACTAGAATGTTGAGAAGGATCTCTGAGTGGCTGGCTTATGTGTAGGATGTTAATAATTATTTTCTTTCCATATTTTCAGAGATTTCCTACAATGTGCATGTATTGCTTTCATACTGAGAAATAAAGTAATGTTATTTTTAAAAACCAAAGTGTTTATTGAGCTGTACCTTTATGATCTATACACTATATATATGCTGTACTTCAATTAAAAGTGTTTAATGATAAACTAAAGCTGGGATCTTTAACAATAAGCCTAAAAGAGAAAAGAAACATCTCCTGAGATCATCTTGGTCCCCATATTGGGCTTCCTTACTCACCAAAGAAATTCGATTTCTTGGCTATCTCATGGAAAACATGCTATCTTATTTTTCTTTTAATTCTCAGATATTAATTAGTGCTTTGTAAAATTATTTTGCAAATAATGTGTACGCTAATTGCTGACCCAAAAAGGAGACTGTATTATCAGTGTACCGTCTTCCCACAGTTGGCTGACAGAACCAGGAAATAGCCTGAATACCTCAAATAGGTTATAAACATCCTGACTCACAGGTTAAGTGAGTCATCAAAAACCTGTTAGGTAAAAATCTGGTCTGAGTACTTGTCCTGGCCCTCATAACTCCTGACTCTACCTTCTGTCTCCAGGCTCTGCACTATCTCACCTTCTTGCACAGGCTTGCAGTCCAGTAAGGTAGAGTGATGATACTCAAAAGAAGGAATGGCACTTGTGTCCAGGTGTGTTGAGTGAAGAATTATGAATGTAAAGGACAAGAACACTTGACCACATTGCCGGATCTGAGCCTGGCTTCACGTGTAAATTTATTTTTATTTTTCTTCTCATGTCTGAGTCGGTTATCTTTTGCTCCATCTGCAGTTCGTGGTTTGTGCCAATCAGCTATGCCAGTCCTCAGTTGTCCTCGGCTTGGTTTTGCTGTAAAATGAGTGGCAGAGGGGGCACACCACAGTGATGTGAGCTGAGAACTATAACCTGGTTAACGTATTTTTACAACTTATCTTTGACATTCTGAAGAAGGCACATTAGCTCTGACATTCTGAATCTTCAGGGAAAACCTCAAAATCACATCCTGGGTTTCTAGGTCTAGGTGATTTTTGGTTAACATGGGTTTAACCTCCAGGATTTTCACTATCCCTGATTCACTCATTGATTCATTGATTCAACTAATTACTGAGTGCCTGGAAGGTGTGAGACACAATGCTAGGCACTGGGATGAAATGAGGAACAAAACAGACATAGTCCCTGCCCTCATGGAGCTTATGGTTTAGGAGAGGAGCACAGAAAAAAAAAAAAAAAAAAAAAAAGGCCAAAAAGTAAAAACCCAGGAAATTCCAATAAGCTGTGGTAAGAGCTCTGATAGAGAAATTACATTACAAAGTGCTACAAGAGGGGGTCGGATGTAGCTCAACTGGTTGGGCATCCATCTCCCATATGGAGGGACCCGGTAAAAAAAATAAATAAATAAAAATAAAGTGCTACAAGAATACAAGCCGAGGCAACCAGATGGGAGTAGGAAAGGTGCTCCAGGGAGAGCACCCTCTCAGCTTAGGCCTGAGGGATAATCAGGCAATGGACGTGCAGGGAGGGGTTTCTAGCATGAGCAAGGAGAAAAGAGAGGAGGAAGGCACCTTTAGAGGGCCTGGCAGGAACCAGCCAGAAAGGGTTCATGAGCGGTGTTCAAGAGAACTTTACCCTAAGGGCCCTAAAGAAAGTTACTGAAGGGTTTTAATTAAGGAAACAATATAATTAGATTAGCCTTTTAGAAAAAAATATTTGGCTGTTGTGTAAAGAATGGCTCATAGGGGACCATGATTGAGGCAGAGGCTAGGGGAAGCTATGACTGCTCTTCTGGGGGGGTCCAGGCCAGGTGGAGAGATGTGGAGGGAGTCCAGAGACACTGAGGAGGCCTGGACAGGAGTGGGCGACAGGTCTGAGATGAGGGAAGATGGAAGGACGACACCCATCTTTCTGACTCGAAATGGGAGGACCTGAGCTATAGAACATGGAAGGAGGAGAACCAGCTGTCCAGGAGAAGATGAAGGGGTCAGTCAGAAGTAACCTGCAACCCAGAGACCTGTTTGCACCAAGGAACACACTTTATATTAGGAAAGGAAAAAAGAAAAGAGCATTTAGATACCCAGCCTGGTTTGATTATAATGATGAGGGGTTTTATCAAATCTATTTCAAATATGAAAAATTAATCCAAAAACCCAAATGCATTCTTCTATTCTGTTTTGCTTTCTTCTTCCTTCTTTACATTTCCAGGCGCCTGAGCAAGGATGGCATGCAGATGAGTGAAGCAATCCAAATTTTTTGGTAATGGATGATGGTGATGGTAGCACAATATTGTGAATGCAATTAACAGCACTGAAATATTTACTGAGTATGATTAAAACGGGAAATATTAGGTTGTATAATGGTAACAGAATTAAAAAAAAAAATTTAATCTGTGGAACTATACTACACAGTGAAATGTAAGTTAAACCATGAACTGTATTTTCTATTTAATCTTCATACCCTGCAAGGTAGTTATTATATTTCCATCTTACAGACAAGGAAACTGAAGTTCAGAGAGGTGAAATAATTGCCCAGGGTTACACAGTGATTCTTTTTTTTTTTTTTTTTTTAAAGATTTTATTTATTTATTCATTTATCCCCCCCTTGCTGCTTGTGCTGGCTGGGTCAGCTAACCACGCCATGCGGGCGGGCTTTTTGCCTTCACCAGGAGGCCCTTGGAACCGAACCCGGGGCCTCCCATATGGTAAACGGGAACCCTACTGATTGAGCCACAGCCGCTTCCCTTAATTTTTTAAAAGATTTTTATTTATTTATTCATTTATCCCCCCCTTGCTGCTTGTGCTCGCTGGGTCAGCTAACCACGCCGTGCGGGCAGGCCTGCCTTCACCAGGAGGCCCCGGGAACCGAACCCGGGGCCTCCCATATGGTAAACGGGAGCCCTACTGATTGAGCCACAGCCACTTCCCCACAGTGATTCTTGAACTGAGCTGTCTCTAACTGCAAAACCCCTACTCTTAACCACCTTGATCTTCCACCTCTAATGAGCCTCCTTTGAGAACTGGGATGAATGTAAGTCCATCCCATCAAGGCCCTCTTGACCCTGGCATAGCATTTTACTGAAAAATAAGAAAGTCTTCTACTAAAGTCACCCCACAAACTTTAGCTCCATTTTAGAATAGAATGTGAATAATGCCTTCTAGAATTGTCCCATAACCATACTGGTTTTGATCACACTACCGGCTCCTAAACCCAAGTTCAAGCCAGGTCAGCAGAACAACTCATTGAGAAGAATAGATTAGACCAGTGATTGATCAAACCATCAAAGCATCTGGACCAGCCGTTGGCCAGCAGTGCAGAGAATCTGGAGCACAGCTGATTATCAGGGAGTACTACCTCGAGGTCCTGGCTGCCCAGTTGTAGGAAATAATATTTATGGAAGACTGCCTAAAGGAGATCCAAGGAATCCATTTTTCTAGATAATTTAGATATCATCCTTGAAGGCAACTAGCTTATTGAGGATTTTTATACCAATCATTTTACTACTCAAAATTACTCTTCCTGAACTATCCTTCAAACTTACTTTGTCAGTATTATATAAGTAGAGCATCTGGCATTTGGTATAATAACCTCACCCTGGCTTCAGTTTTTTTTCCTTCTTGCCCTTATTTTCCTTCCCTCCTCCATTCCCAATTTCTTCAATTACATATGGTGCAAGCTTTTCTTGTTGCTGTGTTTTAAGCACCCAGGCATGTTGATTCAAATCCCTCTTTGAATATAAGACAGTAGAATTAGATCACCATTCAAGAGGGAAAATTCAAGTTTGTGATTAGGATTGTGTGGATTCAATCCCAGATACATAAAGAATGATAACCAGGGCCAAATAAGTTTCCATTTTCAATATCCAAACCTTCTTCAGTGTTCCACAGGTTTCTCAGTTCTAGCCTGCTCCCTGGCAACAGACAGGCACCTGAAAGCGTTTCAACCTGCCAGGCAAAAATGATTAACTGAATTTTTTTAATCCTGGATTCTTGTGAAACATAACCAGAGTCATAAGGAAGCAGAGGAGATAATTTAAACTGGCAAAGTCTAGTATCAGCTCTGTGACTAACAAGCATTATGAACCCAAACTGAGCCTCAGTTTCCTCAGCTGTAAAATGGAGGACTTGACCAAGACCTAGCCAAAGACTCTAGAAGCCTGTGTGACTAGTTGCCTATTCTCACAAAAAGAAAGTGATGAGATCTGTGAATTCACCCATTACCCATTTCCTGGGCTGCTCCTGCGTTCCATGCTCTACAAGATAGGATGGACAACAGACTCTACGGTGGAGGAGATTACAATCAGATTGTGGAAGGGATAAGCAGATAATACATACGTAATAACCCAGATAAGAGGAATACATATAGTGAAAGCCAAGAGCTAAGGGAAATCACAGAAGGCTCCTTGGAGCATGGTTCTTGAAAGCAGTACTGGATACAGATTGATGGAGAAAAGGAGAAATGATATCCCCGGCAATGGACACTGTATGAACAGGGCCATGGAGGTAAAAATGACTAAGAGGAAGAGGTGTGAGAGACCCTAAGAAGACCCACCTAGAGAGGAGTTCTAAGAGAGAAGTCTGACTCAAGGAGAATCTTGAGTACTAGAGAGCTATTCTTTAAAAATTAGAATAGATTTGATAAATAACAGGAAGTTTCCAGGTTATGAAGCAACATTTTAAAAAGTGTATGAGAAATAATTTGGTTTTCAGGAGGAAATAGAAGGGTGGAACCCACTCAGTAAATGTTGGGTATAACCCAGCAGGGTGATGAAAGCTTTGATGGTGTGGCACCTTAGAAACAGAAAGGAAAGGTGAATTTGTGAAAGAGACCTTGTGAAATCACTACTGCCAGTGTGTTTGAGTAATTCCTTGCAGTATTGCCCATAAATTTCTGTGCAATGAGCCTTTAAGTTGAACCATCTCAGAGGTATTATGCCATCCAATGAAAGGTTTGGGTTGCTAATGCTATATTTCAGTCTTTAGAAAAGTCTCTGAAAATACATAAAATAAGAGGATTTAAAGTTTGACCCTGACTTCCCTTCTCCCCCAGAGTGGCTCAATCAGTGTATTGGAAAAGGAATGCTAGAAGAGTTAAACAGAAAATGACTCAGAAGGCAAAGGGACTCCAAAAACAGGTTGTGGAGAAATATTCATCAGTTTGGCTTTTTTTTTTTTTTTAATATATATCCTTTTTTATTTTTTTAAAAAAGATACTTATATTACATAAATGTTACATAAAAAATATAGAGATTCCCATATGTCCCACTCCTTAGCCCTCCTATATTTTCCCACATTAACAACATCCTTCATTAGTGCAATACATTTGTTACAATTGATGAACACATTTTGGAGCATTGCCACTAAGCATGGATTATAGTTTATTTACATTGTAGTTTACACTCTCTCCTGCACATTTTTGTAAGTTATTATAAGAAATATAATGTCACTCAGGACAATTCCCAAGTCCCAAAAATGCCCCCAAATTACACCTATTTTTCCCTCTCCCTGCCCTGAGAATCTCTGTGGTGCTGTGAATACCATCTGTCCCTCTGCTGGTTAAAGAGCTCCACTTTCCCAGGCACAGAATCCTCCGCTAGGAATGGGGGGATGGGCATTGGATTAGGACAATTGCTATCAAGGACTGGCACATTACATGCCCCGAGTTGGGTGTACAAAAATGGAACCCAGAATTAACTTGCATCTACCTCAGTGTGGATGTACATACAGCCACCGTGTGCTTTAGCTCTTTCCTTGGGCTGTTTTCATTTGTCCACGTTTTTACCTCCCTATTGCAATTGTAAACTTAGGACACTAGCATTGTTTACTGGTGGGCCTCTATGTTTAATATGCATAAGAATCACCTAGGAGCTTTTTAAAAATGCAGCTCTAGCAGAGGCTGGGGTCCACCCCAAGAGCCTGGAATTTAGTAAATCTGGGTTAGGACTCAGTAATCTGCCTTTAGCAAGCATCCCAGGTGATTCTATCATAGGTGGGCCCCCGATCATACAGGGAGAAGAACTGCTAAGTTGAGTCCAGCAACATGTTAATCGATGCCAAATGCCAAACTCATCAACTGACATTAACCAAGAGACCTTTGAGGGCATGGCCCTGTATATATATATGTGTGAGTATTTGGACCCAAGTTTTCCAGGGCAGAAGCTAACATAAAGTCACACTATTATCCTAGTGTGTGTTTGTGGCAGGGACAGAATCATCAGATACAGCAACATTGTATAACAGGACTCCGCCCTGGCATTTATTATTAGTCACCTTCATAAAAGTTGAGTAAGCTGGTTCCAGTATTGCCAGGTTCTTTGATGAGTATCCAGAGTAGCCAGGCCCCTCCACCTGCCTTCCCTCTCCCTTCAGAGGGCAAAAGTGCAGCTCAGCTCACAGACCAGGCTATTGAGCAAAGGTCTGAATGACCCCTGAGGTCATACAAGCTTCTCTGTATTGTCCCAAGAGTACTCAAAAACTATGGGAAGAAAACAACTAAACTAAACAAAACAAACAAACCAAAAAATAATAATAACTCTGGGGGGTGTGGAGACCACTGGTTCCTTTGTCCTGTGGAGAAGGAGAAAGATCATGGCTCCACTCATTTTGAAGTGAACAAAATTGTGCATTGCTGAAAGAGTTATTCTCAAAGGATATTTGACAACCTTGTTTCTACAACCCTCCAAACTATGCTCCACTCCCACCCTTAGTGTCCTGGTTCCCATGGGGGTAGCCTAGGGCAGGCATAGGACTCAGACTCATTGGCTTCAGCTCTTTTAGTCTCGTATTCAGTCTCAGCACATCTGCATAAGCCTTACTGAGGTTATCCCAGTCTAGGGTCATGGAAGCAGATATGGATTAAACAGCCTCCCTTACATCCCATTCTCAGCCAATCACCCTCAATGGAGCTCCATCCCTTCCGCTGGAAGGAACTAATCCCTAACTCATGCAGGCTTACAGCCTCCTTTTTGAAGATCTCCTTGGGGCCTCACTTCTTGTCCATTACTAACCATCCCCAATGGAAAGCCAGAGCCCTCAGAATTAGTATTCTTCTTTGCCTCATCTTGGCTAGAATTTTTGTTACCTTTTGCAATAGCTAAATTTGTCTTGCGTCTCAGGAATAGTCCATGGTCAGAGAAGTCAGGGAAGTCCAGGAAACTCCAAGTAGCTAGAATGCCATGAGCCAAATAATTAAGATGGCTTAACTAAGAGATGTAAATTCATATGTACATTATACTTTAAAAAATAACTATCAGGGAAGTGGATGTGGCTCAAGTGATTGGACTCCCGTCTACCATATGGGAGGCCCTGGGTTTGGTTCCCGGGGCCTCCTGGTGAGGGCAAGCTGGCTCAAACCTGCCGAGAGCTGACAGCTGGCGACGGCCCTCACCTGTGGACAGCTGGCGCGGCAAGATGGTGCAACAAAAAGGAGAAAAGCAGACATAGAGGAAACGCGCAATGAATGAACACAGAAAGCAGACAGCAAGCGCGAGTAGCAAACGGGGGCAGGGGGGTAAATAAATAAATAAATCTTTAAAAAAAAATAACTATCAGATCAATTCAGGATAATCATTATAGAAGATTTAACGCACACACTTACTAATCACTAGATTGTATATTTAAGTAGAATTTATAATCTAGAGCAAAATTTATATAAATATTAGTACCTAGGAACAATTAGATACATTATTGTTATGTTTTCAATCTTCTCTAGTATTATTTAATCCAATGTTGTTTTCCCCCAGATATTAATAAAACACACTTTGAATAAAACTGCAACTTCTGAATTGCCATCCTTGCCAACTTTGGATTGTTAGAATGGATGGCAGGTGGGTCCCATGGAGGTAGAATAGATACTTGTGGTTTCACAAGTCAGAACAAGTTTTTAAATCAAGGAAACACCAGCTTTACAAGTAAAAAGGGAAGATGAGCAATTATTTTATGTGATTTATTGATACTATAAAAACTCTTATATTCCAAAATGTATTTGCTCACTCATGCATAAGATGTCAACATTGTACTTCATCTCAAAACACTTAACTCCAAAAATTTTAATTCCCATGGAAAGATTTAAGTTGTTAGTCATCTGTATCTCTTTGGGAAAGATCTGCAGATTCATCCTAAGAGGAAATTTTAATAGATGAGATAAGGAAAGTGAGTACAGTACCACCTGAGGGGGTTTGGAAGGGATAAAAACCTGAAAGTCTGGAGGCTCACCTCACGGTTTTGGCTATGGCAGTCACTAAATCCAGATAATCTGGATTTAAATTAATGCCTTTATCAACAGAAGAACTATAAACACAACAGGTCTACCATTTTTAGGAGCAAAGGAAGAATAAACTTAACAACCATTTACCATTTTCTTCCACATGCCTTATGCTTTGGATCTGACATCCTTTACAAAATACCTGAAATCTGCTATCTTCCCCCCCCTCCCCCCTTTCTCTTGGCTTGTCAGACCCTAGGGGTGGGCAGCTGTGGTAGTTTGAGTCTTTTGTGGACTCCAGAAAATTATGTCCTTAAATTGGTCCATTCCTGTGAGTGTGAACCTATTGTAGGTGGGACCCTTAGATTAGATTAGATTTGGTTAAGAGTCATTTTATTACATTATTTCAGTAAAGCGTAGCTCAGGAGGGTTCTTAATCCTCTTACTGGAGTCCTTTATGAACGGGATGAATATACACAGAAAAAAGCCACAGATACAGAAAGAAACCCCCAGAAGTGGAGAGAGAAAGTTTCAGAAGCCAGAAGCTGAAATCAATGGAACCCGGGAGAGAGAAAGCCACAGGAGCAGAAAGAATGCTATGAGAGCAAGAAGTTGAAAGCAGCGGAGCTGCAGAGACCAGCAGATGCTGCCATTGTGCCCTGCCATGGGGCAGGAGCCCAGGATCTCCAGCAGCCGATCTTTGGAGAGAAAGCTTTGCCTAATGCTTTGATCTGGACAGTTTCTCATCCTCAGAACTGTAAGCGTATAAGTTAATAAATCCCCATTGTAAAAGCCAGCCCATTTCTGGTATATTGATTGGCAGCCTTTAACAAATGAAAACAGGGGCACTTAATAATTCTTTATGATGCAGACATAGACCCACACTTATACAGTCTGTTTATTTTCAACAAAGGCATCAATAAAATTCAACCATGGAAGGAAAGTTTTTTTTCAGTAAGTAGTACTGAAGCAGCTCACTATGTGCAAAGAAAAACAAAGGAACCTTGATGCTCTACCTCAGACCCAAACACACCATACAGAAATTTATTCCAGATGGATCATAGATTTAAATGTAAAAGCTAAAACCATAAAGCATCTAAAAGAAAATGTAAGGGGAAGCGAATGTGGCTCAAGTGATTGAGCTACCGCCTACCACATGGGAGGTCCCAGGTTTGGTTCCCAGGGCCTCCTGGAGAAGACAAGCAAGACAGCAAGCTGACGTGACGGGCAGGCGTGGCGAGCTGACACAACAGGATGATGGAACAAAAGAGACACAAAGAGAAAAGACAATGAGAGACAACCGAAGCAGGAAGCTGAGGTGGCTCAAGCGATTGAACAGCCTGCATCAGACCTGTGAGTAAGTTAGAGCAAGCAGGAGCCTGTCTATGCAGACGATAATCACCGTGCTACTGGTCCCAGCCCCTGGCTCACCAGAGGTTCATGTGTGTACACTGTAGCTGAGCACCCAGTATCGTACCTAACTGAGCTCATGGGAATGTGGTGGGAGCAGCACTAGCTCAGAGCTCTGTCTCAAGAGATGCCCAATCCCTATGCTGGTGGATTGACAGAAAGATTATTTCAGTCCCACCATAATCCATCTACACCCAAAAGAAATCACTCCAGGAGGATAGCGCCCCTCTGCTTTCATGGTGCACACACAAACCCAACCTGTCTCTCAGCCCAGGGGCACAGATCATTACCAGACCAGATCTAAGATTACCCAAGGGGATGAGGAGGTCCAGCAAAGAGAGCACTGCACAGGGAATCAGATGGCCTGGACTCCAGCCAGCTCTGCCACTGGTTGACATGTGTGCTAAAGCAAGATACTTCTCTCGACTTCAGTGTCCTCAAATATAAAAAGAAAGACTTGGAAGTTTTGGTAATGGATGGAGGTGATAGTAGCACAACATTGTAAATGCAATTAATGATACTGAATGGTATAGTTAAAATGGCAAAATTTTTGTTATATACATATGTTATCACAATGTTTTTCTAAAGCAAAAAACTAGAGAGACAGTAAAATGAGCAGTGGCGGGGGTGGGATGGTAAAAAGGCAGAGCATGGAATTTTTAAGGTGGTGAAACTATTGTGTATTTGTGAAAACCCATAGAACTGTACAATGCAAAGCATGAACCCCATATAAATTATGGACATTAGTTAACAATAATTCACTAACATTGGTTCCTCAGTTATAACAATATTCCTCACTAATGCAAGATGTTAATAATAGAGGAAACTGTAAGTGGGGGCATATGAAAAGTCTGTACTACCTGCTTAATTTTCTGTAAACTCAAAACTGCCCTACAACATAAAAAATAGTCTATTTTTTAAAAGAAAGGCTTAGTTTAAATCAGTGGTTTTATAAAAACACAAAGATGAGTAGGTAGGTCCTACAGACCTCTTGATTTAACTAATTTTTCTACAGAACCCCAGTTTACAAAACAAGTAAGAGTTACTCCATTTGAAGTAGGAGTAGGGAGCCAGAGTTCCATTTCTCTGCCTCTTCTGCTCCACCACCTCTCCCAGGAGGCCCCAGAGACAACTCCAGTTTCCACTTCCCATATTAGAAAACGGTTCTGTTGAATAAGATCTATGATCCATTCCAGATGGAGAACTTGAGTTCATGCATTCATTCAACAAATATTTAATGAGCATTTACTGTGTGCTTGGGGATTCTGTGAGGCACCGGGATGACAATAGGGGAAAAGACAGACAGGGCTCTCGTCCCAAAACAGTACTTGCAATTTAATGGAGGAGAAAGACAAGTTAATAGGCAATTATTTGTTCATTCAGTAGACATTTATTGAACACTTATGATCTGCCAAGCACTGTTTTAGGCTTTGGGCTCAAGAGATATGGCAGATATTCCAGGCAAAAAAAAAAAAAGTTAAAAAATAAACAGTATAAGCGCAGTTGTTAATAGTGTCATTAACGAAACAAAGAAGGTGATGGAATAGAGACTAGTGATAGGTGGGAGAAGGCCTCTCTTAGAACATGACATTTCTGCTGAGATATGCTAGATGAGATGACTCAGTCAAGAACCTGGAAAAGAGCATTCCCAGCTCGCAGGATCTCAAGTGCCCAGGGGCTGAGCTGGGGAGAACTTGGAATGTTCTGGGATCAGAAAGAGGCCAATGCATCTGGAATGCATTGAGGGGGGAAGTGGCATGAGATGAGGTTAGAGAGAAGAAAAGACCAAATCATGCAAGGCCTGGTAGTCCTTGGTAAGGGCTTTGGAATTTTTTTATTTTTTAGTCAGGAGGAAAATATTTAAGGGCTTTATCCAGGAGAGTAACAACATCTAATTTGTGCTTACAAAAGCTCACTCTGACTGCTCTGTGGGGGCCACACTACTACAGTGGGGCAAGAAGGGAAGAGTGGAGACCAGGTGACTCTTCACAGATGTCTGGGTAAAAGAGTCTGGTGATTTGGGTAAGAAGAGTGGCATACATAGACAAAGACAAGATATACAGTATTTTTTTGAGCAAGAAAAGACAGGATTTTCTGATGGATTTGATTGGGACATAAAGCATGCCTTCATGGTTTCCGAGCAGCTGGGTGGATGGCAGTGCCCTTTACTGGAAGCCAGAAGGCTCCGGAAGGAGTCAATTTACAATACAGGCTGATGTCTGGGCGACAGCTTTCACAAACTACATAAAATGATTCATGCCAAAGTCACTGATTCTGGCCCAGATCTTAATGACCTCAACTCTAAATCATTCCAGAAGCTCCCTGACTGCAAAGCCGACCAGCCTAAGCCCCTGCCTCTCCCTGACTTTGATCCTCCACAATGATTTTTTCATTATTTTTAATATTTTGTTATTTTGGTCCACCACTCCTCCACTCTGCCAATCTCAGGAAGAACTGTGCGTTGGGTCTTACTCCACTTACTGATTCTCTTCTATGCATGATAAGCTACAGAGAAACAGAAGTCAACACTGAAAGTGGTAAAGAAGCATTTAAAATTTTTAGCCAGACAGTGTAAATGGAATAACTAGATCCTTATGATTTGCAGCAAAGAAGTTTTCAAAAACAAAGCATTTTAAGATAGCAATTACTATAATTCAATTTAGGTGAATACATAATTTTACATTTTTATCATTTTAAAGCTTTTATTGAAGCAATGATAAGTTGCCAGATCCATAAAGCCAGTATAGGAAATTAGGAAGTTCAAATTAATTAGGCTTTTGATGAGAAAATAACTAGCTTCCCAGAACAAACCTTAATCTTATTAAAGTTCATCAGCAATTGCTCAAGCATTTTATCAAGAAAGATAATTTCTTCCCAGAGTTTATGAATTATGTCATGCAACAAGGTTCTGTCCTAGCCCATATTGGAATTTTTTTTTATTTTATGGTAGTTAATGTCTGTCTGCTGTGGGAGAGATTCTTGTACTTCTTAGGAAAGAAGCCAAACAGAAATTGAAGTTATTGATGACAACAAACTAAGACTGAATAGATTTAAACTAAAAAAGATCTTTACCTACCCAGCATTGCTTATTGCCCTTTGTGCCCCAAACATCATGTGTATGTTAATATTCTCCAACTCTCTCTCCTTCCTCATCTTTACTGAGAAGGTAATGACCAGCCTAGCATCTTTTATTCCACAAGAATTTTTATTAAAAGTTATTGAAAATTAAATTTCTCTAACTAGGCCCATCATTTCTGATTTCCCTATTACATTGATAAAGCCTTGATTAAATTGCAAAGCTATTCATTCTCCCAGCTTTTGCCTGGAAGAAAGGGAAAGGTGATTTTCTTTTCCCCTTTATATTTTAGTACCTCCAATATTGACCTCCTTGCCTAAACTTGCTCTTCTTTCAGTATTCCCAGATTCTATTAATAGTACAATAGATCTTTTTCATGATCCAAACAAAACAGCTCGGTCGGTCACCTGACATGCTTTGCCTTGCCTCTCCCTACTAACATCATCTTATAATGATGCCTGTCCTATTCCTCTGGTCCATTTACCACAACATTGGGTCAGGCTCTCATAAACTTTTTATTTTTAACCAAACTGTATTTACGGTTTACAGTAGTAAAGGACAACACATAAACACAACAGAGTCAACACAGCATCCTGCCCTAGCCGCATAGAGCCAGATGCCAAGGAAATGACGTTTTCAGCAAGATTTCAAGCAAGCAAGAGATGCTGGGTCATGGTCCAACCATTCAGGTGACCATAAAAAAGCCAGAGAACGGCTGTCAGGTAGCAATGGATCCTGACTGAAGGACAAAGGGCAGAACTATGGAAAATCTTAATTGGTATAGATCCCAAAATATTTCACAGAACTGAAATCACTGCACTAGTGCATAAATTCAATACTTGTTTGGAAAGCAGCAGAGCAAAGTTCTGTGAGGTCCAGGAGAGTAACATCGCCATCTTCCCACCGGTCTTGTTTTTAACCACACTTTGAAGTAGCTCTTTTACACGGTGATTGTATTAGTCAGCCAAAGGGGTGCTCATGCAAATTACCAGAATCTGTTGGCATTTATAAAAGGGTATTTATTTGGGGTAGAAGCTTACAGTTACCAGGCCATAAAGTGTGTTACTTCTCTCACCAAAGTTTGTTGCCACATGTTGGCACAAGATAGCTGCCGACATAAGCTTGCTTCTCTCCACAAGGCCAGCTGTAGACTATCAGGCGATTGGCTCATCTCTTCCCGGGGCCTTCTCTCTTTCCTCACAACCAAGCTTCTCTGTGTGCTTACTTCCCCCAGCTCCAGCATTAAAACTCCAACATCAAAAACTCCAACTCTGTCCTTTGCCATGTGTTTTATCTCTGAGTCCCCACCCACCAAGGGGCAGGGACTCAATGCTCTACTGACGTGGCCCAATCAAAGCACTAATCATAATTTAATCGAGCCCAGAGGAATAGACCAGTTTACAAATACAATCCACATCTATTTTTGGAATTCATAACTATATCAAACTGCCACAATGATGTAACGAAAAATTCAGCAAATTCTTAATCTTACTTTTTTATATATAGACCAAAATTACTCATCAGAAGCAAATACTCAAAGAAATCCGAAGCCACAATACTAGTACCAAAGGAGAACTGTGGTAATTCTTTTCTTTCATATTAACTGAAAGGGGGAAAGCCAGTTTAATCATGCCAGCTGTTGCCCAATTCACCCAGCAGTGGTGGTGGGGAACCTGGGCCTCAAGGAGCAGGGGTTACTCAGGGTCATATTACTGAAGGACTGTTATTTTCCTTCTTTTATGTTTAAAGAAGGAATCTAGTATTTTCCCTTCAGATTTACCATATTCTGACAAAACTGAACATTATTCACCATTGCCAAAAGTTGGAAACAACCCAGATGTCCATCAACAGACGAATGGATAAACAAACTGTGGTCTATCCACACGATAGAATATTATGCAGCTGTAAGAAGAAATGAAGTCGTAAAGCATATGGCAACATGGATGAACCTGGAGGACATTATGTTGAGTGAAGCAAGCCAGACACAAAAGGACAAATACTGTATGAATGCATTACTATGAACCAAATATATCGTGTAACATATTGTTGGATTCAAAAAAAAAAAAATCTAATGAAAAAACATTACAGGAAGCAGTGTAAAAGTCAGACAAAGGGACACATAAAGAAGGTGTTTTAAAAAAGTAGTGCTTTTTTGTTCCAGTTTTTGGTGGACATAATTTACATGCAGTAAAATCCACCCATTGTAAGTATACAATTTGATGAATTTTGGCACTTATTATACCTTTGTCTAAATACTACCACAATCCAGATATAGAACAGTTCCAGCTCCTAAAAAGTTTCCTTGTGCCCCCGTGCAGTGGATTCCTTCCCCCACCCCCGAGTCCCAGGCAACATCTGATCTGCTTTTGTCACTAAAATTTGCCTCTTCTAGGATTTCATATAAATGGAATAATACAGTACATAGTTTTTTGTGTTCGCTTCTTACATTTGACTTCTTTCCACTTGTTTTTTGTGAGTTTCACCAATGTCACCTACCACCCCTTTCCACCCCCTGCTTCCGTGCGCCAATAAAACTCCATATATACCTTGTCCTTCTAACTTATATATAGTTTGCTGTTTATATATATATATATATATAGTTTACGATCTTTACTTGTGTCGCTTCTTCTTTCTCCTTTAGAATATAAACTCCTTAAGGGCAGATGTTGCATCTTTCATTTTCTCTACTCCCTCAGTCCTAGACCTTATTCATACCCATTTACTAATACATTTGGTGTATCGATTAGAAAGCTTTTTGGGGCAAGTAACAGAACACTCAACAGTGGCGTAACCAATAAGGACATTTATTATCTCACTTGATAAAGCCTGGTCTAGGTGGCCCCAGTTCAAGGACTCAATAATGTCCTGTCAACCGAGAATAACAAACTAAGCTGCAAGGCAACAAAGGCGTTTATTTGGGGTCTTAGAACTGCAATTCGGGGAGCACAGATTCAGGTAGCAACCCAAATGGCATTTCCAGGCAAAGGGTTTAAACATAAAGAAGATCAGATAAGTTGTTTGTGGTAGGTGGATATTTGGGGTTCTCCGATTATTCTTCAGGGTAGATAGTTAACTAAGTTCTTTATCTTGTGGTTTGTTTTATGGTGTCCAGATGCCCATGGGGTTTTGAGGAACATGTTGCTTGAGGCTTTGCATACTCCAGCAGTTTGTGATACCTAGCTGATATTTAACTAAAAGCAATCTCCAGAATGACCTCCTAACTCCCATTTTAAATCTCTTAGCCATAGTAACTCTATTTTGTTTCATTTCTTTTTACATAGTCAAGACCCTCTTTCCATCTTTCTGCTCTGCCACCCTCAAGATGTAAGCAAATAGTCCCTCATGGTCACAAGGTACCTGCAGCAACTACAGTCAGCTCACCCTCTCAGAACAATTTCAAAGGCACAGAGAGAGGAGCAGAATAAATGAGGATTAAATGAGTTGAAATATGAAAAAGGCTTTGCACAGGACCTGAAATATAGGAGGGATTCAATAAGTGGTCGATGTTGTTAATTACAGGGGTTTTTACATCTCCTATTCCCTATAACATAAACTTTAAAGTTAAATAGCAAAAATAAAGAGACTATATCAAATACAAAGAAATACAAAGAAAAAAGTAGACTTTTTTTTTTTAAGAAAAAGAACATTAAAACATGACGATAGTATTTTTAGCTCTTCACAAACAATAAAAGTTAATATAATGGAAATGCTGGAAGTCGGGAGGGGGAGGGAAACTGATATCTCCCAAGATTAACCTTCACTTTTTAAAGATTATTGTATATGTGATTTTTTTTTTCCTGTTCATACATTTGTGCTGCCCATGTACACTTGGCACATTTCAATAAAATTGTTTGGAAAATTAAAAAAAAAAAAAAAAAGTTAATGATGTTCATTAGCATCATCAACAAACAATTACCGAGTTCTTCCTAGGTGCCAGGTTCTTATGCTTGGTCAACAAAGACCCGGAAGACAAGCTCCCTACCTGGAAATGTTTATTTCCTCTGAAACGCTGGCAGAACTAAACATTTCGTAATGTGGTTTCTGAGCACAATATGAAATATCCCTTCCTACTCCCAACACATAAGAATGCTGAATAAAATGTATTTTAATTAGCAACTTAAATAATCAGCTTTGAAAATGGGAAACTGGGGGTAAATCATAGTATCCAGTGAGTAGGAATTAAGATTCTTGGTTGCTGGCAAAAGTGGTGGGGGGCCCACTTCAGACTAGAGGAAGTGGACTTTCGGTATCCATGTGAGGTTAGGAGACAAAGTTGAGGATAGTTATAGTAAACTGGGTCTCTGCAAACGCTAAGAGTGGGAATTCACTGCCCTTTCCTGACATAGGTACCATGATGTAGCTGCTGGCTTGCCCTGGAACACACACTTCCCTCCCTGGCCATGGGTGGAAGGGCAGTTACCCAGGGAATTCCAATGCTCCAGACCTATAACAAAAGCTGGAGACAAGCCCAAATTCCCAGCTTCTTCGTGGTTTAAGAGCCCTTTGCCGAAACAGTAAAGAAAGACCAGGTTGGGGGCCTGTAAGACCCCATAAGACCTAGTAAGAGACAACAACCTCATAGGAAGCCCCACAATCCTGCCTTACAGAAGAGAAAACTACCATAAAGATAATTCCTGTGGCAGAGGAGCTCACAGACAAGAATTACAAAATTTACAAGGATGTCCAGCTCCATAAAGATACCTGAACAATTCCAACTCAAAGAATGACAGACAACAGAGCAATCTTAAAGGTACTTTAAAAAACAGACACGAAGTAGTACATATGCTATAATTCGATTTGTATAAAATGAAATAAAAATAAACCTATAGAGACAGAATCAGATTAGTGGTTATGTAGGGCTGGAGAAGGATAGAGGGATTGAGAGGTGACTGCTAAGAGGTGTGGGATTTTTCTTTTTGGAGTAATGAAAATGCTCTAAAATTGATTGTGGTAATGAATGTACAACTCTGTGATTATAATGAAAGCTATTGATTGTACACTTTGGATAGATTTTATGGTCTGTGAATATATCTCAATAATTAGCTTAAAAAGTAAATAATACCTGCCTTATGTTGAGGGCCAGCCTTTACATATACTATTCACGACATGTATTTCATTACAATAAATAATTGTATCACATGCAAAATAGGTAAATAAATAAATAAATGTGTATTTAATTGCATGTTTGAGTAATTAAATAATTAATATTAAGATATTAATTGTTGTACTTGGCTTGGCTGCACTTCCTTGTTCTTGTTTGAAACTCTTCCGCTGTCAGTCAGCTATACTAGTAATATTTTATTTCTTTAAAACATCTATCCTCAAAAAAAATAAATAATGAAAAATAAAACAATGATCATCAGATAGAACTTTACAGTTCTAGTGTAAATATTCCCTGCCCAGCTTCTTATGTTCTGAATTTTCATTTTAAGCAATGAGAATTTGCTTGTATTCTTCATATCCTTTTGAATATCATCAGGGGCTGAAGAAAACTTCCTAGCTCTGCCTGTATAGCCCCAACACAGTCAATAGGATGAAGAAAATTAGGCCAGTTATGTGACTGTTTCAACCCTTGACTTGCTCTCTCCTGGCTGCCACTGAGTCCCAATCTCCCAAGGACAAAACTCCAAAGGAGCACTGGATCATTGAAGAGTGGAGAACAACATTCTCTCAAGGAGCTTACATATGATGTTGTTGTCATGCTCAGCAATGAGCTTTCAATCCATGCTGGGAAATCTCCATAATTTCAGCTTATTAACTTTTAAAGACCTTCCTGGATTATTACATGTGTGTGACTTGAGTGGTGTCATCAATGTTTTTGTAAACATTTATTATGTTTTTCTATTTAGCTTAATTCTTACAATTTTGTAATTTAGTAAAATGTTCTAAACACTGCAGCCAAGGAAAAAGAAAAACTACCAAAAAAGCTGGGAAGCAAATATGACAAAATGTTAGAAGTATTAATTCTGGGTGGTGGGACTAGAGCGGTTTGTTATTTTATTCTTTGCGTTTTTACAAATTTTGAATGGTTCTAGAAATGTAAATAAATATAAAGTACAAGGTTTCCAGAGGGATCCTTTTTCTTTCTATTATAAAGTCAAGTAAATTCTAACAAGCAGGCTTGATGCTACTATTAAGTATTCCTTAAAAAAATAAAATTTTGTGTTAGAGGTTTTGTTACATTTGGAAACTCCAGTTGTGGCTTCAGATTTCATACTTAGAAACAACAGGATGGAATCATTGTCAAAGAGAAGGCAGGGAAATTTGATTCTTTTTACAGCAGGACTCCATGTTCACACTTATTTGTTTAGCCTCTAAATTCGTATGACCACATTTTGTCATAACATTTCATAACACAACCGGAAGAACTGCTTGAATAATTCCTTCTTTGCAGTACCTTTTTGCTCTTTGTGGAGAATAAAGCATTCTATAGGTGGAGCTTGTGAACACCCTTTTTAAAAACCAGTCTCCACACTTACCTGACCACTTAGGTTCCAGCATCCTGCTGTGCATAGAAGCAGTTAGCCAAAATGATGCCTGGAGGCTTTACTGAAGCTCGATCTGCCACTCCAGAAATCCAGGAGATTGTAAATAAGGTGAGTGGATGCTGTGATCCAAAATATTGGTTTCTGGGGTTGGACCCAAGGTGAGGGTGTGAATGAGCATAAAAACCAGAATGTTGGGAAATGTGTGGTGTTGTACAGGCGTCTTTACAACTAAAAATGTAAGACTGAGCTTTTCTGATGAAATCTCTAATAATCCCAACACTGTCAGAGTGCTTATGAGCTAGTCACATCCCTTCTGCAAACCCCAGTTTCCCCATTTGTTAAAAGAGGAATTTGTGTTAGATCACCTATAAAATCTTTCAGTTCTTACAATGTATGATTCTGGGATTACTAATTCAGTTTCTGTTGAAACTTTTGTAATCTCACACAGGGTGGGGCTAACATGTAATTAAGGTCTAAAGGTTGTTAACAATTTGATGAACTAGAATTCAAATGCACTAGAGAGAGATTTTTTTTTTTAATGATTTGAATGAAGAACAATATTGTAAAAGTGATCCATTTACAAACTTTTCCACATATTTGTTTAAACAGTGTTTTAATCTAAGTAATAAGAGAATAAGAAAAACAGTAGAAAATGGTATCATCTATGGTGATTCCAACTTTAATGATGGTGAAAATAGAACTCATTGTTTTTAGAGAGTTGATACATTACTCTAAGATTATTTAATTAAATATCACCTATATAATAAAAATTTATTGTATTGCCTATTCTGTGAAAGGAAAACACATATAAATCGTTATTTTAGGGTTATAATTTGTTACTTTATTTTCTTGTATCATTCCTTCTTGTTTTTTGCTCTCTGAAACTTCATTCCATGACACTGTTTGGCAAACAAAATCAACGTGTTGTGTGAGTGGAAGAGATGGGATCCTCTAACTGAAGGGCACTGGAAAGCTCTATGGGGCCAGATACTTGGAATTCTACAGCTCGTTCTTTGGGGATAAATATTCCCTTTCCAGGGTTCCTTAAATATATATATATGTAAGTGTATGTCTTTTCCTTGGAGTAGTTAATATTAAGTCATTAATACCTTCATTTGACTCTTTCTATCAGATCAGTGTTTGCAAACTTGACTGTGTATATGATTAACCTGGGGTCTAGTTAAAATGCAGATTCTGATTCAGTAGAGTCTGGGGTGGGGCCTGAGTGACTGCATTCCTAGCAGGCTCCCAGGTGAAGCTGCTGCTGCTGTCTACCGACCTCACCTAACTCTAGGACCTGAAAAATGATATCCTTAGCAGCCTACCTATGGGAGATGGGGCTTTCCAAAATCAGAGTGCTGAAATAAAAGTTATTAATTTTGCTTGTAAAATAAAGCTATCTCTTGCCCTGCCAGTCTCAAAACTGGTAGGATTAAATGAGAAAAGGTGCATAAAAATAACTTGAAAACAGAAAAGAAATATGCAGAGGTGAGGCCTTACAATTGTTAGCTTCAGAGTTGTGCCTGGAATCAGCCCCGATCCTGGAAAATCCCCAAGGCTTTCCAGGGACCAGAGTACTAGGGAGATGGAGTACAAATGGAGTTTGAGATATTAAAGGTGCAAAAAATTTTAATGATTTTTAAAAGCCTATCATGTGGTTAGCAAAAAAAAAAATTTTAAATAAGAAGCTACCAGAAGGCCTTGTATTGTTTATAACACCCATCTGTGAGCCACATCTTGAATTACAAAATTAATTTGAAAGTCTGTTTCTTGCTGACCTTAGATTCTAATTCTGTCAGAGAGGTAGAGTGAGAGATAGGTATTAATAATAGCTGCCTCAGACCAGAAAGGTGCTTGGCAGTGTTAAAAGCCTTGTCCTCCATTCAACCTCTCATTTGATCTAAATAACTCTTGGCATAGGCAAGGAAGGCATTTTGTCCATTTTCCAGATGATGAGCCCAAGATTCAAAAAGTCTAACAATCACCTAGTTAAGAGCTAGCCTACCAGACTTTTGACCTCCTGCTCTTTCCACCATATAGTGGCAGGAACGTGGAGAAACTAGGTGGGGTGAGGGAAAGACAGCAGTGGGAGAGTGGGTGGGAAACTTGCTTCATCTGGCCAAGCAGCCAGCCTCATGTTTAAATCAATAGGAAAAAAATTAATATCAAGGAGTCATTTCATGGTAAGTGCATTTCTTGAGTATCTCCAGTATTGTACTAAATGTTATAGAAGATACATAAGCACTATAAGATATCATCCCTGCCCTCAAGGAGTTTACAGTCTAGTTGGGGAAGTCAAGATATCTGGGGTGTACTATTAAAAAAAATTAAGTAGTTTTTTATAATTATAGATTTTGGACCAGGAAGGGCATTAGAAATTTTCTTGTCAAACCTCCTTACTTTCAGGTGAACAATTATTGCCTGATAGTTCAACTTCTCAGTGTTAAGCTCCCAATTATCACTTATTTTCCCTATGTCACAGGAGAGATCCTTAGGGGACAGTTTTGATTAAGAGCTAGAAGGTAGAGGAATAGTCAGTAAATTCCTTGTAGTTTAAGTGACATCAATTATATCACTTATGCCCCTACAAACATCCCCAAAGGGCAGGTGTTATTATATCTACTTACTAGGTGAGGAAATAGAATCCAAAACTTTTCCAAGTTATAGAATTAGTTAGGTCCCCACTCAGGGCCAGGCAAATGGTTAGATGTTAGTAACACATACCTAGTGTAGTTTGAGGGTCCCAGGGAAGACTTCCGTTAATTGTTATTTACCTTGCATATGTATTCATTTGATTTTTTCATTCATTTCTATTTTTTCAAAATCACCTGTTAAAATGCAAATATTCCTGGAGGAACCAAAGTTTATCAGCTTTCTCTGTCCTTATAGGAGAGCTTTTTAATAGAATGCCAACTGTAAGAAGAACCCAATTAGGGAGGGAGAGAAAGAAGGAAGGAAACGGTCATCACACAGCATAGAGCAGGAAAGCATCAAAGGAAAATGATGACTTCATGTTCAAGGCATCAAAATGAAAAAGGAGAGTTGGATAAGGTCAGAAAGAGTAGAAAGTCAAACAACGGCTTTGGTTTGGGAAGACTTGAACATTTTTGAAGGCAAAAGAAAAGGGTTTCCCCCTTCTGAAGATAATAGGTACTGAATGGGCAATTATGGTAGCTCATGAAAGGAGGCTAAAGGTACTTAGGTCCAGAACACACTTGGGAAAAAAAACCCTTCTTCCAATACTCTCTATATTAGTTGGGGGTCATTGCTATACCCTTCTTCTATACTCTTTCCTATTTTGGGAGACAAGTCATCATGAAGGAAAACAACCATGGTCTTTTCATTCAAAAAAACATTGATTATGTACACAGTACTGTGTGAATTGTGAATTACTCTGGGGCAATGGCAGAGGGGGAGTTATAAAGATGATCCCTGCCCTCAGGAAATTTACAAAATAGATTAGATGTTGACATACACACAAAGAAATAAAGAGCCATACAAGACCCTGCCATGAAAAACCATAATATATGTAAATAAGGGCCAAATGAAAGACCCTAACTGCAAAATCCTCTGGATCATTATTGCTAATCCATTATCTTATATAGTATGTAAGTAAACATTGGATGAGAACTGAGTATGTTTCTGCACCATAAGGAAATACTATTGTAATAATTACATTTAGAAATAAAGGCTCTTCCTACTCAAATGCACACACACACACCTATGTCATAAACCAGATGCTGAGTAGCATTCCTGGCAACACACACAGACCATGACTTTTTGTCTGCCAGGATGTCACACAAACTCTTCATCTGTATACCATTGTGGGCACATCCTGGCACTCTCTAACCACAGCCTCCCCATCAATCACCTTTCCACACCCAAAGAACCTGTCATTCAGCCATACCAGAACTCCTCCAGGCCCACTTGATCAACATCTGCTTGATTTCCATGTTTTCCACCATCCCGTGGGCTGCTGACATTCCAATCCTCAATTAAAGATCACTTCCACCGCCACCACTTCCCCCTCAACTGGATCAGAGAACTTTGCTCAAGGAAGATGCAGGACAACAGAAAACTTGTCCATTACAATTCTAGGAATTCATGACAAAAACCTGTGACAAGACCCTAGAGCTCCCGACCTCCATTCCTAGCTGTCATTCATCCTTTGTTGCTGCCCTTCCTCATCCCAATGTCCATCCTGGAGGGTCTTTCATCACCAAGCTACCTCCTAAAACTCAAGGTTTCACTGACAGGATCTTTCCAACTCTGTTCCTTTCTCTATTCCCCAGCCTAAATCTCATCACCCTAGGTCTATAGCATACAGCATTAGAAAAATACAAAACTGTTTTACTGGAAATAGGGAGTACGGGTACAGATTATAAGTAAAGAGACCCAGAAATCAGGGCACAGAGTCTGGCAAACATCTGCACACTTAAGAAAACAAACCAGGGCATTTGAAACCAACCTTTTCCTGGAAAATTCTGAACTTCTGAATTGCATGGATATAATGGAAAGGCAAAAGTCACCAAAAGACTGAAAACCACAAAAGAAACACACGTAAAGTTCTGAAAAGATGGTGTTAGAGTAAGTCAGCAGGGCTCACCTCTCTTGCAAAAACAGCAGAAGGGCAGAAGCTGTCCAAACCAGCTGCTTTGGGGATCTGCAGACGAAGGGACGGTCATGTGCATTGTCCAGGAGGGAGTGGGACAGAGAGACAGAGGCCAAAATGAAAACTGAGTCACTCACCCCTGTGGCAGAGAATGGTGCCCATCCCCCACCCTCAAGGCAAACAGCCTTGGTAAATCCCCTGGCTGACTGCCGCCAACTGAAAGAGAAGCAGATATTTTCCTCTATCAGAAGAGGGAGGGTGTGGTGGAGGGCTGAGTGTGGTTTCTCTTTTGATAACTTAAACAGGGCAATTTTAAAGATTTCTAATAAGTTGAACCAAAAGTCAAAGAGCCATGAAATAAAACCACTCAGCAGTATAATCCTAGGCAAAAGAGAGATTGACCATCAGAGTAAACTCACCAACATAATCAGCTGCCGAGATATCAGCTAAAAAGTAAAAGCTATACTAAGAAATAAGAAGATATAGATCAGTCAAAAGAACAAATTAAAAATCTTGACAAGACACAGGATTTAAAACAACTAATCAATGATGTTGACACAAACATCCTAAATCAATTCAAGGAATTGAAGGAAAATATGGCTAAAGATATAAAGGACATTAAGAAAAAAAAATAGAAAAATGAAGACACTAGGTAAGCATAAAGAAGAATTTGAAAGCTTGCAAAAGAAAAATAACAGATCTGTTTTAGTTTTCTAAAGTTGCTGGAAGCAAAATACCATAAATGGGCTTGCTTTTATAATTTATTTGGAATTTATTTGGGGTAAAATCTTAGAGTTCCAAGCCTGTGAAAATGTCCACATCAAGGCATCATCAGAGAATGCTGTCTTACCAAAGGTTGGCTCCTGGATCCTGGGCTCCTGCCACATGGCAAGGCAAAATTGCATGTCTGTCAGTCTCTCTATGCTTTCTCCTCCAGATTCAAGCAGCTATGTGGACTTAGCCTCCTGGGGGGCTCATTGCTTCAACTTCTCTGCTGATTCCAACTTCTGGCCTCTCTTTTAGCTTCTCCAGATTTCTCTGTCTTTCTGCAGCTATACACAATCTGGAGTCTTCTCTCACGTGGCAGGGTAAAAATGGCAGCTGTATTTCCCTGTGTGTTTCTGCTTTTAGTTCTCCACTTATATGAGACTTCAGCAAGAGGGTCGAGACCCAACCTGGGTCATGACTCACTGATATAGTCCATTCAAAGGCCCTAAAGCGATCTAATCAAAAGTGATCTAATAAAAGTTCCCTTAATTGAATCTAATGTAATCAAAGAGTCCCACACCCACAAGAATGGATTAGTTCCAAGAATATGATCTTTTCTGGGATTCACAAAAGCTTCAAACTGTCACAACATCTTATGGAAATGAAAGACATAATGGATGAGATTAAAAATACATTAGAGGGGAAACAGATGTGGCTCAAGAGGTTCAGCGTCCGTCTACCATATGGAGGGACCGGGGTTCGATCCCCAGGACCTCCCGGTAAAAAAATATATATATACATTAGAAGCATATAGCAGAAGATTTGAAATAGCAGAAGACCAAATAAGTGAAATGGAGGACAGAGCACTTGAACTTCAAAATACAGGAAATCAGACAGAGAAAAGAATGGAAAAAAAATGGAACAGGGTTTCAGGGAATTGAATGACAGTGTGAAATGCACAAATATATATACATGTTATAGGTGCCCCGGAAGGAAAAGAGAACAGAAAAGGGGCAGACAAAATACTTGAGGAAATAATGGCTGAGAGTTTACCAATCCTTATTATCCAAGAAGGACAACAGACTCCAAACAGAATAAATCCAAATAGACCTACTCTGAGACACCTACAATTCAGAATGTCAAATGCCAGAGATAAAGAGTGAATTCTGAAAGCAGCAAGAGAAAAGCAATTCATTACATACAAGGCAAAATCAATAAGGCTAAGTGCTGATTTCTCATCAGTCACCATGGGGTCAAGAAGGCAGTGGTATGATATATTGAAGATACTGAAAGGAAAAAACTGCCAGTCCAGAATTCTTTATCCAGCAAAACTGACCTTTAAAAATGAAGGTAATACTGTATGAATGTGTTACTAGGAACCAAATATATTGTGTAACATATTGTTTGATTCAAAAAAAAATTTTTTTTGTATGTATCCATTAAAAAAAAAAAAAATGAAAGTGAGTTTAAAGTTCCCACAGATTAAAAGAAACTGGAGAGTTTGTCACCAAGAGATTGGGCTTACATTAAAGGGAGTGCTGCAGCCTGAAAGGAAAAGACAGGAGAGAGAGGCTTGAAGAAGAGTGTAGAAATAAATATTATTAGTAAAGGTAAATAAAAGGGTAAAAAGACAGACATAGGAAAACCAAAGGATAGAACAGTCAAAATAAGTAATGCTTTTACAGTAATAACATTGAATGTTAAGGACTGAACTCCCCAATCAAAAGACACACACTGGCAGAATGGTTTAAAAAATATATGATCCATCTATATGTTGTCTACAAGAGACTTACATTAGATGCAAGGACACAAGTAGGCTGAAAGTGAAAGACTAGAGAAAGATATTCCACACAAACAGTAACCAAAAAAGACCTGGAGTAGCTATACTAATGTTAGACAAAATAGATTTTAAATGCAAAACTGTTATAAAAGATGAAGGACATTATATATTAATGAAAGAGGCAATTCACCAAGAAGAAATAACAATAATAAATATTTATGCATCTAACCAGGATGCCCCAAAATACATCACGCAAACACTGACAAAACTGAAGGGAGAAATAGATTTCTCACCAATGATATTTGAAAATTTCAATACACCACTCTCAACATTGGGTAGAACATCTGAAGAGAGGGTCAATAAGGAAACAGACAGCTTGAATATATGATAAATGAACTAGATCTAACAGACATATATAGAACATTTCACCCCAAAACAGCAGGACATACATTCTCCCCAATTGCTCGTGGATCTTTCTCCAGGATAGACCATATGTTGTGTCACAAAACATGTCTCCATAAAATTTAAAAGATTGAAATCATACAAAGCACTTTCCCTGGTCATAATGGAATGAAGATGGAAATCAGTAACAGGTGAAGAATGGGAAAACTGAAAAATATATAAAGGTTAAATACCACACTCTTAAACAATCAGTGGGTCAAAGAAGAAATCACAAGAGAAATCAGTAAATATCTCAAGATGATTGAAAACAAGAACACAACATATCAAACGCATGGGATGCGACAAAGGCAGTGCCAAGAGGGAAATTTATAGCCCTAAATGTGTACTTTAAAAAAGAAGAAAGAACTAAAATCAAAGACTTAACCTGGAGGAAGTAGAAAAAAACAGCAAACTAATCCCATAGCAAGCAGAAGGAAATAAATATCAAAGATTAGAGCAGAAAGAAATTAAATTGAGAATTAAAAAATAGAGAGAATAAAAATAAAACAAATGTTGGTTCCTTGAGAAGATAAACAAAACTGACAAACCCTTAGCTAGAATGACAAAGAAAGAAAAGGAAGAAGATGCAACTAAATAAAAACAGAAATGAAAGGGGGCATTACTACTGATCCCACAGATATTAGAAAGATCATAAGAAGATACTATGAAAACTGTATGCCAACAAATTAGACAACTTAGATTAAAT
This sequence comes from Tolypeutes matacus, assembly GCA_026826555.1. NCBI lineage: Eukaryota > Metazoa > Chordata > Mammalia > Cingulata > Chlamyphoridae > Tolypeutes > Tolypeutes matacus. The sequence continues at coordinate 26,660,306 of JAKSZT010053887.1, forward strand.
AGAAAACTTCCTAGAAACACACAAATTACCCACACTGACACAAGAAGAAATAGAAGACCTCAACAAACCAACATAAGTAAAGAGATTGACTCAGGCATCAAAAACTTCCCAAAAAAGGAAAGGTCAGGACCAGTTGGCTTCGTAGCTGAATTCTACCAATCATTTCAAGAAGAATTAATGCCAATCCTGCTCAAACTCTTCCAAAGAAGAGGAAGGTACACTACCTAATTCATTCTATGAAGCCAACATCACCCTAATACCAAAGCCAAATAAAGATACTACAAGAAAAGAAAATCACAGACCAATCTCTCTAATGAATATAGATGCAAAAATCCTCAATAAAACATTTGCAAATCGAATCCAACAACACCATGATCAAGAAGGTTTTAACCAGGTAGGCAAGGGTGGTTCAACACAAGAAAATCAATTAATGTAATACACTACATTAACAAATTGAAGGAGAAAAATCACATGATCATCACTATTGATGCAGAAAAGGCATTTGACAAAATTCAGCATCTTTTCTTGGTAAAAACACTTTGAAAAATAGGAATAGAAGAAAATTTCCACAACATGATATAACACATATACGGAAAACCCTCAGTCAATATCATACTCAATGGTGAAAGGCTAAAAGCTTTCCCTCTAAGACTGGGAACAAGACAAGGATGCCCACTGTCACCACAATTATTCAACATTCTACTAGAAGTTTTGCTAGAGCAATTAGGCAAGAAAAAGAAATAAAAGGCATCCAAATCAGAAAAGAAGAAGTAAAACTTTCACTCTTTGCAGATCACATGATCCTATATTTAGAAAATCCTGGAAAATTAACAATGAAACTATTATAGCTAATAAATGAATTCAGCAAAGTGGCAGGATACAAGATCAACACACAAAAATAAGTAGTGTTTCTCTACACTAGACATCAACAATCTGAGGAGGATATCAGGAAACAAATTCCATTTACAATAGCAACTTAAAGAACCAAATATCTAGGAATAAATTTAGCCAGGGATGTAAAGGATCTGTACTCAAAAAACTACAAGACATTGCTAAATCAAAGAAGACCTAAACAAATGGAAGGACATTCATGTTCATGGATTGGAAGACTAAATATCATTAAGATGTTAATCCAACAAAATTGATTTACAAATTCAATGCAATCTCAATCAAATTTCCAACAGCTTACTTTGCACAAATGGAAAAGTCAATTACCAAAATTATTTGGGAGAGAAAGAGACCCAAAATAGCCAAAAATATCTTTAAAAAGAAGAACAAAATCAATAGACTCACACTCACTGACTTTAAAGCATATTATAAAGCTACAGTGGTCAAAACAACACTGGGCTTAAACAGGAAGCCATGTTGTAAACAAATGTGCTGTCATCCAAGCTTTGTTGCCCTACTTATAGAACACAAGCAGAATAGATTTAGCATAATTCTTAAGGGCCCTAGGGTTTTCAGAATGGTAAATGAGAATGGTCTTCAACTTAAAGTCACCAGCTGCATTAGCACCTAGCAAGGAAGTCAGCCTGACCTTTGAAGCCAGGCATGGATTTCTTCTCTCTAGTTATGAAAGTCCTAGATGGCATCTTCTTCCAATAGAAGGTTGTTTTTGCCTACATTGAAAATCTGTTGTATAGTGTAGCCATCTTCATCAATTATCTTAGCTAGATCTTCTGGATAACTTGCTGCAGTTTCTCCATCAGCACTTGCTGCTTCACCTTGCACTTTCATGTTATGAGGATATCATCTTTCTTTAAACTTCAAGAGCCAACCTCTGCTAGCTTCAAATCTTTCTTTTGCAGCTTCCTTACCTCTCTCAACCTTCCTAGAATTGAAGAGAATTAGGGCCTGCTCTGGATCCTGCTTTGGCTTAAGGGAAAGTTGTGGCTGGTTTGATCTTCTATCTAGACCACTAAAACTTTCTCCGTATCAGCAGTAAGGCTGTTCCGCTTTCTTATCATTCCTGTGTTCACTGGAGTAGCACTCTTAATTTCTTTCAAGAACTTTTCCTTTGCTTTCACAACTTAGCTAACTGTTTGATGCAAGAGGCCTAACTTTCCACATCTCTCAGCTTTTGACATGCCTTCCTCTAAGCTTAATCATTTTTGCTTTTGATTTAAAGTGATAGACATGTGACTCTTTCTTCCATTTGAACAATTAGAGGCCATTGTGAGACTATTAATTGGCCTAATTTCAAGATGGTTGTGTCTCAGGAAATAGGAAGGCCCGAGAAGAGGGACAGAGACAGGAGAATGGCTGGTCACTGGAGCAGTCAGAACATTTATCAATCAAGTTTGCTGTCTTATATGGGCATGATTTGTGGCACTCAAAAGCAATTATAATAGTAACATCTGAAAGATCACAGATCACCATAACAGATATAATAATAATGAAAAAGTTTGAAATGTTGTGAGAATTACCAACATGTGACACAGAGTCATGAAGTGGGCACATGCTGTTGAAAAATTATTGCCAATAGATTTGCTCAATCCAAGGTTCCCACAAACCTTCATTTGTTAAAAAAAAAAAAAAAAAAAAAAAAGCAATACCGGTGAGGCACAATAAAGTGGATTGCAATAAAAGGAGGCATGCCTGTATTGAATTTGAGAACCTTTAGCTCCCTTTCACACACAGGTCAGGAATGCTGGCATCCAAGCCTATGCACCCCTGTGGTTGGCTGACTTATGGCCTTCCAAAGATGTCCACATTCTGATCCCTGGAACCTGTGAATATGTTACCTTACATAGCAAAAGAGACTTTGCAAGTGTGATTAAGTTAAGGATAATGAGAGAGAAAACTATCCTGGATTATCTAGATGAACTGAATGTAATCACAAGGGTCCTAATAAAAGAAAGGCAGGAGAGACAGAATCAAAGAGGAGACATAAAATCAAAGCAGAGGTTGAAGTGATGTGTTTTGCACATGGAGGAAGGATCACTTTCGCACATTCTTGATTGGAATGCAAATTGGTGCAACCTCTCTGAAGTGGAATGTGGCAATAGCTAACAAAACTACATGTGAACTTGCCTTTGGACCCAGCAATCCCACTTCTAGGAATATACTCTGAATATAACTCTAACAACTAAAAAATACATATGCACAAGATTATTCATTGTAACATTGTTTTTAATTGCAAATATTGGAAATAACCTAAATGTCCATATATAAGAGAGGGAATGAATAAGCACTGGTACAGCTACACAATGGAGTACTATGCAGCTGTACAAAAGCACGAGAAAGATCTCTATTAACTGATGAAGGCTAATTTCCAGGCTATATCTTTAAGTGAAAAAAAAGCAAAGTACACACTGGTCTGGACTGGAGGCTCCCAACCAGGCAAACTTGCTGGAACAAGGTCGGTACCCTTGCCCAGCATCCCAACAAAAATAAAGATCCTGGAGCAAAAGACAAGTTCATTCAAATTAGCAAGATTTATGAGATTGTTTCTAATGAAGAAAAGAGATCAAATTATGATTACTGTGGAGATGCTGGAGAGAACCAGGGCTACCAGAAGCAGCACCAGCTGTGAGAGTATCACTTCCATCATTTCCATGAAAATTTTTATTTTGACGAATCTTTTTTTCATTTCCTTTTTAATTCTGAGCAGTGGGACTCAACTGATGAAAAGTATTTATTGCACTTTTCACATTAAGTGAATGAAGTAGTTTCAGATAGCTTCAAGAAACCTCATTAAGATCACCTCCGACTGGTGCTTTAGCTATATTCATAGCAAGCATGTTTGGAATGAAGTAGTTCAAAAACTTGAAGGATGGGTGGGTATTGGCATGGTCCACGCTGGGTAGAGAGATGCCTGGCCCATCATCTGGGAGCACACAGCACACTCTCATCCTAGAAATTATAAATGGGAAAATCTCCCTCTTCCATAATGCAGTTGTCTGTGAGAATCTATGACAATTTGTAGAAAGCCCCCTTCCAGGGGAACTAGATGGAGAAAGTTACAAATAAAAATTATGTCAGATTCCTTTCTGGCTGGCAATGGCTGAATAAACCTCACATCCTTCTCTTTGACCAAATGCCACTGTTCTACAAGTTGACTGCTTTTGTATCCAAAGACTGTCATTTGGATATGTGTATTCCAGTTTAAGAGAGGTGGAACTGATGACAAGGCAGTACAACATCCATGTCTCGGCCTGCACCATCCTGATCTCTAAGGAACACGTCAACAAGCCTGATGCTTTTATGCAGGCCCAAGGTATGAAAATGCAGGTCACTGATGACCTCGTCACCCAAAACAGGTATTTCCTGTCAGCCAGGCTCACCAGCCAGGCTGGTCCAGAACTCTGCCCTGTCAAACCATCTCACTGACAGAGGAAGTACTGTGTGGTTTTACCGACTGCTGAGATGACCAAGTTGAGTAAACCTTTTGAGGCTTTCCTGTCCTTTGCCCTGGTGAGATTCATTCATGTCTACAGCAGTCAGCAGCAGGAGTTTGCCAGTACCTTACAACAAGACGGTGAAATGTTTCAAGGAAAATCAGCCTGTCTTAGAAAGGTATAACACGGCAGGAAGGTGTATAAAATACTGGAATATCCCTGGACTGGGAGTAAGAGTGATAAATTGATCCTTTTAGGCTACCTTGAGCAGCTGGGGAAAGATCTACTCTTCTGTCCTCAAGCTGTGCTTTCAGAACTGAATGATGAACTTGTGCCTATATTTCTACTTCGGTGGCTCTATTCTGCTTCTGAATACGTCTCAGACACCTGGGATAGTGTTTCACAGCAATTGGCGGGAGATGCTGCCCCTTCTGTCTCTAATCTCCCCTGCCCTCTTCACCCTCTTCTGCACTGATGTCGTCCAGGCTTTCAGTGACTCAAATGAGTGAGAGTCAAATCCCCAGGTAGAGAGGTAGCCCCAGAGAAGGCCGGGAAGACCCAGCCGAGCTTCCGCAAAGAAAACAGCAGCAAGATTCCTAAAAAAGGCTTTGTGGAGGTGACTGAACTGACAGGTGTGACATTAAATCATTAAAATAAAAAGCCCCTTCAGACAGCTGCAGCTTCTATTTATACTAGCAAAAGAAAATGGTGATAGGATTGAAAACATTCCTGAAAAATATTTCAGTCTAAAATTTCTTCTGCAGATCTGTTTGGGGGCTGGTAGATTTGTCCCCCAAGAGGAGATACTTTTTCAGTCTTCTTGGACTCCAGGGAGCTTTTATTTTTAATTGAACTTTACCCTGGACCATTGAAGTCTTTCCTCCTGAATGTTATTTCCATAAATTTGTTTACATTTTTCAAAGGTATGAGCCATTCTCATGCTCAGCCAATGCCACCATTTCTTTTTCTGATGTGTGTACTCATCACACAAGACCCAGTTTGGGTTTAAGTTAACTTTCTAGTCTTCAAATATAATATCTTGAAACTGACAGCGCTGATGTTTTTAAAGGTAGATTTTTCTGGTTGGTACAGATTATATATTATGTTTAGCAGATGGGGTTAAAAATGGCAACTAGCCTCAAACAAGTCTTTATATAATGTACTCCCACCACAAAAATATTTTTTTATTGCTCAAAATGTTGGTTGCACAATTTGTCTAACATAGAGGCCGTCAGCTCCAACTAAGCAACATTTCACTGAGCAAGACTGTCCCAACTTTCAGTAAGTTTCATGGTCTTGCTGCCATCATTTATCATGAAGATTTGGTTTCAGTTTTCAAATAAATAGGCTGATTTCCTTCCCAGACCCAGCCTATTCACACCTGTATCCTTTTATTTATTATCATTAAATCAATTTGCAGCTGCCATCAGTAGAAATGTTTTCCTGACATAAAAAGAAATGGGATCTGAATGTGTTTTAAGTGATTTGCTTTATTTGGGAATAGGGATTGAAAGCAAACATTCAAACCTTTTTCTAAAGTAAAACTCTTTAAAAGTGGTGCAAAACATCTCTACAGATGAAATGTTCAAGTCCAAAATATCTGACATTGTACTTGAAACAAACACAGTGTGGCAGCTGCTGAAACTATCTGTTTAGTTTGTCAAGGAGGATAATTATTCTTGGGAGACAGATGTGAAAAGAACGTGAATATTTTGCACTTTTGATACTAACAGGAACAAATAACTTATTTGGCAAACTTTGTCTTTTTATGTTAGTTTGTGTGTATTGTGAACAGGCCCTGAAGCTGATGTCATTTTGTTTTAAGAATATTACAGACTGGAAACAGAAATAAACTATTTTAATGTGTGATTTTACAAAATAAAGTACAAAAGAGTATCTATGGTATGTTATCTTTTGTGTTAGAAAGGAAAGATAAGAAAATATGCATGTATCTGCTTATTTGTGTGAAAGAAAGCACAGAAAAGCTAAACTAGAAACCAATGAAATTGGTTACCTATAGGGGGTGGATGGAAACAGGGGAGAAGGATGAGGGAGTTGTGACACTTCTCTGAGTATACCTTGTGTAGTTTTGACTCTTACAACCATGGTAAGCTTCATATACCTAATAAATAAATAAATAAATAGACCAACCAGAATGTGATAGAGACCAAAATGGAGTCCAAATGTAACAAATGAACCATAACAAATGAAATGCTCTACAAATTAATAATGTTACCATACTAAAGGAGGTGGAAAAGAAAATCAACTTAATTTTTTTTTTCTTTTAAAGATTTTATTTTTTTTTTCATTTACCCCCCCCCCCCCGCTGCCCTCTCTCGCTGGGTCAGCCAACCACACCGTGCCAGCGGGCCCACCCCCACCAGGAGGCCCCGGGAACCGAACCCGGGGCCTCCCATATGGCAAACGGGAGCCCCACTGATTGAGCCACAGCCACTTCCCAACTTAATTTTGAAATACAGTATCTTGACTATATAACACAGGGTTAAAGACAAAAAGAACTATACCCAAATATTATGCTCTAGTTAGGAAATTTGGTTTTCACCGAAGTATGGATTAGCAATTCTGAAACTATCTTTTTTTTTTTTTTTTTTTAAAGATTTTATTTATTCATTTATCCCCCCCTTGCTGCTTGTGCTCGTTGGGTCAGCTAACCACGCCGTGCGGGCGGGCTTGCCTTCACCAGGAGGCCCCGGGAACCGAACCCGGGGCCTCCCATATGGTAAACGGGAGCTCTACTGATTGAGCCACAGCCGTTTCCTGAAACTATCTTATATGTATACTAGCTCTAAATTAATAAGTGAATACATTGTGAATAATAAGAGCCAGGCTTCTCCCTGTTGGAGAAAAGGAGCAAAGCTAAAGAGATAGAGGGGTGTGTGTGTGTGTGTGTGTGTGTGTGTAGTAGGCATGCATACATTTTGTAGCTCTTCCCACTGAAAGGACCTAGAAGCAATAACACTCAGTAACAGTGAACATTTCAGCTCCCAAATCTTGGGATCTCCACATCATTTGCCAATAAAAGAAGCCAGGGCAATTCGAATATTCTTGCTGACCTGATTTTGTGATAATCAGGGTAGGCTAAACATTCACTATATTAGAAATCATGCGTGTGTCCCCAGACCTAGTTTTTCTCCCTAGGTCTGGTTTTTAGAATGCTGGTAATAAACTAACCTGATTTATTATATGAACATCCTGTATGGGAAAAGGCTGTAACTGGGTATCTTTGGTCAACCTTAAGAGATATAGCAGGGGGACAGATGTGGCTCGGGTGGTTGGGCGTCCGTCTCCCATATAGAGGGACCTGGGTTCAATACCCAGGACATCCCGGTAAAAATAAAAAAAAGAAAAATATAGAAGGTCTGTGGACCACCAGGCCCCGTGCACAGGTGCGCTGCCAGGCCCCGCAAGCCACACAGCAAAGAGGATGACATAACAGGAGAGTGACACAAGGGAGAGCCAAGACAAGATGCACTGAGAAACCAGGAACTAAGCTGGCGCAGGCAATAGGACTCCTCTCTTCCATATCGGAGATTCCGACGATTAAATCCCAGTGAAGACAGGTGGAGAAGGATGAGAAGAGAGGGCAGGAAATGGACACACAGAGTTGCCCAGTGAATGGACACAAAAACAGCAAAAATGGGGGGTAAAAATGGATAAAAGTAAATAAATAAATAAATAAATAAAGCCTTTAACAAACGTATAGGGGAGGAAGATATGGACTATAGTTAGTAGTAATACTTTTACAATGCTCTTTCATGATTTGTTAACAAATGTTTCACAACAATGCAGGGTGTTTTTTTTTTTTTTGGGGGGGGGAGCCCTGTATGATGTTATGCTTGTTTGTTTTGTAAGTTCACGATGTTTACTGAACACTTATAGTTTATGTATGTTCATGTATGAATGATATACTTCAATAAATTGCTTTTTTAAAAAAAGAAGCCACAGCTCCCTGGAGAAATGGTTTATTCCAGGCCTGAAACATGTAAAATTGAAGATGAGCCTGGAACATATTTGAATTTCATAAATGCTTATAAAGGGATGGTGGCTTGTTGAAATGATACAAAAGCCAATTTGAAGGAGCTTCACATAACCAAATCTAGGACAATTTGAGCGACAAATTAAATAGTAATGGACTATAACCCACAGAATAAAAGACATATCCATGAGTCATATTATTATAAACAAATATTTGAATAAATAAATAAATAAATGAGAAAAGACAGCTCTTCCTTACAATAGAATCTCGATTAATAAATGAATGAAAGAAATAGAAAATCACCATTTGGTAAAAACAACAACATTGTAATAACTGCTGTAGGAAAGAATCATCAGTGTGTGCTAAAATTAGTGGATGAAAGAATGATGAGACAGGATAGGTGTATAGTCTCAAAATATCTTCCCACAAAATATTTATTAATTACAAAGAGAAAAAATAATTTTACACTTGAGAAAACCAGCCTTAACCAAGTGATCAAAATTAACATCACCAGCAATGAAACATGTAGCTCCTGATAGGATGCACTAAGAACACAGCCTCATTTTTGTGGTATTTTTACCAAAAATGTCTATCCATCATGTAATCATGAGAAAAGAATAGACAAACCCAAGTTGAGGAACATTGTATAAGCTACCTGGCCAGTACTCTTCAAAAGTGTCAAGGTCCTGCATGACAAAGAAAGACTGAGGAATTGTTCCAGATTGGAGGAGACTAAGGAGGCATAAAACTAAATGCAATGCAGGATCCTGGATGGAATCCCGGACCAGAAAAGAGACATTGTATGGACAAACTGGTAAAATTTAAATAAGGTCAATAGATAACTTTCTAGTACCATACCATGTTAATTTACTGGTTTTGATGATTGTGCCATGGTTATATAAAAGGTTAACATTAGGGAAAGTTGTGTGAACAATATAAAGAAATTCAGTATACTATTTTTGAGACTTGTTTTAATTTTGAAGTTACTTCAGAATAAAGTAATTATTGCTTTCCTATTTTTTATTAATCAAAAGACATATATAACGGGGAGCAGGTGTAGCTCAGTGGTTGAGCACTTGCTTCACATGTACGATGTCCCAAGTTCAATCCCCAGTACCTCCAAAAAGAAAAAAGACACATACAATTTCTAGAAATTTACCAGTCAACACATTACCATATTGTATTACCACACTGGGTTGACATAATTTCAGTCTAAAGCAATAAAATTTGACATTTTAGTTAACCCATGCAACTTTATTAAAGATAGGTGGTTTCTTTTCTGTTGAAATACTAGATATAACTCATAGTTCTCATCACCGTCTTTGAGGATTTTTAGGAGTATGGAGTTCCCACATTTGTGAATTACAAAGAGTCCAATACAACTTTGATGATTTGTTTTCTCTTTTCTTTTCTTAAGATAAAGCCACAGCTTGAAGCAAAAACGAATGAGAAATATGAAGAATTTGAAGCCACAGAGTATAAATCTCAAGTGGTTGCTGGGGTAAATTACCTCATTAAGGTTAGAGCTCAACATCCGCTTTGGCCCTAAAAAGATACTTTATTCCTCGTTTTACACAGTGTGCCATTTCCGCTGCCATGCAATTCGTTCCTTCTGATTGCACTAAATCAAGATGTGTAGTTAATAATACCTCCCAAGTGGTAGCCTCTCAAATTTGGCAGATGATGGTATACTTATACCATCCTTTCCTTATGAATTTAGAAAGCTTTCTTATATATTCCAGAAATTGTTAAGAAAAAAGATTTCATAACAGTTTAGAGCATTGCAGCTTGGTCTGTGACAGTGTCTGCCTCTTGTGTAAGGCAGGAAGATACTATCTCAGCTGCCTGAAAGCATGAGGCTAGACCAGATGGTGTCTTGAAGCTTATTCCATCTCAAAGCTTTGTGCTTCTATATGTCTAAATTAAGTATATTTATGGAATGATTTGAATCCTTAGCTGGGAAGGTAATTTACATCTCTTTTGCCCTTTAAATAAGCATTTTGATTAATAGAATTTAAGTAATTATTTTTGCAACTCAAGTAAGTAGATTCAGTTTGTGGCACTCTGCATATTTTAAAGCAGTAAAGTACTTTAAATGTTTTTAAAATTAATTTTATAGCTAAATCAAAAATTTTAATGATGCACCTATCTAGCACTAATTAAAGTAAATGCTTGTGAAGTTATTGGGAAAGAAGCAACTCAACAAGTCAGCCTGGATATTTAGGAGTCATTTTCATCCTTTTATATCGAGAAGCTGAGAAATCTGATTTCAAAAATCATAATAGGCAACTCTTGCGACTCAAACGAGCATGCCCTTGCTCCCATCTTAAGTGTGTACTTTTGCTTTACATTAAATTCTCTTGCTACTTAAAAAAAAACAAAAAACATAACAGCCATTCAAACGCACTTACTTTTACTTAATCATTTGACCAGGGCACTCCCTGACATTTCTTTTTAACCAACAATTAACTTCTTAATTATATAAATATTTTTTTAAAATATTTTTTCAGCAAAAAAACAAGTGGAGCTAGCCAGCTCAGCATGAGAAAGTTACAATACTGGTTTATGTAGATGGGTCAGCACAGTCCTATCAAATTTGAGCTCCTACGATACGCCAGGCCCTGAAAGACACATGAAAGAGACTCTGTTGTATCCTCAGAAAACTATGGCACCATTTCCCCCTTTCTCAACCTGCTCTTTTCACACCCAGAAAGGAAAGTTTTCTGTTAAAAATGATTTTGTTTTTTCTGCAAACCATAATTTCTCTAATTTTTTCAAATGACTTTGTTCAAATAAATATTCCATCAAAATTGGGATCATTATTTTAATAATATTATGATTAGTCATATAAGGATATGTTTCACATATTAATCAGCCCTATTGCATTTCGTAAAAAGCACATCAGGAAACTATCTGGAAAATATCTTCCCTTGCCCTCGTTGCCCTCTCTTAACCATAATTTCCTCTCCCCGTTCCCCACCCACCACTTCCTTCTGCTACTAATTTCATCCTACTGGATCACAGCCACTGACCCCAGTTTCCTTCCACCTACCCTCCTTACTTCCTGGCAGTCCAGCTGCTGCTCACTGTGCCCTAGAATTAAGGTCTTGCCAGTGATGTGACTTTCTCTCTTCTGCCTCCAGAATCTGTCAAGAGACTAGCGGTAGAGTAGAAGGGTTGCAGGCTTTGGTGTCAGACAGCCTTGGGGTGAATCCTGGTTCTACAAGTCAAAACCTATGTGACTGCAGGGACTCATCTTCCCTGTGCTTACACAGTAGGGGTCATGACAAACTGCGGGGTGCTTTGAGAACTAAAGGAGCTAGAAATATACTGAGAACTTACAGTGTCATCTCCTTTAACCCTTACGGTATTCTCCTGTCCCTCGGGGTATTATCATTTCCTTTGTGTTACTGATGGAAGGTGAAGTAATCAACAAAGTTATACAATTGTAAGAGCAGCCAGAATTTGAACCCAGGTAATCTGATGCTTAACCAGTGGCTGCACTGCCTTTAATAACGTATGCAAAAGTTGATGCCCTATTGTGAGCACAAAATAAGTGCTTTTGAAGGTTACACTGTCAAATGAAAAGAACATGGATATTGGAATCTAATAGAATTCTAGCCCCGCCATTTACAAGAGATTTATGGAAAATCACTTAATCACTTTTAATCTGCTTCCTCATCTGTAAATTTGGCATTGTTCCACCTTTCTCGAAGTCAATAATGAGAAGTATACATAGTAATGTATATAAAATGCTCATCATAGTGTCTGGCTCATACTAAATGTTTGTTCAAATTAGCATAGGAAAGGACCTCTGAGCACAGTAAATATTATTATCAGATAAATCTTTATTGTTTCAACCAAGATCTAAAGTGGAAATTGTTACCATGATTTTCAGTTTCCAGATTTATTCCCAAACTATCATTTCAACCTTTTTACCAGTCTCCCCAGCAAGACCCTTCCCCATGAGCTAATGGCCCCTGTGCCCTGCTCAGTCCTCCCACTGGGCATTTATAAAGGAGGTGCCAATATAGGTGAGGGAACTGCATATCCCAATTTTTCTAGGAAAATTCTGGTTTTCATCCCCCTTATCAAGCTATGTGTCCCAATTTAGGAGTCATAAAACAGAATCACCAAACATACATTACTGTCCTTTATTGTCTTGCTCTGTGCATCTTTGAAAATAAAATTCAAGTCTGGACTTTCATTTGTGCCCAGATTAAAATAAAATAAAATTTTAAAAATCTAGGACCCATGACTTTTGTCATGCTTTTAGCCTGTCCTTTCTTTTATAAAATAAGGTGGTGAGTTCATAGAAGCCAAGGTCCTAAGAATGCTTGTCCAAGAATGCTGTTCAAGAAAACCAAGAAAAGCTCATTGGAGTGAAGTCTTTATAGGCCTATAGGTCTTTCACTTGATGTGGATCCATGTGAATGAATTTCTCTCTCTTTAACCTTTCAGATACAAATATCTGGTGATAGATATATTCATGTGAAAGTATTCCAAAGTCTTCCTGGACAAGGGTCTTCTTTGACCCTTGTTGGATACCAGACTGGCAAAAGCAGGAATGATGACCTGAAGTCTTTTTAGTGGCATGTTCCAAAAGTGATCTGATTCCTTCCACTGGCTATCAATTAAAGGCACCCATTAATAAATATAACTCTCAAAAAATAAGCATTGTTTTTTTAATAAACAGATTTCTCCAAGTATTGCTCTGTTATTTTATTAAATAGGAATTAACTTTTCTTTCTCAAAATCAATGCTATTGAGGATTTCCAGGAGATGGAGGATTAGAGAGACACAGGATTCACTTCTTTACCAGAAAATAGCTAGACAAAAGGAAGAAATGGCCTGAAAGAAAATTTTAGGGTTTAGGGCAACAGGGGAAGGCTAGACACCACCCAGAAGAGAGGGAGGGCAAAGGAAAAGAATCTCTGTGGAAAAACTCAGTGAGGAGAAGCTGCAGCTGTCAGCGCCCATCCTCTACCTTCACAGCAGACAGATCTGAATTCTCTGGCCTCTGGCCAGTGGCTACAGAGAGAGGGGGCCACAGGGGTCCACTTCCCCAAGAAAGAGGAGAGAAAGGGATGCACCTAAGGCTGATTCAGTTTTTGGCCAAGAAATTTGGTCTGCTGTGTCCCATGAGCCCTTCCAGGCCAGGTGGAGCCACACCACTGTTGGTCCCGGGACCCGGCAGGGGATGAAAGAAATCCAGCTCTCATATACACCCTCCCTACTGACCTTGTTGAGGACACAAAGGGGAGTAGAATTATTTCCAACCTGGGAAAATGGAGGAGGCTGCCAGCAAAGGTTGGACAACAGCCTCAGAGAAAGTTTGAATTGCGAGGTTTTTGCCTCCAGGCAGTATCCTCTCACATCGTGGAACAGAGAGGGCTGCAGAAGAGCACTATCTCCTGGCAGACCAAGGAAGTGCATGTGAGGAAATTAAAAGTAAATAAATAAGAGAGGCTTTTTTGGGGCCTTTACAGTCTCCCTCCCCAAGGCCTTTGGAAGCATGTCTGCAACCCATTACTGGGTCCATGGTCCAGATCTGAGCAGCTAACAGGGACAATCTTAAAGAGCTAGAACAGGTTGAACCAAGAATCAAAGACTAGCAATAACACATAGCCTCCTGCAACTAAATCCCTGCACAAGAGAGAGAAATTGAGCATCAGAGTAAACTCAGCATCATAATCAGATGCCTAGACATCAGCAAAAATGTACAAACCATACTAAGAAAATGGAAGATATAGTCCAAGCAAAGAAATATGTTAAAGCCCCAGATGAAACACAGGATTTGAGACAACTAATCAGAGGTTCATACAAATCTCTTAAATTAAATCAGTGAGTTGACAGACAGCATGGCTAAAGAGACAAAGGACAACAAGAAGGCACTGGGTAAGTACAAAGAAGAATTTGAAAACCTGAATAGAAAAATAACAGAACTTATGGGAATGAAGGAATGAAAGACACAATAGGTGAGATTAAAAAAACATAATGATACTTTTAGGTCGGGTGGTGCTGGTTTGTTAGGGGGGTGGGATGGAGAGGGTGGGTTGGATTGTCCATGGAACTGGGGGGAGGGTTGGGGAAGGGAGCAGGTGAACACTGGGTATTGGTGGGTACATGGTTGAAACTACAATGCTGAGAATGCTCTTTTGGCAATATGGCAAGTGAGGGTTGATGGTCTGGGATGTTAGATGTGGGGGGCATTTGGGACAGGGTGTACCTGGGACAGGCTTTGAGGGAGTTTGTGAGTGTTCATCTTGCCATAGTGTGTTATATCAGTGGATGGAGACCCATGTAATGAGTGGCAAAATGGTGGACTCCCATCCTGGGGAGGCCTGCCAAGTTCTCATATAAAGGGGCAGGAGTCTCTCGAGAGCATGAGTGGAGCCTAATAGGGGAGGGCAGACCAGTGTGTCAAGCCCTCAGTGTTGTTGCAAGTAACTCCTCCAAAAAGTGAAGCCTGGTGGTTGCCATGGGTCCCAAAGGGAGGGGAAGTGAGGAATAGAACAGATGGAACAGGGGGCATTTTGGGGGAGATGGAAGTGTTCTACATGTTCTTGCTATGATGGATACAGGCCATATTGAAGTGCACCGAGTTTATGAAAGTGTATGGTCCAATGAACTTCCGAGAATATGGTAAACTAGTACAACACGGGAATCTCTTCTCCTCCAGAAAAATAGTTAGAGGACCGTCTGAAACAGCTCCAAAAAAAGATCTTCTAGGGTTTAGGATAGCAGGCAAAGGCTGGACACTGTCCAGAGGAGAGAGGGACAAAGGAGAGAAATCGTAATGACAGAACCATGAGTTGAAATCAGCGGCTGCTGCTGCTGGCACCTTCCCCCACACTAAAGACACTTAAGAATTCTAAGGCCTCTGGGTCTGCAACTACAGACAAAGGGGGCTCCAGGGATCTACCATCCCAGGAAAGGGGAGAGAGAGGGACACAGCCTAAGGCGTACTCAGCTTCTGACCCACAAATTTGGTCTGCTGTGTCCCATGAGCCCTTCCAGGCCAGGTGAGACCACACAGTGTTTTGCCATGGGAGCCAGCAAAGGACTGGAGAAATCCAACCCTCACAATTTCCCTCTTTTCTAGCTGGGACTAATTGTTGAGGACACCCCAGGAAAGGGGAGAGAGAGGGACACAGCCTAAGTCTGAATCAGATTTTGACTCACAAATTTGGTCTGCTGTGTCCCAAGAGCCCTTCCAGGCTGGGTGGGGCTGCACCCCTTGCAGGGGCTTAAAGATATACAACCCTCCCAATCTCCTTCTCTACTAACAGGACTCAGAGGGGAGTGGAAATATTTCCTAGCCGGGAAAAAGGAGGGGGCTGCCAGAGAAGGCTGGAGAACTGTTTCACAGAAAGGTTGAATTACAAGGCTCCTAGCCTCCAGACAGGAAACTCTATTACATTGATCTGGTCTGTGTTGCAACAAATACACTCTAACCAGGCATTGAACTGAGTGCTTCCAAAGAGCGCCATCTCCTGGAAGATCAAAGAAGTGCATGAAAGAAAATTAAAAATAAGTAGGAAAGGCTTTTTCCAGCCTCTAGAGCCTCCTTGCCCAAGGCTTTATGAAGAGACTCTACAACCAATTACTGGGTCCAGGACCCAGTTTTGAGCAACTAGCAGGACAACCCTAACAATGCAGGTCGAGTCAAAAATGAAAGAGCAGTGGTAACACACAGCCTCCTGCCACTGAATCCCTACAAAAGAGAAAGAAATTGAGCATCTGAGTAAACTACATCTTAATCAGATGCCTAGATATAAGCAAAAAATTACAAGCCATACTAAGAAAACAGAAGACATGGCCTAAGAAAAGGAATACATCAAAGTCTCAAAAGAGATGCAGAATTTCAGAGAACTAATCAGCAAGATGTGCACAAATTTCCAAAATCAAGTTAATGAGTTGAAAGACAACATAGTTAAAGAGATAGATGACATCAAGAAGACATTAAGCAAACGCAAAGAAGAATTTGAAACCCTGAACAGAAAACTAACAGAGCTCATGGGAATGAAAGACACAATAGGTGAGATCAAAAACACATTTGAGGCATACAACAGCGGATTGAAATGACAGAAGAAAGTATAAGTGGGGGCGTCTGCCATATGGAGGGACCTGGGTTCAATCCCTGGGACCACCCGGTAAAATAAACAATATATATATAGAAGGCGCATGGGCTGCCAGACTCTGTGTGCTGGTGAGGCGCCAGTCCCTGGGAGCCATGCAGCAAGATGATGATGTAACAGGAGAGAGATGCAGGGGAGAGTCAAGACGAGATGCTCCGAAACCTCCAAAAACCAGGAACCGAGGTGGTGCAGGTGGCAAAACACCTCTCTCCTACATCAAATCCTGGTGAGGACTGGAGGAGAAGGATGAGAAGAGATGGCAGGAAACAGACACAGAGAATTGCCCAGTGAATGGACACAAAACAGCAAATGGGGAAGGGGGGTTAAAATGGATAAAGTAAATAAATAAATCTTTTTTTAAAAAAAGTATAAGTGACATTGTAGACAGAACAGCTAAAATTGAAGAGAGAAAAGAACAGAGAGAGAAGAGAATGGAAAAAAATTGAGCAGGGGCTCAGAGAGTTGAATGACAACACAAAACACAACAACATACGTGTCATGGGAGTTCCAGAAGGAGAAGAGAAGGGAAAAGGGGCAGAAAGAGTATTTGAGGAAATAATAGCTGAAAATTTCCCAACTCTCATAAAAGAAATAAACTTATATGCCCAATAAGCAAATCGCACACTAATCAGAATAAATCCGAATAGACCTACTCCAAGACACATACTACTCAGAATGTCAAATGCCAAAGATAAAGAGAAAATTCTCAGAGCAGCAAGGAAGAAGCAAACCATCACATACAAGGGATGCCCAGCAAGACTTAGTGCAGATTTCTCTTCAGAAACCATGGAGGCAAGTAGACAGTGGTATATCAGGAAATGGAAAGAGAAAAACTGCCAGCCAAGAATTTTTTA
This sequence comes from Tolypeutes matacus, assembly GCA_026826555.1. Lineage (NCBI taxonomy): Eukaryota > Metazoa > Chordata > Mammalia > Cingulata > Chlamyphoridae > Tolypeutes > Tolypeutes matacus. The sequence goes on from JAKSZT010053887.1 coordinate 26,677,638, forward strand.
TCCAGCAAAACTGTCCTTCAAATATGAAGGTGAGTATAAAATATTCACAAACAAACAGAAACAAAAAGAGTTTGCAAAAAAGAATCCACCTTTGCAGGAAATACTAAAGGAAGCCTTAGAACCTGAAAGAAAAAAACAGGAGGGAGAGGCTTGGAGGAGAGTTTAGAAGGCAAGACTAGCAGAAAGGATAACCAAAAGAGTAAAAAGTCAGACAAAAATAAGATGACATATGAAAACCAAAGAAAAAATGGAGGAAGTAAATAGTGCATTTACAGTAATATCATTGAATGTGAATGAATTAAACTCCCCAAACAAAAGATACAGGCTGATAGAATGGATTTTAAAAATCAGCCATCCATATGCTGCTTACAAGAAATTCACCTTGTAAGGGATACAAACCAGCTGAAAGTGAAAGGTTGGAAAAAGATACTCCATGCGAATAGTAACCAGAAAAGAGCAGGGGTAGCTATACTAATATCAGACAAAACAGACTTTAAATGCAAAAAAGTTATAAGAGATACAGAAGGCCATTATATATTAATAAAAGGGACAACCCACCAGGAAGATATAAACAGTCATAAATATCTATGCACCTAAGCAGGGTGCCCCAAAATACATGAGACAAACTCTGGCAAAGGGAGAAATAGACATTTCTACAATAATCCTTGGAGACTTCAACACCCCACTCACATCATTAGATAGAACAATAAGACAGAAGATCATCAAGGAAACAGAGAATTTGAACAATATGATAAAAAAGTTAGACTTAACAGACATATACAGAACACTGCATCCAAACTCAGCAGGTTATACAATCTTCTCAAGTGCCCATGGATCTTTCTCCAGGATAGACCACATGTTATGTCACAATGCAGCTCTCAATAAATATAAAAAGATTGAAATTATACAAACACCTTCTCAGATCATAATGGAATGAAACTGGAAATCAATAATAGACAAGAAAAAAGTAAATTTGCAATTGTGTGGAGGCTGAAAAACACACTCCTAAATAATCAGTGGGTTAAAGAAGAAACTGCAAGTGAAATCAGTAAATATATTGAGACAAATGAAAATGAAAACACAATGTATCAAAACTTATTGGATACAGCGAAGGCAGTCTTGAGAGGGAAATTTATAGCCTTAAATGCCTATGTTAAAAAAGAAGAAAGAGCTAAACTCAAAGATTTAACTGAACAACTAGAGAAACTAGAAAAAGAACACAAACCAACCCCAAAGCAAGCAGAAAGAAAGAAATGATAAAGATTAGAGCAGGATTAAAAGAAAATGAGAACAACAAAAAAAGAAAAATAGAGAAAATCAACAAAACCAAAAGCTGGTTCTTTGAGAAAATCAATAAAATTGACAAACCCCTAGCTAGACTAACAAAGAAAAAAAGAGAGAAGATGCAAATAAATAAAATCAGAAATGAAAGGGAGGAAGTTACAAATGACCCTACAGAAATAAAAAGAATCATAAGAAAATATTATGAGAAACTATATTCCAACAAACTAGACAACCTAGATGAAATGGACAAATTCCTAGAAACACACAACCAACCTACACTGACGCTACAAGAAATACAAGAACTTAACAAACCAATCACATTTAAGAAGGTTGAATCCGTGATAAAAAATCTACCAGCAAAGAAAAGTCCAGGATGGTTTCACAAGTGAATTCTACCAAGCATTTCTAAAAGAATTAACACCAATCCGGTTTAAACTCTTCTAAAAAATTGAAGAGGAGGGAAAATTACCCAACACATTTTATAAAGCTGTAGCGTTTGGCAGTTTGATGTAGTTATGAATTCCAAAAAAAGATATTGGATTATGCTTGTAAACTGGTCTGTTCATCTGGGCATGATTAAGATATGATTAGGGCATTGACTGGGCCACATCAGTAAGGTGTTGAGCCCCACCCCTTGGTGGGTGGGGAATCAAATATAAAAGGCATGGCAAAGGACAGAGTTGTAGTAGTTTTGATGTTGGAGTTTTGATGCTGGAGCCTGGGGAGGTGAGCAGACAGAAGAGCTTGGTCGTGAGGAAGGAGAGAAGGCCCCGGGATAGAGATGAGCCATTTGCCTGATAATCTATAGCTGGCCTTGTGGAGAGAGGCAAAGCCTAGAGAGTCTCATAGTCTACAGCTGACCTTGTGGAGGAAAGAGAAAAGCTAAGCCCAGAGAGAAACTGAGCCCCAGGAAGAGAGGAATCCAAGAAGCCTGAACCCTCACAGACGTCGGCAGCCATCTCGCTCCAACACATGGCAACAGACTTTGGTAAGGGAAGTAACATGCTTTATGGCCTGGTGACTGTGAACTTCTATTCCAAATAAATACCCTTTATAAAAACCAACCAATTTCTGGTGTCTGCATCAGCACCCCTTTCGCTTACTAACACAGAAGCCAACATCACTCTAATACCAAAACCAGATAAAGATGCTACAAGGAAAGAAAATTACAGCCCAATCTCTCTAATGAACATAGATGCAAAAATTCTCACAAAAAAAAACTTGCAAATAGAATCGAACAGCATATCAAAAGACTTATACATCATGATCAAGTGGAATTTATTCCTGGCATGCAAGGTTGGTTCAACATAAGAAAATCAATCAATGTAATACACCATATTAACAAATTGAAGGCAAAAAACCACATGATCACCTCATGAAGTGATAAAAACACTTCAAAAGATAGGAATAGAAGGAAAATTCCTCAATATGATAAAAGGCATATATGAAAAACCCACAGCCAACATCATACTCAATGGGGAAAGTTTGAAAGCTTTCCCTCTAAGATCAGGAAAAAGACAAGGATGCCCACTGTCACCATTGTTATTCATTGTACTAGAAGTTCTAGCTAGGGCAATTAGACAAGAAAAATATATTTAAGGCATCTAAATAGGAAAAGAGGGAGTAAAAACTCACTGTTTGCAGATGACATGATCCTGTACTTAGAAAATCCTGAAGTAGCCACGACAAAGCTACCTGAGCTAATAAATGAGTTCAGCAAAGTGGCAGGATACAAGATCAACACGTAAAAATCTGTAATGTTTTTGTACACTAGTACTGAACAATCTGAGGAGGAAATGAGGGGGGAAATTCAATTTTCAATAGCAACAAAAAGACTCAAATACCTAGGAATTAATTTAACCAAAGAAGTACAGGACCTATATGCAGAAAATTACAAAACAATGCTAAAAGAAATTTTAAAAGACCTAAACAAATGGAAAGACATTCCGTGTTCATGGATTGGAAGAATAAATATCATGAAGATGTCACTCTTACCCAAACTGATTTATAGATTCAACACAATACTAATCAAAATCCCAACAGTTTACTTTACAGAATTAGAGAAGGCAACTACCAAATTCATTTGGAAGGGTAAGTGCATCTGAATAGCCAAAAGCATTCTAAAAAAGAAGAGCAACGTGGGAGGAATTTCACTGGCTGATCCTGAAACATATTACAAAGTTACAGTGGTCAAAAACAGCATGATATTGGTATAAAGATAAACACATCAATCAGTGGATTAGAATTGAGAGCCCAAAAATAAAACCTCGCCTATACAGTCAACTGGTTTTTTACAAACCTACCAAGTCCATGTTAATGGGACAAAACAGTCTCTTTCAATAAATGGCATTGGGACAACTGGATATGTATAACCAAAAGAATGAAAGAGGACCCCTGTCTCACCCCCTGTACAAGAATCAACTCAAAATGGATCAAAGATCTAAATATAAAAGCCAGGACCATAAAACTACTAGAAGAAAATGTAAGGAAACATTTTCAAGACTTTGTAGTAGGTGGTGGTTTCTTGGACCTTACACCCAAAGCACGTGCAACAAAAGAAAAAATAGATAAATGGGACCTCCTCAAAATTAAACACTTTTGCACCTCACAGGACTTTGTCAAAAGGATGTAGAGGCAGCCAACTCAATGGGAAAAAATATTTGGAAATCACCTATCTGGTAAGGGTTTAATATTCAGGATATATAAAGAGATTTTACAACTCAACAGTAAAAAGACAAATGACCCAATTAAAAAAATGGGTAAAAGACTTGAATAGACATTTCTCCAAAGAAGAAATACAAATGGAAAAAAACACATGAAGAAATGCCCAACATCACTCATGATTAGGGAAATGCAAATCAAAACTACAATGAGATATCATTTCACAACTATCAGAATGGCCACTGTTAAAAAGACAGAGAACTACAAGCGTAGGAAAGGATGTGGAGAGATGAGAACATTTATTCACTGTTGGTGGGAATGCAGAATGGTACAGCCATTGTGGAGGACTGTTTGGCAGTTCCTAAAGAAGTTGAATGTAGACCTGCCACGTGACCCGGCAATACCACTACTGGGTATATACCCAGAAGAACTGAGAGCAGTGACACGAACAGACATCTGCACACCAATGTTCATAGCAACATTATTCACCATTGCCAAAAGTTGGAAACAACCCAGGTGTCCATCAGCAGACGAGCGGATAAACAAACTGTGGTCTATTCACACAATGGAATATTATGCAGCTATAAGAAGAAATGAAGTTGTAAAGCATATGTCAACATGGATGAACCTGGAGGACATTATATTGAGCGAAGCAAGCCAGACACAAAAGGACAAATACTGTATGGCTGCATTACTATAAACCAAATATATTGTGTAACATATTGTTTAGTTAAAAAAAAAATTTATATGTATCCAGTACATTTAATTGAGATATGTATGTATTTATTCATCTGTGTTTACTTTTTAGTTTTTAATTGTTTATATACTCAATTATTAAATGTACAAATTAATGTTTAAAAAAAGTGTGTGGTCCAAATGTAAACCATAATGTAAACCATTTACCATGGTTGGTAACTATGTTTCAATATTTTTACATCAGTTGTAACAAACATACCATCCACATATAAAATGTTACTAATAGAGGAAGGGGGAAAAGGAGGAGGATGTTGTGTATATGGGAGTCCCCTATATTTGGTACATGACTTTTCTGTAACCTAAAACTTCTTTGCAGACAAAATGAAAAAAAAAAAAGTAAGACACTGGGGGAATAAATGGAAGAAAATGTCACTGTACATATAGGACAACAGATCTTAGAGTGATGAAAGGCAAAATGTCAAAAAATATTTTAATATTTTTTCATTATTTTTTATAATCCCAAATTTTATTTTTTTAATTTTTTTTATATTTTATTTCTTATTTTTAAAGCTATCATTATTTCATTTTCTTATCAATTGTATTTGGCTATTTTATTGGCTTCATTTTTTAAGAAGTTTTGGATCACAGAACAGTTACAACTGTGGCAGGGGAGGATCATTGGTGTGGGGTATCAGTGATGGGGGATACATGGGAGGAAGCTCACCTGAGCATACATATAAGGCATATAAATGAGTTCAAATGTTCATGGGGCATTGTCACAGTTGGTGGAGATTCACACAATAACTGAAGGAATATTAAATTCCCATCCTGGGGAGCTCTGCCACATTCTCTAATGGATCATCAAGAATCCCCTGAGTACAGGGGTAATGACTAGTGAAGGAGGATGGTCCATTGACCTTGATATTGATGGCCATATGAAACTTTACTCTTGAAATTGAAAATTCATATTATAGGGTGCCTAAGAGTTGCCTCCTGGGATCCTCCCTGTTGCTTAAATGCAGCCTCTCTCTAAGCCGAACTCAGCATATAAATACATTGCCTTCCTCCTGGCATGCGACATGACTCCTGGGGATGAGCCTTCCTGGCACCAAAGGATTACTACCAAGCACCAACTAGCAATGCAACTGGAAAAAGACCTTGACCAAAAGGAGGAAAAGGTAAAGACAAATGAGTTTATATGGCTAAGAGACTTCAAAGTGAGTTGGGAGGTCATTCCAGAGGTTATAATTATGCACATCTCAGCAGGATCTCTTTGACTGCCAAAATAGATACTACCCCAAATAGTAGGGTTCCTGAAGGCTCTGAAGACATCCAGACACTATAGTCAGGGCAGATAGCTCAGGAGTTTGGTGCCTTGCCAGTGAGCCCTATTTTGGAATTTAAGCTCCCAAAAAATGACAGAGCTGGACTCAGTTGTGGTTTCCCTACACATGGCTCTTCTGTCCTTCTATTTGAACCTATAATTAGTACTACTGTTGATAGGTTTATGTCCAAGAGACTTAACTATTTGGGCTGTCCATGTGCCAGCTGGGCCCTGAATCTCAATGGAGTTGCAACACCTACTCTCCTGTTCATTGGTCTCACCCAGGACAACTAACATGGAGGTGATGATGGACAACTACCATACTAAGGAACTGAGATGGTCTACATCTGCAAGCAAGAGAGTTCCATCCATCAGCCCAATGGGATCACAGCCCCATCTCAATTACAGGTAGTGTGGACATCACCATCCCAGAATCCTCAGGATTGGGGAATGAACTATGGACAAAAGTAGACTTACTGGTATTCTACTATAGACTTATTGTGATTCTAGCAATGGAAGAAATTATATCATTGATGTGGAGGCAGTGTCCACTGGAGGTCCTGAGGGAAGGGAGAGGGAAAAACAGGTGTAATATGGAGGCATTTTTGGGACTTGGGAATTGTCCTGAATGACATTGCAATGACAGATACAGGCCATTATAAATCTTGCCATAACCTACAGAATTGGGTGGGAGAAAGTGTAAACTGCAATGTAAACTTTAATCCACACTTAGTGGCAATGCTCCAAAACGTGTTCATCAATTGCAATGAATGTACCTCACTAATGAAGGATGTTGTTAATGTGGGAAAATGTGGGAGGTGTGAGGAGTGGGGTATATGGGAATCTCCTATATTTTTTATGTGACATTTCTATAATCTAAGTATCTTTTAAAAAATTAAAAATTAAAAAAATAAAAAAACATTAGAGGGGAGTGGATGTGGCTCAAATGGTTGGGTGCCCACCTTCCACATGGGAGGTCCTGGGTTTGGCTCCCAGTGCCTCCTAAAGATGATGAGCAGACACAACAAGCAGACACAATGAGTAGACACAATGATGAAACAACAAGCAGGGAGCAGACGTGGTTCAAAGAGTTGGGTGCCCACCTCCCACCTGGGTTTGGTTCTAGGTTCTGAAAAAACAAAATCGAAACAACAGGCAAAACAGACAAAAAAAACAACAACTCAGGGAAGCTGATGTGGCTCAGTGATTGAGAACTAGCTTCTCACATATGAGGTCCCAGGTCCAATCCCTGACACCTAGAACCTCAAAAACAAAACAAAACAAAACATATTTGAGGCATACAACAGCAGACTTAAAATGATAGAAGAAAGAATAAGTCATGCAGAAGACAGAACAGGTGACACTGATAAGAGAGAAAATCAGAAAGAGAAAATACAGGAAAAACTTGAACAGAGGCTCAGAGAATTGAATGATAACATAGAGCACAATATATGTATCATGGGAGCTCCAGAAGGAGAAGAGAAAGAAAAAGTGGCAGAAAGAGTATTTGAGGAAATAATGGCTGAAAGTTTCACTACTCTCATGAAAGAAAAGAATTTTCATGTCCAAGAAGTGCATCATATCCCAACCAGAATAAATATGAATACCTGTTTTGTGCTATTATGCCCTTTCTCTCCCTGCCTCGACCAGCATGCAAGTAGACCTGGGGACTTACAATCTGTAATGGGGACTTGTAATCTGCAATGGGTACTTGTAGTCTGTAAATCAGTCCTTTTTACCCTTTTACCCCTTTTTAGCCCTTTTCCTCTCTCTGCCTGGACCAACCTGCAACTACACCTACGACCCATAATCTGCTATTTTCTCCCATTTCTCTTCTCTCATTTTCTTAATAAACCACTAGCTTAACTGAAAAAATAAAAAGAATAAATACGAATAGACCTACTCCAAGACACACACTATTCAGATGTCAAATGTCAAACATAATGAGAAAATTCTGAGAGGCTCAAGGGAGAAGCAAACCATCACATACACAGGATGCCCAGTAAGACTTAGTGCAGATTTCTTATCAGAAACCATGAAAGTGAGAAGACAGTAGTATGGTATAATTAGAATACTGAAAGAGAAAAAATTGCCAAAGACGAATACTTTTTCTGGCAAAATTGTCCTTCAAATGTGAAGGTAAGTTTAAAATATTCACAAACAAAAAGAAACTAAGAGAGTTCATAAAACGGATCTGTATTTGCATAAAGTATTAAAGGGACCCTTACAGCTTGAAAGAAAAAGACGAGAGAGAGAAGCTTAAAGGAGAGTGTAGAAGGCCAGACTAGCAGAAAGGAAAACCAAAAAAGTAAAAAGACAGATTAAATAAGATATGATATGAAAGCCAAAGAATAAAATGGTAGAAGTAAATAATGCATTTACAGTAATATCATTGAATGTGAATGGATTAAATTCCCAATCAAAAGATACAGGCTCAAAGAATGGGTAAAAAATTAAAAACAAAACAAAACAAAAAAAAACATGAGCCATCCATATGCTGCCTACATGAGACTCTCCTTAGACCTAAAGATACAAACTGGTTGAACTGAAAGATAAGAAAAAGATACTCCACACAAACAGCAACCAAAAAAGCCCAGGGGTAGCTATACTAATATTGGACAAAACAGACATTAAATGCAAAAAGTTATGAGATACAGAAAGCCATTATATATTAATAAAAGGAAGAGCCCACCAGGAAGAAATAACAGTCACAAATATCTATAAACCTAATCAGGGTGCCCCAAAATACAAGAGGCAAACTCTGGCAAACTGAAGGGAGGAATGTACATCTCTACAATAATAACTGGAGATTTCAACACACCACTCGCATCATTAGATAGAACTGGATAGGGGGCGGATGTGGCTCAAATGGTTGGGTGTCTGTCTGCCATATGGAGGGACCTGGGTTCGATCCCCGGGACCTCCTGGTAAAAAAAAAAAAAAGAACTGGATAGATCAACAAGGAAACAGAGAACTTGAACAATATGATAAACAAGCTAGACCTAACAGACATATACAGAACATTGCATCCCAAATTAGTGGGTTTACATTCTTCTCAAGTGCGCATGGATCTTTCTCCAGGATAGACCACATGTTGGATACAAGGCAGGTCTCAAAAAATATAAAAAGATTGAAATTATACAAAGCACCTTCTCAGATCATAGTGGAATGAAACTGGAAATCAGTAATAGATGGGAAAAATGTAAATTTGCAAATGTGTGGAAGCTAAACAACACACTCCTAAACAATCAGTGGGTCAAAGAAGAAATTGTAAGAGAAATTAGTAAATATATGGAGATGAACGAAAATGAGAACACAACTTATCCAACTTATGGGATACAGTGAAGGCAGTGCTGAGAGGGAAATTTATAGCCCTAAACTCCTATATTAAAAAAAAAGAAAGATAACTTCCAGGAAGATGGCAGACTAGAAAGACATAACTCTCTTCTCACCCAGAAAAATAGCAAGAGGACAGGCAGAAACAGCCTGGGGAAAAAATCCTCTAGGGTTTAGGACACCAGGGAAAGGCTGGACACTGCCAGAAGAGAGAGGGGCAAAGGAAAAGAATCATGATGGCAAAACTGTGAGTTAAAAAGCTACAGATGCTGGGAAGCGGCTGTGGCTCAATCAGTAGGGTTCCCGTTTACCATATGGGAGGCCCCAGGTTCGGTTCCCGGGGTCTCCTGGTGAGGGCAGGCCCGCCTGCACGGTGTGGTTAGCTGACCCAGCGAGCACAAGCGGCAAGGGGGGGATAAATGAATAAATAAATAAAATCTTAAAAAAAAAAAAAAAAAGCTACAGATGCAACTGCCAGCATCCACCCTACCCTATAAGCACTTTTGAATTCTCAGGCCTCAGGGCTGGTGGCTATAGACAAAGGGGGTCCCAGGGACACCTCTCCAGGAAAGGGGAGAGAAGGACACAGCCTAAGACTAACTCAGCTTTTGACCCACAAGTTTGGTCTGCTGTGTCCTACAGGCCCTTCCAGGCCAGGTGGGGCCACACCATTGTTTACCTTGGGAGCCAGCTTGGGACTAAAGAAATCTGACCCTCTCAATCTCCCTCTTTACTGACTGGGACTGGTTGCTGAGGACACAGAAGGGAGTGGAATTAGTTCCCACCTGGGAAAAGGGAGGGGGCTGCCAGCAAAGGTTCATAACTGCCTCTGAGAAAGTTTGAGTTATGAGGCTCTTAGCCTCCAGGCAGGATCCTCTCTCACATTGATCTAGTCTGCTTTGCAGCAAACACACTCCAACCAGGCTTTGAACTGAGAGGGCTGTAAAAGAGCACCATCTACTGGTGGACCAAGGAAATGCATGTGAGGAAATTAAAAGTAAATAAGTAAGGGTGGGGGCAAGATGGCCGCTGATTCCAAGAGTTAGCTTGTCCTATGGGACAGTTAGTAATCTAAATAGATTTATCAAAAGCACATGTTTGGGGGGCCCAGGAGACCAGAAGAGTATTCTGCAACATCCTTGAAAGAATGGAAGGAGGAAAGTACGTGTTTGCAGTGAAGATTCATGATTAGAGCACTCCACGCCATGGAGGCCAGTGCCCATCCTCTACTGGCAGTGCAAGTTGCCTCAGGAGCTATTCCATGGCTGGACTTGGAAGCTCTATTTCCCAAAAATGGGGGAGGAAGAGACAGTTGGCCACTGACTTCAGCTACTGACTAGTAAATTTGGCTAGCTAAAGTATAATCTTAAGAACAGCTAAAGTTTGAACCTGTCCAAGTCAGAAAGAGGCTAGCAGTCACCATTTTAGTTCTACCTCTGGCATGAGGGGAAGCAGGGCTGATTGAAAAACAGTGATGGTAGAGACTGGCTGCTTTCCACCCAGATCAGATTGCTGCCCTAGCCTAGGCTCCAACTCCACCTCCATCAGGGAAGAAGCTTGTGGGACCTGCAACATCCTCTACGTGCAACTACAGGTGCTTTTGGCTGGCACAGGCTGAATAGTTGGACACCAGGCGCTCCATCGCCACACCCCAACAGGATAGGAGAGGAGCTGTGTTTCCTCGGCCTCTCTGGGCAACTGCAGGCACTTTGACCCACACAAACTGGTTTGTTGAGTGCCTTCAATTCCATCTCCACCCCCACCCCCTAATAGGATAAGAGGGGGCTGGTGTTTTCTCAGACTCTCAGGGAAATTGCAGGAGCTTTGGGCCTGCATGAACTTGACAGTTGGGCATCTGTGGATCCACCCCCACCTCTGACAGGACAAAAGAGGGGTAGTGTTTCCGCAGCCTCTCTGGGTAACTGCAGGTGCTTTTGGCCCACACAGACTGTATAGTTGGACACTTGTAGTTCCATCCCTGCCCCTAAGTAGGATAGGAGGGGCGCTGTAAATTTCCTCAGACTTTTCTGAGGCAATGGCAAGCACTTTCACCCTGAACTGACAGGACTGGTAGGTACCTGTGGATCCAGCCCTACCACCCAATAGGATAGGAGGGGGCTGGTGTTTCCTCAGCCTTTCCAGGCAGTGGCAGGCATTTCAGCCTGCATGGACTGAACTGTTGGGTGCTTGTGGATTCACCCTTACTCCCCAATATATACAAGGGGGCTTGTGTTTCCTCAGCCTTTCCAGGCAACAGCAGGCTCTTGAAGCCTACAGAGACTGAATTATTGGGGACCTATGGATCCACTCCCACCCACTAATAGGATAGGTGGGGCTTGGTGTTTCCTAAGCCTTTCCAAGCAATGTCAGGTCCTACCACTGGCAGAGGAGAAAGGTGGGAGAAGCTTCATTGGTTCCTGGGGCAATGCAGGCAGCTTCAGCCTCCAAAGCTTACTGTACCAACTACATCATTGGCTACTACTACACAATCATGGAAAAGGAAAAAGGGCAAAAGCCCTAAACTAAAGAGAGAAACAGTGCCCAGAATAAATACATCTGGTAAACCAGATGCCAAGACACCAACAAAAAATTACAATCCATACCAAGAAACAGGAAGATATGGCCCAGTCAAAGAAACAAGATAATCTTCCAGATGACAAAAAGGTGAATGAGACAACTAATCATAGATGTTCAAACAATTCTCCTTAATAAATTCCATGAGATGGCTAAAGAGATTAAGGATATTAAAAAAGAATAGGGTGAGCATAAAGAAGAAGTTGAAAGCACACATAGGAAAATAGCAGGTCTTATGAAAGGTACAATAAATGAAATTAAAAATACACTGAAGGCATATAAAAGCAGATCTAAGGAGGCAGAAGAAAGGATCAGTGAGCTTGAAGAAATGACCTCTGAAAGAAAATGTACAAAAGAACAGATGAAGAAAAGAATGGAAAAAAAACTTGAACAGGGGCTCAGGGAATTAAATGATGGCAAAAGATGTGTCATGGGTGTACCAGAAGGAGAAGAGAAAGGAAGAGGGAAAGAAGGAATATTTGAAGAAATAATGGTAGAAAGTTTCCCAACCCTACTGAAAGACATAGATATCCGTGTCCAAGAAGCACAATGTACTCCCATCTGAATGAATCCAAATAGACCAACTCTAAGACAAATACTAATTAGAATGTAAAATGCCAAGGACAAAGAGGGAATTCTGAGAGCAGCAAGAGAAAAGTGATGCATAACATATAAGAGATACCCAATAAGATTAAGTGCTGATTTCTCATCAGAAACCATGGAGGCAACGAGGCAGTGGTACAGCATATTTAAGATAGTGCAAGAGAAAAACTGCCAGCCAAGAATCTTATATCCAGCAAGACTGTATAACAAAAATGAGGGTGAGTTTAGAATATTCACAGATAAACAGAAACTGAGAGGGTTTGTAATCAAGAGACCAGTTCTGCAGGAAATACTAAAGGGAATGCTACAGCCTGAAAATAAAAGACAGGAGAGAGAGTCTTGGAAGAGAGTCTAGAAATGAAGATTATATCAGTAAAAGTAGCTAAACGTGCAAAAAGAGTGGTGAAATTAAATATGACAGATAAAACTCAAAGGTCAAAATGGGTGAAATAAGAACTGCCTTTACAGTAATAACATTGAATGTTAATGTATGAAACTCCCCAATCAAAAGACACAGACTGCCAGAATGTATAAGAAAATATGAGTCAGCTATATGCTGTCTACAAGATACTCACCTTAGACCCAAAGATACCAATATATTGAAAGTGAAAGGCTGGAAAAAGATGCTCCACACATGCAGTAACCAAAAACAAAAACAGCTGGAGTAGCTATACTTGTATTGGATGAAATAGCCTTTAAAAGCAAAACTGTTGTTAGAGACAAAGAAGGATATTATATATTAATAAAAGGGGAAATTCATCAAGAAGAAATAACAATCATAAATTTATATGCACCTAATCAGGATGCTCCAAATTATATGAGGCAAACGCTAGCAAAACTGAAGGGAGAAATAGATATCTCTACAATAATAGTTGGAGCATTAGCTAGAACACCTGGGCAGAAGATCAAGAAAGAAACAGAGGGCTTGAAAAATATTATAAATGGAGTAAACATAATAGACATATACAGAATATTGCTTCCCCAAACAGCAGGATATACACTCTTCTCAAATACTCGTGGATCTTCCTCCAGGATAGACCATATGTTGGGTCACAAAGATCAAAATTATACAAAGCACTTTCTCTGATTATAATGGAATAAAGTTGGAAATCAACAAGAGGTGGAAAAAGGGAAAATTTACAAATATATGGAGATTAAACAACACATTCTTAAATAATCAGTGGGTCAAAGAAGAAATTGCAAAAGAAATCAATAAACATCTCAAGAAAAATGAAAACAAGAACACAACATATAAGAACCTATGGGGGGAAGCGGCTGTGGCTCAATCAGTAGGGCTCCCGTTTACCATATGGGAGGCCCCGGGTTCGGTTCCCGGGGCCTCCTGGTGAAGGCAAGCCCGCCCGCACGGCGTGGTTAGCTGACCCAGCGAGCACAAGCAGCAAGGGGGGGATAAATGAATAAATAAATAAAAATCTTAAAAAAAAAAAAAAAGAACCTATGGGGTGCAGCAAAGGCAGTGCTGAGGGAAATTCACAGCTTTCAGTGCTCACATTAAAAAAGAAGAAAGATTCAACCCTCTACTCCCTTTTAGACTCCTGTAAACCTATCTTCCAGACTCTAGCTCTGTAAGTCTGCTCAATTTGCGTAATTCATATCAATGAGGTCATGTAATATTTGTCCTTCATAACTTAAAAAATTGTGCAGGACAGAGTGTAAACTATAATGTAAACTATAATCCACACTTAGTGGCAATGCTCCAATATGTGTTCATCAATTGTAACAAATGTACCACACTAAGGTAGCATGTTATTAATGTGGGAAAGTGTGGGAGGGATAGGGAGTGGGGCATATGGGAATTCCTTACAATTTTTATGTAACATTTATGAAATCTAAAGTATTTTTTAAAGTATTTTTAAAAAGAAGAAGAAGAAAGAGCTAAAATCAATGACCTAACTACACAGCTGGAGGAACTAGAAAAAGAACAGCAAACTAGTCCCAAAGGAAGTAGAAGGAATGAAATAACAAAGAGCAGAGCAGAAATAAATGAAATTCAGAACCAAAAAATAAATAAATAAAAATAGAATTAATAAAACTAAAAGTTGGTTCTTCAAGAAGATTAATAAAAATCGACAAACCCTTCCCTAGGCAACAAAGAAAAAAAAGAGAGATGATGTAAATAAATAAAATAAAAACTGAAAATGGGGACATTACTACTGACCCCACAGAAATAAAAGAGATTATAAGAGGGTACTAGGAACAACTGTACTTCAACAAATTAATCAATGTAAACAAAATGGAAAAATTCCTAGGAACATATGAACAAACTACACTGACCCTAGAAGAAACAGAAGACAGCAACAAACCAATCACAAGCAAAGAGATTGAAACAGTCATCAAACAACTTCCCAAAATGAAAAGCCTAGGACCAGATAGTTTCACAGGTGAGTTCTATCAAGCATTCAAAGAAGATTTAATACCAATCTTACTCAAGCTCTTCCAAAAAAATTGAACAAAAAGAAATGTTACCAAACTAATCCTATGAAGCCAATATCACCCTAATACTAAAGCCGGACAAAGATATTACAAAAAAAGAAAATTACAGACCCAATTCCCTAATGAATATGAATGCAAAAATCCTCAACAAAGTACTTGCTAATTGAATCCAACAATATACTAAAAGAATTATTCATTATGATCAAGTGGGTTTAATACCAGGCATGCAAGGGTGGTTCAACTTAAGAAAATCACATTAATAAATCAAAGAAGAAAAATTACATGATCTTATCAATTGATACAGAAAAGGCATTTGACAAAATACAGCATCCTTTCTTGATAAAAATATTACAAAAGATAGGAATTGAAGGAAACTTTCTCAACATGATAAAGGTCATATATGAAAAACCTGCAGCTAACAATGTACTCAATGGTGAAGACTGAAAGCTTTCCCACTGAGATCAGGAAGAAGACAAGGATGCCCACTGTCACCACTGTTGTTCAATATAGTGCTAGAGGTTCAGCTACAGCAATTAGGCAAGAAAAAGAAATGAAAGACATCCAAATCGGAAAGGAAGAAGTAAAACTTGCTATTCACAAACGATATGAATTTGCAGATGATATACTCCAATACCTAGAAAATCCAAAAAAATCTACAACAAAGCTGCTAGAGCTAATAAACAACTTCAGTAGAGTGTTAGTATACAAGATCAATTTGCAAAAATCAGTGGTGTTTCTATACACTGGTAATGTGCAATCTGAGGAGGAAGTCAGGGAAAAAATTCCATTTACAATAGTGACAAAAAGAATCACATACTTAGTAATAAACTTAACCAAGGATGTAAAGTAATTGTATTTAGCATTGCTAAAATAAATGAAAAAAGACCTAAATAATTGGAAGAACATACCATGCTCATAGATTGGAAGACTAAATATCATTAAGATATCAGTTCTACCCCAAATGATATATAGGTTCAATGCAATCCTGATAAAAATTCCACCAGCATTTTTTAAACAAATGGAAAACACAATTATCAAATTTATTTGGAAGGGTAAGGGGCCCCGAATAGCCAGAAACATCATAAAAAAGGAAAAGCAAAGTTGGAGGACTCTCACTTCCAGACTTGAAATTATATTACTTAGCTACAGTGGTAAAAACAGCATGATACTGACATAAAGATAGACACACAGACCAATGGAACCGAGTTAATGGTTCAGAAACAGACCCTCACATCTATGGTGAAGTGATTTTTGACAAGCCTGTCAAACCCACCCAGCTGGGGCAAAACAGTCTATTCAACAAATGGTGCTGGGAGAACTGGATATCCATATCCAAAAGAAAGAAAGAGGAACCATTTCTCACATCTCATACAAAAATTAAATCAAAGTGGATCAAAGACCTAAATAAAAAAGCTAGAACCATAAAGCTCTTAGAAAAAAATGTAGGAAACCATCTTCAAGACCTGGTGGTAGGCGGTGGATTCTTGAACATTACACCAAAAGCATGAGTAACGAAAGAAAACATGGATAAATGAGACCTCCTCAAACTTAAACACTTTTGTGATTCAAAGGACTTCACCAAGAAGGTAAAAAGGCAGCCTACTCAATGGGTGAAAATATTTGGAAACCACATATCTGATAAGAGTTTGATTTCCATTCTATGTAAAAAGATCATGCAATTCAACAATAAAAGAGCAAACAATCCAATTTAAAAATGGCCAAAAGATTTAAGCAGACATTTCTCCATAGAAGAAATACAAATGGCCAAAAAGCACATGAAAAAAAAAAAAAATTCAATACCACTAGCTATTTGAAATGCAAACCCAAATGACAATGAGATATCATTTCACAATGCATAGAATGGCCATTATAAAAAAGAAAGAAAGAGAGAGAGAGAGAGAGAGAGAGAAAGGGAGAAAGGGAGAGAGAGAGAAAGAAAGAAAGAAAGAAAGAAAGGAAGGAAGGAAGGAAGGAAGGAAGGAAGGAAGGAAGGAAGGAAGAGAGAGAGAGAGAGAAAGAGAGAGAGAGGAGGGAGTGAGAGAGGGAGGGAGGGAGGGGAGGGAAGGAAAAAAATAAGTGCTGGAGAGGATGTGGAGAAATAGGAACACTCTTGCACTGTTGATATATAGGTTTAATGCAATCCTGATAAAAATTCCACCAGCATTTTATTATTGTGAAATGGTGCAGCCTCTGTGAAAGACAGTTTAGCAGTTCCTCAGGAAGCTAAATATAGAACTGCCATATGATCCAGCAATTCCTCAACTGTGAAAATGATGGTACAAATAGACATTTGCACATTGATGGTCATAGTGGCATTATTCACAATTGCCAAAAGATGGAAACAACCCAAGTGTCCATCAACTGATGAATGGATAAGCAAAATGTGGTATATACATATGATGGAATACTATGCTTCAGTAAGAAGAAATGAAATCGGGACACATATGATAACATGGTGAATCTTGAAGACATTATGCTAAGTGAAATAAGCCAGACACAAAAGGACAACTATTGCATGGTCTCATTAATATGAACTAAATACAAAGAATAAATGCATGGAGTTAAAAGCTAGAGTATAGGTTATTAGGAGATAACAGGAGGGCTGCAAAGGAGTACTGATACTTAATGTATGTAGAAGCTTTAATAGTAACTTGACTGTAAAAGTGTGGAAAGGGATAGAGTGATGGTAATACATTATAGTGAGTAGCAGCCAGTTTATAAATGGGATTGTGGCAGAAATGGGTAGTCTAGGGACGTAAATGTCAAATGAAAGAAAGCTAGAGAATGATCTAGGAACTGAATAACACAGTGAAGACAAAGGTGGATGAGAAGTGTGGTTAATAGTACAAATAAAAGAACGTCTTTCTGTGAGCTAGAACGGATGTACATCACTACTGCAGGGTGGTGGGAATGTGGAGAAACATGGGAAAAACACAATTAATGCAACCTATGAACTACAGTTAACAGCAGTACTGTAATATTACTGTATCGATGCCAAAGATGTACTGTGTTAATAATAGGAGGGTATGGAAAAAATATGCCAAATGTATGCTATGGACTATAGTTAGTGGTAATAGTCTATGATATTATCTCATAACCTGTAACAAATGTTCCACAATGGTGTGGTGTGTTGGTGCAGGGTTGTGGTATGGGAATTCTACACTGTACATGATTGTTTTGTAAGTTGACAACTTCTGTAATACAAATATATTTGAAAAAAAAGTAAGTAAGGAGCCTCTTTCTAGCCTTTACAGCCTCCCTCCCCAAGGCCTTTGGAAGCATGTCCGCAGACTATTACTGGGTCCAGGGCCCAGATTTGAGCAATTAACAGGGCCAGTCTTAAAGACCTAGAACAGGGTGAACCAAGAATCAAAGAATAGCAGTGTATTAGTCAGACAAAGGGGTGCTGATGCAAAATACCAGAAATCTGTTGCCTTTTATTTGGGGTAGAAGCTTACAGTTACCAGGCCATAAAGTGTGTTACTTCCCTCACCAAAGTCTGTTGTCACATGTTGGAGAAAAATGGCTGCCGATGTCTGCAAGGGTTCAGGCTTCCTCTTCCTCTTAAGGCTCCATGGTCCTAGCTTCTTCCAACATCAGTTGTAGGCTGGGATAAGTCTTGTCTCTCTCTCGGGCTCATTCCTCTCTGGGCTCAGCTGCTCTGTTTTCTCCCCAAGGTCAGCTGTAGACTATCAGTCTTTCTAGGCCTTCTCTCTCTTCCCAGGGCTTCTGCCATTTCTATTTCTCTGTGTCGTCCTGTGCATTTACTTCCCAGGGCTCCAGCTCAAAAACTCCAACCTCCTCTCTCTGTGGTGCAGTTTCTCTGTGAGTTCCCGCCCACCAAGGGGGAGGGGACTCAATATCCTACTGACATGGCCCAATCAAAGCCTTAGTCATAATTTAATCAAATAAAAGTGAAACTTCTGAATCCAATATAATCTAATATGCCCAGAGGAGCAAATCAGTTTACAAACATAATCCAAAATCTATTTTTGGAATTCATAAACAATATCAAACTGCTACAAGCAGTAACACACAGTCTCCTGCCACTAAATTCCTACAAAAGAGAGAGAAATTGAGCATCTGAGTAAGCTCACCATCCTAATCAGATGCCAAGACATCAGCAAATAACTACAAGCCATAGGAATAAAATGGAAGAAATATCCCAGGCAATGGAATATATCAAAGCCCCATATGAGACACAGGATTTGAGAAAACTAATCAATAAAATAGATGCAAATTTCCAAAATAAAATTAATGAGTTGAAAGAATATGGGTAAAGAGATAAAGGACATCAAGAAGACACTGAGTAAGCACAAAGAAGAATTTGAAAACCTGAATAGAAAAGTAACAGAGCTCATGGGAATGAAAGACACAGTAGGTGAGGTCCAAAACACATTAGAGGAATACAACAGCAGGCTCAAAATGATAGAAGAAAGAATAAGGGATACCTAAGACAGAAAAGCTGAAATTGAAGAGAGAAAAGAACAGAGAAAGAAAAGAATGAAAAAATTGAGCAGGGGCTCAGGAAGTTGAATGCAACATGAAATGCAACTATATATGTGTCATGGGATTTCCAGAGAAGAAGAGAAAGGAAAGGGGGCAGAAAGAGTATTTCAGGAAATAATAGCTGAAAATATCCCAACTCTCATGAAAGAAATTAATTTACATAACCAAGAAGCACAGCATACCCCAACAGAATAAATGCAGATAGACCTACTCCAAGAAAAATATTACTCAGAATGTCAAATGTCAAATATAAAGAGAAAATTCTGAGAGCAGCAAAGGAGAAGCAAACCATTACATACAAGGGATGCCCAGTAAGACTTAGTGTGGATTTCTCATCAGAAACCATGGAGGCAAGAAGACAGTGGTATGATACAATAAGATACTGAAAGAGAAAAACTGCCAGCTGAGAATTCATTATCCAGCAAAATTGCCCTTCAAATATGAAGGTGAGTTTAAAATATTCACAAACAAACAGAAAGTAAGAGAGTTCATAAAAAAGAATCCACCTTTGTAGAAATATTAAAGGGAGCCTTACAGTCCAAAAGAAAAAGACAAGAGAGAGAGGCTTGGAGGAGAGTGTAGAAGGCAAGACTAGTGAAAAGAATAACCAAAAGAGTAAAAAGACAGACAAAAATAATATATTACATATGAAAGCCAAAGAATAAAATGGTGGAAGTAAATAATGCATTTACAGTAATATCATTAAATGTGAATGGATTAAACTCCTCAATCAAAAGATATAGGCTGAAAGAATGGATAAAAAAATAAAATAAAATGAGCCATCCATATGCTGCCTACATGAGGCTCACCTTAGACCTAAAGATACAAACCAGTTGAAAATGAAAGATTAGAAAAGGATACTCCATGCAAATAGCAACCAAAAAGACGAGGGGTAGCTATACTAATATTGGACAAAACAGACTTTAAATGCAAAAAAAATGTTATAAGAGATACAGAAGGCCATTATATATTAATAAAAGTTGCAGTCCACCAGGAAGAAATAATACTCATTAATATCTATGCACCCAACCAGGGTGCCCCAAAGTATATGAGGCAAACTTGGCAGGGAGAAATAGACTTCTCTTCAACGATAGTTGGATGCTTCAGCACACCACTCACATCATTAGATAGAACTAGACAGAAGATCAATAAGGAAACAGAGAATTTGAACAATATGATAAATGAGTTAGACCTAACAGACATATACAGAACATGGCACCTAAACTCATCAGGTTATACATTCTTCTCAAGTGCTCATGGATCTTTCTCCAGGATAGACCACATGTTGTGTCACAAGGCAGGTCTCAGTAAATATAAAATGATTGAAATTATACAAAGCACCTTCTCAGATCATAAGGGAATAAAACTGAAAATCAGTAATAGACGGGAAAGAGGTAAATTTGCAAATATGTGGAGGCTAAACAACACACTACTAAACAATCAGTGGGTCAAAGAAGAAATTATAAGAGAAATTAGTAAATACATGGAGACAAATGAAAATGAGAACACAACTATATTCAACATATGGGATACAGCGAAGGCAGTGCTGAGAGGGAAATTTATGGCCCTAAATGCCTGTATTAAAAAAGAAGAAAGAGCTAAAATCAAGGATCTAAATGAATAACTGGAGAAACAAGAAAAGAACAGGAAACCATTCCCAAAGCAAGCAGAAGAAAGAAATACTAAGGATTAGAACAGAAATAAATGAAATTGAGAAAAAAAAAAAAAGAAAATAAAGAAAAAAGAAAAAACAAACAAACAATAGAGAAAATCAACAAAGCCAAAAGCTGGTTCTTTGAGAAGATCAATAAAATTGACAAGCCCCTAGCTAGACTAATAAAGAAAAAAAGAGAGAAGACACAAATAAATAAAAACAGAAATGAAAGGGGGGAAGTTACAACTGACCCCATAAAAATAAAAAGGATCATAAGAGGATATTATGGAAACTGTATGCCAACAAACCAGACAACCTAGATGAAATGGACAAATTCCTAGAAATGCACAAACAACCTACACAGATGCTATAAGAATTACAAGAACTTAACAATCACATTTTAAGAGATGGAATCAGTAATAAAAAATATCCCAACAAAGAAAAGTCCAGGACCATGTAGCTTCACAGGCAAATTCTACTATGCATTTTGAGAAGATTTAGCACCAATCCTGTTTAAACTCTTCCAAAAAATTGAAGAGGAGGAAAAATTATCCAACACATTTTATGACACCAACATTACCCTAATCCCAAAGCCAGATAAAGACACTACAAGAAAAGAAGATTACAGATCAATCTCTCTAATGAACATAGATGCAAAAAGTCTCAACAAAATACTTGAAAATAGAAGCCAACAGCATATCAAAGACATACATCACAATCAAGTGGGATTTGTTCTTTGTATGCAAGGGTGGCTCAACATAAGAAAATCAATTAACATAATACACCACATTAATAAATTGAAGGAAAAAAAAAACAAAAGATCATCTCAATTGATGCAGAAAAGGCATTTGACAAAATCCAGCATCTTTTCCTGATTAAAAAAACACTTCAAAATAAAGAAAGAGAAGAAAAATTCCTCAATATGATAAAAGACATGTATGAAAAACCTACATGCACATCGTACTCAATGGGGAAAGGTTGAAAGCTTTCCCTCTATGACCAGGAACAAGACAAGGATGCCCACTGTCACTACTGTTATTCAACATCGTAGCAGAAGTTCTAGTTAGAGCAATTAGACAAGAATAAATAAATAAATAAATAAATAAATAAATAAATAAATAAATAAATAAATAAATAAAAAGGCATCCAAATAGGAAAAGGGAAGTAAAACTCTCACAATTCATGGATGACATGATCCTATATTTAGAAAATTCTGAAACGTCTATGGCAAAGCTACTTGAGCTAATAAACAAGTTCCGCACAGTGCCAGGATACAAGATACAAAAGCAATAATGTTTCTGTACCCTAATATGGAACAATCTGAGGAAGAAATAAGGGGAAAACTTCCATTTACAATAGCAACAAAAAGACTCAAGTACCTAGGAATCAATTTAACCGAAGAAGTACAGGACCTAAATGCAGAAAACTACAAAACAATGCTAAAAGAAATCAGTGAAGACCTAAACAAATGGAAAGACATTCCTCCATGTTCATGGACTGGACGACTAAATATCGTGAAGATGTCAATCCTACCCAACTGGTTTATGGATTCAATGCAATAGCAATCAAAACTCCAACAGTCTACTTTACAGAAATATGAAAGGCAATTACCAAATTTATTTGGAAGGGAAAGTACACCCAAATAGCCAAAAGCACTCGAAAAAAGAAGAGCAAGGAATTTCACTGCCTGACCATGAAACATATTACAAAGCTACAGTGGTCAAAACAGCATGGTATTGGCATAAAGATAGACACATCGATCAGTGGAATAGAATTGAGAGTCCAGAAATACCCCCCCCATAGCCAACTGGTTTTCGACAAACCTACTGTGGTTCATATTATTTATGAATTCCAAAAAGAGATATTGATTGTGTTTGTAAACTGGTCTGTTCCTCTGGGCATGATACCCTTTGATTGATTTAAATTCAAAGGCTTTACATTTACTTGATTAAATCAAGCTTAGGGCTTTGACTCAACCACATCATTAGGGTGTGCAAGGTTGAGTCTCTGCCCCCTTGGTGGGCAGTATAAACAGACTGTCAATCAAGAATGAAGAAGTAGATACACAGAGAAGAACACAGAGGAAGAGTACTCCATAGACATGGCAGGTGCCCGGGAAGAGAGATGAGCTGATAGTCTACAGCTGATCTTCTGAAGAGACTAGAGTAGCTGAGCCCAGAAAGAACAAGGCCTCCAGTGTACAGCTGAGATGGGAAAAAGCTAGGCCCACAGAGACTGAAGAGGAAGAGGAAGGCTGAGCCCTCAGAGACATTGTTTCAACACATGGCAACAGAGTTTGGTGAGGAAGTAACTTTGAGTTGGACTCTTTACAACCTTGTAACTGTAATCTTCCACCCAAAATAAGTATCCTTTATAAAAGCCAACAAATTTCTGATACTTTGCATCAGCACCCTTTTGGCTGACTAATACACCTACCAAGTCCACATTACTGGGACAAAACAGTCTCTTCTCTTCAACAACTGGTCCTGGGACAACTGGATATCCATAACCAAAAGAAAAAAAGAGGACCCCTATCTCACTCCCTATACAAGAATCAACTCACAATGGATCAAAGATCTAAATATAAACCCCAGGACCATAAAACTACTAGAAGAAAATATAGGGAAACATCTTAAAGACCTTGTGGTAGGTGGTGGTTTCTTGGACCTTACACCCAAAAAATGAGCAACAAAAGAAAAAATAGATAAATGGGGCCTCCTCAAAATTAAACACTTTTGCACCTCACAGGACTTTGTCAGAAGGGTGAAAAGGCAGCCAACTCAATGGGAAAAAATATTTGGAAATCACATATCTGATAAGGGTTTAAAATCCATGATATATAAAGAGATGTTACAACCCAACAATAAAAAGACAAATGCCCCAATTTAAAAAGTGGGCAAAAATTTGAATAGACATTTGTCCAAAGAGGAAATACAAATGGCCAAAAAAAAAAAAAAAAAAAAAAAAAGAAAGAAAAATGTTCAACATCACTAGCAGTTAGGGAAATGCAAATCAAAGCTACAATGATATAACATTTCACATCTATTAGAATGGCCACTATTAAAAAGACATAGAAGTGTTGGAGAGAATGTGGAGAGATAGGAACACTTATTCACTGTTGGTGGGAATGTGGAATAGCACAGCCACTGTGGAGGACTGTTTGGCAGTTCCTAAAGAAGTTGAATATAGATTTGCCATGTGACCCAGCAATACCACTACTGGGTACATACCCAGAAGAACTGAGAGCAGTGACACGAACAGACATCTGCACACTGATGATCATAGCAGCGTTATTCATGATTGCCAAAAGATGGAAACAACCCAGGTGTCTATCAACCAATGAATGGATAAACAAACTGTGGTGAATGGACATGATGGAATATTATGTAGCTGTAAGAAGAAATGAAGTCATAAAGCATATGACAACATGGATTAACCTGAAGGACATTATGTTGAGTGAAGTAAGTCAGACACAAAAGAACAAATACTGTATGCTTGAGCTATTATGAACAAAGTATATTGTGTAAACTCATGGAGTTAGTAACTAGAATATAGGTCACCAGAAAATAGAAGGAAGTTACAGAATGGAAACCTGATGGTTAATCTGTGCAGAATTCATAAAAAAGTTGTTTGTTTCTTTGGAAATGAACAGAAAATGTGAAAGCACATAATAGTGTTTGTAACTAGCAGTGCTATTATATGGGTATGACAGTGGTTGAAAGAGAAAATCTAAGGTCATGTATATTACAAAGGAAAGCTAAAATATGTAACATGGGTCAGTACAGCATAGTGAAACCTCATGTGAAATATGTGTATGGGTAAGACTGCATGTATGTCTGTTTTTCTCTGAAACTGAAAAAATGTATGTTAATGTGACAAGATGTTAATATCAGGCAAAAATACAACCAATGCAAAATGTGGACAGTAGTGTATAGTAATATATTAATAACCTTCCACTAGGGGTAAAAAAGGAAAAAAAAAAAAGGAAATATACTAAGTAAAAGAGACTAGACAAAAGATACTACGTACTGTTTGACTCCATCTATACAAAATGTAATACAAATAAATTAGACAGAAACAGTAGCAGCTATGTATGGCAACGGAAGCAGAGAGATTGAGGGGTGAATATTAAGGGTAGAGTTTTTTTTTTTATTATTATTATTATTGGAATAATGAAAATCCTCTAATAAGGACTGAAGTGATTAATGCACAACTATGTGATTATACCAAATACCATTGATTGTACACTTTAGATGGATTGCATGCTTTATTAATATGTATCAAGAAAATTGATCTTTTTTTAAAAGTAAAGGGAGTAAAGCCAAAACATTCAGTTAAACAAAAATCTAGGAGGTATATGAAGTATAGCTCAGTGAAAAAGGAGAAAGGGAGAAGGTAGAAAGGAAGAGGGGGAAAAAGTTAATGTTATTGCTTTAGAGTAGAAATTCTATACAAATTGATGTCATTTGGAAATGTTATAAATATTAGTGAGGCCTAATGCAACTGTGGTGGTTTGAAGCTGTATATGTACCCCCAGAAAACATGTTCTTAAACCTAATCATCCCTGTGGGTATGAACCCATTGTAAGTAGGACCATTTTGTCATTGTTAAGTTTTTATTTTTATAGAAGCTTCAGATTACATAAATGTTACATCAAAAATATAGGGGATTCCCATATACCCCCATCCCATCCCCCTCCCACACTTCCCCACATCAACATCTTTCATTAGTGTGGTACATTTGTTACAATTGTTGAACACATATTGGAGCATTGCCACTAAGCATGGACTGTAGTTTACATTGTAGTTTACACTCTGTCCCGCACAATTTTATAGCTTATCACAAAATGTATAATGGCCTGTATTCGTCATTGCAATGTCATACAGGCCAATTCCAATGTCCCAAAAATGCCCCTATGTCACACCTATTCTTCCCTCTCCCTCCCCTCAGAACCTCTGGTGGCCACTGCCTTTATATCAATGATACACGTTCTTTCGTTGCTAGAATAACCATGAGTCACTTAAGTCCATAGTTGCATGTCCCCCTTACGTTTGTTCATTCCTCACTCTGGAGGATTTGGGGATGGTGATGACCACTTCGCTTCCGATTGAGAGGGGCCATAAGTAGGACCTTTTGATGAGGTTACTTCAGTTAAGGTGTGGCCCAACTTAATCAAGATGGGTCTTAAACCTATCACTGGAGTCATTTATAAGAAGAATGAAATTCAGACAGATAGAAAGCCAGAGGAAGTAAGAAGCTGAACAGCAATGGAAGCCGGAAGAGAAGGGACAAGCCAGGAGAGGCCGCCATGTGCCTTGCTGTGTGACAAGCTGTCTTAGTTTGCCACAGGGTTGCCGATACAAAGTACCAGAAATAGGTTGGCTTTTATAATGGGATTTTATTTAGGGTATAAGCTTACAGTTCTGAGGCTGTGAAATGTCCAAAGCAAGCACCATCAAGAGGTGCTTTCTGTGCTCACTCTGGCCGCACAAATACCAAAATTGGAAAGATACAGAGATTAGCATGGCCCCTGCACAAGGATGACATGCAAATTCATGAAGCATTCCATATTTTTTATGTAAACTATAGACCATGGTTAGTAGCAGTGCTTCAATGTGTGATCATCAATTGTGGTAGATGTGCCACACTAATGAGAGATATTGTTAGTGGGGAAAAGTGGGGGAGGGGGGAGGTATGTGGGAAACCCCCTATATTTTCAATGCAACATCTATGTAACCTAAAGCTTCATTAAAAATAATAATAAAAAGAAAAGAAAAAAAAGAGATGCTTTCTCACCAAAGTCAGCTACTGGTGATCTTGGTGTCATGATGAAGATGGCAGCTCATCTCTCCCGTTTCCTGCCTTCCCCTCCAGAATCTACTGTCTCCCAGAGCTCAGCTGTGGGCAACCAGGCATAGGGTTTTTCTC
This sequence comes from Tolypeutes matacus, assembly GCA_026826555.1. NCBI lineage: Eukaryota > Metazoa > Chordata > Mammalia > Cingulata > Chlamyphoridae > Tolypeutes > Tolypeutes matacus. Next base: position 26,704,661 of record JAKSZT010053887.1, read on the forward strand.
TTTCTGGGCCTCCTCTCTCAGTCTCAACTGCTCTGTTTTCTTCCTGAGTTCAACTGTGAGCTATCAGGCATGGGGCTCATCTCTTTCTCTTCAGCCTTGAGCTGTTCCATGGGCACTGCCTCTTGGAGGCTTTGTGCTTAAGCTTTGGCTGCTAGCTGTCCTCAAGTCCTCTCTCATATGGCAGGGTCAAAAATGGCAGCTTCCTTTCTCTGTGTGTCTCTCTGTGTGTCTCCATTTATATAAAGCTCCAGTAAGCGGGTGGAGACCTAACTTGAGTCATGCCTCACTGACATAGTACAATCAAAAGGGCCACACACCCACAGATATGGATTAGTTCAAAAACATAATCTTTTTCTTTTGGGAATTCATAAAAGAAGTTCAAACTGTCACACAATTTAAAGACCAAGGATTGCTGGCAGCCAGCCCCAGAATGCTACAGTCTTCAAGGAGAAAGCAATGCCTTAATGACGTCTTGATTTGGGTTTTCCTTTAGCCTCAAAACCATGAGCTAATAAATTCCCATTGTCTAGGCCAACCCATAGCATGGTATTTTCTATGCTATGGAAACTAGAACAGGAAATGACCCTTTAGTACCACTATCCCCACAGTCAGCTAAACCAAGGGCTATCAGTTAACCAACCTCCTTGTTCCCCGTGACTACCAAGAACCCAATATTCCTTCTCTACCCGCACATTTTAAAATTAAACCAGGTATTCTAAAAAATATGTTTTTATTTTGAAACAACCTTGAAGTTACAGAAAAGTTGCAAAAAAAATTTTTTCCCATGGACGTTTGAAAGTAAGTTACCCACAATTATGCTCCATCACCAACAAATCCTTTGGTGTGCATTTCCCACAAACAATGATATTCTCATATATAACTACAACCATCAAAATCAGAAAACTAATACTGATACAATGCTACCATCTAATCCTCACCACATTTGAGTTTCTCCAGTTGTTCCAATAATGTCCTTTACTGCAAAAATATCCAGTCTAAAGCCACGTGTTCCATTTAGTTGCCAGGTCTCTTTGATCACTTTTAATCCAGAACAGTTCCTCAGTCTTTCCTTGATTTTTATGATCTTGACAATTGTAAAGATAATAGGCTAGATATTTTGGAGAATACACCTCTATTTGGGTTTCTTTGATGTTTCCTTATGTAGCAGTTTGGCAGTTTGATATAGTTATGAATTCCAAAAATACGTATTGGTTTATGCTTGTAAACTGGTCTGTTCATCTGTGAATGATTAAGTTATGATTAGGGATTTGATTGAGCCATGTCAGTAGGGTGTTGCGCCCCACCCCTTGGTGGGTGGGGTCTCAAAGATAAACGACATGGCAAAAGACAGAGTTGGAGGGTTTTTTTTGTTTTTTTTTAAAGCAGTTTATTTTTTCTGTCAGTATAACATTTTGAAATATTATTATTTTTACATTAAGAGTTGGAGTTTTTTGAGTTGGAGCTCTGATGCAGAGTTTTGATGCTAGAGCCCAGGGAAGTAAGCCCACAGAGCAGCTTGGTCGTGAGGAAGGAGAGAAGGCTCCGGGAAAAGAGACAAGCCCTTCACTTGATAGTCTACAGCTGGCCTTGTGGAGTGAAGCAAGCCTGAGCCCAGAGAGAGGCAAGCCCTGGGAAGAGAGGAACCCAGGAAGCCTGAACCCTGGCAGATTTCAGCAGCCATCTTGCTCCAACAATAGACTTTGGTGAGGGAAGTAACTTATGCTTTATGGCCTGATAACTGTGGGCTTCTACCCCAGATAAATACCTTTTATAAAAACCAACCAATTTCTGGTATTTTGTATCAGCACTCTTTTGACTGACTGATACAACTTATGATTAGATTAGAATATCACAGAGGTGGTGCTATATTCTTTACACAGTTCATGATTCCCATTTTTCCTAATACTGGTGATGTTAACTTTGAGAACTAGTTTTAAACGGGTCCGCCAGTCTTAACTGCTGTAACAGTATTCTTCTCCCTTTTGTAATAAGTATTTTGTAGAAAGGTACTTTGAGACTGTAAATATCCCAGTCCAAATTAAAATTCATTCTTTCACCCTTCTTTCCTACCATTATAGTCTCATGGGTTCTTATTTTCCAGTGATCTATAACTATCATTATTTTTGCCCTCAAATTGTCCCAGATTTGGCAAGAGGAAGCTCCTTCAAACTAGCCTCTGTGCCCTTTGGATATATCCGTATCAATCTTTGAGCATGTTCTTACTTTCTGGCAAATTGAGATCTTCCAGGCTCATCTGATACTTTCCCAGGCCCTTCCCTGAAGTCAGCATTTTCCCAAGGACCCTAAGTTCCTTTTAGTAGAGAATGGTATTTGGAAAGTAAGATCTGGGCATTAGGTAACTCCATTGTTATTGGGTTGTTTCTGTTCATAGGATGAATATATATCCACTTACCTCTTTATTTCTATATCTATTGAAAATCATGATTCCATACCAATACCTCCATTTCAAATCCAAAGGACAGAGTTCATCCTAGTTTTCTCCCTTTCAGTATTTGTAATTCCCTTCTGTGACAGTGAGTAATCAATTTGGCTCAGGTACCTTTAGTCACTGTGCATATTTAATCAAGCCCTCTGTATGTAAACAGATTTCCATCCTTGCCCTTGCTCCCCATCCGCTGTGGATGTGCTCCTCCCCCTACTGCCTGCCCGGCTCTCCCCATCCACCCTGCTCAGGAGCTCAGGCTCTGACACCCTGCCCTGGGCCACCCACGTGCCTGCCTTCTGGCCAGGGTCCCTGCTCAACCAGCCTGTGCTCCAACCTCCCATGGGGAAGCCAACTCCAACATCTAGTTTTGGACTACCCCGTTGCTTTTCCCAAATCCATGGTTTCCTTTCTTGGCCTTACCTAATAATTTTTGGACAGAATTGTTTGTGAGGGAGAAGGGAAGTATGAGCAGAAGGGAGCAGAAAGGAGAGAAAGAGGGAGGGGGAAACTTGTTTTAAAGGCGCTCTAAAAAAAGTCTCCCTCTGTGCTCCGTACCCTGCTCACAACCCTGCTAGTGCCACTTGCCAATCCCCACCCCCCACAGTCGCAAATAATAATAGTTATTATTAATAATGTAAATTAAATACTTACTATATGCATGTAGAGCTCTGGGCCCTTTAGACATATAACTCATTTAATCTCCATAACAACCCCAAAAGGTAAATACTAATGTCATCCTCTCTTTACAGAAGACTGAAGCACAGAGAGGTTAAGTTACTTGCCCAAGTCCGCATGGCTGGTTAGTAGAGAAGCAAGGATATGATTCCCCACTACTTGCCTCCAGAACCAATGCTTTTATGAATAGTTTGATATTTATTAAAGAATCTATTACTAAAATATTGCACAAATAAAACTCCAGGCCTAGATGTCTTCACCAGTGAATTCTTCCAAAGAATTGAAGAAGAAATAATACCTATCTCACACAAACTTTTCCAGAGAGCAGAAAAAGAGAGGCTACTTCTTACCTACCTCTTTTCCTCTTCAATTAAGATATGATTCACATACCATAAAATTAACACTGTTAAAGTGTACAATTCAGTTATTTTTATAATACTCACACAGTCATGCAAACATCACCAATTTCTTTTTTTTTTTTTTTTTAAAGATTTTATTTATTTATTCACTTATCCCCCCCTTGCTGCTTGTGCTCGCTGGGTCAGCTAACCACGCCGTGTGGGCGGGCCTGCCTTCACCAGGAGGCCCCGGAACCGAACCCGGGGCCTCCCATATGGTAAACGGGAGCCCTGCTGATTGAGCCACAGCCGCTTCCCGATCACCAATTTCTAATTCCAGATCATTTCACTGCCCCCAAAAGAAATCCCATACCCATTAGCAGGACCAATGCTTTTACACCCCAGACTCTAATACCTGCTCAGAATTCATTTGCTCAGCTATTCTGACCCTAAAGCAGGTAAGTGGTGTGAGGTTGAAACAGTGATTGTTTTTTTTTTACAACCACTGGCAACTCTTAACGCTTCAGGACTAGCAGAGAAGGTCCTTCTGGTGGCCAGGCACACTGCCACCCTAAACAAAATCAGGATTCTGTTGGTTTAGGATTCTGTGGGAAAGTAGTGGTGTCTCACAGGCCTTCAAGAACTGGTGCGGGGTTGCCCTGCGGGAGCCATGGCGGCCTCTGAGGCGGCTGCGGCCGGGCCTGCGGCTCTGGGCTGGGTGCCCCGCAGTCCCCGCAGCCGCCTCGGGTGGTGGGGTTCCCTGGGGACGCCTGAGGGGCCGCCACTCGCAGCCCCAGCGCCGCCTGCCGGGGGAGCCGATCCAGCCGTCGGTGGGCGACCTGTCCCCGGCCCTGCGCACCAACATCCTGTGCACCATGCGCGGCTGCGGCAAGACCTTGCCCAAGAGCCCCGCGCTCAACAGGCACGTGGTTAAGAGCCACAGCCACAGGTATTTTATTTGTCTTACTTATACATCTCTGAGGATAAAACTAGGGTGGTACGAACCTAGTGAACATTATAACGACTTACCAAACCTAGCTAGGGGCGCCAGCAGAAAGAGGCTTGTGAGAGCAGAGGCCCGAGTGTCCCCCAGTTGGGGAAAACATTTTATGAAAATGCATGCTGAAAAGAAGCATAAACGTAGTAAGTGCAGCAATTCATATGGTACTGAATGGGACTTGAAAAGACATGTGGGGGACTGTGGCAAGACCTTCCAGTGCACGTGTGGTTGTCCTAATGGAGCAGAACTGCCGTGCAGTCTCACATCTACCAAACTGGCCATGAGATCCCTGCTGAACACAGGAGTCCCCCTAGTAAGGAAAAGAAAAGGAAAATGGAAAATTCCATGAACAACCAGAAGTTGTAAAAAAAAAAAAAAAAAAAAAAAAAAGACCTTCGGATCGTTGATCAATAAACCAACCCCTAGATCAGATGCTCAAGAACTAGGAACTTCAGAAATAAAGCAGTAGCTTTCTTTGACGCCTCTGGCAGCCCTAATGCCAGAAAACAGACTCTTAACAACAGTTCCATGGTATCCTCAGAAGTTGCTTTTACCAAAGCCCAAAGTGGCTTGGGTTAAACTGCCTGCCATGCAGTTCTCTCCCACGCCGGTCTCTGTGCCTACAGTGGACTCCTCCCCCCAGCCTTGGTCGTCAGTGTCCATCATCAGGGCTCAGCCTCGGGTGCCGTCCACTCACTTCCCTCGTCCATAGGAGCCCTGGTCCTCAGCCTAGATTCAAAGGCTTGCTCTCTTCAGGAGAGCCTACCTCTCAAAGATTGTGAATCCCGTTGCTGATGAGCCAATTAGTACAGGTATTCAAGTGAACTTGGGTAAAAGTCCACCTACTGCTTTACAGCAACTAGGGAACACAGGTCAGAAGAGCAGCTTTTCTGCAGGGTGCAGAGAGAGCTGTCTCTCGCCTCACAAAGCTTTATGCCTTCTGCACAGCAGGCTGCCCGATTCCTCTGTCCTCTTTTTCTCAAACTGTTTTGACCTTTCCTTCTCAAGTTTTGCTTCCCATTAGTGTTCACACTCAAACATCATTGCCAGTTCTGAAGTAACTTCATCCATAGTTGCTCAGACTGATGCTTTTTTAGATGCTTGTTTCCAGTCACGTGGGATCTCCAGAGAAACTCAAACCAGCAGAGTGCAAAGTTCCACAGATGACCAGGTACACATGGACCAAGCGGTGACGTGTGGAGATATTTTTGAGAATGTCCATTCATCATACAGGGTTTCTACAGACAATATTGTAAGCAACAGTTTGGCAGCAGAGACTGGAGCACATGGTTTGTTACCTCAGAATGACACTAAGACATTAAATCAAGATATTGAGAAATCTGCACCAATTATAAACGTCAATGAACAGAACAGTATGTGTCCTTCACAAAACGTGACAGATAAGCAGACCCAAACCGTAGATTTATTAAGCGATTTAGAAAACATCTTGCCAAGCAACCTGCGGGTCAGACGTTGGATAATCACAGTCTTTTGCCTGACATGAACACTGGACCCGACACACAGCTCCCGTCTGGCCCAACCCAGAATCCCGGAATAGATTTTGATATTTCAGCCTCCAATATCCAAACTCAAATGGAAAACAGTGACCTCAGCAATATGAACACTGAACCAGTCTTGGAATCCTTGGACATAGAGACCCAAACTGACTCTTTACTGGCAGCCTCCTCTGCTCAGTCCTGCAGCTGTGAGGGAAAGGCTAACTTCTCAGGCCTTGACATGTGTGATACACAGACACAGACTTACGCTTCTTTTTAGATGGTGGCCCTCTGGGCAGTATTCAGAAACACTCCAGCTTTTCCAGGAGTCATCTACATAGAAGCCCAGACAGAAGGGAGTTCCACTGCTAAAAGCCTACCTGCTCTAGAAAGCAACAGTACAGAACAAAGACCGTGAATTCTGGTTTTGAAACCCTAGGGAGTTTGTTTTTCACCAGCAATGAAACACAAACAACAGCAGAGGACTTCAGCCGATTTGTCCTGGAACACGATGGAGGCTCAGTTCAGTTCTGTGGAAACCCAGGCGTGCACACCCAGTCTCCAACTTCCTTCCACAAGCATAGCCCACGTGCAGGACGGCACTTACAGTTTTCTTGGATTTAGAAAATGGGGAACAGGGACAACAGTATTAACTACTGAATGCGGTTGATTATGCAGATGCTTAGATTCTTTGAGGTTCTCTGCCTACTGTACTTATAAACATGAAAGTTGTGTATAAATGTGAGTATATTATAAAGTGTATGATGTTGATCTAAAAAAAAAAAGAACTGGTGGGGTAAACCTGCAATTTAATAGTGTGATAAATCTCATGATAGAGGTGCTTTCATGGGAGCACATTAAAGGGCAACTAATTTGTATTTGTGAGGTCAAGAAAGACTTACTGAAGGAAGTGGCAGGTGAGACAGCACACATGGCAAATAGTTGGCCAGGGAAGAGAGCACACACAAATGTTGACAAGTGAGACTGGGTCTTTTCTGGGAACAGAAAGTTGTTCAGTCTAGGTGGGGAATAGCATATATGCTGTAGAGAGTGGTGAGGTTGGAGATAAGCAGGGGCCAGAGCATGAAGGACTCCATAAACCAATTTAAGGAAATCTGTACTTATTGTTAAAGCAATGACAAGCCACTGAGGGAATTTAAACAGGAGACAGGTTTTGCTTGCTAATGTTTAAAACGAGTGGAAAAACCAATCTAGTGCAATTATCTTTAAGTGCCAGTGGGTTCATTGTCTCTTCTCCATGCATCAGGAGATCCACAAATTCACCTAAGCCCAAGTTTCTTCCCATTTGACAGGGGTGCCCTGAGCTGGGAGCTATCTTTGCTTTCACCTCATTAACATTTTGGGCTTCCTCCCCAACTTGATGCTCTGGGAATAAAGTTAGACTTGTTCTGGAAATGCTACCCAAATGTTTCCATCCCAGTTCTCAGGACTCCACTCTTTTCCAATCAATGCCCTCACTTTAATAGCAGATATGCTGCAACGTTGAGATTTGTTTCCATTGTAACTCTGCTACTTGTACAATGAGATTCAGCCTGTTTTTCAGAGATCTCAAGTTTGCAGCTGCACAAAACAAGATTTTCTTTCAGGGCACACATAGAAACTTTCACATCATTCATGTGGCACTTAAGTTGCAAATTTGAAGCCTTCAGCTCATTCCTTTCTTTTGTAACTGTATGCAGCATATTTAGGAACAGCCAGCCAACATTATTGTAGCTTTTAACTCCATAAATCTCTGTTAAAGTGCTAAAAACACTCTTACCCAGAGCCTTGCCTCTTATAAGCATGGAAGTAGTCATATCCAGTGGTGATATTTTGTGTATCTCTATTGCCAACTCACACCACAGACTGTCAGTGGCCTCTTGATTATTGGAAACAGTCATTAGTGCCCTTGAATCTAATCAAAGTAGAGAACCAATTGCAAAAATCTTAGAAACAATTCAGAGATCCCATTTTTAATATTCTGTTTCTCAAGAATCACTCCTGGTACCAAGCTATATTAGTCAGGGTTCTCTAGGAAAACAGAACCAACAGGAGACATCTGTAAATAGAACGAGATTTTATAAAACTGTCTCACGCCACCATGGAGATGCACAAGTCCAAATTCCGTGGGCAGGCTGCAAGCTAGGGACTCCGATGAAGGTCCTTGATGAGTTACCCAGGAGATGCTGTCTGAAGTAGAGATGGGAATTCTCTCCCTGAATGCTGAAATCACTTCTCCTTTTAAGGCTTTCAAGTGATTGGATGAGATGTCACTAATTGCTGATGGCAATCTCCTCAATTGGTTGTGGATGTAATCAGCCATATATGCAAACAACTCACTGATAATTCATTGATAATTAAAGTCCATGAAATGCCCTTGTATTACAAGTTGGCCAAACACCTGAGCACCATTACCTGGCAGAGTTGACACATTAGCCTAACCATCACACTACAATTTAACTGTTTCCTATTATCTATCTCCCTTCACTAAATGTACGCTCTCTAAGGACAGGCATCTCCATCTGTTTGGTTAATAGTGCCTAGAAAATATAAAGCACTTGTAGGGGATTGAATCATGTACCCCACATAAGCTGCTAATTGGTGTTCCTATGGGTATTAACCCATTTGTAAATAGAACCTTTGAAGATGTTATTATTGGTTAAGGTGTGGCCAAACTGAATCAGAATGGGTCTTAATCTGTATTACTGGAGACCTTATAAAGAGAGCAGATTCAGATGCAGTCAGTCAGAAGATGCCAGTAGTCAGAAGAAGCCAGAGCAGAGAGACAGAACACTAATGACCCCAGCCAACTCTAGGAGAAAGCATAGCCTTGCTGACATCTTGATTTTGGGCTTCTAGACTCCAAACAGTGAGCCAATAAATTCTTGTTGTTTAAGTCAACCTATTGTGTAGTGCTTGCCACAAAAGCCTTGGCAAACTAAGACATCACTCAAGAAATATTTGTTGAAAGAAATTGCAAGTTGGATTTCATCAGTTCCTTGATATGGCTGTCTTCTGTCCTGCCAATCAAGAACCAAACTCATCTCTCATCTTTTGTACATTGTTTGTTCTTTTTTTTTTCCCTCTAAATCTTACTGTCTTAGTTTCTCAGGCTGCTAATACAAATACCACTCAATGGGTTGGCTTAACAACAGGAATTTATTGGCTCATGGTTTCAGAGGCTAGAAGGCCTGCTTCCTCCCAGGGTCAGTAGCACGCTGGCTGGACAGCAATCCTTGGGATCCTTGGCTTTCCCATCACATGTTAATGTCCTCTTTTTCTCCAGTTTCCAATGACTTCCAGCTTCCTGCTCCTGCCTGTGGCTTTCTTTCTATAAAGACTCCAGTAACAGGATTAATCATCCTGATTGAGTTGGCCACACCTTCACTAAAAAATAACATCTTCAAAAGATCTTATTTACAATGCATCCACACATACAGGAATGGGTTATGTCCCCCCACCCCCGGGTACATAAGTGGACCTACCTCACCTACTTATCCTTTAAGCAACAAAATCAAATCAACAAATTGTTGTGAGGCACCAATTACATGCAAGACACTTTGTTTCAGCAGGCAGATAGACTTTCAAAAGCAATATGTCATACATTATTTTTAATATTTGAGAGTTTAAATGTCATTCATCACAAACTAAACATACTATTCAGTTTATACTAAGTCACTCCATGGTGCCATACTTGCACATTTTTTAATATCTGTTAGAGTGGAATGATTCAGGCATCCTATTAGCATATTTGGATTAGCAAGATATAGAACAGAATTGAGTGGAATTCTGGCAAGTCTGTTATGAATTCCTCCTCCTGAGCAATAGCACCAGGATTTGTGTTAAATCCTGATTTTATTCTTGCATTCATCTCTCAATTCACTTTTCCATCCAATAATTATTAAACACCATCTGCCAGGCACCATTCATTAATAGGTAAATCTTTGAAAATCCCTTTCACTGTTGGCTCCTAAGAAATTTTTCCTGTTAATTATGAGCACTTTATACTTTTATTGTTCGTTTCCAAAAGCATGATCTGATAAGGGTTGATATATTGAAGACATAGGCCTAGCAGTAACCTAGTTGGTGGCTATCACTGTGCCAGCCAGGTGGCTTGGGTTTAGATCATTGTGGTAGGCAAAATTGTAAAATGGCCTCCCAAGATTTCCCACCTTCATCCTCAGGACTGTGAATAGGATAAATTAGACTGTGATTTTTCTGTTATATGTAAACAGGGATTTTGCAAATGTAATTAAGGTCACTAATCTTAACCGACTTTGCCTCTGCCTCTTCTCCAATCCACCCATTTCCCAGGCCCAGGGAGGGTCAACGACTTAGCCTACATCACACAGCTGGGAGGAGGGGGAAGGAATGATGCTTCTCCCTTTGGATAGATGGGGAAACTGAGGGCCAGGGCAAGGCAGTAACCTAAGCAGAGCCAGGGAGCATGTGTGGGTGAGGCTATGTGGGACAGTCCTGGTGGCTCAAAGAGGAGCAGCGCAGGCCGGGTCTCACAGCCTTGACTTTGGTGGAGGCGAATCTGCTGCGCCAGCTCCGCGGCAGCCTGGAAGGGACGTGGGCAGAGCCGGCAAGCATGGGGCGAGCCAGCGCAGGCACGGTGCCGCGACAGGTGGCTGGAGCACTTGAAGCCTTGACGGAGGCGCCACACGTGAAGGGCTTGAGGTCCGAGTGCGATACACGGTGGCTATACAGCAGCAGAGGGCTGGCAGACACGCGTGCACTTTGGGCAGCTGTAACCCTTGCGGGGGCCCGGCTTTCCCGAGGGCGCCTCGAGCTGTAGCGGGCCCCTGGGGCTCTTCCTTCAGCTGCGCCCTGTACGCGTAAGGTAACCCGTAGGCGTCGATGAGCAGGTAGAGACCCAGGCCCAGGAATCCTGGCCCTGCCGCGGAGGAAGGGGTAGAAAAGGGGCCTTCAGCCTTGGGGACAAGGGGAGCCTTCTGGGGCGGAGGGCCCATGGCCCCCGGAGAGGAGGACCGAGGGTAAAGTGGCAGCAACAGCATCTGGAGCCAGAGAGTAAATGGAGACCTCATAGTTGTTCTCCAATCTACCCTTTTCACAGGTCCCAGGAAACCACAAGGAAGTGCGTTTTGCCAACCACCAGAATGAGCTTGGAAGCAGATTCTTCTACCAGAGATTCTAAAAATCTAGCCTGGCTGACACCTTGATTTCAGCCTTGCCAGGCCTAAGCAGAGAACTCAGTTGAGTCTGCCCAGACTTCTGACCTACCAAACTGTAAGATAATAAACAGGTATGATTTTGAACTGTTAAATTTGTGGACATTTGTTAAGCAGCAATAGAAAACTAATACAATCATCCTGTACTAGAAAAGTGTTTGTTTTTTTTTGCAATGACCAAATCCTACAATTCTTCTGAATTTTACTACTTTCTTTTACATTGTCCCCCTCCCCCCAAATTAGTTTTTAAATCTGAAAACAAGCAAGATTAGATTAAGGTATTAAAAGAAATCTTCTTTGGATAGTGTCTAGGTTATAAATACTGCCTTTTACTTTAAAAGCAGTAAACCCACAAAGACAAAGGGATAAACTCATCAGTGACCAAAAAAGGCCGATATTCGTGCAAATAAATTTGTAAAAATAAGAAAGGTATAATACGAATCAAATCAGATATTGAAATTGTGTTCAAATTCTCAAATGAGAACTTACTGCCTCAGCTTGGGAAATAAATAAATATTCACACTGAATCAGAAAATTATTTTAATAGTTACAAAACTTTTTTTTTTTTTTTTTTTTTTTACAGAATCAGTATAAAATAGCAGTTGATTTCTCCATAATTATTAGAATTATCTATACTTGAGGTCTTGGCTAAGTGGGGCTGAAATCAACAAAAGGTCTTGGACGGTTGGCTCAGAAATCATCCTAGAGGCCCACCCTCTTGACATCTGCCATGCTTAGCTCTTCTGAGATGACCCGGTCCTTTTAAAAAAGTATCTCTCTTCGTTTATTCATTCTTTGGAGGCTTGAAGTGAATTCGGCAGCGTTCATTAAACACCTAAGATATTTAAACAGCAACAGAAACTCCTAAGTCATCCTGTATAAATCAGGCCTAGAATTAAATGACACTTGGCATGGTTCAGGAGGATATTACCTTTTTTTGTCCCAGGTCAAAAGATTTAGGAAACAGGGGTTTTCTCACCAGTTCAACTTACCAGCTAATAAGTACACAGAAGGCCTTGATATCCATTTACAAAATAATTTTAATAAAATTTAAATGACTCAAGGAAAAACCATCAAGTACCAGCTTATTTAGTAACTAACATTTTATTTCCATATTCTGAACATATTTTGGACAAAACTATCTAAAATAAGTTTAAGATGACACTTTTTTTCCTATTCTTTTAAAATAAATTTTGTTACTTAGATATTTCTTAATGTGCTTTTTTCTAAATGTTGCCAGATTCTTCTTACAAGTAGGTATATTTGACAGGTAGATCAGTTTTTTGCAGAATTGTGCGAATTTATACAACTTTTTGTTCTATTTACCTTCTTTCTTTAAAACTGTAACCAAAAAAAACCTTAACATAAATGTTAAAACAACACTCTAAATGTCTGTCAATATGGACTGGTTAAATATAATTTTTGGCACAGCCATTCAATGGGATACAATGCAAATTTTAAAAAGAATAAGGGAAATTTTATGTTCTGATTTGACAATGGGGTCGGATGTGGCTCAACTGGTTGGGCGTCCATCTCCCATATGGAGGGACCCGGGTTCGATCCCCGGGACCTCCTGGTAAAAAAACAAACAAACAAACAAAAAAAATGATTTGACAAGACCTCTCAGATATATTAGGGGGGGGGGAAGGTGTGGATAGTTCACTTCCTTTGTGGAACAAGCAAGAAAATATATATATTTATAAAATTAGAAAAGGCACAACATATCTGAAAATATATCCTTTCAGAAGGAAGGGAAAGTAGGTGGCTGAAAGAAAGGGGAAAGAGGCAGAAATTTTACTGTCTATCCTTTAATATTTTTAAAACTTTGTATCATGTGTCTAAAAAGTTTGTGTTCAATTTTTTTTTTAATTATAAAAATCTAAAAGAAATTCTTCCTGGGATTTACCCCCATACTTTATTAATATAAGAAACAAATCATTTTTAAGGTTAAAAAAAAAAAAAAACATTATGTTGGCTGCTATGGACTATTATAAAAATAGAAGAGGGAAGCGGCTGTGGCTCAATCAGTAGGGCTCCCGTTTACCATATGGGAGGCCCCGGTTCAGTTCCTGGGGCCTCCTGGTGAAGGCTAAGCCCGCCCGCAAGGCGTGGTTAGCTGACCCAGTGAGCACAAGCAGCAAGGGGGGGATAAATGAATAAATAAATAAAATCTTTAAAATAAATAAATAAAAAATAAAAAATAAAAAAAATAAAAATAGAAGAAAAATCTACACAGAGAGCTTCTAAGGAACTAGTATCGTTCAATTTCTTAAGCTAGGTGGTAGATACATATGTGTTCATTTCATTAAAATTCTTTAAATTCTACATGTTATATACACATTTTGTATATATATTTTATAAAGAAAAGAAAACATGAAGAAATTATAGATTCCTTCTGGCCCTTTCCTCAGATAACTCATCTCACTCCAGTTCACAGCCCTGACATCTCTCTGATCTTCCCAATGCTCAGACCAGAGGCTTCAGATGAGTGGCCTCGACACAATGGCTGGGATGATATATATAACTTGGCTGAGTGTTTCCAAATCCTTTTCCTAAATGATTTAATATCCATTTTTGCTGGCCTATTGTACCATAGCTACATTTTCTTCTTTTTAAAACAAGGAGGGGGAAGCGGCTGTGGCTCAATCAGTAGGGCTCCCGTTTACCATGTGGGAGGCCCCGGGTTCGGTTCCCGGGGCCTCCTGGTGAAGGCAAGCCTGCCCGCACAGCGTGGTTAGCTGACCCAGCGAGCACAAGCAGCAAGGAGGGGATAAATGAATAAATAAATAAAATCTTTAAAAAAAAATAAAAATAAAAAAAAATAAAATAAAATAAAACAAGTAGGGGTCTTACTTTCTGTGGGATGAATAGAGGATATTTTCTCTTAAAACTAAAATTAAATCCAGAATGTTTCAGTCTTGCCACTACAACGTATTTTACATGCATCATAAACCTTTGCACTGGGTATTTCAAGCCAATGTTTATTGTACACCCTCACGTCTAATCCCAGACCAAGAGTAAATATTTATCTTCAGAGAATATAAATGGACAAATATTGCAAAAATCTTTTATCAAGTGGGAAACACCTTATCACGTTGGTGGAAAGGCAAAGAATTGGAAATCTTAACAAATAATCTTGACCAAAAAATGTGATAAAGTAAAGCAATTTGTGTTTTGCAGTTTATTCACGGCTTAGCAAGTTGGTACATTCTAGTTTTTGGTTTAGTTAACCTCATTCTATTAGTTAATTTCAAAGGATAAAACTCAAAATTTTCAGTTCATTCTTTCAGATTTAACAGATTTTGCCTTTTTTGGGAATCTTTGTATTTTTATAGATGGGTATATTTATGTATCCTTTCAGAAAACTGAAGCTGGAATTTTGTGATTTTTGACTACATGTAAAGTTCTGACATCTGGTTCCTCAACCTAGTTCCTAATCAGAACTATGCAGGTTGTAATAAGGAGTGAGTTACTCCATCAGCAGTAAAATATCGTACTGTAGGTCACACACAACACTATGTTTTTAAAAAGTGTCATGATCAAATGTTAGAAGACAAGCAACTGTGAAAGGGCACCTAAGTGATATGCAAATTTATGGAAACTAACTGGCCCAGAAAGGCTAATTTTAACAATAACCTCCTTGAAGCTTCAGAGTTAACCAGAGCAATAACTCTGAATATTGAATATGCCTGTAATCAATTTTAAGAGACACATGGAATGCTCTCCAATTCTATTACTTGACAGGTTATATAGTTCTACCAAATGACTAGTCATAAGGCTAATTTTTATAAGATGGCTTTATAGATATTTACCCCAAAAAAGTTAAAATTTCCATTTCTTATAAATGTGTGATATTAATTCTCCCTCAGAGCCTCAAAGCACTCATGACTTCCTCATGCTTGGTTTCCCTATGCTAGTACAGCTTGGTCCTAAATTCTCCCAAAAACCAACAAGATTTTGTACCTTCCAGCTTCTGTCATTTACCACTTCTTCAACATTTAGTTCTGACTGCATCCATTTCAACTGCAAGTCAAGAAAAAGTAAACAGTTATGAAAAATTAAATCAAAGAGCTAAAACCAAACTCTATCATGTTTTCCCAACAAAACAGCTGCTGCACCTGCATTCCTTGTCTGTTAAAATACTCAGGCTACATTTTGGAACCTTCTTTGACACAGCCCTCTCTCCCTGTATCTAATCTTTAAACCTTATAAAGCAGTGGTTCTCAAACTTTGTTGCATATCACAACCACCTCAAGAACTTAAAAACTAGAACAAACACAAAATACCCAATGACTAGGCAGTTCACAGAAGACATACAAATGACCAATAAACATGCAAAAATATGCTTAATCTTACTAATGTAAAGGAAATGCAAATTAAGCCATAATATGACCAAAATGGAAAAGTCCGATAGTACCTAATATTAGTGAGGGTGTGGGAAAAGATACACTTATACACAGTTTTGGTAGGAGCATACATTGGTACAACTTCTATGGAAGAAAATTTGGTAGGACTTATCAAAAGTGTAAATTCACAGGTCCTTGAATCCAACAATTCTAGTTCTAAGAATTCATCCTATATAACTAAATTTGCAAAGACAGCACAGAGGAATAAAAAGGGCAAGAAAGTGGCGACTTGATTTGGGTAGAGAGTTTAAGGAAGGGCCCAAGTAATCCAGGAAGGCATGAGTTTGCCCACACCTTGACCATATAGCCAGAGGAATGAGGCTAAAACTGCTGAAGTCTTTCTATCTGTTTTTTTTATAACTGCAACTTAATCACTATATCAGGAAAGTAGCTGATTCCATTGCCCAGGCCAGACAGCAGGGCCCTTAATACTCTTAGTCACATCTGGTCAGAAGGTACCTAAATGAAAAGAAGCTAGCTAGTTCCAGGAAGAGGGTTTGAAAATACTTGGGAAAATTAAAAGGAAAAAAAACTACATGAACTACAGGTTAATGCAGCCAAGAGGTTAAAACCAAGACGATTTCATCAGGCAAAGTCAAGAACTCAGGCCAGGAGATTTGGAAGCAAAATGCCAGACAGCGGACAAGATCTGGGCAACCATGGAGTCTGGAACCCAAGCCAAAGAACCTGATCAATTAGGAGTACAGCCCAGGCAAGAGGTTTGAGGAATCTCCATGTAACATAGCTAAGAATGGAACTTGGTACTGATCCAGTGACTCCTTGTAACCTTAGAACTAGTGTCTGAGCACAGGCGGTACATATGATTGGAACTGTGCATCAAGAGGAAGGGCTGCATTTCTGACCACTGGTGCTGTGAAAATAATAATGACCTGAAGAAGATGATTTGCTTATAACAAAGCAAGCTCAGTTTCAGATTTTAATCAGTAACGTGGAGCCAAAAATGATTAAAGTGCCACTACTCTATCAAAGCCTGGACTGACTGCCAAAGAAGTACAACTTCAGTCACAGCATGAGTGACAACATGCCACTAAAACAGTCTTCACAACTGCTCACAAATATATAAAGGGCTTAGACTTATCCTTTACAGCTCCAGAGGGAGAAGCATTAAGTACACATTACAGGGAAGCAGAGTTTTGCAATATTTAAGAAAATCTATGAACAATTAGAACTGTCCAAAAAGAGAGCACACTGTCACAGAAGATAGTGAATCTTCCTCCCCCATTAAATAATGGTTAAACAAGGTGGAAACCACTGGTTGGGCACATTGTAAAAAGTACTAATGCAGCAAATAAGGAGCCCAAGAGACTCAAAAAGGAAAGGAACAGAATTATTACTTTCTACCAGCAAATAAGATAACTTTTAAGAAATTTAATCCTCACCAAAAAAACTTAAGTTACTAAGAATAGGTATCAATTCCATTTTACAGAATGAAAAATCAGAAGCTTCAGAGCAATAAATTTACAAAGTTACAAAGCCACCAACTGGCAGAGGTGGGATTTATTTCCTTAGAGCTGTCCACCTTCATAATTCATGTGTTTTTTTCCTCTATTCTAGAACATTGCAGATATTACAACCAACTTCCAATACAATTTCATCAGTTCTGCAAACAAACTGTCACCTCTGAGATAGTTGTTTTTGAGGCTTTGGGTCTTGAACAGGTAAACAACCTCTTAAAGGCCACTAATAGGTGATAGCAGTTATATAATTCCAGCAAGGAATGTGCTTTTTCTGAGTTAAGGATGAAGGCATTTCAGTAGAGAACTGGGGATTTTTAGATTGGCATCTCTCTATATAAATAAAATACGCTCACAAAAGTAAGCAGAATTTGACAATTAGTTACAACTTAACATAAAGACACAGACTGAAGCCAGACAGAGTCTGAAGAGATGGGTTAAAGTCTCAGTTCTACTACTTACTAGCTTGAGACTTTGGGGCTGCCAGCTAGTATTTCTGAGTCTCAAGTTTCCTCATTCAGAAAATGACGAGCTAGAGCTGGAACATCTCTAAGAGCTGTCTCTTTCTGATTCCATAATCTTCAGAACTTGAAAAAAATATTCACACTTCTTTATTTGCATAAGAACTGCTCATGGTTACCCTCTAGCCCTATACAAATCAGGCTAGAAAGCTAACCTTACATAACTCACCATCTGGTTTCTAAAAAGTCTCCTTGCAGTGGTTATCCTGGTGATTCTCTCTGGAGCCTTAAGCAAGAGGGCAGAACCTGAGGGCTGACACATTCACTCCAAAACACCCAGTGGTTTAGATTTTTGAACTTTGCTCTTCACTAACAGAAGTCACTCTATCCTCTGTTTGACTTAATTTGCAAACAGTGATTTTTCAGTTTCTGATTTAACAGCCTTACCCTGCAGTTGTTTTTATCAACACTTCAAGAATCTCTCAAAAAGCAAAATCCAAAATTACCTAGGTTTTAACTGATTTTAAATAAATTATTATAAGCCTTCACAAATATTGAGGATAGGGTAAGATAAACATGATAACATAAGTTCACTGTCTGAGGAATCCACCACTGCTTGGGCTGAAGTCATAGTCACGAATAAAGACAGCAGCAATGTCAGGGGATGCATCCTGTATACATTGAGACATAGCTGAAGCAGTGGGACGACTGAGAAAGCACAACAGCCTGGCTTGCTTATGTGTGCAGCTACAAGGTTCACAAAGTACAGGGTTTCTCTTTTCTATCCAAAGTTTGATGGAGATGAGAAATCCCTCATAGCTTGGCTTTTCAAAGTTTGGCAACATCTACTAAACAAAGGGCAAACTTTATGATTGCACAGTATGAAAGTCCACACTGGATTTTCGGTCATCTGACACACAAGGATTTATGTCACCAATTGTACCATCTTAAAATATGGACATGATTTTGGTAAATGTACAGTGAACATGTAAGAAAAAGTTTCTGTTCTTAGGAAATAACGAATATATTTAGAGAAAAAGGGGTACAATGAGTCCAAAATATTCTCAAATGGGTCAGGAAAATAAATGTGGGTGGTTGGGGGAGAGAAAGGGAGGGAGAGGGAGAGAGAGAGAGTGAGAGAGAGAGAGAGAGAGAGAGAGAGAGAGAGAATGAGAGAGAGAATATGAATGGATTATAAAGTAGGTGGGGCAAATGTAAACAATAGATGACTATAGGTAAAGAGCTCCCTTGTACTATTCTTTTTTTTTTTTTTTCTTTTATACTGGTCTAACTGGAATGTACTATTCTTGTAAGTTTGCACAAAAGTATATCAAAATAAAAAAGTTACCCCCTAAACCCCTCCTCTCAAAAGACAGAATGCATTAAAGGCTATAAAGAAAGAGTTCTGCTGCATTAACTATATTCTGAGGTCCACACACTATCTAGATTACAGTTGACTTAGGGAACATAAAGCTTCCTCTTAACAAATCTGTCAGTGGGCACATGCTATTTTCTTAAAAACAAAACATGGCAGGGATGGGCGAATAAAGTGGAAACAAAGGAGTATTAAAAAAAAAGCCAAAGACCCATTGCAATTTCTATACAGTAGAGAAATAAAATATAATGAGGTTATAGTGTATCTGATTATATTTAAAATAGTACTATATTTTTATGGCTCAAGAGGGTAATATCCTCAAGTCAAATAACCTATATTACATTTCAGTAGATTTCTACAGAATGAAACCAGAGGTAAGTATTTTCAAAATAAAAATATATTAAGAAATGTTTCTTTTCAAGTTAAGAGGTAATTACTTTCCCTAGAATTTCTGATGTGGTGTTAGTGAATATTGATCCTTTGTCTCTAAAAGTCTGGGGAATGAAAGAATAGAAATAAATGATTACATGCTTATTTTAGCTAAAGCTACTGTATATTGCATCTGTTTGTGAAATACACATTAATTTACCAATTCATATCCAAATGCAATAAAATAAAGCCCACTGAAAATGAAGTATTAATCTTCTGGTTATTATTATTATTTTTTTAAGTAATGATATCTTACTCTAAATTTTTCATATTAAAATCTGTCTTTATTTTGAAGGCCAAATTTGGAAAAATTTTGCCTCAGAAATGTAAATTCTGCTCACTTACCTTTGTCTGTTCTTTTCTAAGTTGCTTTAATAATGTTAAATTGTCCAAATTCTTTTCTCTCTCTTCTCGGAGATCTTTCACTACTGCTGAGGTCTGAGCTATACAGTGTTTTATGACTCTGTCCCTACTGGCATGAGCCATCATCAACTAAAAGAACAAAGGAAGAAAAGGGAAGAATCACATCAATTTATTCCATCTTATTTTGAAAATACAGACTCAGTGGTCGAGTGCCGGCTTCCCACATATGAGGTCCCACATGTGAGGTCCCGGATTCAATCTCCAGCCCTAGTACCTCAAAAAAAAAAAAAGAATGTGTGGCATGACCCTACTAGATTAAAAATAATAGGAGTAAACAAGGCTTAGCACATTAGTGATTCAGATGCTTTAGGATTTGGTCACATTAGAATTGTTTCTGGTACACTTAGTGCTTATCTAAGGCTTTGGGATACATTTTATTAAGAGACTCAGTGAGGTGAAAGGCAAGGCCTCCGGTCAAAGAGAAAAAAATCCTAAATAATAACCATATCATACACTTAATTCGGGGTAAGCAATTTTGAAATGAAGACATTTGGGGTGGGGGAAGAGAATGATTCAAAAACTAGTCTAAAGGGAATATACTTCTCAAATTTATAAATTTTACTAGGACTATTGAGAACTTATTTTTACCTACATTCCTTTAATCATTATTTCCAAACAATTCTTTTCACCTTTAAGAGAAATATAATGCCAACAGTTTCCCTGATTATATGTATTTGGTGTTTTCCTTGCTACAACAAAGGTTGATTCTAAATTAATGTAAATTTCCCAAACATCATTTGTTTTAGAATCTTGACAATGACCCTTGATTAGACATTCATTATATGAAAGAGATGTCTTTAAGAATTACCCTAAATCAATCACTATGACAACAGCAATAATTTTGTATTTGCATTTGTAAAGCATTGTTTTTACTGTTTTATTGCTCATTACTGATTTTTATGTTTATCTTGGCAGTAAGCATTGTAAAGCTAGAAAACTTTCATGGATTGAAGGTATGCTTAATAAGAGGAATTTCATTGAAATTATTTTATTTTTAGTAAGAGTTTATTTTTAAAATTTGGAATTTCTAAAATTAGTGCTTCATAATCACTTTGTTGATAATCTCCTATAAAAAAGTGTTATCAGAGGGATTGAGAGGTGACTGCTAAGGGGTGTGGAGTTTTTCTTTTTTGAAGTAATGAAATCGTGCTAAAATTTGTTGTGGTGATGAATGCACAACACTGTGATTATACTAAAAGCCAATTGATTGCACACTTTGGATAGATTATAGCTTATGTGAATATATCTCAATAAAACTGCTTTAAAAAAAGTGTTATCATTAGAGAGTCAGATATTCTTTCATCCATTCTTAAAGGAAGGCTCAGGGATGAAAGTAAATCAGGGTGACCATGAGAACTTGGATTCATCACTTCTTGACTAAGACAATATTTAAGAGAACTTAGCAGTACTTATTGGCAGGGGCACTCTGCTGCAGGCCCAATCCCTGCCATAAAGCTACCTGATAAACAATTCTTTACATGATATTCATATTGCTGGATCCTTCTAGGGTACAGACACAGAGAAAAACCCAAACACATATGCAAGGATACCCAAAACAGAAAGGTACCAAATCTAGTATGCAAGGTTATTCTGACTTAACAAGAGGATAAGAAATAATAATAATAGCAGCAGCAGAAGCAAACACATAAGTAAAACACTTAGTAACTCATTAAATCCTCCAATAACCCTATGAACTAGGTACTATTATTATCTATTTTACAAATAAGAAAATAGGCAAAGAGAGATTATATAACATGTTTATATAGGAAGTACCAGAGGTGGGATTTGAAAGTAAATCTGGAATCTGTGTGGTTCATCGCTGTACTATAAATGTTTAGGTTAATGGGAAAATTGTAAATGGAAACATTTGAATAGATGATAAACATTATATAGTAGTGGGTGGGGTGGAGAAAGTGATCACTAAAATGACCATAAGTTTCTACACAGATACCCAAAAAAACTAAGTGAAATGTCAAACAACTTTATAGTAAATTAGGACTTGGATCCATACTTCCTACTTCCAATACTGTATTCTATTCATTAAAGCCCCCAATCTTGCAATTTTCTCAATCCACAAGAATTCCCTGATCACTCAATAAAATAACATTTTAATATCAAAGTAGAACAAAAATACTGGCAGTTAATGCTTTGAACTCAATTGATATAAATAAACTTATCCAAAACCGATTTTTCCCCATAAATGAGAAATGGACTTCAGGTTTTAATTTCTTTATAATAAAAAATGAATCCAAATAGTAATCTTGTGGCAGAGCCTAAAATAGCAAGTGTCATTTGAACTTTAGCTTCTACCTTAATGAAAAGGATAAAAATAAATAAACTATAAAAAATATTTAGCTACATTCTTATTTACTTCTGCTTTTGGAAATTAAAAAGAGAGATAAAGGGACTCTTTTAGTGGCAATGAAAAAATATACCCTCTACTTGAGAAACCCAATCCTCAGAAAGGAACAATTTACCTGTGGCTTTCCTTCTCTCCCAACCCCCAAATGCTTTTGTGTACCTTCCTGATGAGTGAGGGAAGAAAAAAGATATAGAAGGCGTGAAGGATTTTAGTTCTTATATCAGCTGTTAGGCTCCATAGAACTGATTCATTCAAAGTCCTTGCTCCTGTTTCATTGTTCCATTTCACTACTTCATTCTCCCCTTCATTCCACTGTGCACCAGGTTTGTTTAAGTTAAAACATGCAGATGAGGAGGCCAAAACATGACTGTTCCCATTCTTTAGAACTGTCTCTTCACAAACGTGTGCATAAGATCATACATTTTCTTTCATTTAAAGATACCAGATCAAAATTCATACCCACTCTCAAGTGTGGGCAAAGAAATATGAAGATGTCATTCTTTAAACCCACAGTTTAATTATATATCAATTAATTTCTTATTTTGCCTGCAAAGAAAAGTATAAAAAGAAGCATGAAAGAAAGACTCAAAAGATACACTTACAGACTCATAAAGTTGTTTACAGGTTTGGCTGGCATCAATTTTCCCTGCAAAGGAAGCTGTTGGAACCGTAGTGTTTAATTCATGTACTATTCTGTCATCAATTGTCCTCATCACCTTGAGTAATTCCTATATATATTTAAAATAAAATAATAACTTGAATGAAAAGTGAGAAAAGGCATTTATACAAAAAATAAAGCTCTGGGTTATTTTACAATCCTTTAAATTAGGAGTGAGAAAACCATGCCAAATATAGTGGTAACCATAGGAAAATCTTTATTCTAAGAATGATAGGTTATAAAATAGTAATTCTAAAAATGGGTACTAACTCTGTCTTCTTTGCTCAACTGTGATCTTCTTAAGGGTAAAGACTGTTTTACTTATTCTGAATCCCATTTGTTGGCATGGTGCTTTAGCAAACAGTTATGTGCTCTTTCCATCTCCAGCATACAGTCAATAAAAGGTTCTAATGAACTTGACTACCACAATTTCTCCAAAAGGATCCAGCATAACTGCTTGATTTATTCCCTCTTTTCCTATCACTCTAAAATGTGATGCTGAGTAGAAAATTTTTGTAAAGATATACAAGAAAGTAGTATTAGTGGTAAACTTTCAAAAATTAACCCATACCCTTTTAAACTGTTTTAATTTTTTTTCACCATGACCATGTAATATTTTTGTAAAATAATTAGTAAAACAAAACATGCTGATAGAGAAGACATCAAATCTCTTCATGGCTTTTTTGTCCATAGAACAAACCAGAATTAATTTTACCTTTGCTTAGTAGTCCTATATCACATTTCACAAGGATCCCTCTCAAAGCACCTCCAAGTCTCAAAAACCAATCAAAAGAAAAATAATACCAATGGGGGGTGGTGGTGAGATTTAACAAGAAAGACTCTGGTAAGTATTCCTACATAGCACATTTTGATTAGTAATAGTTTTTCTTGTCACTAGAGAAAGGCTAGGTATCAGCCGCACTCTGTCTTCAGCAAATATAAACTCTAGAAAAGGTTCTAGCTTGTATTCTCTTCCCTATTTGTTTCTTAAACTTACACTCACAAAAAATCATGATTACTGAAAAATCATCAAGAAAACGGAAGAATATAACACTGGGAATATATTTATTACCGAAAACATCCAACACTTTTAATGTGCAACATTAAAGCACATTAAAAGTGACTTTACTTGATCCTTTATCTTCCTTAACATACTATTTCTTTCCCTTGCTAAACTTAAATCCATGACCTAAATCAACTCCTCCATTTCTTTCCCTATCCATTTGTTATATCTATGAATAGATGTAATTTCGAAATAATTTCAAACTTACAAGACAGTTGCAAAAAATACAAGACCCATTCAGAGAAATACAACATATCCCCTGCCAGATACCCAAATCCACCAATTTTAACATTTTGCCACATTCATTGTATCATTCTATCATCCAACTATCAATCCATCTACCTACCTACCTACCTGTTTATCCACTTATCTATATGTATTCTGATAATTTGAGAGTAGCTTGTATACATTATGCTCCTTGAACACATAATACTCCCACGTACATTTCCTAAGAACAAGAATATGCACTTATGCAAGCACATTATGTAGTTATCAAGTTCGTATGTAACATTTTATTTTATTTTATTATTATTATTTTTTTTCATATGTAACATTTTAAAGTCCTACTGTATGACATAATATCATGAGCATTTTGCCCTTGTTACTAAAAATGTCTTAAAGGCATCTTTAAAAGTTGTATAAATAGTCTATCCTGTGGAGGTACCACAATTTATTTGGCCACTTTGGTATTAATGAACATTTAGGTTTATAATCAATTATAAATAACCAGTCAATTAAGTCTAAGTCTGCAGCTAGATTCTGTTTGGAAGGCTAACACTACCCCATAATTCTGAGTCAATAAAATGAAAGCAAATGACACGTCTAAAACCACTCATTATTTTAACCCTTCTTCTTGGTTGGACTTCTTAGGGAATAATCTCAGCATATTCACTAAGCAACCACCACTTTAAGTAACATGTTATGTATGTTGAAGAATATACAATGCCAGTAGTAGTAAATTCCAAAGAAATGGTGGCAGCACTATTTAAGGAGTCAAAAAAATAGGTAAGTAGCAGACCACCTTGCCAACCTACCTGTTTAAAAAAGCCTCCTTCAAAATATTCTCTCTCAAAAACCTATCTAGATTTTCACTGAGAATTGTGGGAAGATGGCAATGGACCAACAGGCAGAGCTAAATGCTCTCACAAAAATAATGGAGAAAGAGCCAAAAGCTGTCCAAGGGACCTGCTTTGGGGGTCAGCAGACTAGGACAGTGCTACACAACTCCCAGGAGGGTGAGGGACAGAGAGTGGAAGAAGCCAAAACAACAAATGTGAGTTACAAAGTTCCCGTGGTGGCTGAGAAGGGCTCCCCTCCCACACCCCCAAGATATTGAACTGGGATAAAACACCTGGCTCACTGCAGCTGACTGAGTGGGGGTCAGACATCTTCCTCTGTCACCTGTTTCAAGGGAAAAGGGAGGGGAGGTCAGGGTGCTATTCTTCTATGAATTCGGCCAGTAGAGCCCACTTTGAATCTCCAATCTGGAGACTCGACACAGGAACACAGCAAAGCCGAGACTGAAACACCTCCGTGGAAAGGTGCACTGACTAGCGCCATCTGCAGGCCTGTCTGGAGATTGCATGGACAAAAACTGTTAGTGTACTTTGTATCCAACCCCTGGGAGAAAATCTGTGCCTAACAAGTGAGTCCCTGGCCCAATTTTGAAAACTTAAACTGGACAATTTTAAAGACTGAGAATAAGTTGAACCAAATATCAAAGAAAAACTGTGAAAAAAGAAAACAATAGGCAAGAGAGAGAAATTAGTTATCAGAGTAAATTCACCAACATATTCAGATGCACAGGCATCAGCAAAAAATTACAAGCCATACTAGGAAACAGGAAGAGATGGTCCAGCAAAAAGAACAAACCAAATACCCTGAAGAGATACAGGAATTGATACAATTAATCAGTGATAATCACACAACTCTTGTAAATCACTTCAAATAATTTAAAGAAAATATGACTAAAGAAATAAAGGATATTAAGAAGACACTGGGATGGGAAGCGGCTGTGGCTCAATCAGTAGAGCTCCCGTTTACCATATGGGAGGCCCCGGGTTCGGTTCCCGGGGCCTCCTGGTGAAGGCAAGCCCGCCCGCATGGCGTGGTTAGCTGACCCAGTGAGCACAAGCAGCAAGGGGGGGATAAATGAATAAATAAATAAAATCTTAAAAAAAAAAGAAGACACTGGGAGAACATAAAGAACAATTTTGAAAACCTGCAAAGAAAAGTAACAGACCTTATGGAACTTAAAGACATGATGGATGAGATTAAAAATACATTAGAGGCACATAAGAGCATATTTCAATTGCTTGAAGACAGAATTAGTGGTTTTGAAGGCAGAACATCTGAGAACTGGAAAACACAGAACAGAAAGAGAAGAGAATGGACAAAATGGAACAGGGTCTAAGGGAATTGAATGACAACATGAAAAGCACAAACATTTGCATTACTGGTGTCTCAGAAGAAGAAGAGAATGGAAAAGGGGCAGAACGAATATTTGAGGAAGTAATGACTGAAAACTTCCCAAACCTTATGAAGGACATAAATATCAATATCCAAGGACAACGCACCCCAAAGAGAATAAATCCAAATAGACCTACCCTGATACACTTACTATGCAAAATGACAAATATCAGATAAAGAGAGGATTCGAAAGCAGCAGGAAAAAAGCAAAGCATCACATACAAGAGAACCTTGATAAGATTAAATACTGATCTCTCATCAGAAACCATGGAGCAGAGAAGAAAGTGTTATGATGTATTCAAGGTAGTGAAAGGGAAAAACTGCCAGCCAAGAATTCTGTATCCGGCAAAGCTATCCTTCAAAAATGAGGATGAATTCAAAGTCTTCACAGACAAACAAAAACTGATAGAATATATTCCCAAAAGACCATATTTGCAAGTGATACTAAAGGGGGTGCTGCAGGCTGAAAGGAAAAAACAAGAGCAAGAGATTTGGAGAAGAGTTTAGAAATGAAGATTATTAGGAAGGGTAAACTAATGGTTGAGAAGACAGACAATAGAACAATATGACAACAGAGAGCTGAAGGAAAAAATGGATGAAGTAAGTAATGCCTTTACAGTGAATGCTAATGAATTGTAATGCCTGTTACAGTGAATGCTAATGGATTGAACTCCCCAATCAAAAGACAGACTGGATAAAAAAACATGAGCTGTCTATATGTTGTCTACAAGAGACCCACCTCAGACATAAGGACGCAACCAGGTTAAAAGTGAAAGACTGGGAGAAGCGGATGTGGCTCAGGCAATTGGGCTTCTGCCTACCACATGGGAGGTCCTGGGTTCAGTTCCCCATGCCTCCTGGAAAAGGCGAGTTGGCACAATGGGCAGGCACATGCAACAAGATGATGCAACAAAGAGACACAAAGAGGAAAGACAATGAGAGACATAACAAACCAGGGTGCTGAGTTAGCTCAAGCGATTGAATGCCACCTCTCTCCCATATGGGAGGTTTCAGGTTCAGTTCCCAGTGCCTCCTAAAGAGAAGATAAGCAGACACAGAGAACACACAGCAAATGGACACAGAGAGCAGACAGTGACCGCAAACAATGGGGGCAGATGGGGGGAATAAATAAAATAAATCTTAAAAAAAAAAAGAAATTTCAAAAATAAAAATAAAGCGAAAGGTTGGAAAAAGGTATTCCATGCAAATAGCAACCAAAAAGAGCTGGAGTAAACCAGATAAATGTAAAATAGCAACAATATAGTACATGAATGATAATTACTCAGTGCAACTGGCAAATTGTTCCTGTGATCAGTATTCTGTAATTTTTTTCATACAAAATAAATACTTGCTTTTAATTGAGGAGGGCTGGAGAAGAGATATATTTTTGGATACTTCATTTTTCTTTAACCCTTTCTTATTCATACTCTTTAATTAAAATAACCTACCTGTATCAAAAATGATTTAGCATGACTACTGTTGAACAAGATTGCGTTTTCTGCCTCATAAAATTATGAGTTGTCAAATTATGTGCTGTAATTCATTCCAATAAGATGTGAAGAATACCCAAATAGGAATTTATCTAGAAAGAATTATGGCCTAAATTGAAATTAAATAACTAAACCAATAATTTATTTCATTCTTAGAGATTATTATGTCCAATAGTTAGAGCTGTAATATAAAAATTAGAATTGTTATAATTTCTATTATATTTGAATTATTATTTACATTTATAAATGTCTGTTGCTATGCTATTTTTTATAATTGATTATATTAAATCTAACCTGGCCTTCATACTCTTTTAAAATTTGTAATTTCTTTCAATCTATTTTTCTATTTATTTTACAATTTTACAATAAAGGACTTTTTAACAGCTAAAAAAAGCCATTGAGGGGGCGGATATGGCCCAACTGGTTGGGCATCCGTCTCCCATATGGAGGGACCTGGGTTCGATCCCCGGGACCTCCCAGTAAAATGAAAAAAATAAAAAACAAACAAACAAACAAACAAACCAAAAAAAGCCATTGATTATATATTTTAGATAGATCATATGATATGTGAATATATCTCAATAAAACTGCTTAATAAACAAATAAATAATTGTGCAAGAATAGCAGCTATGTACAGTGGGGGAAACAAAGAGATTGAGAGGTGAGGAATTTTTTTGTTTGTCTCTTTTTTGTTCATTGTTATTATTGAAATAATGAAAATGCTTTAATAATGATTGAAGTGATGAACGCACAACAATGTGATTATACCAAATACCATTGATTGTACACTTTGGATAAATTGTATGCTTTATTAATATGTACCAATAAAATCGATTTGTTTTTTTTTTTTTTTAAAAAAAAAACCCTATCTAGGGGAGCCGATGTGGCTCAAGTAGTTGAGTACCTGCTTCCCACATGGGAGGTCCTGGGTTCAGTCCCCAGCACCTCCTAAAAACAAGAAGAATGAACAAGTAAAACAAAAGGAAAAACCAACTCAGGGGAGCTGATGTGGCTCAGTGGTTCAGCGTCGGCTTCCCACATACAAGGTCCTGGGGATGGCCCTGGCACCTCAAAAAAACAAAACAAACAAACAAAACTATCTAAATCAAACTGACTTCTGAGGCCAAGTTTAAATCTTACCTTTTAGATAAAGCTATCCTTGGCTATGAGAGCCCTTGGCAACCTTTCTTTTTTCAATATATGCAGCAGTTCCACAGAGTTCACTCATTTATCATCTCACTCTTTATTCAAAAAGTATTTACTAATGCAAGGTGTTAATAATAAGGATGTATATGGGAACTCTGTATTTTATGCATGATTTTTCTGTAAACCCACAAGTTCTCTAATAATAAATAAATTACTAATGCCTACTATGTGTCAGTCACCATTGTAAGCACTGGGCTACAGCAGTGAATAAAACAGCGAAGGTTTTTATTCTTATGGAGCTAAAATGCTTATAGGGGGAGGCAGACAATAAACAAGTACCCCAATAAACAAGATAATTGCAGATACTGAAAAGCTCTGATGGCAAAAAAACAAAAAGGAAAAAACCCAAAGCCTCTCGGAGAAACATCTGACATGAGATCTGAATGATGAGAATGCGTAGAAGTAAAAAATTCTAAACAGGAACAAACTTTGATGTGTTTGAAGAACTAAAAAAAGGCAAGTGGCTCTGGAGTAAATAAAAGAGAGTGGTATGAGGTTAGGTCAGAGGCCCATACAGACCATGAAAATGATTGATGAATCTGTTCTAAAGGCAACAGGGTTTTAGGCAAAGGAATGCTATAACATGATTAATTAAAAAAAATATATAACAACTTTGGCTGCTGTGTGGAGAATGGATGATAGAGGGAGGATATTGAAAATAGGAAGACCATTTAGAACACTACAATGGCGGTTCAGGCAAGAGATAAAGGTAGTTTGATAAAGTGTAGCAGTAGAATTAGGGAGACTTGGTTATATTCTGGGCATATTTTGATAAACAGCTGGTAGACTGGCGAATGAACTGGTAGTGGAGATTGAGAAAAGTAAATAAGATGACATAGGTTTGAGGCCTGAGCAACTGAATGGACGATGGTACATTCACTGGTGGGAGGGAAAGGGAGAGACTGGGGAAGGAAAAGCTTTAGATGGAGTGGGAAGACCAAAAGTTCTGGATGACTCACAGGATATTTGGTTTTAAGGCTTATTGCTGTCTGAGTGTGATACTGGTATTGTGTTTTAAAAAAAATTATAATCTTCCAGAGATACAGCCTGAAAAACAGAAGGAAAGATATGACGTGTGGGATGTGCTTCAAAATAATTTGGTTGGGGTGGGGTGAGTGGTAGTAGTACATATATGAAACAAGAATAGCTGTGAATTGATTGTTGGAGCTAAGGGATATGTACATCCCTTTTGTCTGCGTTTGAAATTTTCTACAATAAAAAGTTTTTTGTTTTTTTTTGTAAGTTCTGTTTTGGATATGTTAAGTTTGAGATGCTTTTTAGATATCTGAGTGGAAAAGTTGAGTAGAAAGTTGAATATACCTGTCTGACATTAATCAGTGCTACAGCTAACTATTAATAAATTGATATTTAATGCCATGAGACTTACAAGAGATCACTGTGGGAGACTGTAGGAAGCAAATGGGGGCCACTGATCAAGAAGGCACTCCAGCATCTAAAAGTAGAGAAGGAAGAATGTGATGTCACAGAAGTCAGAAGGAAGGTTTCAAGAAGGGAATGGTCAATTGTGTTGAAAGTTACCAGGTCAAGAAAGATGAGGACAGAAATTAACTTTTAGATTTAGCAGATGGAAGCCATGTGTGATCTTGACAAGAGCCATTTCAATAGACTGTTCAATGGACTGAAAAGTTAATGTGGCTTAGGTACAGAGTAAGAGAAAACAAGGTATAAGATGAAGCATGTGGGTGCAGATATAGCTCAAGTGGTTGAGTGCCTGCTTCCTATATATGAGGTCCTGGGTTCAATCCCCAGTACCTCCTTAAAAAAAAGGATAAGGCACACCATTATAGGTCAAGATACAGGATTTATTTATATCTTTTTTCCTGAGAGCAATGGGGAACCAGTAAAGTATTTGAAGTGGGGGTAAGATTACATTATCAGGTTTGTGTTCTGATATGATTATTCAGGATAAAGTATGGAAAATTGATTAGAGGAACAAGAGTAGATGCAAAGAGATGTTAGAAGATAAATGTAGTAGTCCAGGTAAAAGATTACGTAGCCTGACATTCCCTAGAGTTTTTATTTACTCTGAACTTTAACCAGTTTTGCATTTGACCATTAACCGTACCTTCAAAACTACAGCCAAATTCCCTTCCAATAAAACAATTTGGACATATTGTTAAGGTCCTTAAACTGCAAAGGGAATTTATGCAGCATAGTAACTACAATGAATGTAATGAATCAGATTCTACAATCTGATTGATGGAACCTACAAATATGGATTATCAAATATATCAAATTTTCTCTGTGTGCTAGAGAATTTTCCATATATGATCGAGAGCTAGGCTTTCAATACAATATACACTAGAAACGTTTCAAATTAAATAACATTAAAAATTTACTTCCTCAGTTTCATCAGCCACATTTCAAGTGCTCAAGAGTCACATGTGGCTAGTGGCTATCATATTGGACAGCACGGATATGAAACATTTCTTCCATCATAGGAAGTTCAACTGGACAGTATTGAATTCTAGAAAATATGACGACAATCTCTAAATGATAATGAACTAGTTTAGGGAGAACTGTGAGCTATTCTAAAATGTCACATAAAAGATACCAGAGAAGCTAAAGAAAAGGAAAAAAGGAATAAAGATGCAGGGAGAGATTTCTTTCAAAATTGGAGAGGGAGAAGGAAAAGAACTAGAAACCACTTCACCAAGCACATATTTCTTTAGTGGAAAAAGTGTCAAAGCCCTTAAGGCAACTCCAAGAGGTCTACAGAAAATCTTGCAATGAGCAGAGACAACGAGCAGACACAGCGAGCAGACAGACAAGGGAGCCATCTCAGGGAGGGGATGAATAAAGAAAAGCTTGGGTGGCCCTCACAGACTGAGAACAAATGAAGGTATATGCAAGCACAAAAGTGTCCTACTGCTGTTAATTCATGTGCATCGTTCACAAGGAATTACTGATACCTACCTGATGCTTAACCCAGTGGCATACCCGTATCTCTCATAAGTTCACCAAGAAAAAATATATAGAAGACATTCTTGAACATACATCACAATAAACTGCAACACAAGTCTAGAGATAATACACAAACACACACAGTTCATTGTTCTCTGAAGGTCACATTTTGTGTAGGACCTGGGACCATATTCAGATTTTAAATGTCAAAGAAATTTTGTAATGCCTCCAGCTTCTCCTATCTTTTCATCCTCCTCAAAACAAGAAGAGATTCTGATGTATGGCAGATCATTTAAAAAGTCAGGCACTTCTCTTAGAATTGCATTTTATGTCTTATCTTTAATTGTGGAGTGAAAAATCTTATCTTCTTTAAAGGCAATTTGGGTATTGAAGGAGTGCCCAAATTTTGTGGTAAGGAGTAACCTTTCTATTGTCCCTAAAATTATACTATACTGTATTCTCAAGGTTAATCCTAAAGTAAATTCTTTTCATGATTTTGGGTAGCTTTTAGGGTATATGGGGGATGAGGGTGTGTGTGGGGGTACAATACAGTATACTAAAAAAAAAAGATCTGGAACTCTCCTATTCTTCTCCTTACCATCTGCCTGAAGGTACCCAGAAGTAGAACCCAATTGCATGGTACACTTTTCAGACAGACTAGGTTCCTCAAACTCCATTTTTACAGCAATGTTCATACACAATGCTTCCCCCAGGCCACAAATAGCCTTGCACACCACTGCCAGAATCCTCTTTCAGCACCCCGAGGACAGGAAAAAAGCAGCTGGGTATATTGCAAAAGGAACCATCAATGATGCTAAAAAAATAACCTGTTTAGTCTGTACCTAACTACCAGATAACTACAAATTAATTTTATATAAATTAACGAATACTCTTAAATGAATAAATAAATAATAAAATCTTAAAAAAAAAAAAATACAGCCTTTTTCTTAAACGTTATATTTTCTCTAATGGTTAGGAAGGCAGTAGCACCCGAGTCAGGTACTAGAATTAATCGCTCCTCCAAGCCTCCAAATGTTCTATCCCACCAAAATAGTAAATTGTACCAAATTTGTTCTGTTTTATCAAGTAATTATGATCTCTTACTTCACTTTCTTCCCTCCCACAAGAGCTGAACTTAAAAAAAAAAAGTGGGGGGAAGGAGAGACTGGCAGAGCCTGGGAACTGAGTTCAGGCGATTGCTACGAGAGTTGCATTCCCTTACTTCGGAGACCAAACTCAGCTTTTCCACCACGAAACCGCCCGGAATTCCCAGGTGCAGTTAATCAAGCGTGGAGAGACCCATGACCCCCACAGAGACGCCTCACTTCCTAAGGCCAAGCCTGCGCCCCCCATGACCTCCAATGGCTTGAAAAAAGGAGCCTTCAATTGTCTGCTTCTTCCACAACTTTTCCACACTCTCTCCTGGGCCAAAACAGGAAACAGGGTCCGGGGACAAAAGAAGGGACACGACTGACTCATGAGGAATACCCCATCACCTGGAACTCGGCGAACTCCTCACAGTTCACACCGCCACTGGGCGCCGCCATATTGGACAAGCCCGAGGCCCCCACCGCGGGCCAATCACCGCGGAGCAAAGGTGTTCGCGGATCCGCCTGACAAGAAATAGTCCTGGGGGAATCCGCGAGAAGGCTGAGCGTTTTTTCTTTAGTCCCATCTGCTTTTAGCCCTGTAACCTTGGTTCCCACTCCTTTAAAATACTCTTTTGGAGCTGGTGCAGGTGTACGGATCAAAGAATGTCAGACTTGAAGGGATTGTTTACTTCAATTCTTTATTCTAAAAGGGAAACATAAACTCTCGGTCCCAACAACCAGATAATTCAAGGAGGATATCTGGGGTGGAAATGAGGTTTTTCTTAATCCTCCCAAACCAGTGTCTACCTCCTTGTCTCTAAAGCAGAGGCCCTTTGTGCAAGAATTTGCGACCACTGAAAAGTCAAGAAAAAAGAGTATTCCCGACAGTGTGGGTGGGTAGGAGGTGAGTAAGGTATTTAGTGGTGGAAATTATAAAATAGATTTTTTAAAAAAATTTTAATAGAAAACAAAATGGGAAACACTTTAATCTCATATTAGATTGAGGGATTCTCCCAAAGCCAAGAAAAGATGGGGACCACTGGGCACTATGATCCAATTATGTGTTTTTGATGAAGGCCTTATTTGTTGAAAATACTGGAAAAAGAGTTTACCGAAATACTGGTTGTACTTAGGCAATGTTATTTCGGGAGTTTACAGCTCACGAAAGTGCTATAATGAAAGCATTACTTTTCCTCTTTTTGAAGCTGGTATCTTCTTAAATGATGATGCAAATGCCCATGATACCCAGTCTCCACAAAAGCATTCTTTCCAAATGACTCGGTCCCGAATGCGGCGCCAAACGGGAAGCGCCACCCGCACGTTGCGCGCGTCGTGCACGACCGACTTACTTGCTCCACGCGTCCCGCACGTCCCGCTCTCTCCGCCCGCAGGTCCCACGCTCCGCCCACCAGCGCCTCCCGAGTCCCTCCCTGGCGCTCGGTGACCTTCAGCGCGCGCGCGCCGCCTTTGCTTTCCTAGGCGTCTGTGCAAGTCGGCGGAGCAAGGCGGTCATGGGGAATCTCCGCGGCCTGCGCCTGGCGGCGGGTGAGACGCGGGCCGCGCTGGGCGAGGGTCGGGAGTCAGTCCGGTCACTGGAGGTGGGAGAATTCTGCGGCCTCCCTAAGTCCCGGAGTTGTTGCTTTCCACGGTGCATTCGCCTCTCGTTGCTCGGATTCCTATCCATCTTGGTGGCTGTAACGGGAGAGAGCCAGGGCTGAGCGAGCAGATACTGGGGTCCGGTCCCGAGTGGCCCTCGCATCGTTCACCCAGCACCCACCAATTTAGCGAACCCTTGCTGTACCCCCGCTACATCCCTAAGCGCCTCTGAGGTCGGAATTTATGCCACCTGCTATCACTGGAACTCCACCTTCAACTCTTTACCCTAACTTTTCCTATATGTTACTCCATTCCGTCCCCCTACCCCTCTCCACCATCTCAAGAGTTTACTCCTTTTAGAGAAAACCTCGAGTTTGGGCTTACTTACCCATTTAGTATCTGATTAGGCAAAAGATTTAAGGATTCACAGAATAATAGTAATTATTTTTTCAAAATATAGGATACATTATTTAACAATTCTACAATTAAGTACTTTGAATTTCTTGGAGGAAAGTGTTATGTAAATGCAGGATCTGCGGTTTGTTTTCATAGTAGCCCATTTGTGTAATGGGTATTTGGGAGTAGATGATGAGACCTTAATTCGTCTTCTTGGGGAACCAGCGGACCCTTGGCTTAATAGTAGGCGCTGAGAAATCAGAGTGTTTGCATCTTGGCTCTTTTTTAGGCACCAGAGCCAATCATTCTTTTGGTCATTTTTATGAATTTTGGTGTAATGAAATTTTTTTTTCCATGTTACCAAATAATTAAAGGAAGAATAAACCCAAACTTGGCTATTGAAACTTAAGGTAAATGTACATTGAAAATGTAAATGAAGTAATGTAAAAATATATGGTAAATATTAGATAGTTGAACAAGGTTAATTTGTAGCAAAAAAAAAATTTATACTTTAAATGAGTTATCTTGTGTACCAATGGAGAATGGACTGGAAATATTCTTTTACTTCCTTTAAAAGCAAAAGCTCCCCGAACCCTCCCCAAAAAAGAAAGCCTTGATATGCTTACTGATTTCATTGGCTTATTCAGCTCTACTAAGTCCCCTAAAATATTTTATATACATCCTGTTAACTGTTATAAAGTTTTTCAACAAGTGAAAAAAGCATTGTTCTGTTAAAAAAAAAACCAAAAAAACCTAAAACAGACTCAGTGAAAAGGACTTTGATTACAAAAAACTGTGTTTTAGATAGTTCATTTTCTTGCAAATTCCACTATGCTAATTGTACTATGCACATTCCAAAGCCTCTTTGCAGACTTCTGATGTTTAAGAACTTCACTGTTGGGCACTCAATCAAAACAAAATTCCTTGAGCAATTTAAGAATAATTAATTTTACTCCAGGAAGTAAATTTTTAATAGCGCACTGAGGATGTTATAGGAGCAGCTCTCTACAAATTATTTGCTCTGAATGCCTGATAGTTTGAGAGCAACTCCAAAAGATCTTTCACCCACTTTTGCCCATTTTTTAAAGTACTTCTTATACATTATTTTTATTTGATTTCGCATAACAGTTCTCTTAGCTAAATTAAATCTTCTCACCCCTTCTCCATTTTACAAATGAGGAAATTAAAGTCAGAGGGTAAAATGACTTGACCATAATCTCTTTGTCAGAAAATGTTAGAGCCAAGAGAGTGGTCAGCACCCTCTGATTCTGGAATTTGTCCTCTTTGTCTTGTTTAAGATGCTTATTGTATATGTGTGTATATATATATTTGTCATGGCTAAGTAGATCTCTTTGGTATGAAATGGAAGCATCATACCATTCTCAAGCAAGAAGCAAGAAGACCGAATTAATAAGCAACCTTAACCAAAGGAATGGTAGATCTAATAGAAACATAAACTAGGTATACCTCACTTACTCAGAATGTAATATTATATACCTCACTGATTCAGAAAGGCATAAGATACTCTAGGTGCATGACATTTCAAATAGCCAAAGTTTAATCCTTTAAATGATGGACCTTTATATTTAATATTTCTGTTGAAAATCTTTGCTATACTTCCTTAACAAGTACAATATAGCAAAGGTTTTATGGGCTTGAATTAGTGTATTGTTTTATAGATGTAGCTGTAGATACAAGTCAGAGTTGTTAACTTGAGATTCTTGGTCTTCACAGATGAGAGCTCCTGTGAACCTCTGAAATTTTATTCAGACTTTTATGATTATATACCTGTTTATGGAAGAGAGGGTCCATAGCTTGAGCAGTCTGTGCTCAAAAAAAAAAAAAAAAAAAAAAGAAAAGAAAAGTTACAAAGTACTGATACAGATGATTAGGAACTAAATGGCCACTGACCCATACTACTGTGGGTTCCATGAGGCCAAAGAATGTATCTGTTTAGTTTTTACTAAATTCTTAGCACTTAGCACTTCAGGTCATAGTAGACAGGAAATAAATATTTTTGGATAAGAGACACTAGGAAAAAAAAAAAGAGAGAGAAAAAAGAGACACTAGGAAATATCTTCGAATATGCTGCAAATATAAACTCAGTTTCACACCTCTTCTGAAAGTTAAATAAGATAGAACTTGCAGGACCTTGTATCTTTCTGCAGAATAATTATTAGGTCAAAACACTGGAATGGCTTTCTTACAAAAATGTTTCATCACCCTTCAGAAAAGTTTTGCTTCCCTAGGTGCCTTTGATTTGTCAGGTTTTTAAATTAGTTTATTATTATGATTATTACCAGTGCAATGGACCATGGCCTTGTCAGTTTAGGCCACATCCTAGAGCATTAGAATGGAGAGGTATCTTAGAAATCAAATAGTCCAGTCTTCTAATTTTACAGATGAGAAAACTAAAGCAGAAGAAGGGACAGGGTCATACAGGTACAAAGCTGGGACATAACCAAAATTTCTTGCCTCCCATTCTGATTTTATTTTCACTAATTCTGCTCCTTCATTGTTCTTTTTGTTTGCTTTTGCTAACCAACCCTAAATGAAAATATGGCCCATTTTTACTATTCCAACCTTTGGCTTTGCTTATCACCCATCTCCAGGTCTTGCCAACAAGTTTTTATTGAGCACATACAGTGCCCTGTACACTATACAGTGTTTTAATCTTTGAAAGCTCTAAAATGAGTGGACTGCCCTTCTTCCTAGGACTAGAGTTTATTGCATTGAATAAATATACCTATTTAATACATCTAGAGGGCTTATACAAGACAGAATATATTAAGTTTTAGATTATAGAGTACATATGTGCTGCAGTATAGTCCTGGAGTTGGTTCTTATTGGCTTTGTGCAAATCTCTTTCCAGTTCCATGTTTAATGATGCCGTATTGGTAGCTTGAAATCTGTCATGGAGGGAGTTATCAGCAAACACCCCCTCCCAAGGGCTAGTATGCCACTGGCTTCATGTAAAGTAGGTCAGGATTATGCACTGTAGGTTCTAGTGCAACAGTGGGAAGGGATTGGAGGGTGGTTTAGGCAAAGGCAGGGACAGGGTCTGGAGAGGGTATGGGAGGAGAACAGATTGCCTTGGATTTGGGTTGGGAGGTAATAGGAGATAAGGTGTGGCCTTTTGAGGAGTTTGAACTAGATGAATTTGAACACAGGAAGTCGTTAAGCAGAAGTCATCGGAAACCATTTTTGGAAAATTAAGCTGGTAGCTTCATACAAGATGAATTGCAACTTAAAGGATATTCTAGTAATCAGTGTGTAAGGTGGTGATAGAAATGATGAAAAAGGAACACACCTAGAAGTTGTTTGAAGAAATTATTAGGATGATTTTGGGGACATTGAGTAATTTAAGGGGGGACTTAAAGACTCCATAATTTTTTTAGCATGGAGGACTGAAGAAATGTCTCATTGTCAGAAATAAGAAACTTGGGAAGGGATACTGGTTTGGCTGAGAAGATGGTACATTATTGAGTTTTAGGTGGTAATGGGACCTCTCAGTGGAGGACATGACAGCTGAGGACAAAGGAGAGGTAAAATTATGGAAATAAAGGTATGAGAGCCACCAGTGTGGGGCTGATTATTAAAACAAGATGGATGAGTCCTCCCAGAGAGTAGTGTGGAGAAGGGGCAAGGATTGAATCTTGGAAGCCTGGCATCATTTGAGGAATAGGAAATGACAAAGGAGACATTAAAGAAGATAAAGGTGGGAGATGAAGTGAGAGAAGGTGATGGTGTAATATAAAGGGACTGAGTCCTGGTAGAAGGATGAGATCAGTAGAGTCGAAAGGTCACAAAGATGGAAAGAGTAAGGTCAATGATGGGAATCTGAAATATGCATTGTTCTACTAGAAAAAGATCTCTAATGTTAGAGTAATTTTGTAAAGTGATTGGGGGAAGAAACATTGTAGCATTGTAGCAAAATAAAGTGTGGGTAGTGAGGTGAATGTAGTAGATACATGCCACTTATTCAATTATTTGGGCTACGGAAAGGAGATTAGGATTTTATTTATAGGACCTGTTCAGAACAAGTGAATTTTTGTCTGATTTAGTGGAACCTCAATGCTACTGGGGTTTAACGGGACAGGAATTCTCACAAATGACTGCCAGAGTTTAAATCGCTTCAGCTTTTCTGGAAAGCAATTTTTATATATATTGAGAACTTTAAAAGGGTTCATATCCTTTAGCCTTCATACCCTTTAACCCTCTACTGCCAAGATTCTGTTCTAAAAAGTAATCAGAAATGTCATCAAATATTTATGTAGAACAATGTTCATTGAACCATTTTTTATAACAGTGAAAAGTGGGAAACAAATCCAGCTATAAGGAATGATTAAATTCATGTTATATCCATGTGTTAGAATGTTTTGCAGCTATCAAAAGTATTTTATAATTAATATCTTGGGAAAATGTTTGTGACAAGCAAGATATATATCTGATTTTGAAAAAATATATATGTTGTTTATAAACTTAGAATAAAGTTTAGAAAGAAATATACCAAGTTATTACCCCTGGGTGGTGGATTAAGGGTGCTTTTATTTTTCTTCATACTTTTTTTTTTAGTTTCTAGATTTTATATGATGAGCAAATGTTTATTTTATTTTATTTATTTTTAGGAGGTACTGGGGATTGACCCTGAGACCTCATTCGTACATGGGAAGCAGGCTCTCAAACCACTGAGCTACACCCGCTCCCCAAGTGTTACTTTTAAAATGAACAAAATGGTAAAGTTGAATTTTTTTTTTTTTTTTTTTTTTTTTTTAAGATGGGAAGACTTGATGTTTGGCAGGAAGGAGGCAGTGGAAAGGAAGAAATGAGATGTTGTGAGATAAGTTTGGTATAATGTCCCTCAGTAAGAGGGAATACAGTTGGAAAGTTTCATTAGTTCAGAGGGAAGGACTGGTGGCCTTCTGAGCATGTGGAAAAGCATGAGAGAACAGATGGAAAGATAGAGAATCTGTTTCTCCCACAAAGCTGATTTAGGTCAACACTTAAGGCTGAGAGAGAAATTTTCAAATAGCCTCTGTGGGCTGGAATGTTGAAAAGATCCCCCAAGGAGTAGGCCCAATTTACTGAAGATTGACTAGATATATACAAGACTTCTTCCATACAGCTGCAACTTAAAACTTCCAACTACTCCTGCAACTTAAAAACTGGCCAGGTTCCAAACATTTGTTTATAAATCTGTTTTTTGTACTCCCAAAGTTTTCCCCATAGAAACAGTGTTACAAAGGGTAATTAGGGTCCTAGCCAGTCCACTAAAGTTCATCATATCAATCTGTTGTATTCATTTTTTTCTCCCTAGTATTTTTTCACATCTGTTGGGTGCTCTCCGTTACCACGGCTAACCTACTTCCTTTATGCAGCCCACTTGAACTGCAGTGTTGTGCCAGCCACCTGTGTCTTTCTACTCTTGCTTCCTTTACCCTACCTCTGCCCCCATTCTCCTCCCCAGGCTTCTCTTGCATCTGTACCCAGATTTACCTTCTTAATATTCTGTTTGTATTGGCCTTTCCCTGCTCAAAAACTGCCATGCTTATTTGGCAAAGCCTTTTTTGGGAAGTGGTAGACAAAAAGGTCTAAAGTACAAACCTTATTTGGATCTAACCAGTTATTCCACTGATGTCTATCTTCTGTCCAGGATCCAACCCAAGGTGCCACATTATGTTTAGTTGCCATGGCTCCTTCCTCTTCACTGTGCTGTGACAGTTTCAGTATTTGATTTTCATGACCTTCACAGTTTTGAAGAGTACTGCTCAGGTATTTTGTAGAATGTCCCTCAGTTTTGTTTTGTTTTGATGTTTTCCTCATGATTAGACTAGAGTTATAGTTGGGAGAAGAATAGTACAGAGGTAAAGTCCTCCTCATCAGATCAGATCAGATGATTTATTAACTGGTGGTGTTAACTTTGGATACTCTGTTAAGGTGCTATCTGCCATATTTCTCCATTGTAAAGCGACATTTTTTCCCCCCTTCTGAACTCAATTTTTAGTAAGCAAGTCACTAAGTCCACCCCAAACTTAAGTGGAAAGGAATCCAGGAGGAAGGAGTATCTACATATATTATTTGGAATTTTTCTGTAAGGAATATTTGTTCCTTCTTCCTTTATTCATTCGTTCAGTTATTTATATACATCAGTATGGACTCCTGTATGTATTATACCATTACCACATTGGTTAAATTGTTGTTTAAATTATTCCAGCTTTGGCCATTGGAAACTCCTTCAGTTTGGTTCCTGTGTCCCTTTCACATGCCCCATCCTTTTGTTTCTTGAACACTTCCTTACTTTCTGGCACTACAAGATGTTTAAGGCTCATCTTGTATTTTCTCTGCCCCAGCCTAGTATTGGCCATTTTTCCAAGGAGCCCTAGTTCCTTTTATTGGAGAATGCTATTTAGAAACCAAGATCTGGGTGCTGGGGTGCTCATTGTTATTGGGGCTATCACCACTTCTAGGTCCTCTCAATGTATAGCGCTAACTCTCTAACTCATGTGTAGACATGTTTATAATAATAATTATACATAAGTTCATATTGAAGTTTCCAACTCTAATCCAGCACTACAGGGTTCATTCTAGATATCCATCCTTGCTTTTTGGTGCTTTCTCTGAGAAACCTGGTTCACATTATCTGCTATCTACTTATTTGTTTAATCCTGGTA
The DNA here is from genome assembly GCA_026826555.1 of Tolypeutes matacus. NCBI lineage: Eukaryota > Metazoa > Chordata > Mammalia > Cingulata > Chlamyphoridae > Tolypeutes > Tolypeutes matacus. Next base: position 26,746,307 of record JAKSZT010053887.1, read on the forward strand.
TACTTGTAGTTTCAGAATTATTAACTCATGCCCCTGTGAGAAACAAATTCATCAACTAAGAGTACAATGTTTGTGTATAGTTCTTTATCTTTAGCCTTAATGGTTTTCAGTCAAAAACACTGTTTTCCACAGTTAGATAGCTCTTTTTTTTTCGCCCCACCTAGAAGGTTATGAGGTGAGGTTATGTCATACATTTGTAATACAGTTAGATAAATTTGTCACAGTCTGCATCCATTCTGGGATCTCCAGACATCCTGGGAGATTTTTTAAAAATTTACATGTGTTAAAGCTCTTTGTGGGAAACAGATGTGGCTCAGGGGATTGGGCTCCCATCTACCATATAGGAAGTCCAGGGTTTGATTCCCAGGGCCTCCTGGTGAAAGGCAAGGTGGCCCAAGCAGAGAGCTGGCCCGTGTAGGAGTGCTGGCCTACGCGGAGAGCTGGTGCAGCAAGGTGACGCAACAAAAAGAGACACAGAGGAGAGATAATAAGACGCAGCAGATTAGGAAGCTGAGGTGGCGCAAGAGATTGAGCAGCCTCTCACCACTTCAAAAAGTCCCTGGGTCAGTTCCAGGTGCCGCCTAAAGAGAAGACAAGCAGACACAGAAGAACACATAGAGAACAGACAGAGAGTGCAAAACAAGGAGGGGGGGGGAATAAATCTTTAAAAAAACGACAACTGTGATTTACAATTTAATGGGTTTTAATAAATACTATGATTTACTTTTTAAAGTAAATCCTTGGCAAACTTCATAGCTAGCAGTTAATTAGATGCAACACACCTGACAACTGATCTTAACACCTGGTCCAGAAACATTAAACTAGATAGTTTTCTAAAGGTCCCTTTCTCTCCCAGCAATCATTGAACCTTCATTCATCACCACTGGTTCCCAGAGATTGGACACATCCCAGGTTATGTCACTGCTGGTCACAGGAGGGTCTTGAAAGTTTCTGAGAAAAAAAGTCATCCCCACCTTTTTTCACTATCCACCACGAACCCCATGGAAAGGCTTTTTATGGAAAGGAGGGGACTAGTGGGGGAGAGGACAGTACTTGAACCAGCCTCATCCCAGCCAACCCACTGCAGCCTTCATTCCTTGAATGTACTCTTTTTCAAATTTGGGTCCCCAAACTAGCAGTATCACTGTCACCTAGGAACTTGTTAAAAACACAAATTCTCAGGCTCCACTCAAACCTACTGAAACAGAAACTCTGGAGATGGGGTCCAGTAATCTGTGTTGTAGCAAGACTTGTGGGTGATTCTGATGCATACTAAAGTTTGAGAACCTCTACTCTTTTTTTTTTTTTTTTTTTAAACTTTATTTTGTACATTTAGTAATTGAAAACATAAACAATTAAAAACTAAAAAGTAAACACAGATGAATAAATATATACATTTCTCAAATATAATGGATACATGTAAATTTTTTTTTTTTTTTTTGAATCAAACAATATATTACACAATATATTTGGTTCATATTAATGCATTCATACAGTATTTGTCCTTTTGTGTCTGGCTTGCTTCACTCAACATAATGTCCTCCAGGTTCATCCATGTTGCCATATGCTTTATGACTTCATTTCTTCTTACAGTTGCATAATATTCTATCGTGTGAATAGACCACAGTTTGTTTATCCATCTATTGATGGACACCTGGGTTGTTTCCAACTTTTGGCAATGGTGAATCATGTGGCTATGAACATCGGTGTGCAGATGTCTGTTCATGTCACTGCTCTCAGTTCTTCTGGGTATATACCCAGTAGTGGTATTGCAGGGTCATATGGCAGGTCTATATTCAACTTCTTTAGGAACTGCCAAACAGACCTCCATAGTGGTTGTAACATCCTGCATTCCCACCAACAGTGAAGAAGTGTTCCTATCTCTCCACATCCTCTCCAACACTTGTAGTTCTCTGTCTTTTTAATAGTGGTCATTCTGATAGGTATGAAATGATATCTCATTGTAGTTTTGATTTGCATTTCCCTAATCATGAGTGATGTTGAGCATTTCTTCATGTGTTTTTTTGCCATTTGTATTTCTTCTTTGGAGAAATGTCTATTCAAGTCTTTGGCCCATTTTTTAATTGGGTCATTTGTCTTTTTATTGTTGAGTTGTAACATCTCTTTATATATCCTGGATATTAAACCCTTATCAGATATGTGATTTCCAAATATTTTTTCCCATTGAGTCAGCTGCCTTTTCACCCTTCAGACAAAGTCCTGTGAGGAGCAAAAGTGTTTAATTTTGAGGAGGTCCCATTTATCTACTTTTCCTTTTGTTGCATGTGCTTTGGGTGTGAGGTCCAAGAAACCACCACCTACTACAAGGTCTTGAAGATGTTTCCCTACATTTCCTTCTAGGAGTTTTATGGTCCTGGCTTTTATATTTAGATCTTTGATCCATTTTGAGTTGATTCTTGTATAGGGGGTGAGATAGGGGTCCTCTTTCATTCTTTTGGTTATAGATATCCAGTTCTCCCAACACCATTTGTTGAAGAGACTGTTTTTTTCCCATCAGCATGGGCTTGGTAGGTTTGTCAAAAACCAGTTGACTGTATAGGTGAGGGTTTATTTCTGGATTCTCAGTTCTATTCCACTGATCGATATGTCTATCTTTATGCCAGTGCCATGCTGTTTTGACCACTGTAGCTTTGTAATATGTTTCAAGGTCAGGCAGTGAAATTCCTCCCACATTGCTCTTCTTTTTTAGAATACTTTTGGCTGTTCGGGTGCACTTACCCTTCCAGATGAATTTGGTAATTGCCTTCTCTAATTCTGTAAAGTAAGCTGTTGGGATTTTGATTGGTATTGCATTGAATCTATAAATCAGTCTGGGCAAGATTGACATCTTCACGATATTTATTCTTCCAATCCATGAACATGGAATATCTTTCCATTTGTTTAGGTCTTTTTAAATTTCTTTTAGCATTGTTTTGTAGTTTTCTGCATATAGGTCCTGTACTTCCTTCGTTAAATTAACTCCTAGGTATTTGAGTCTTTTTTGTTGCTAATGAAAATGGAATTTTCCTCCTCAGATTGTTCAGTACCAGTGTACAAAAACATTACTGATTTTTGCGTGTTGATCTTATATCCTGCCACTTTGCTGAACTCATTTATTAGTTCAAGTAGCTTTGTTGTGGATACTTCAGGATTTTCTAAATACAGGGTCATGTCATCCGCAAACAGTGAGATTTTTACTTCCTCTTTTCCTATTTGGACGCCTTTAATTTTTCTGTCTTGTCTAATTGCCCTCGCTAGAACTTCTAGTACAATGTTGAATAACAATGGTGACAGTGGGCATCCTTGTCTTGTTCCTGATCTTAGGGGGAAAGCTTTCAACCTTTCCCCATTGAGTATGATGTTGGCTGTGGGTTTTTCATATATGCCTTTTATCATATTGAGGAATTTTCCTTTTATTCCTATCTTTTGAAGTATTTTTATCAAAAAAGGATGTTGGATTTTGTCAAATGCCTTTTCTGCATCTATTGATGATCATGTGGTTTTTTTCCTTCAATTTGTTAATGTGGTGTATTACATTGATTGCTTTTCTTATGTTGAACCAGCCTTGCATGCCAGGAATAAATCCCACTTGGTCGTGATGTATAAGTCTTTTGATATGCTGTTGGATTCAATTTGCAAGTATTTTGTTGAGAATTTTTGCATCTATTGAGAACCTCTACTCTTAAGATTAACCAACCAGGGGAGCAGATGTGGCTCAGGCGATTAAGCACCTGCCTCCCACATGGGAGATCCTGGGTTCAGTTCCTGGTGCCTCCTGAAAAAAACAAAACAAACAACAAACAAAACGGACAAAAGGGCCAACTCAGGGAAGCCAATGTGGCTCAGTGGTTGAGTGCCAGCTTCCCACATATAAGGTCCTAGGTTCAATCTCCAGCCCCCGGTACCTCAAAACAAAACAAAACAAAACAAAAAACAGCCAGGAGCTAACGTGGCTCAAGTGGTTGAATGCCTGCTTCCCACATGGGAGGTCCCAAGTTCGGTTCCAGTGTCTCTTAAAAAAAAGGGGGGGGGGGGGCAAAACAAACAAAAAAAGCAACTCAGGGGAGCCGATGTGGCTCAATGGTTGAGCACCAGCTTCCCACATATGAGGTCCTGGGTTCAATCCCTGGCCACGGGACAAATAAATAAACAAACAGACCAGCCAGTTGCCAGTCAGAACCTTAGACGCAGCTGTGAGGCCTCATCTTGACTTCCTGTTAGGGCCCTGGGGATGAGGAGCTGGTCATTGCAGCCAGAAAGTTAAAGGGCTGTTTTTGTTTTAGTTTATTGTTTTTAGTTTTGATCCACGAGAGCATGGAAATTTTCTGGCTTGGATGTCTGGCGGAATATTTTCTATCTCTTTGAGGTATAAAAAGAAGGGCATCATAATGATACTAAAACTTGTTTATGTTTTTATTTTATTGTAATTGCAAAATAAAAACCAAGATCAAATCAAGCATTCATATTTTGTGATGTATGTTTTTAAAAATTGATTTTTATAATCTATTATTTCTAAGATGTATAATGTATCTTTTTTATAAGATCTGTTTGTTTTTTTTTTAAGATTTATTTATTTATTTACCCCCCCGCCCCGCCCTCCCATTGTTTTGCGCTTGCTGTCTGCTCCTTGTTCATTCTCTGTGTGTTCCTCTGTGTCTGCTTGTCTTCTCTTTATTATTTTTTTTTATTTTTATTTTTTTTAAAGATTTTTATTTATTTATTCATTTATCCCCTCCTTGCTGCTTGTGCTCGCTGGGTCAGCTAACCACGCTGTGCGGGCGGGCTTGCCTTCACCAGGAGGCCCCCGGGAACCGAACCCGGGGCCTCCCATATGGTAAACGGGAGCCCTACTGATTGAGCCACAGCCGCTTCCCATGCTTGTCTTCTCTTTAGGCGGCACCGGGAATCAATCCTGGGACCTTCCAGAGTGGGGGAGAGGTGCTCAATCTCTTGCACCACCTCAACTCCCTGGTCTGCTGTGTCTCTTATTGTCCCTCCTGTGTCTCTTTTTCTTGTGTCATCTTGCTGCGCCAGCTCTCCGTGCTGGTTAGCACTCCTGCGTGGGCCAGCTCACTGCGCGGGCCAGCTTGTCTTCACCAGGAGGCCCTGGGAATCGAACCCTGGACCTCCTATATAGTAGGCGGGAACCCAATTGCTTAAGCCACATCCACTTCCCTAATGTATCTTCTTTGTACATGTTTTATTTGGTGTTTATGCCTTAGATAAAGGTTATTCACATTCAGTATGAAGTGTAATAAGGAAAAGTTGGTAGCTATTTCCTGATCTAGGTAAACCTCTCCTCATGTCCCCCACCTTCACCCCAGGTACCTTTCTGACCTTAAATCCTACTTCTCTTCCAATTATTCACTCCACTCCCACCACACTAGTCTCCTCCTTATGGCCCTTAGAACTGCTTTAGGGCCTTTGCACTTGCCATTCCCTCTGGAATATTCTGTTATTGCCAAAGCTGGCTCATTCACTGCCTGCAAAAGTGGCCTGAAAATTAATTAAAAGAGGACTTCCCTGGCCATCCTGTCTAAAATTTCACATATACACCCAATTCCATACACACAAACTCTTCATGTCTTATTTTATCTCTCTGGGACTTACTATCTAACATACTATATATTTCATTTATTTCCTTATTTATTTTACTTTCTCCCCAGTAAAATGCCAGTTCCATTACGGCACAGATTTTTATCTGCCTAGAGCAATGCCTGGCCCATAGTAGGTACTTAGTTATTATTTGGTGAGCAAATGAATGAATATTTCCAGACAGGTAGTAATATGCATGATAGTGAGTGGGAGTGTTAGTTTGCCTGAGTTGCTATCACAGATACCACACAATGGGTTGGCTTAATGACAGGAGTAGTCCAAAATCAAGATATCAGCAAGGCTTGCTTTTTCCTAGAGCAGGGTTTCTTAACAAGGGGTCTGTTTTAGTCAGCCAACAGGGTGCTGATGCAAAGTACCAGAAATCTGTTGGCTTTTATAAAGGGTATTTATTTGGGTTGGAAGATTACAGTCACAAGGCCCGAGAGCCCAACTCAATGTACCATAAGAGGTACTTTCTCACCCAAAGTCATTTGCCTCGTGTTGATGCAAGATGGTGGGCGATGTCTGCGAGGGTTCAGCCTGCCTTCTTCCTCTTAATGCTCTGTGGTCCCAGCTTCTGTTTTCAGCTGCAGGCTGGCATAAGGCTTGTCTCTGAGGGCTTCTCAGCTGCTCTGTTCTCTGCAGCTGCAAACTATCAGGCTCATCTCTCTACTTCTGTGTGAGAGTCTGTTTTATCAGCCCACCAAGGGGGTGGGGACTCAACCCTGCATGCCCCAGCGACATGGTAGAATCAAAGTCCTAATCTTAACATAGTTTAATCAAAGACATCTCAGCTGAATCTAATATAGTCAAAGGGTATCATGCCCAGAGGAACAGACCAGTTTACAAACATAATCAAATATCTTTTTTTTTGGAATTCACAAATAATATCAAACTGCTACAGGGTCCATGAGCTTGAATTGAAATTCAAAAAACCATTCTTGTGGGGACGTGTTGGTATGAGTGTGATATATATATTAAATAATACACAGTATAGTGTGGACTTAGTAAGGGGTCTGTGGAACAAAAAAGGTTAAGAACCCCTTTCCTAGAGTCTAGAATTCTGGTGCTGGCTGCCAGTGATCTTTAAGGTTCCTTGACTTCTAGCTCTGCCTCTGGTCACGTGGTGGTGGCCTCTCCTTCCTCTTCTGTGTTCTCACTGACTTCCAACTTCTTGCTTGTGGCCTTCTCTTTAAAAGGCCTCCTTTAATCCAGATTAAGACCCATCCCCAAGGGGGGCGGCTGTGGCTCAATCAGTGGGGCTCCCGTTTGCCATGTGGGAGGCCCCGGGTTCGGTTCCCGGGGCCTCCTGGTGAGGGCAGGCCCGCCCGCACGGCGTGGTTGGCTGACCCAGCGAGCACGGGCAGCGGGGGGGGGGGAGGGAGATAAATGAATGAATAAATAAAATAAATAAAATAAAAAAAGACCCATCCCCATTCAGTTGGGCCTGCCTTCACTAAAAATAACACCTTCAAGAGGGCCTATTTAGAATGGGTTCACACCCCCAGGAATGCAGATTTAAGATTAAGAACATGCCTAAATTTGGTATGTACGTTTGCATTCTTGCTTTATCATTATTTGCCCCACTGAGCTGAGAGGCAACTGATTATTTTCTATTCTCCTAAACTGCCTCTGTTCTAGCAGCTTCCTAAGGAAATAATTCTTGCTGCTTTTTCTGTTTAGAGAGCAGGGTCCTTCTAGTTAACTGCCAGTTAACTCTGTCTGAAAGCCTGCCAAAGAGACAAGATGGAGTAGCATGGGGGAAGATGGGGCCTTGCAGGACACTTTAAAGCCATGGTTCTCAAAATGTAGTACAGGGACTAACAGCATTTGTTAGCCTCACCTAGGAACTTCTTAGAAATGCAAATTCTAAAAAAAAAAAAAAAAAAAAGAAATGCAAATTCTCAGCTTCTCCCTCAGAACTACTGACTCAAAAATCCTGGAAGTAGGGGGCCCCAGTGATTTATAGTTTAACAAGTCCTTCAGGTGCATACTAAAGTACTGCAACTTTAAAGAATTCTGTCTAATCCTGGGGGCTATGGAAAACTACTGGAGGGTTTCATAGACTTTCCTCATGCCTCCATAACTGCATAATTACCTTAGTCAGAAACTCTGACCACCTTAACATAAAATGAAAAGTGCTCTTGGAATGTTTTGAAGATTAATGTTTTAAATAGTGCTAAAAGAAAAAAAGGAATTAACATTTAGAGTGTCTCCTGTATTTCAAGCACCTTACCAGATGCTCTTACACCTGTTTTTCCATTTAACTGTCAGATCAGGTCTGGTGAAGTAAATACTGCATTATCCACATTTAAAAGGAGGAAAATTCAGAGCAATTGTAATTTATCTACTACCTTATAGTGTACACTTGCTACCACCAGGTGGCGCTGATGTTGTGGTTGCCTAGTCCCTGGGAAAGCTTTCTGAGATTATAGACAGAAAACTGAAATGAGGGCACCACGAAAGAAATAAGACTGCAGGTAACCATAAATCTTTATGTAAATAGAAGGTTCCAACTTCTGAAATGTTGGAGTAATGAAAAATCACTCTGAAAATTTATTCCTCCATAAAAGCAACAAAAACTATGAACAATATGTGGCAATTAAACAACATACTCCTAAATAACCAATAGGTCAAAGAAGAAATCACAAAGGAAATAAAATACTTAGGGAGTGGAGGTGGCTTAAGTGATTGGGTGCTTCCCCCCCCCCACATGGGAGGTCCCAGGTTTGGTTCCCAACTCCTCCTAAAAAAGAAGACGAACAGAGAGCAGACAGCAAGTGAAATGCAAACAATGGAGGGGTTAAATAAAATCTTTTTTTTTAAAAAAGCGAAAATACTTAGAACATACCAAAACTTATGGGATACAGATATAACAGTGCTTAGAAATGAATAGCGTAAATACCTATCCAAAAAAAAAAATCTCACATCAGTAACCTACCCCTCCATTATAAGAAACTAGAAAATATAGAGCAAACTAAACTCAAGCAAGCAGAAGAAAATAAATAATAAATATGAATGGAAATAAATGAAGGCGAGAATAGAATAAGAGTAAAGAAAACCAACAAAGGCCAAATGCTGGTTCTTTGAAACCATCAACAAAATTTTAGCTAGACTGGTCAAGAAAAATGATTCACCTCTTTCGGCTATCTTTCTGTGCCGCCACAATGGTGCGCATGAACGTTCTGGCTGATGCTCTGAAGAGAATGATGCGGAGAAGAGAGGCAAACGCCAGGTTCTTATCAGGCCGTGCTCCAAAGTCATCGTCAGGTTTCTAACTGTGATGATGAAGCATGGTTACATTGGCGAATTTGAAATCATTGATGATCACAGAGCTGGGAAAATTGTTGTGAACCTCACAGGGAGGTTAAACAAGTGTGGGGTGATTAGTCCCAGATTTGATGTGCAACTCAAAGATCTAGAAAAATGGCAGAATTATCTGCTCCCATCCCGTCAGTTTGGTTTCATTGTATTGACGACCTCAACTGGCATCATAGACCACGAGGAAGCAAGGCAAAAACACACAGGAGGAAAAATCCTGGTATTTTTCTAGGGATGTAAAACATACATGCAAATAAAATGCCTCCATGGACAAAAAAAAAAAAGATTCAAATTATTAAAATCAGGAATCAAATAGGGACATTACTACTGACTACACAAATTATATATTTCTGTGTGGGAATTGTATGGGAATACTAAGAACAACTATATGTCAAAACTAGATAATCTAGATGAAATGGACAAATTCCTAGACAGACAAAAACTATCAAAACTGAGTCAAGAAATAGAAAATCTTAGCAGACATATAACAAGTAAAGAAATTGAATTTGTAACTTAGCAACTTCCTACAAAGAAAAGTCCCATGCCTAGGTGACCAGTTATACCAAACAGAGAAAAATTAGAATTAATTTCTTCACAAACTCTTCCAAAATATAGAAGAGGAGGGATCACTTTCCAACTTATTTCATGAGGCTATATTATCCTAATACCAAAACTAGACATCTCAAGAAAAGAAAATTACATACTCAAATCCCTTAGGAATATAGATACAAAATTCCTAAAAAAACACACACAAAAAAACCCAGAATAGATCTTGCAACATATAAAAAAGATTATATATCTTTAGTGGAATTTATTCCAGAAATGCAGTCATTATAACATCTAGAAGTCAGTCAACATTATTCACCATATAATTAGTATAAAGGACAAAAACACATCATCTCAATAGACTCAGGAAAAGCATGTGACAATATCTAACACCCTTTCATGAAAAAAATATTCAAACAATCTTGGAATAGAAGAGAATTTTCTTAGCCTGATAAAGGGCATCTGTGAAATCTCACAGCTAACATAAGATCAGGAACAAGACAATGATGTCCACTTGCAACTTTCCTATCAAACATTTTATAGAGGTTCTATATGGGGAGATTAGGCAGGGAAAAAAGAATAAATGGCATCCTGATTGGAACAACAGTAGTAAAACTATCTCTGATTGCAGGTGACGTGATCTTATATATAGGCAATTGTGTGGAATCCACAGCAAAAAAAAAAAAAGGAAAAGAAAGTAAGAAACTATTAGATCTAAAAAGTGAGTTCAGGAAGTTTGCAGGGTAAATGATCAATATGTAAAATTGTAGTTCTATATGCTAGCAATAAACAATGTGAACATGAAATTAAGAAAATTCCATTTATAAATCAAAAAGAATAAAACAGGAGTAAATTTAACAAAGAAAGGTGAGACTTGTACACTGAGAACTGCAAAACACTGCTGAAGGAAAGTAAAGAAGACCTGAATAAATGGAAAAACATCCCATGTTCATGGTTCACAAGACTGACTTTTTAAGATGGTAGTACTCCCCAAATATCTACAGATTCACCGTAATCTCTAACAAAATTCCAGCTGGCTTCTTTGCTGAAATTTTTAACCAGATCCTCAAGTTCATATGAAGGGTCCCAGAATAGCCAAACCAGTTTTCTTTTTGTTTTTTTTTTTGTTTTTTTTAAGGAGGTACCGGGGATTGAACCCAGGACCTCATACATGGGAGGCAGGTGCTCAAACCACTGAGCTACACCCAATCCCCTCCGAACCAGTCTTAAAAGAAGAACAAAGTTGGAGGACTCATTCTTCCTGATTTCAAAACTTACTATAAAGCTACAGTAATCACCTTCTGCATATTCCCTCTAGAATACACTAAGCGTTTTAGCTTTCTATAGTTTGTATTATGAAATCAGCTGTTATTTTTTGGTTTTTAAATCTACAATTAAAATATTATAGATACAATTAAAATTAAAAAAAAAAAAAAAAAAAAAAAGCTACAGTAATCCAGAAAATGTGGTATTAGCATAAGGACAGACATATAGATAGACCTGTGGAATGGAATTGAGAGTCCAGAAATAAACCCTCATGTTTATGTTTAATTGATTTTTGTCAAGGGCACCAACACATTTCAATGGATAAAGAATACAGTCTTCAACAAATGGTACCAATACAACTGGATTTCCACATGCAAAATAATGAAATTAGAACACTTCCATATACAAATACACCAATGTTAACATTGTGCACAGACCTAAAAAGCTCAAACTGTAAGATTCTTTGTGACAGAGGAATAAATCTCCTATGACCTTGTATATGATACCAAAACTCAAGTGACAAAGAAAAAATAGATAAATTGGATTGCATCAAATTTTAAAACTTTTGTGCTTCAAAGGACACCATCAGTAAAGTGAAAAGACAACTCATGGGATGGTTGAAAATATTCACAAATCATATATATATATACACAAACTACAGAAAGAACTTTTACAACTCAATAATTAAAAGGCAACCCAATTAAGAAGGGAAAGCATCTGAATAGACATTTCTCTAAAGATATATAAATGGCCAATAAGCACATGAAAAATATCCTTAAACATTAGGGAAATGAAAATCAAAACCACAGTAAGATACACACCCACTACGATGACTCTAATCAAAAAGACAATAATAAATGTTGGTGAGGATGCAGAGAAATTGGAACCTTCAGATATTGCTGATGCAAATGTAAAATATTGTAGTCACTTGGAATGAAGTCTGGCCATTCCTCAAAAAATTAAATGTAGTGTTTCCACATGACCCAGAAATTTCACTCCTAGAGTATATACACAAGAGAAATGAAAATATATTATCACAGAAATATCGTATTTGAATTTTCATAACACCAGTATTCATAATAGCCCAAAAGTGGAAACAACCCAAGTGTCCATGTACTCATGGATGTTTAAACAAAATGCATACATAAATGGAGTATTAGCCATAAAATGGAATGAGGAACTGACACATGCTACAACATGGATGAACCTTGAAAACATTATACTGTGTGAAGGAAGCCATACTCCAAAGAACAAATATTGTATGATTCTATTTATATGAAATGTCCAAAATATATAAATCTAGAGGGACTGAAAGTAGGTTAGTGTTGCCAGGGATTGGGGAGAAAGGGAAAATGGGGAGTGACTGCTAGTGATTGGGGTTTCTTTCTGGGATGATGAAAATGTTCTGAAATCAGAACATGGTTGTATTAGTCAGCCAAGGGGTGCTGATGCAAAATACCAGAAATTTGTTGGCTTTTATAAAGGATATTTATTTGGGGTAAAGGCTTACAGTTACAAGGCTGTAAAGAGGCCAACTTAAGGTACCATTAAAGGTACTTTCTGACCCAGAGTCTGTTGCCATGTGTTGAAGCAAGTTGGCAAGCAACATCTGCGAGGGTTCAGCCTTCCTCTTCCCTTCTAAGGCTCCTTGGGTTCACCTTCTTCTGATCTCATCTGTAGGCTGGCATAAGGCTCCTCTCTCTTCCCGGGGCTCGTTTCTTTCTGGGCTCAGCTGCTCTGGTCACTTCACAAGGTCAGCTGTAAACTATCAGGCAAATGGCTCAACTCTCCCCAGGGCTCCAGCATCAAAACCAAGTTCTCTCCTCTGCCTGTCTTTTTCTGTGTTTTCCTGTGTGTCTTCTCTGTGTCTACTTCCGTGTGAGAGTCTATTTTACCAGCCTGCCAAGGGGGCAGAGACTCAAGTTGGGTCACCCTAATGACGTGTTGAATCAAATCCCTAATCTTTACATAGTTTAATCAGAGGCATCTCATTGAATCTAATAATCAAAGGGTATCACACCCAGAGGAACAGATCAGTTTACAAACATCATCTCTTTTTTGGAATTCTTAAATAATATCAAACTGCCACAGTGGTGATGGTTGCACAACTAAAAACCACTGAATTGTAAACTTTAAAAGGGTGAATTTTATCTTTTATATATTTGTGTGAATTATGTATCAATAAGTGTTACTTTAAAATCTTTATGCAAACATAAATTCCCATGAGAAGTCGACAGAAAATATCTCTAAAATTGTTATATTCAAAAGATTTTTTTAACATTAAGGGGATAAATGAGGAAATGTTTCCCAGCAGTTTGGGGAGGTCCATCTCTGAAAACATATTTTACTCCTACCCCTGCCCCCCCTACCTCCCCTGATTACTCCAAACACCCAAAGCTACAAAGACATCCAAGTAGGAGTTTGGAACTCCAGAAGTACAGACTTTAATCCATCAGCAAATAGATTAAAAGTACTTGAAGTCTCCTGTGGCCTTTTAACCACAAAGCTGTGAGGGCACACTCTTGAGTAGCTACATTTAAGGCAAGTCCCAGAGCATCATGGAGTACCAGTCCCCTGGACAGATTTATTACTGGTGCCTTTCCAGCTTTCTTTTCTGTTCCATTCTACTTCATGGTATTCTCTTTCTTCTACATCATAGGACACTAGGGCTCTTATGTGGTCTTCTGCCTCTCAGAAGCCTGTACCAGGCCTGGTCACTTTTTTTTTTTTAAGACTTATTTTATTTATTTATTTCCCCCCCCTCCACCCTCATTGTTGACGCTTGCTGTCTGCTCTCTGTGTCTGTTTGTTGTGTGCTCTCTGTGTCTGTTCATCTTATTTTTTTTAGGAGGCACCGGGAACCGAACCTGGGACCTTCCATGTGGGAAGGAGGTGCCCAATCGCTTGAGCCACCTCTGCACCTTGCTTGTTGTGTCTCTTATTGTGTTTCTTCATTGTGTCTCCTTGTTGTGTCATCTTGTTGCATCAGCTTGCCATGCCAGCCTGTTGCATCAGCTCACCATCCCACTTTCCTCTTTAGGAGGTACCAGCAACCAAACCCGAGACTTCCAGTGTGGTAAGCGGGCACCCTATTACTCAAACCACATCTGCTTCCCCCTGGTCACTCTTGTACCACCACCCCCATTCTCAGAATTATTCTCCTTTTCTCCCACCTTCATTAAAACTACTTCTGGCTGTCCCTGTTTTGAATTCTGCTGATTGTCAGTTGATTAAAATTATTCATGATAGGGTAAAAGGTGAAAATTGCTAACCGAAACTAATTTCTTAAAACTATATGGGATGTGGGGTATATGGGAATCCCCTATATTTTCTATGTGACTTTTCTGTAACTTAAAGCTTTTTGGAAAATAAAGTGGAAAAAAAAAAAAAACACTAGGGGAACATACAGAAGGAATTGTCAATATACATAAAAGATAGCATCTTACAGTGACAAAATGAACAATGCAAAAAAATTTTTATTTATTTTATTTCTTTTCTTTTTTTTTTTTTTTTTACTTTGTTTCTGGGGAGGTTTTGGATTGCAGAAAGGTTGCAACTGTGGCAGGGGAGGATCACTCGTGCAGGGTGTCAATAATTGACGGAATACTGAATTATCTTCCTGGGGAGTCCTGCTACATTCTCTAATAGAGTGGCAAGTATCCCTAGTGTACGTGGACAGTGCCTAGTGAAGGAGGACAGACCAATACATCAGGCCCTTGATATAGATGCTTATAATTATGAACCTTGTTCTTGTGAAAGTGAAACTTAGCTTAGTAATATAAATTGCCTGGGAGTTACCTCCTGAAAGCCTCCTTGTTGCTCAAATGTTTCCTCTCTCTAAGCCAAACTCAGTATTGAACTCACTACCTTCCCCCTGGCATGGGACATGACTCCCAGGGATGAGCCTCCCTGGCACCAAGGGATTATTACCAAGCACCAACTAGTGACGCATTTGGAAAAAGACCTAGACCAAAAGGGGGACCTATTAAATAGAAGTGAATTTTTATGGCTATGAGATTTCAAAGTGAATTGGGAGGTCATTCCAGAAGTTATGCTTATCCACTCATTAGGATGTTCTCACTGACTGCCACAGTAAAGTGCCTCAAGCAGGGGTGCTCCTGAGGACTCTAGAAACATCTAAACATTATAGGCAGGGCAGACAACCCCAGAAAATGGACACCCTGTCAGCGGGCTTACTTTGGAATGTATGGTAACCTATCTCCCCAGTGTATCAGAGTATGACTCATTTATAATTTTCTTACACGTGGTTCTGCCCCTTTTATTTGAATCTATAACTACCACTATACCTGTTAAATATATGTCCCAGACACTTAAGTCTTCTGACTGCATATGCTGTTTGAGCCCTGAATCTCAACAGAGTTGCAGCCAACACCTACTTTCCAATTCATCAGACTCACCCAGACAACTAAAAAAAGGGATGATGATGGACAATGCCCATTCCAAAAAACAGAGTATCTACAACTGTAAGCAAGACAGTTCCATCCATCTGCCCATGAGATCTAAGCCCCCTCTCATTCAGAAGCAGTGGGCACCAGCATCCTAAAATCCTCAAGATTGAGGAATAAACAGTCATAAAGGGGGGAATGCAACTAAGGACTAAAGTAGACATTATTATTTTAGTAATGGAAGATCTTGTAACATTGACATAAAGACAGTGGTCACCAGAGGTTCTGAGGGGAGGGAGAGGGATGAATAGGAGTAACTTGGGGCATTTTTGGGACATTGGCATTGTTCTGCATGATATTACAATGATGAATATAGGCTATTATACATTTTACCAAAAAATATAAAATTGTGCAGTGCAAGGTGTAAACCATAATGTAAACTATAGACCATGGTTAGTAGCAATGCTTCAATATTTGTTCATCATTTGTAACAAATGCACCACACTAATGAAAGATGTTGTTAATGGGGGAAAGTGGGAGGGGAGTGGGTAGGGTATATGGGAATCCTGTATATATTTTTTTGTCTTTTTATTTTTTAAAAGATACTTAGATTACATAAATGTTACAAAGAATATATAGGGGATTCTCATATGCCCCGCTCCCCACCCCTCCCACATTTTCCCATATTAGCAACATCTTTCATTAGTGTGGTACATTCATTGCAATTGATATACACATTTTGGGGCATTGCGACCAAGTATGGATTATAGTTTACAGTCTCTTCCACTCAATTTTGTAGGTTATGGCAAGATATATAATAGCCTGTATCTGTATCAGGATGATTCCCGAGTCCTGAAAATGCATCTGTGTTATACCTGTTTTTCCCTCTCCCTACCCTCAGAACCTCCAGTGGCCACTGCCTCCATATCAATGATATTTCTTCCATTGCTAGAATCACAATAAGTCTATAGTAGAATACCAGTACCCTATATTTTTGATGTAACATTTATGTAATCAAAGCTTCTTTAAAGATAAT
The DNA here is from genome assembly GCA_026826555.1 of Tolypeutes matacus. Lineage (NCBI taxonomy): Eukaryota > Metazoa > Chordata > Mammalia > Cingulata > Chlamyphoridae > Tolypeutes > Tolypeutes matacus. The sequence goes on from JAKSZT010053887.1 coordinate 26,762,477, forward strand.
CATTTTTATAAGAAAACATACAGATATTTATTTTAAGAAGGTATGCATTAACTAGCCTTTTTTCAGTGAAAAAGCTTAGAAACAATGAGAAACCCAGTGAAAATGAGCATCCCTAAAGGATCTCTAAAAATATTCCCTCTTTGAAGGAACCAAAGCTCTTTGGAGAAATGTCTGAATCCTGAAAGTCAGGCAGGAAGCATTCAAAATGAGTCTGGAACTTCTCGTGAGAAAGTAAGGAAGTTATCAATGACCACCGAGGACATGTTGAAAGGACTCAGAAGCCAATGTAAAAGGGTTCCCAGTGTCTAAAGATGGGAAATTATGAGCATCAAAAAGAATTACTGAGGGAAGTGGATGTGTCTCGAGCTGTTGGCGCCCACCAACCACATGGAAGCTCCCAGGTTTGGTTCCCAGTGCCTCCTAAAAAGAAGACAAGCAGACACAGAGAGCAGACAGTGAGTGCAAATAACACAGATGGGGAATAAATAAAATAAGTCTTAAAAAAAAAAAATTACTGAAATGGATTCGAGCACATGTATTAAAATGCAGGAGTTCCTAATGCTGCTTTTAAACAAATCATCAGTTGTGGAGAGGCAAGGAAACCAATTCATTATTTTGAAAATTGGCAAATAAATGGAAAGAATCATACATTGATTATACATTTCCTGTATGGCTTGTACCTTTTTTTTTTTTTTTTTTTTTTAAGATTTTATTTATTTATTCATTTATCCCCCCCTTGCTGCTTGTGCTCGCTGGGTCAGCTAACCACGCCGTGCGGGCGGGCTTGCCTTCACCAGGAGGCCCCGGGAACTGAACCCGGGGCCTCCCATATGGTAAACGGGAGCCCTACTGATTGAGCCACAGCCGCTTCCCTGGCTTGTACCTTTGGATAATCACATAGTTAATGTGGGAAAGAATACCACCATTTTGCATCTAGGTAACAATCACCTCTATCTGCTAAAGATGTTAGATGGATTGTTGATGGGCAAGTTTATAAGGTATGAGTTGGGCTGATAGCCTCCACTTGTCCATTTTAATATTACAAAAAGAGACAAAATAGACATGCCTCTTATAATGCAGTAGGAAGTACACAGTACCACCCGTGATGTATTCTTTTTTTTTTTTTTTTTTTTTTTTTAAAGTTTTTTTTTTTTACTTTATCCATTTTA
>JAKSZT010053887.1:26764045-26774367 GCA_026826555.1 Tolypeutes matacus
TATGGTAAACGGGAGCCCTACTGATTGAGCCACAGCCGCTTCCCTGGCTTGTACCTTTGGATAATCACATAGTTAATGTGGGAAAGAATACCACCATTTTGCATCTAGGTAACAATCACCTCTATCTGCTAAAGATGTTAGATGGATTGTTGATGGGCAAGTTTATAAGGTATGAGTTGGGCTGATAGCCTCCACTTGTCCATTTTAATATTACAAAAAGAGACAAAATAGACATGCCTCTTATAATGCAGTAGGAAGTACACAGTACCACCCGTGATGTATTCTTTTTTTTTTTTTTTTTTTTTTTTTAAGATTTGTTTATTTACTTTATCCATTTTAAACCCCCCCTTCCCCATTTGCTGTTTTGTGTCCATATGCTGGGCAATTCTCCGTGTCTGTTTCCTGCCATCTCTTCTCATCCTCCTCCTCCAGTCTTCACCAGGATTTGATCCTGGAGACCTCCGATGTAGGAGAGAGGTATTCTGCCGCCTGCGCCACCTCAGCTCCTGGCTTCTGGAGCTTTCGGAGCATCTCATCTTGTCTCTCCCCTGTTACATCATCATCCTGCTGCATGGCTCCCGGGGCACTACAGCTCAGTGGCACACAGAGCCTGGCAGCCATGCGCCTTCTATATATATATACTTTATTTTACCGGGAGGTCCCAGGGATCGAACCCAGGTCCCTCCATATGGCAGACGGACGCCCAACCATTTGAGCCACATCCGCCCTGTGATGTATTCTTGCTAAAAATTCTAACTTGAATCTGATTAAGCCTCAAAACTCTGTTTTCAAGTAAGAGGAATTAGAAGACATGTTCGATAACACCGAGGGAGTGCAATCAGCAAAATCCATAGAGGGAATCTATAGAACTAACAACCAAGTTTTTACAGCAAATAAATGACAAGAAAAAATAAAGGGAAGTTAGATGTATAAATTGATAGAAATTCAGGAAACATCAACTATATTCAGTGTGTGCACCCTGTTAGAACAAACCAACTATAAAAAGTTATGAACTCATTTGGGAAATTTGCTTGTAATGTGCTGGTTTTTTGGTTGTATTAATGGTATTTTGCATACATTCTTGAAGAGTTAATGTCATTTTGAGACATACTGAATAATATTTATTGATAAATAATATGTTTAGAATTTGCTTTAAAATATTCCAGGGGCAGGGACAGGGCAGAATTTGGATGAAACAAGATTGGCCATAGTGACCATTGATAATTGTAGAAACTGGGTGATGATGGGGGTTTGTAATACAACTCCTATATTTTGTATGTGTTTGATATGTTACATTTTTTAAATTAACCTTATATACAGGTTATATATATAGTTATATATATAGTTATATAATTATATAGCTTTAAGATTGCACATAATTCATGAATTGTGGCTTTGGAAGGAGCAAAGCTTTCTAGAGCTCTTGCTAACCATTACAGCCACCAGAGTTTGCCAGAATAATATTGGCAACTTGGTGTCCTGGTTTATTATTCTGGGAAGTTGTTAATCTTTACCTAACATCCCAGGTGCCATAATACATAATGTTGCCACCAGAACTAGTATTGTTATGACAAGATACACGTGAGAATTATATAAAATTCACAGCTGATAAAATTTTTGTGTTATAAATTCCTCATTTCCTAATCAGCAAAACACATATATTCTAAAACAGCACCAAGCATTGTATGTTAAATATATAGTGTAGTATATTTAATGAATTGATTTTTATAAATAAAATATAAAACTTGCAAGCATTTCTTTTTGAGAAAACATCAAATTTCCTTTCTCTGAAACATTTTTCTCTCTCTCCTAGGAAGTTGTTTTAGGTTATGTCAAAGAGATGCTTCCTCATCTCTAAGGCTTACCAGAAACACTGATTTGAAGAGAATAAGTGGATTTTGCACCAAACCACAGGAAAGTCCAAAAGCTCCATCTCGTAAGTTTTTAATTGTTTTTTTCTAGTTATGGACTAAACAACTACCCCAAAACCAGACAACATGGAATCAAAAGAACCTAAAAGAGAGTTAGTCCTAGGGATTACCACATCATACCTTACCAGGCAGATCAGGGCCCCAAATTGTACTTATATCAGCTGTGCTCACATGTAGCAATGATTTCTTCATTTGTCATTTTATCTTTTTCTTACTTCAAAGGTTGGGCTGGAGCTTTATGTAGGAGAATAGAAGCACAAAAGTAAAGAGGGGTCTAGAAATTATCTTTTCAGGGACCCCAAAGATGAATCAATCAAGAACTGATGTTTTGCATAAAATATAGCCCTGGCTAAGCTCTGGCTTTGGCACTGACTCCAACTATGTCCAGTGCTGCTCCACTCAAACCCTTGTCAAAGTCTACCAATATCACAAGAAGGACTATAATATATAAAATATAGGGTCTAGGGCACTATTGGCCCCATTGTTTCTTCATAGAGTACCCGCGGACCAGGCATCTTCATTAGTGGAGAGGAACCATCCCCAAGGAATCTTTATGGAGAGCTTAAAAATATTCAGACCCTTTCACTTGGCATATCACTTTTGAGGATCTAGCCTAAGTAATAATCCTATAATGTATGTGGAAAAAACTTTTGAGTATAAAGATATTCCCATTATTTATATATAATGAGGAGATTAAAAATGAATCTGGCAAATAATCATGGAGTGAATAACTATGTTAGATCTAGTGTGGGAAATGATGCTTTCAAAAACCATAAAAATATTTGTTATAATATTAATGAATAAAGCAGATGACAATATTTTATATTGTATGTAAGCATTGGCATCATATATACACCATTATATACAAGCCCACACATTTATACATATGTGCTTATGGGGATAAGACTTAGGAAACACACAAAAATAAAAATATAGTGGTTATGCATGAAATAGGATTATGGCTGGTTTTTATTTTTTCTTCTTTAATGTCTGTATTTTCTGAATATTCTTTAATGGGTATATATTACTTTAAAATCGGGGGAAAAAAAAAACTATGGAGAGAATTGTGCCCAGTACTAGAAGGGTTAAAAGATAAGACTGTAGCAGCACTATTTCTGTACTTCTAAACCTCTTTTTCTTGCTTTTGGTTCTTTCTGTATTTTTTTTCCTAGTGACTTTCTTGTTCCTTTAGCTGTTATCTTCTGATTAGGTGGAAGGAACAGTATAAGCAATGGTATGGAGGTGGGAATGTGTATGTAACTAACAGTCAAGGACATGGTGTGTAGTGGATGCAAGTTGGATTAGTCAGGGTCACTTCTAACACTGGCATTCTCTGATTCTCTAATTTTTCCTGCTACTTGTCTTCAGTGATTTCCCTTTTATTTGGAAGACTTGTTTTCTCTTATGTCCTGTGATTCTGTACATTTCTTGTTCAACTGCCTATTTGACCACTGCATTTTCCTCAGCTGCCTTTCTTCCTGACCTCTCTCTTGCCATGCCCTAAGGCTAAGTCCTTGGCCTTCTGTTCTTCTTTGTCACCCTTACCATCTCTCCCTTTGCACTAATCTCCAGCCCGACTCATTAATGAAATCCACTCAGATGGCATAAATTCCCTTCAGACTCAACAAATCTAAACATGGCATTCATGTGCTTCCCTTTCCATTGTGCAGATTAATCTTCCTAAAATGTTAAGATCTTCCTTACTTCAAAATATACAATAGTTCCAGATCAGGTTTAAACTTCTTAGCCTGGCATTCGTGGTCTTTTTAATCTGAACTTATCTTTCACACTTTTTCTTATTCTACTGAAGTCAGACAAGCTCCTCACTGTTCCCTTCTTAATTCATCCTTGCGGTCATATCTTTGCTCATGGTATTCTTTTAACTTTCAATGACTAGTGGGAAATAATGCTTTTATTTTAGCTCTGTCCTTATGGAATTTTGGAATCTCAGTTAAGAAAAAAGACATCCTAAGAAATTCCATTCAAATAAAGCTCTAATTAACTTCAGGGTTCTCAGTGTTTCTGTTTAGTGAATAGCTAAAAAGCACAAAGAGCATTTTTCTGTTTCTAAATTTGAGTCATAATCTCAAGTAATATTTCTTATCTGGTTTTTGTTCATAGATTCTTACAGCCACAGAGTGCCATTACACAAACCTACTGATTGGGAGAGGAAGATCCTGATATGGTCAGGTCGCTTCAAAAAAGAAGATGAAATCCCAGAGACTATCTCGTGAGTGTTGAATTTAGGGTTGTAAGCAGCTTTACTTTTCAATGATCTGCTTTAAGTGAAAAGCATTTCAACCTCTTGAAAACTTTCCACCAAATTTTAAAATATTTTTCACTTCTTTAAATGTTTTCTCTTTGGTAAGCACTTGGAATAAAAGTCGTGCTAGAGAATCTGTGTCTTATTGTTATATGTAATATAGTGCCTTATGAAGAGCTGTCTCATACTCTGAAGTCAACTGATCGTTTCTTCTATCTCTTAGCTGCAGAAATGTAACTAAACAATGTTCACTTTTTAAAGTTTGTTTTTAATCTGGGTAAATCAATTAGGTACCAGTAAAAATAACCATTGTCTTCAAAATCCATTCACATATTCAATCTTAGGCATAAAAGTATTTAAATTCAACATAGTCTCTGTCTGGGATATAGGAAAGAGTGCCTCCTGTAACCACTTCCTTAAACATAGCTTTGGCTGGGATCTTGGGACTTTTTCAGAGTTATAGATTGCAAGTACAGGTTCCTCAAGCCCAGAGTTTCTCAGCCTCAGCACTATTAACTTTTGGACTGGGTAATTTTTTGTTGTAGGGGCTTTGTAGGATGTTTGGTAGGATCCCTTGTTTCAGCCTATTAGATGCCAGTAGCACTTCTCCAGTGTGGTAATCAAAATTTCTTAAGTCACATGTACCCTGAGGGACAAAATATACCTCCAGACATTGCCACATGTACTCTGGTTGAGAACCAATGCTCCAGCCTGATGCTAAAGGCCTTTATTTATTGGCATCCTGGACAGGAGAGAGTCTAAGAAAGAGAAGCAATACCCCCTGTGGGGCATTATCCTGTTCCAAGACAAGGGCTTTGGAGCTAGCTCCTAGAAGTTCTCTTACAGCAAGAAACTATTCCTTCATTTTCTGGCTTCTGGTTTCAAGTCAGGGTTGAAAAAAAAAATCTGGGTTCATTTAGATTATCTTCTCCAGGAAGGTAGGTAGTATTTACTTTCTGTTTACAAAATTTTTACTAGGATTATTTCAACAGGAAGCTGTGATCCTTCTTAGCCCCAGTTACTGTGTACTCTGCTGGGAAATAAAACACCAGAAATAAGAATGACATCAATTCTTGCCTATGCCCTAATTTCCCCTGGAATATCCCAGCAGAAAACCAGCAGGTATATACCCATGGCCCTAATTGGTGCTGTACAGACTTTGCTTTGTAACACCTTCGCCAGTCTGTCTTGTAGGTGGAGCTCCTGAGGTGTAAAGTATTGCTTAGTGAATCATTCTGGAAAGCTCTCCTCTGCTAGGCAGCTGTTTGTCCTGCTGATAGATCTGAACAGGCTCTTTTAACTTGGCCATTCTCATAGCTCCCTGGAGCCATAGCCTTATTTAAATGAATTTTACTTTTTAAAAAAAATTTTAGGCAGTACCAGGAATTGAACCTGGGACCCTGTACATGGGAAGCAGGTGCTCAGCCACTGAGCTACACCCACTCCCCGAAATGCATTTTACTTTTAAATATTCCTTCAAATGTAAAATATATCACAATTCATGAGGATCATAGTGCTTCATTTGGAAATACCAGTTCACATAAAACACTGTCGGGGTCAGATGTGGCTCAACTGGTTGGGCGTCCGTCTCCCATATGGAGGGACCTGGGTTCGATCCCCGGGACCTCCTGGTAAAAAACAAACACAAACAAACAAAAAAAACATAAAACACTGTCAACATGGGTGGTTAGTTTGTGGTTGGTAGATGGGATCTCAAATTCTCTTGATTGAACAATCCACTGTCCTTAACAGTTGTCCCCGATTCCCACCACTCTGAAGGCTCAGCTTCAGTGCCTGCAGAACTCTATCCACATTGCTGCCCAGTTTTTACATCAAGTGTATGTATTTCGGTGTCCTCCTATCCTTACCAGCATCATTCCAGACGCTATACCTCCTTCTAAGCATATTTTAAGTACCTCCCCCCTCCCCCCATTTCAAAAGTATTGTTATGTTAAAAATCTGGAAAACATAAATAAAACAAAAATCATTCCAATCCCATTATCTAATCACTTACTGTGTACACCTTTACCAAGTAAGCCAAAAACTTCTCTATCCCGGGCCTCATTAGGACTTCACATGTACCAGACACCCAGATAATAGAACTTTGGTCCACTGAAAAGACCTTTCCTCCTACCTACAGAATCACCAAGGTGGAGTGGCTCTTGCTTTTGGCTCTTCCTTGTTAGGCCTCTTAGCTTTCACCTAAGAATGATAATCCAAGCTCCAAGTGTCTGTTAAGGCACATGGGTCTGTATTTAGTGGAGAGTTTAGAAGAGCTACACTCAAGGTACTTACCAAAGAACATGAACTTAAGGCCATTATCACTCAATTTTAGCAAAACATTAGTTAAAAGAAATATATTCAGGAAGGTTTGCTTAAAGAATCTTTCTACTGTTCCAAACTCTAAAATATTCGTGGTTCAAGGCATTGAGCAAAAAGCTGGATATTAGAGCACGTTGTTTAATTCATCCCAAGTTTTGTTTTTGTTTTTTTCTCTCTGAATTGTGCTTTCTATTGAAACTTGTGAAGCTCATTACAATATCTGTTTTAAGAATGAATAAATAAATAAATTTAAAAAATCTTTAAAAAAAAAAAAAAGAATGTGGTTCAGACAATCCTTATGTCATATAATATCTTCTCCATGAGAACCCCAGGGAGAAATAGCTGCTGGTTTTCTCAGAACATTTTAAATTATGTGCCTTACCAGGTTTCACTTTGCATTTGCTGCTAGAAACCTTAGAGTGAAAACTGGGGCTCACCATAGGAAGTATAGATTAATATCCCTTGGAATTTTGGGGGCCCTCATTCCTGGCTCCACTTTCTATCTTCACACTTTCTTACTTCTTTTGGCCTACTTTAAATCTGAGAAATTTTCTTGTGTCTTATCTATAAATAGTGTGAGTTATGGAACTACTTCATCCTCCCCAAAGATCCTACAAGATCTCCTGGGGAGCCGATGTGGCTCAGTGATTGAGTGTTCAGCTTCCCACATACAAGATCTGGGTTCAATCTCCGGCCCCAGTACCTCAAAAAAAAAAAAAAAATCTCCCACCTGCACATCCATTTGTAATTATAGGCACCACTGCACTTATAATTTCTGTGTAACATAGAACTTGGTATCCTACTGTTGACTTCAGAAAGAGAAAGGTTAATAACATTCTCTCATGATCTCATTGTATTAGGTTTGAGATGCTCGATGCTGCAAAGAATAAGATCCGGGTGAAGATCAGCTACATAATGATTGTCCTGACAGTGGCAGGATGCATCTTGATGATTATTGAGGGAAAGAAGGTAAGTGTAAGTTTTCTCTTAATCTCTGTTTTCTACAAGGGACCTGTAGGGAAGCACAGATTGACCCTTGTATTTACTCTCTGAGAAGAGGCTGCTTTTTCTACAAGAAATTATCAAAAACTAACAAAATAAGACATAGTAGGGACAAACCGTTGATTATCATGCTTGGTAATGAATAGCAAATCCTAACTTTGGTATGGTGAAGGAGGACTAAATTAATTTTATATAAAGTAAAAAAAAGTGTTATCACAGATGTCATAAATAAGGTAAACCAAGAAATATGACACTGGCATATGTAGTGGTAATCCCCTTCATGCTTATAAAGCACTTTCAGTACATGGGCTTACATAGCCGCACTATTGCCACCTAAGTCATGGTGAGCATTTTCATCACTGTTCATACTTGGGGCTCAGCCAAAGTGGGCCATATGTCAAAGGAACATAGCTTCTAAGTGGTACATAGGAATTAAAGTCCAATCTTTAACACAGATAATGATGAATAGCTATTATTAATTGAATGTTCACTGTGTCACAGGTGCTTTGACAGCTATTATTTCCTTTGAACCTCACATTAGTTGTTAATATTCTTACGACCTCATTTATAGATGAGGAAACTTATCATAGAGAGGTTTAGTAACTTGCCAGAAGTCACACATCTCCCTAATGACAGAGCCAGACTTTGAACCTAGACCTATCTAGTTGAAGTAATAGTAATTGTTCCCATCTACTGAATGCGTACTATGTAGCAGGTACTGTAATTCTCATTTAATCCCCACAAAACCCCTACAAGGTATGTTCTCTTTTTTTTTTTAAAGATTTTTATTTATTTATTCATTTATCCCCCCCTTGCTGCTTGTGCTCGCTGGGTCAGCTAACCACGCCGTGCGGGCGGGCTTGCCTTCACCAGGAGGCCCCGGGAACCGAACCCAGGGCCTCCCATATGGTAAATGGGAGCCCTACTGATTGAGCCACAGCCGCTTCCCTATGTTCTCTTAATATCCCTGTTTTATGAAGGAGGAACTCTGCAGGTTACCAAATCTCATACTATACTATCTTGTGATTAAGACAGAGTAATCATTTTTATATTCAACAGCACTGGTCAATTTTATTACCATGCCTCCTTCTATATACCACAGCTTCCATATGGAAAGAAATGGCTTATAACTATTATCAGATATTAGAAGCATTCTTCTACAGACCCAGGGTAAACTACCTTTATACTCTGAGTCCAGAGCAAAAGGAAATGAACTTTAGGTTCTCTTTAGAGTCTTGCAGTTAAATGAAAATATTGACCATTTTAGGTGGATCTTATGGGAACACTAAGGCCAAGTGTGCTGACCTGGCTGAAGGTATCTTGAAAACTTTCTGTCCTACTTTAGTTTTTCTTCTCTTTCTTTGATCTTTCATGCTTAGTTTTCAGAGTGAAACCTGCAGAAACATGTGGAAGGGATATAGGAGTTTATCATTCTGAGAAATCCACATCGATTTTGCATACTTAATATAGCCATTTGGCAGTTTGATGTAATTATGAATTCCAAAAATAGATATTGAATCATGCTTGTAAACTGATCTGTTAATCTGGGCATGATTAAGTTATGATTAGGGTGTTGACTGGGCCACGTCAGTAGGGTGTTGAGCCCCACCCCTTGGTGGGTGGGGGAATCAAATATAAAAGTTAAGGCAAAAGACAGAGAGAGCAGTTTTGATGTTGGAGTTCTGGTGAAGAAGGAAAGAAGGCCCCGGGATAGAGAAGCCATTTACCTGAGAGTTCATAGCTGGCCTGGTAACTGTGGGCTTCTACCCCAAGTAAATACCCTTTATAAAGACCAACCAATTTCTGGTATTTTGCATCAGCACCCCTTTGACTGACTAATATACTTAATTATACTGAGTTTAAACACTTGAAAAAAATTACTAGGTTTAAAGGGGCCAGGAAGAAAGAGAAGGAAGAGGTATGACATTTCTCTCTCATGCTTGATGCAGGGACTGCCATATCGTGAACCTTTGGGGAAATAGGGGGCACATGAGGGAGCTGCTGTGCCCAGAATCCAAGCAGCAGACCATTCCCTGCCTATACTGCACTAGCTAACCCGCTGTCACCAGTGCAAAGTCATGATGCTCTCCCCCAAACTGGCATAAGTAATCACCTGTTAAAATTTGTTTCCCTTTAGGCTGCCAAAAGAAATGAGTCTTTAACAAGCCTGAACTTAGAAAAGAAAGCTCGTCTGCGAGAGGAAGCAGCTATGAAGGACAGAACAGAGTAGCAGAGATATCCATGTTGGCTGGATTTTGAAAATCCAGGAATAATGTTGCAGCAACAAGACTATATTGAAAAGAATTTGGGCTGTCTGTCTAGAAGAGCCCACACCAAGTCTTGGTGTGTATTTCTGTCTTTCTCTCCCATTTCTCAGCAAGCTCTGTTCTTTACCCTATTTCCCAAATAAATTCTATTTACTGGCCTAAAAAAAAAAAAAAAAAAAAAAGAATTTGGTATAAAGATCTATTTCATGAAAGTATGGTTTGCACAAACTTATTCCACTTAATGTTTTCTGCTCTAGGGGTACCAATATATTTTCTTAAGGAATGACTTACCAATATTTTATGGCTTTGATCCAAGTCAAATGCAGCCTTTCAGAGAAAATGAGAGAAAGAAAAATGAGACAACTTGATTTAGCTCTTCTCTGAGAGCCTGGTAGCTCATCTTTTATTCTCATTACCAAAGTGATTTCTCCCCAGAGGTCACAATGCCTTCTGGTTCTCTTCCATGTACTCACAGATAAAACTCACTGTCATCTTAGGGCTTGCTAACAGGTAGTGGGTTTTTTTTTTTTTTTTTTT
>JAKSZT010053887.1:26779367-26982938 GCA_026826555.1 Tolypeutes matacus
GAGAAAATTTTACAAAAGAGACAGGAGGGTTATCATTATCCACAAGCGTTTTTAAACACTGACCTGATGCAGCATCCCATATTTTACAGAGACCGTCATAGCTACCTGACACTATCAAGGACCCACTACAATTAAAATGGACAGCAGAAACTGGGTCCGAGTGAGCAGACAAAGTCTTAAGGCACTTTCCTGTTTTCACCTCCCATATTTTCACACACTCATCAAAAGATCCTGAGATGACAAGGTTGGATGTCGGGTTGAAATTACAACAAAAGACACAATTACTATGCCCCGTCAGTGTTTTCAAACATTTTCCAGATCTCACATCCCATATCTTCAGAGTTTTATCATCTGAGGCTGAAACAAGATGATGGGAATCTGATGACCAGGCAACATCTGATACTTCCTGACTGTGACCATACAGTGTTTTATCATATTTTCCATCATAGGCTGCCCAAATTTTAACAAGTGTATCAGCAGAAGAACTTGCCAGCCATTCTCCATTAGGACTAAACTTAACTGATGACACTGCTTCCGTATGTCCCAGGAGAGTAAATCTGAGAGCATAGTTTGGCTTTTCAGGCACTTGCTTCTTCTCATTGGCTGCTGAGGAGAGGGCCAACTCTGCTTTGGCATCTACTGACTCCCCCGTTGCCATGGCTCTGAAGCTCCAGGTCAGCAGGTTGGCTAGGTGTCCCGTACTGAACCAAGCGGTCCAGCATTTTGGCTTTTTGCCAGACCAAATGAAGATGAAAACATCAGACTCAAAATTATATGGTTTTTAATCATAAATTCTGGATCGTCTTCAAACTAATTTACGGTAGTACGGAATCAGCAGTACAGCTTGGACTACTTCGGTTTTTTCCTTCCTTTGTAAAGAAACATTTGAGAAATACTATTAACAGGATCCCGTGAGCTGTCCGCAAGTAAGGTACTAACGTTAGGTATTTTATTTGTTAATGTAAAAAGCCATTTAAAGCGGGGCGGGAAATCTCTACAAAAAGAATTTTTTCACCGCCCCTCCCTTTCCCCAGCCCCGAAAATTTTGAGAACATCCAGCAACCGACAGACTCTACGTACTTGAGATTTCATGAATCATCGCCTTAAAGAGAAGATTTCAGGAGCTAAAAGAAAACCTGCGTGGCCTCTGAAACCTGGTGCCAGGGCTGCCGGCTACTTCCTGCCGAGGCAACCAGGTCTACACTGCCGCGTCCATCACAAAACAAGCTGGAAGAGCAGCTGGACGCACGCGCGAAGGGAGCAGCCACGCACCGGCCGAGATGACCAATGGGAGAGGTCTGCCTACGCTTGCGCAAAAGGAGGCGCAGAGGTTTTTTTCCCGTCGTGTTCTCAGCCCGCTGTTCCCCACAAGCTAATGTTAGATTGCTTTCTTGAGCGAGAGAGTTAACTAGCCAAAGCTAACTGGCTAGCTTGGCGAGCAGCGAATCTTTATTTCAAAGAATATTTGTTTCTCTTTTGGGAACTGAGTGCCATGGGAAAGTACTGAATTTGCTGATGCAAAGTACAAACATTTTAAGCTGTCCAAAGTGCACGTATTTCGGAAATGTAGCTAACGTCGATCCATCGTGACGCCTCTGATTCTGGTACCCCCCTATCTGAGCTTCTGCTCCTCAAGTGCCTTTGGTTCTGCTTCCATTTGTTGTAATGAAGAGCCTGGTGGCATTAGGGTCTATTTGATCCGTGTGCCAGGGTGTAGGCAAGGCTGCAGGTAGGAAAGAGGAGACTGAATTTATGCCAGATTATAAGACTCCTGGTTTAAACGTTTTTCTGAAAACGTTTAGGAAAGGATGGAAAACATGTTTTTTGGGGACCTTTACAGACGTAGTCTCACATAATGTGGTATCCTGTGTACCATTTGAAAACTTTTTATCCTTCAGCATAGCTTCAAGCTCAATTCTGACTAAACTAAACTTTGCCTCTTCCCTCTCCTATCCTCCGATTGACCTGGATTAGTGTGGATTTCCCTGGGAAGCTTAGAAATACTCTACATCTACTGAAATTATTTCTATTTTTATCAACTCATTAAAAGACACCTCACAAAAAAAAGTTTAGGCTTTGATTGTTTCAAGCAAACCTGTATTTTTCCAGTAAATGTTTTATGCACTAGGGGAGTGTGGTGGTTTGGAGCTATGCATCCCAGAAACACGTTCTTAAACTCAATCCATTCGTGTGTGTGTGTGTGTGTGTGTGTGAACCCTTATAAATGGGACCTTTTCACAAGGTTATCTCAGTTAAGGTGAACCAAGCTGAATTAGGATGGGTCTTATCCTCTTACTGAAGGCAGCAGCCAGAAGCTGGAAGTCAACTGAATGTGGAAAAGGAGAAGCTAGGAGAGGCTTGCATGTACATTGTTGTGACAGAAAAGCCAAAGACACAAGGATCATGTGCAGCCAGCCCCAGAACACCGCTGTCTTCCCAGAGAAGGCATCACCTTGATGACACGTTTTGTTTTTCTCCTAGCCTCAAAACCATGAGCCAATAAATTCCTGTTGTTAAGCCAACTCATCGCATGGTATTTGCTTTAGAAGCCAGGAAACTAAAATAGAGGAAATTAGACAAGGTGAACACGTTAGATTTGGGCTAGGATGCAGTATTAGTGCTGAAGTATATTTAGACCACCAGAAATTTTACAATTATGAAGGAGAGAGGGGACACATGATTAAGAATTTAGGAATATCCAGAAATTATATTTTCCTCAGGTTTTCCCAGAATTTGAAGAAATTTCCATGATTAAAATCTATTTCTTGATGTCTGGGATTTGTTAAAAATAGCATCAGGAATGTGTGTAAAGAAAATTGAACCAGGGAAGCGGCTGTGGCTCAATCAGTAGGGCTCCCGTTTACCATATGGGAGGCCCCGGGTTCGGTTCCCAGGGCCTCCTGGTGAAGGCAAGCCCGCCCACGCGGTGTGGTTAGCTGACCCAGTGAGCACAAGCAGCAAGGGGGGGATAAATGAATAAATAAAAAAATAAAAATCTTTAAAAATAAAAAATAAAAATAAATAAATAAATAAATAAATCTTGTTTATTCATTAGTCATTTGGATACTAATATGTATGAAGTACTAACTTCATAGTACTTATGAACTAGGAATTAAAATTTCATAATTTTCTTCTTTGTTAAGGAGGGGATACATGGACAGAGTATGTATACGCAGGAATACAGGTAAATCCAAAGTGAAAGAAACTATAACTAGAGAGAACACTTTGAGTTCCCAAGTAACATTCCTTACAAGGTGCCCCCTTCCCTCTATTTTCTGTCTAGGAGGCACCAGGAACTGAACAAAGGACCTCCCATGTTGGAGGTGGGAACGCAATTGCTTGAGCCACATCCGCTCCCCACAAGGTCCCCTTTAAAACATTCTTCTGTTGTCCTTAATCTTCACCAGACAGGTTATCTGGAAGTTTTCCTCCCTGGGAAATCAACTAGTTTTCTTTTTATTTTATTTTTTTTATTTATTTTTAAAAGATTTTATTTATTCATCCATCCCCCCCCTGCTGCCTGCGCTTGCCGGGCCAGACAACTACGCTGAGCGGGCGGCCCGCCCCCACCAGGAGGCCCCGGAACGAACCCGGGGCCTCCCACAAGGTAAACAGGGCCTCCCACACGGTAAATGGCAGCCCTACTGATTGAGCCACAGCCGCCTCCCTCAACTAGTTTTCTTTACATTTCCCCTAAAAGTCTGAGAATTGAAAGTCATTTCTCAAGGTTTGTTTCCCTTGTCCACCAGTAAAGTTTACAAATATTCTAAATAGAACTCATGTTGCCACAAATGCAACATTTTATTGTTTTGCTTTTATGTGTTTTTTTAGTTATGTGTCAGACCTAGCCATGTCCTGGGAGTGATTCCTACATTAAGGAATGTCTTGACTGACTTCCTTCATAGTAATTCTGGTTACCAAACCTAGTTCTTTAGTCAAGCATAATAAACCCATGTTACTAGGAGCACTAGTAATTTAAATGTATGGAAATCCAGTTGGGTTAAATATGGAGTGACCATATAGCTTATGCAAACTGGTATATTTTTTATTTACAGTCACTGCTGACTTCCCAAGAGGACTTGCCTCATAATCACAGCTTAATCTTGGGGAATTCCACACTCTTTTTATATGATATTGACACTAGCCAGCCCAAGTCTCTCATGAACCCTGTACTGTTCTCCCCTGCCACTGTGGTCTTCTGGGTTTCCATGTTCTTCCTTACCCAGCATTCTATTTGAATAATGGCTGACAAATGTCCATTGAAACTGAGTCCAGTGTTCAGATAAGACAGTGATTGTTATTGTGGACACTCGCTGGACTTGATTGGCTTCCTATAGTGAAGTAGGTGTGGATAAAGGAATTTAGAGATTCTATTCTTTGCAAAAACATACATGATCTTAGACATGACCATGACTTTAAAATCAGAGAAAAAGATTTTTTCAAAATGGCAAGTAAAATAGGGGCAACAATCATCCAAGTTCGCTTTAATAAACTATTAAATTTGTGGTCTACGATGTGAACTGTGGTCTATGGTTGGTGGCAAGGCCCCAGGATGTGTAAGTCCATTGAGGGTGGTGGGCCACATTTATGGGAGATGTTTGTGTGGGATGTGGTGGGAGGTGTGGGAGATGGGCAACATGGGAATCCCGGTGGGTTCCGTGTAATATTTTAGGTAATCTAAGCACCTATTAAAATATATTTATATATCATTTTACAATTATTGATATGTATTGTGAAAATTTTGATTTTTACCCACAATAAAAAATAAAAAATAAAAATAAAAAAACCATTAAAAAAAAAATTCAATTAGTAAACCCAACACATTTTGTACTATAGATGGAACAGTATGGTCTAAACATAGCCATAACTAAGGCTATGTTTTGCCTTAAGATTTTGTTTTGTTTTCAGGAAAAATACCTAGTCAGTGGAATATCTCAGAAAATGGGAAAAGCAGCAATCATGGAATGAAGAAATATACCATCTTTCTGTTTCTACTACTCATCTGTCACTTAATAGCCTAAGACAACCAGCTGCTTCCACGTTAGTTGGATATAACTGGCAAAAAATGTTTTTCTTAACTTAAAAATATGCCAGAAGAGATTGATGTGCTAGTTTTTGGTATATTTAAACAAATGGGGCTGATTATATTAGTTGCCTGTGGAATATGCCCATCAACTTTTCTCAGGAGGCACAGATTTTTTTTTTTTAAACAGACCTCTACTATGACAACATTTGCTTTTATAAACTTTAAGTCAAGTTATATCTCCTGAAAGGTAACTATATATAAAATACTTAGATGTTGAGACACTTTTTTTTTTTAGTCCTGGCTTCGAACAGAATAAAGGAATTCCTTTGAATTTTCTTTTGTTAATCAAGTATCCTTTACCAATATCACATAAATGCATATTCCTTCATTCACTTAAGTATTTACTCAATGTCTACTATGTTCAAGGCATTCACCCACAGCCCGACAGGCCTCAATCAAGTACAAAAAATCATTAGAGCCATTCCAAATCAGTGTCAGAATACTTTTAGAGGGCAGATGGTCAAAATGACCTGAGGTAAGAAGGGCATATTCAACAATCGGTAAATCAAAATGTGGTCTTTTTAAAACTTTTGTTACTCCTTGGGATGATACTCCTTTAGAAGGAAGTCTGTTGTGTAACATTCATACCTGTGGCACTGCTTTCTAAGGCAGTAATTCGTCATTCCAAAGCCTTCTCTGTGTCACTACCTTAAGACATTTGTGTTTTAAATGGAAACATGTTTCTGAATTTAGCTATTGTGTTACTAAATTCAAAACCATCAAGTTTTGTTTTGTTTTTTTTCTTTTAAACCTCTGCTTTTGCACTCCCCTGGTCATAGGCAATTTTAGCAACACAGAGGGGAAAACTGTTTGGGCTAAGATCTCCACACCAGACTATAAAACCTAAAAGCAACTATTGCCTAATTTAGGCATTTTAAGGGTGCTGATAGTAAAGAAACGTCAGTATGAATGGTCCAACCAAAATCACCGGTCCAGCTGAGGTTGCTGGAAGTCTAGTTCTGGGAGTTCCTGAACACAGAAGCCCTATCCTGCGACACCAGTTTTTCACAAGATATGAAACCTGCCTTGTTCTTGACAGGGCTCTTCCCCTCTCTTAGACAACCAATATCTAAGAGTTGTCTCCTTGAAGCAAAGTAATGTCTCTTAAATCTTGATTTCATCATCTACAAAATAGTGGTAATTATCCACCTCAAAAAAGCAGAGGATTAAAAGAAAAAGTGAAAGCCCTTGGCCAGGCACCTGGCATACAACAGATGCTCAGATAAAAGCAAGTTGCCTTAAAAATACAACCAAAGGAAACTATGTATAGTAATAATAATCTTCCATTAAGGGTTAAAAAAAAAAAAAAAAAGTAAATATACTAAGGAAAGAAACTGGACACATGGTACTACATATTGCTTGACTCCCATCTATATAAAATATAAATAGAAATAAACTAGAGAGATGAAAATAGCTATGTATAGCAGGGGAAGCATAGATTGAGAGGTGATGACATTTTTTTGTGTTTTTTTTTATTATTATTGGAATAATGAAAATGCTCTAATAATGTTTGAAGTGATTAATGCACAACTATGTGATTATACCAAATACTATTGATTGTACACTTTGGGTGGAATGTATGCTTTATTAATATGTATCTATAAAATGGGTTTAAAGAAAAGAAAGCAAGCTAGAGAATAATCTAGGGAATGAGTAACATGGTGAACCCAGAAGTGGTTGGTGATAAGATGGTGATGCATGGGAAAAATACTATTAATGTAATTTATGGACCATAGTTAACAGCAATATTGCAATATTCTTGCCTCAATGTCAAAGAAGGTACTATATCAACACTAAGGGTCAATGATAGTGGGGTATGAAATATTTTCTTTCAGACTAAGGAAAACATTCAAAAATTTACTGAGGCAATGACTGTATGATTATATGACGAAACTGAGAGCCACTGAGTATATACTTTTAGGTAGATACTAAAGGCATGGGACTGTATAACACAGGAAACCATGTGGTAGAAGATGGACTGTGGTTAACAGTATAAATATGAAAGTGTTGTCCCATGAACTATTACAAATGTACAATACTAATATAATAGGGGGTGTATGGAAAAAATATACCAAATGTAAGCTATGGACCATAGTTAATGGTAATAGTCTAATGATATTCTTAATCTGTAACAAATGTTCCCCAACAATGCAAGGTGTTGGCCGAGGGGTGATGTATGGGAATTCCACACATATGCATGATTGTTTAGTAAGCTTACAACTTCTCTAATAAAAATATATTTTTAAAAAACCAAGTTGCCTTCAAAGACTTGAATAGACATTTCTCCAAAGAAGAAATACAAATGGCAAAAAAACACATGAAGAAATGTTCAACATCACTCATGATTAGGGAAATGCAAATCAAAACTACAATGAGATATCATTTCACACCTATCAGAATGGCCACTATTAAAAAGACAGAGAACTACAAGTGTTGGATGTGGAGAGAGAGGAACACTTCTTCACTGTTGGTGGGAATGCAGGATGGTACAACCACTATGGAGGACTGTTTGGCAGTTCCTAAAGAAGTTGAATATAGACTTGCCACGTGACCCTGAAATACTACTACTGGGTATATACCCAGAAGAACTGAAAGCAGTGACACAGACAGACATCTGCACATCGATGTTCAGAGCCACATTATTCACCATTGCCAAAAGCTGGAAACAACCCAGGTGTCCATCAACAGATGAATGGATAAACAAACTGTGGTCTAGTCACACGATGGAATATTATGCAGCTGTAAGAAGAAATGAAGTCATAAAGCATATGGCAACATGGATAAACCTGGAGGACATTATGTTGAGTGAAGCAAGCCAGACACAAAAGGACAAAAACTGTATGAATGCATTACTATGAACCAAATATATTGTGTAATACATTGTTTGATTCAAAAAAAAAAAATTTTTTTTTACATGTATCCATTGCATTTGATTGAGAAATGTATATATTTATTCATCTGTGATTACCTTTTGGTTTTTAATTGTTTATGTTTTCAATTATTAAATGTACAAAATAAAGTAAAAAAAAAAGAAAAAAGAAAAAAAAAACAAGTTGCCTTTATTACCTATATGAAAACAGACTGGGGCTTTTTTTTTTTTTTAATAATAATGATTATTATTTTATTTATTTTATCTTTTTTACCGGGAGGTCCCGGGGATCAAACCCAGGTCCCTCCATATGGGAGATGGATGCCCAAAACCATTTGAGCCACATCCATCCCCAGACTGGGACTTCTTTGTCCACCCTTGGTTGAAAACAGACTGGAGGGTAGAGTTTTTGTTTTGGGTGATGAAAAAGTTTTAGTAATGGAAGGTGGTGATGGTAGCACAACATTGTAAAAGTAATTAATGCCACTGAATTGTATACTTCATCTACCCTTAGTCCTTTCTTCTTACCTCAAACTTCCAGGTGCATTTTATGTCAAGCAGCAATTTGATATTCTCTTAAGTAGCATATAATGATATTTTCTTTATCACACATTTTTCTGATGCCCTGGTATTCATTTTTATAACCTGTCCTTGTCTGACACACATTATAGAATATTCTCTGTATTAACGGCAGGCTTACTGTACTAGGCCACAACAGGCCTTCTCTAACTTTAGATGATAGAAAAAGGCAACCTAACTGAGCAGATATATATATTTAATCTACTTACTTCACAGTAGAAGGAAATGGTCCTATTAAAATTCAGGATTGAAATTTCCATATATAGGTATACCTGTTTCTGCAAATGAGCAAAGTTTGGAATGTTGGAGGTAGCATATAGTATATAAATATGAAAAACAAGCAATGCTCCTTTCTAAAAGATCCCTTTTCTTTACTGAATATTATCCTTAGACACTACAATTTTCAATATACATGAAAAGCCCTAAGCCCTGAAACAGCTATAATGACTTGCCCATTGATATAAAAAAGTTCACAAAACTAGGCCATAAGAAAGAAAAGATATCTTTCAACTTAAGGAGTATCATTTCATAATGCAGCCCCAAGTTAAAGGATTAAATAATTGAAATGTTTATTTAGCACTCGAGAAATAAATTCAAAGTAGCCTGTGAGTGGCCATGTATAACAGGATTTAGTTGACAAAATTTGGTTTATAAAATATACTATATTTTT
This sequence comes from Tolypeutes matacus, assembly GCA_026826555.1. NCBI lineage: Eukaryota > Metazoa > Chordata > Mammalia > Cingulata > Chlamyphoridae > Tolypeutes > Tolypeutes matacus. Next base: position 26,788,572 of record JAKSZT010053887.1, read on the forward strand.
TGTTTAGGCAAAACCAGCAGCAAAATGGAAAAATTGAGATTTATTACGGGACAGGTGGCAATATTAACTTCTCTGACAATAAGACTAATGCTAGAAAAAGGACCTAGAGCCCAATCAGCTTTATCTGGCAAATGGAAAAAACAATCCTAGGGCAACAGTGTTTTAAAAGGCAGTACAACTGACAAAGTAAATTTTAAAAGGGTTCTGGTTAATTAGTAATAAGAACATGAATTAAAGTGTGCCAAGGAGAAATCTGTATCCTAAATCTCACCTTTCTTCATATGTAAAATCTTTACCTTCCGTGGTATTTCTCAATCCAACCATATCTAGCTGCTGGTCATTAAAATAAAAGGTGACTTTACTTCCCAAAATGCTTTCAATGTTTTTTCTCCACCTAAGTTCACATTACAAAGAATATACTTTCCAGGTTTGGAGAAGGAAAAAAAAGGAAAGGAAAAACAAAGCCACATTTCTACCATCAGTATATAAAACTGCAAGAGTTTTCCTCAGTTTTAAAATTAATATGTTTTTGTAATGGTTAACACATTTAATGATAGGGTATATTCAATAAGCTGAAACTAAATTAATCAAATCTGCCACACAGAAAACTAAAAACAGGACTTATCATTACTCTTAAAATGCCATTTCTATTACCCAAAAGACTATCAGACCATGCCATTTCTATTACCCAAAAGACTATCAGACCAAGGAGTTCCAACACACCTGAGTTATTCTGGGATTTAACTTTTAGCAAATTCCAATCTTTATATTTAAAAAAAAAAATCATTTTATTGCAAAAAAAAAATTTAGATCAGATATCATGGCTCATTAACTTCTAGGCTAGGAGCAAGATAAATTCCTGTTCTAGACAGAAAATAGACCACATCAGTTAAATGGACTTTCTTTGCTTTAATTCACTCATTGAGACACCTGCAACTGCTAGTAAAAACTCCTAACATACACTAATCTTACTAACTTAGGGAGACAACTTCGTGTGCTTTATATTTTTTCCATTCAAACTGGTTTATAAAATAAACTGATAATTTTTGAACTATCCAATAGGTGGCACATAATTTAAAACATCCTATAGAAATGAAGTGCTGTCAGCAATTTACAGTTTAAAAAAAACTCAGCCACAAAAAAGGAAAAAGCTAAAAACAAGATTTTTACTAGGAATCAGTGCTTCTATTACCCTTCCAAAAGAAGTTATATTTTAATGTGAATTAAAGGCAACATTGAAAGTTTTTCTTTAAATTAACCACCTAATTTATCCCTAAAATTACAAAGAATCAAAGTCTTTTACATGTCAAGTGCAATAAACTAAAATGTTCTTTCAGCACAAAGCAGCACTAGAAAAAGTAACAGTTACAGATGAGAGGTGACTAGTTTTTGCAATGGCTGCTCCATCAATCATAGAAAGACATTAGACGGTATCCATCCCAGAGCACAGACACAACTACAGACTAGATGCGAAGAATGCGTCACACTCTTGGCTGGTAAATGTCCTCTGTCTTTGAATATTTCTTGTTTGAATGAAGTGGTTGTTTTGTTTTTTTTTGTTTTTTTTAAAAGTTTAAATCAGTTCACTTAAGTTGGCTGCTTAAATAACATCATGATGAGGTATGAAAGCTCTGAATATTCCTAACATTCAGCAGGATTTACCAGAGATGTATAATAGCTTGTTAGGGGCAACTTCCAAATAGTTTACACTTTGGAGTTATAATGAATTCTAGAAGAGTTCAAGTCTAAAAGGGTTTACAAGGGTATGCTCTGCAACATTTCCTTCGGAATTCATTTTGAACAGCACACCAACAAAAAATCTTCTTTGATGGTGTGTTCCAACATTGAGTCAAGATGGCCAACTAGCACCAAGAAGTCAAATTAAACTCATTTGCAGTTCTCTTGGCAATTAAGCTTATTTTTTTCATTCCAGTCCAAGCACAAATGTGGATCACTGAACACAGTACTGGAAGCGCCATTTGCAGATACAGACTGCAGTCATTGTTAAATGAGCCAGAAGGTGGACATTGTTATTATTTTATGGGGACATTTCTAGGAAGAGGAGAAATAAAATAGAGAACAATGAGATTATAAGAAAAAGATCACTGCCCTTACTTGAATTAAACAGGTTGTGTTGAGAAGACAGTTATTTATTTTAAGATAAGGATGCTACATCAAAGCGATAATATATGCAGCAAGAGTACATTAAAATCAAGCTGCACTTGATTAAGAAAAAAAAAGCCTAAATAACCTTTAAAGGTGTGTGTTATCTGCCATTCACAGAGGGAAAAAGCACCTAGGGTGAACTCCAATTTTACTAGGTCCTTTATCAGTACCACAAAGCCTGAAACATTTGTTTTAATGCAGAAACACAGCCTCTAGTCATACTGGTTGAGTTCTGGGGAGATTAGAGGTATTTTGCTTTACTTTTTATTGAATTATAGGATATGGTTTTTGATTACTAAGGATTATAAATCTTCATACCAGAATTAGAATTGAACCACTTCCAAATCCTAAGACATATAAGATCAAAGAGAAGCAATAGCCATAAAAATTACTATGTGCCCCTTTCCATCCTGCTCTGAGGAAATCTGCAAACCAGTGTCACACTTAAGAGTCAAAATATTAATTCTTCAGCATTCCTGACAACTAGAAAGCACATTCACTGAAGGCTGAAGGTGAGGGAGTGGATGGTAGTTAACCTTAATATCTGTGAAGAATGGCGCCAAGAGAGGAAAGAAAACCATCCAATCTCAGTAAGGATTAATGCAAATTTGGCTGGAAAAAGCCACCAGGTAATCCAAGGGTTCACTGTGGAAGAACTCATGAAAAGTACTCTGAAGTATACACAACAGTTCTAAACATCTCCCTTGTTGCAAGTAGTTGTGTGAAATTCAAGATAAAGGTTTAGTCTCATCTTTTAATGTCAGTATTTTTTCCCACATTGAAGGGAATGAAGAGGAGTCCTCTTTTATTTCCCCTACAAAAAAAGGGAGCCACATTAATAATTGTACATTCCCATGACTCCTATTAAGTGCAGATCTCCAAAGCCTAGGGATTTTCCATAAGACAGTAGGCCGTTCTGGTTACCCTTTTATTTAGAAGGGTATTCCACCACAGAGAGCCAAAGGTTTTCCAGATGTATGTAAGAGAGCAAGTGCGCAAGGCAAGCAAATGAGCGCAAACAGTATTATGGAAAACATTTGAGAAGTTAGCTCCATGAGGACTGTGGGCTCCACAAGAGGACTTGACTAGGTAGCCTGGTCTGACACAGCAACATGAAAGCAGAGTATTGCTTCAAAGCTGGAAACCTTCCATTGGAGCCTCACACTGCTGGAAGATGTACTGTTGCTGGCTCAGGTCAACCTGGGGTGCGATGCTGCTATCTTCATCCTCGGTCCCGAAGTAATGCTCAATAAGATCAAAGGCCTTCTGATAGATCTCTTGGTTTTCATGACTCTGTAAGAACTCAATTTTATCCAGACCTAGAATGAAGAATAAGGGAGAATCTGTTGTATATCTATTGGAAATTCCAATGAGACAATATTTTGCCATAGGGCCTTGATGTAAAGGAACAATTGTCTACTTATATCTCCTAAGTATTTTCTAATAACATAAAAATTATTGCTGGGGCTACTCTAAAAACTAGCATTACAAACTGACATTTTTAACATATATGCAAGCAATATCCAATACCCCAAAACAGTTTCAATAATAGCCATCACATCATCTAGTGCCCAGGGCCAATAGCAGTGATGTTCTTATTGGACTACAACTGTGGCCTAATTCTTGGTTTTGGTTCTATCACCCTAGCCTCTGAACTATCCAATATCATTTTTATTTTTTTTTTAAAGATTTTATTTATTTATTCATTTATCCCCCCCTTGCTGCTTGTGCTCGCTGGGTCAGCTAACCACGCCGCACGGGCGGGCTTGCCTTCACCAGAACCGAACCCGGGGCCTCCCATATGGTAAACGGGAGCCCCACTGATTGAGCCACAGCTGCTTCCCCAATATCATTTTAAATATATATTATTTCCTTAAGTCAACCAGAATCAATTTCTATTGCTTAACAAAGAAGTCTGACTAGAACGATTAGTTAACTTGTCCCTTTAATACATTTAAGCCCATGTGAGTGAGGCTTTCTTTTACTTGCAGCCATCAGCACCCTGCTACAGCAACACTAGCAATAAATGTTTAAAATGCTCAGAGAAATAAAAAAAAAAAAAATATATATATATATACCTACACTTTAAAAATACACATTAAAACAAAAAACAAACAAAAAATATATACATTAATAACAGTTATCTCTGTGGAGAAGATATCTGGGTAGCAGAGTAACTTTTCTGTTAATATACTTTTCAAAATTTCTTACACTAAGCAAATACAGCTTTTATAATTACTTTTTTTCCTAAAAAAGGTAAATTGTTAAATTCATCTTGGAAAACAATTCTGTATTATCTGATAATATGATCCCTAATTCCAATCTCAGGAATAAATGAAAAGAACTTTAAAAAAAAAAAAAAAAAGTTATGTATACTGGTGTACCAATGATAAAGGTAGAGTTGAAGACTGAGATTAAAAGAATAAGGAGAGGGAAGCGGCTGTGGCTCAATCAGTAGGGCTCCCGTTTACCATGTGGGAGGCCCCGGGTTCGGTTCCCGGGGCCTCCTGGTGAAGGCAAGCCAGCCACACGGTGAGCTGACCGCTTTGAGCTGGTGCAGCAAGATGACGCAACAAAGGCAGACAAGCAGACACAGAAAAACACAAAGCAAATGGATATAGCAACCACAAGCAGCAAGGCGGCGGGGGGTGGGGGGATACATAAAAAAAAAAAGAATAAGGAGACCAAAAGGCAGAGTGATTCTTCAAAGATGGGCTTAGAAACCCCATACAGTCGGGACACAGGAATTGAGGGGTGCAGTTCAAAATCAAAATTCTAAATGTTACAAGAGAAAAAAAGTAGAGTCAGGCATTCTAGAAGGTTGATATAAATATTGTAGAGGTTTACAATGACTGGTACGAAGGTAAGAGTGGCCACAAGGGTTCAGTGTAAAAAATGTCTGAACTGAAGAGTACTTTTTCTTCACACATACAATAAATATTCTTTTCAATTCTGCATCCTAAACATGACCATTCATAAAATAATCTCTTTTAAAAGAGCTTGTTAATGACAGATATGGAAAGGCCAGAAAAGCCAGCAGGGGGAAAAAAAATTGCAGAACAATCTGTTCTGGTTTTTTTGAGGTTATCGAGGGCTGATCGACACCTGGGACCTCGTATATGGGAAGCCAGTGCTCCCACATCTGCTCCCCTGAGTTGGTTTTTTCATTTGTTTTGCTTGTTTTTTGTTGTTTTTAGGAGGCACCAGGAACCAAACCCAGGACTTCCCATGGGGGATGCAGGCACTCAAGTGCTCAAGCCAGATCTGCTCCCAGGACAAGCTATTAAAACACTCTAACTCACCATAAGCTTCTTCAATCAAAGCACAGTAAGGGTTAATGCCAGTGCCATTCCTTTTGGCTTCTTGTTCTCCAAGCCTCAGGATATTTTCCAAGCCATTTAGGGCAACCTGTACAATCTTAGAGTCCATGACTGTGAGGAGATCACAGAGTGGCTTGATACAACCCAGTTCCACTAGGTACCTAAATTAATACAAAAAACAATTTAGTCAAACAAAACTTTTACAAAACTGGTGGAGGAGTCACCCTTAAACTAATCAAAGAGATAAAAACAGGTACCCATTCAACCATACAAACTGCTGCTTACTCAATGAAAAAAAACAAAAACAACACACATCACAACAAAACCAGTTCTCTGGCACCATCTCCATTCCTCTTTTCCTCCACAATTTGGACTCCAAGAAACTAGAATACTCTTACTTTGAGTGGACTAACTAAAAAATATAATATATTTTTGATTTATTAATTTTCATCTTCATTCTCTAATCTCTCAAACATGATACACGTACTAAAAGTCAGGACAATTCTTTGGAACATGATTAGAATTTTACTAATGTAGGCTATGAGAAGACTGTATGGAAAGAACTTAAAAAAATGTAAGGAGGACTTTAGAGAGCTAGTTCTTCTTTTAATTCAGGCAGAATTTAAGGTGTAGTCAAGATTAGTATGATGAAATTGAGACACCTGATTATTGCATCAAATTATAGCAGATATTCATGTCATTTTTATATCATTCTTGTTTCTCAAATTGAAGTGCGTATGGAGTTAATGAACTAGTTGCATTTTGTAAGAAGTGTAATAAGGTCATTTTAGAACTTACTGCCCTGGCAGTGCTAATCTCTTTATTTACTCTATTAAATAAATTGAGTCAATAACTAATAACCTTCCAAAAAAGAAAGTACCAGGACCAGATGGTTTCACTAGTGAATTTTACCAACCACTTGAGGGAGAAATGGTACCAATTCTCTACACTTTCTTCCAGAAAACGAGAAGCAGAGGGAATATTTTCTTACTCATTCTCTATCAGGCCAGCATTACCCTAATATTAAACTAAAGACATTATGAGAAACAAAAACGAAAAACCAATTATCTGTCATGAACACAGATGCAAAAATCCGCAATAAAATATCAGTAAATCAAATCTAACACTTTAATATAAAAAGAATTATACACCACAACCAAGTGAAGTTTATTCCAGGTATGCAAAGTTGGTTCAACTTTAAAAAATCAATGTAATCCATCACATCAAGAAGCTAAAGGAAAAATATCGTATGATCATCTCAAAGATACAGAAAAGTATTTGACAAAATACAACACTCACTCATGATAAAACTCTCAGTAAACTAGAATGGAGGGGAACTTCCTCAACGATGAAGAATCTCTGCGAAAAACCTACAGTGAATATCATACTTGATGGTGAGAACTGAGATATTTAGGGTGGTGGAACTATTCTATGTACTGTAATAGTAGACACATAACATTATGCATTTGCCAAAACCATGGAACTGTACAACCAAAGAATGAACCTTAACATAAGCTATGGACTTTCGTTAACAAATCATTATCAATATTGGATAATTAATTATCAACAATGTATCATATTGATATGAGACACTAATAATGGGGAAATTGTGTTCAATTTTTCTGTAAAACTGCTCTAAAAATTAGAGTCTTTCAATTTTTTTAAAAAAAGTAGTTTCAATATTCAGGAATATGAATTTAATACCAGTGTGCCTTCCTTTATTTAAATATTTCCTGACAAATGAGACCTATATATCCTATGAACAGAATAGTTCAATCACCCATGCTTAAAGCCATTTCTAACTATTTCCTCTTCCTTCACACCAGTTTTTAGTCACCAAAACCTGTTAACCATTCCTTCAACATATTTCCATAATCCTTGTTTTCCTTAAAAAAAAAAAAAAAAAAAGTTTTTCTGGTTATAAAGAAATATACACATTTGTTGTTGAAAATTTAGAAAACATAGAAAAGCACAAAGAAAAATTAAAAGCACCCAAAGATAACTAGTATTAACTTCCAGCTCTACCACATATCAACTAGGTGACTCTGCAAATTACTTCATCTCTCTGTGCCTCAGTTTCGTCATGTATAAATGGTGCTGATAATACCCACCTACTTCATAAGATTTTTGGGAAAAATGAAATGTTTATGTAAATAAAGAACTGAAAACAATGCCTGACCCATAGAAAGCTTTCTTTTTTTTTTTTTTTAAGATTTTATTATTTATTTATTCATTTATCCCCCCCTTGCTGCTTGTGCTCGCTGGGTCAGCTAACCACGCCGTGCAGGCGGGCCCGCCTTCACCAGGAGGCCCCGGGAACCGAACCCGGGGCCTCCCACATGGTAAACGGGAGCCCCACTGATTGAGCCACAGCCGCTTCCCAGAAAGCTTTTGATTAAATGTCAGCTACTTAAAGCTTTGCTTAAACTTTTCATTGAGGAAAACAACAGTTACATATTTGAGGTTGTTTTATAATCAACCACCAGTTTTCTCTAAAATATAATTTTAAATGTAATTTCTCTAAAATGTAATTTTATATCTAGTTTTTAAGCACTGTTAAATCCTTATTGAATGGAGAAAACACAGATAGGACTAAATTATAAAGGCAACCAACAAAATTTAATATGCAAGTAACTTAAAGCTGAGTCTAAAAACAATACCTTAAGAGATATTGGCTAATGACAATTTTTTCAAAGAAAAGGCTGAGTTTGGAAGATATAGATGCATAAATCTGTCATTAAACCCCTGAAAATTTTTGGAGCAGTCAAAAACTTCACTGGCTTACACAGGTGAGTCTACTGAATGTCAACTGGAATTTCAGGGACTTCTTCAGAATCTCCAGATTATCCTCATACTTGATCTTGGTCTGTTCTTGATGTGATCTCTCCCCACTATAACTTTTTCTGTGATCTTTGATCCTAATATCACCTTTAACAAGTTCATTCAAGTCTTGTAAAGCTATCTAGCAGTAGAATCTTATGTTATAAAATCCAGGATTCTGAAAACTTGATTGAGGATTAAAAAACAAAATTTTAAGGTGGCTAGAAGTTGTATACAATTAGTGAAATGATTCTAACACAAACCAAATGATGATTGAAACACTACCTATAAGATTATTGACTAAAACTTTCTTGTTAAAAAATTACTCAAAAATATGCTAATGGGTAAAACTAGAATTCTGAGGCTGTGAGTAGATTCTACTTATAAAATATGCTAAAAGTGACTTGGTATTCTGGGATAATTCATTTAATGAGTTCTGGAATCCCAATTCTAGCCATTTAAACCATTTTAACATACCAAAACTCAGATCTCAATTACATGTAGCCTTAGATCACTACAAGTATGAAATCACAGCAGGTGACCACTTTTTCCAAAGGACATAAAACCTCTACTTTTGGTCCAGGGGTGGCATCCCTCTGTCAGCTGATACTACTATTCTTTAAATACCTCTCCCTTAAGAGAGGCAATGGCTCCAGTGGTATAGGAGATGGGAGTATAAAGGTGATCCCAAAGAAAACATTAGTTTGTACCTTACAAAATCAGAAAGAATTTAAAGTGATATTTTCTGATGCGACCATTCATCTTTGGAGAACTAAGACCACTATAGTATTATTTCACGATATATTGCAAGATATATAAGATGTTTTTTTTACAAAATATAAATACAAATAAACTAGAGAGATGGAAACAGAATAGCAGCTATGTACAGCAGGGGAAGCACAGAGAGATTGAGAGATGATGAGCTTTTTTGTTGTTGTTTGTTTGTCTGTCTGGTTTTTGCTTTTTATTATTATTGGAATAATGAAAATGCTCTAATAATGACTGAAGTGATGAATGCACAACTATGTGATTAGACAAAATACCACTGATTTTACACTTTGGATGGATTCATGCTTTATTAATATGTATCAATAAAATTGATTTGTTTTTAAAAAGCCAAAAAAATAAAAAATCTTGCAAGATAATTCTTCATTTGGTTAAGAAGAAACTGCTAGGAGGTTGCCAATTAACTTCATTATCATATATAGCTATGACGATTTTTAAAAAGGGATAGTAGTCATTCTATTCTTCTCTCAGAGAGCAAAATAGTCCTGAAGACATTCTGATGAAACATAATATATATTTCTTATCTTTTCTACCTACGTGATCAATTTGCTGCAATTTATTAGGATTTATCTTTTTCTTTTTAAAATTCCCAACAAGGCATTACTAGCATTTACTGAGTGCCTATATTATGAGAATTAATATACAGCTGTTTTTTTGTCCATTTAATCCACAAGTATCAATATGAGAAGTCGCTATGTTTCCCTGATAGTACATATGAGGGAAGAATAATGCTTTAACACTCATTTGAAACTTTCTTCTCTTTAAATGGATTTGCCATAAAAAAAAGTTAAGGCAGGTGGAGTCTAGGTTCCATTTTTCTCTTCAACATTGTTCTATTTATTTTTCTATCTGAAATAATGGATGTCCAAAGTTTAGTATTTAATTATATGACATTCCTTTGGGGAACTGATTCCAACCTATATTTATGTCTTTTTCTAGTCACTAAGATTATGAGCTGCTGGCAAGAGGGCTATTTAAGTCTTAAGCCAATACATATCTCTCCCTTTACTGAATAACATAGTATTTTGGGAGGCACGTGCATATATTGAATTTGGCAATTTATTCTAAGACATATTTTTCTTTCAAATCTGGTTCAATTCTATTGCTAAGACTGCTAAATTAGAAACAGCAAAAGTTAGCTATTAGTACTGGGCTCTAAGAATTCTACAAGTAACCTTTTAGACTTTCCAGATGTTTGTGATCATGCAGCTCCAGAGTAGGCTGATGCCACCCTATAAGTATCTGTATTGCCTCAAACCTCAACTATGCCTGACTTCTCATGTAATTATTTTCAGCAAGAAGGAAAGGTATAAGGACTTAAAAATATATCTGAGTCTTCAGAGGCCTGGAATTGAACATTCTTATTTAATAATATCCTCTCTCATTCACCTTATCCTCAAATGCAGATAATCTTTCACTCTAGGTAATGCTGGGGAAAGGGGAGGTAGTTGGTAAGATGGTAGATACAGTAATTTTTTTCCTTTACTTTACAAGATACTACCTAGCTAGTACTTACTTGATCTGTTCAGCTGATCCTCCAGAAGTTGCATTGGTGATGGCCCAGGCTGCTTCCTTCCTTGTCCGAAACTCAGCAGTTTGTAATATACTAATGAGGGCTGGAAAAATGTTGGCATCTATCACAGTCTGAAATTCAAGAAACGAAAAAGGAAACTACAATATTTGTAAAAAAAAAAAAAAAAGTTCATGATACTTGGGAATGGTTGAGGTAGGAAATTTTATGTTGTATAGATGTTACCACAATTAAAGAAAAGAGAAAGAGAGATTAAAGAGACAATGACAGGGAAGCGGCTGTGGCTCAATCAGTAGGGCTCCCGTTTGCCATATGGGAGGCCCCGGGTTCGGTTCCCGGGGCCTCCTGGTGGGGGCAGGCCCACCCGCGCGGCGTGGTTGGCTGACCCGGCAAGCACAAGCAGCAAGGGGTGCATAAATGAATAAATAAATAAAATCTTTAAAAAAAAAAAAGAAAGAGACAATGACAGGGGGGCGGACGTGGCTCAAATGGTTGGGGGTCCATCTCCCATATGGAGGGACTTGGGTTCGATCCCTGGGACCTCCCGGTAAAAAAAAAAAAAAAAAAAAGAGACAATGACAATTAAATGCAATATATAATCCTGGACTGGATCTAATAATGGAGGAGAAAATGCCCAAAAGAACACTATTGGGACAAATGAAAAATCTGGAATATAGATAGTATGCTTTACATCAATGTTAAATTTCTTGACCTTGATAACTGTATTTAATGTGGTTACATAAGTAGATATTGTTGATTTTAAGAAATATACATGGAAGAATTAAGTGGTAAAGTAGCATGATGGGGAGCAGATGTAGCTCAGTGGTTGAGTGTCTGCTTTCCATATATGAGGTCCTAGACTCCATGCCCGGAACCTCCTTTAAAAAAAAAAAAAAAGGTAGCATCCAACCCTAAATGTTTAGAAGATAGATGAATGAATAGATAGAGCATGGCAAAATGATTTTAAAAAGTTAGTAAATATGGGTATCTGGTTAGGAGGTATATTGGAGTTCTCTGTATTATTTTTATAATGTTCCTGTAATTACTCCAAAATAAAATAAAATAAAAAAATAAATAAAAAAAACCAACTTATTTCCCATTTTAACCCACATGTATGTGTACAATCTAGAGATTTTAGTTAAATTCACAATACCGTGAAATATTGGGAAATTTTGTGTTGTATATATGCTACTAGAATTTGAAGGAAAAAAAAGTTCTTGATACTAATTACAACTTTCAGGCTAGCTTCACTAATAACATCTTTCCTGTTAAAATAAAAATTGGAAGGAGTTAAGTTCTCATTGACCTTAACCTTTTGGCTATACTAGGTATCATTGATAACAGATTTCCTAAAGTCTGTAACCTTATAATCTAGTTTTCTCTCTGACCTCTTTTATTATCCTTGCTTATTTGACCCACAATATTAAATTATGAAAGTATACTTCTCTGTTCCTCTGCTAATCTCACTTCTTTCTCAGTATCTATCCTACCATGTGTGCTATAACTCTCCAGTCCTCATTTCTCACAGGAGCTCCAGCCCAGGATGACCAGCAACTTACTTTAGGTCAATTAGTAACCTCAAACACACCCTCTCCCTTCTATATCAGGTCTCCTTTTAAGCCTCTCTAGTTGACAAAGGCTATTAATTTATTCTAAATTCAATCAGCCACCAGTGAAAGTAACCCTTTCCATTCTCAATTTAAAGTGCCCTGAATCCATCTTGTCCTTTCCTTTACTACCATCCTATTCCAAACCATCAACTCCCAACTAAATAACCAGATTAACATTCTAGTTGGACAGAATACTTTTATTCGATCCCGCCCATATATCATAACACTAGATAAGACTTCCCAAAATTACTTTCTTCATGTTTTTCCTTGGCTCAAGTACCTAAGATGGCTTCAAATCATTTCCTGCAGCAAAAAACTGAGAACTTCTGCATAAAACCCTGGTGGTTGCAGCCAATTAACTGCAGCTTAAATTACCTCCTAGGTAGCTGTAGTTGCTACAGCAATCAATCTGAGTACCCACTAAGCATTTTTAGGATGACTAACCAAACATTCCTGGGTCAAGAACTCTTTCTATTATAACCAGTGAAGGAAGTCAGAAAAGTTTAGACAAGACAGTTTCATCCATCTGCCCCATGGTATCTAAGCCCCTCCTCAATCTGAAGAAAAGTGGACATCACCATCCCAAATTTGCCAGATTGAGGAATGGGGATTCAAGGAAGATACTAGACTACAAAGACACAGGACTTTCTTCTCTCCCAGAAAAACAGCTAGAAGACAGACAGAAACAAGCCTGGAAAAAAATTTTTCTAGGGTTTAGGACACCAGGAAAAAGCTGGACACCACCCAGAAAGAGAGGGGCAAAAGAAAAGAATCACGACAGCAAAATTGTGAGTTAAAAGAGGCAGCTGCAACTACGGGCATCTTCCCCCATACTATAGAGACTTTTGAATTCTCAGACCTCAGGGCTACAAAAAAGGGGGTCCCAGGGCCCCACCTCCCCAGGGAAGAGGACACAGCCTGAGGATGACTTGGCTTTTAACCCAAAAATTTGGTCTGCTGTGTCCCAGGAGCCCTTCCAGGCCAGGTGGAGCCAAGCCATTTTTTGCCTTAAAGCTAGCACCAGACTAAAAAGATCAGACCCTCTCAATCTCCCTCTCTACTGACCAGAACTGGTTGCTGAGGATGCAGAGGGGAGTGGAATTAGTTCCTACCTGTGAAAAGGGAGGGGGCTGCCAGCAAAGGTTGGAGCCTCTGAGAAAATTTGAATTATGAGGCTCTTAGCCCCCAGGCAGGATCCTCTATCACACTGATAAAGTCTGTGTTGCAGCAAACACACTACAACAAGGTTTTGAACTGAGAGGGCTGTCAAAGAGCACCATCTGCTGGCAGATGAAGGAAATGCATGTGAGGAAATTAAAAGCAAATAAGTAAGAGTTTTTTTCCTAGCCTTTACAGCCTCCTTCCTCAAGGCCCTTGGAGACAGGTCTGCAACCCATTACTGGGTCCAGGATCCAGATCTGAGCAACTAAAAGGGATAATCCTAAAGACCCAGAAGAGGTTAAACCAAGAATCAAAGAACAGCAGAAACACAGCCTCCTGCCACTAAATCCTGACAAAAGAGAAATTGAGCATCTGAGTAAACTCACCACTACAATCAGATACCTAGATACCAACAAAAAGTACAAGCCATACTAAGAAAATGAAAGAAAATGGCCCAAATATATATATAAAAGCCCCAGAACAGACACAGGATTTGAGATAACTCATCAACGAAAATCACACAAATTTTCAAAATCAAATTAACGAGTTGAAAGATAATATGGCTAAAGAGATAAAAGACATCTAGAAAACACTGAGCAAGCACAAAGAAGAATTTGAAAACCTGAATAGAAAAGTAACAGAGTTCATGGGAATGAAAGACATGATAGGTGAGCTCAAAAGCATATTTGAGGCACATAACAGCAGGCTCAAAAACAGAAGAATAAATGATGCAGAAGACAAAAGAGCTGAAATTGAAGAGAGAAAGGAACAGAAAACAGAAAGAAAAGGAGGAAAATATTGAGCAGGGCTCAGGGTGTTGAATGATAACACGAAACTCAACATACATGTCACGGGAGTGCCTGAAAGAAAAGAGAAGGGGTAAGAAGGAAGAAAGAGTATTTGAAGAAATAATAGCTGAAAATTACCCAATTCTTTTTCATGAAAGAACTGAACTCACATGACCAAGAAGTACAGAGTACCCCAATCAGAAAAAATGCAAAAGACCTATTCCAAGACAAATACTACTCAGAATGTCAAACGTGAAAGACAAAGAGAAAATTCTGAGAGCAGCAAGGGAGAAGCAAACCATCGCATATAAGGGATGCCCAATAAGACTTAGTGTGGATTTCTCATAGGAACCATGGAGGTGGGAAGACAGGGGTATGATACAATTAGGACACTGAAAGAGGAAAAACTGCCAGCTGAGAATTCTTTATCCAGCAAAAGTGTCCTTCAAATATGAAAGTGAATTTAAAATATTCAGAAACAAACAGAAAGTAAGAGAGTTCATAAAAAAACAATCCACCTTTGCAGGAAATATTAAAGGGAGACTCAGAGCCTCAAAAAGGAAACAAACAAAAAAAAAAAAAAAAAAACAGGAGAGAGACGATTGGAGGAAAGTATTGAATACAAGAATAACAGAAAGGATAACCAAAAGAGTAAAAAGACAGATGAAAATAAGATATGACATATGAAAATCAAGAGTAAAATGGTAGAAGTAAATAATGCATATACAGTAGTATCACTGAATGTGAATGAATTAAACTCCCCAATCAAAAGATATAGGCTGACAGAATGGATTAAAAAAAGAATCAGTCATCCATATGCAGCCTACAAGAGACTCACTTAGACCCAGGGATACAAACCAGCTAAAAGCGAAAGGTTGGAAAGAGATACTCCATGCAAACAGTAACTCCACCCCCACCCCCCAAAACAGGGATAGATATACTAGTATCGGATAAAAGAGACTTTAAATGCAAAAAAGTTATGAGATACCATAGTAGTTTGGCAGTTTGATGTCGTCATGAATTCCAAAAATATATATTGGATTATGCTTGTAAACTGGTCTGCTAATCTGGGCATGATTAAGTTATGATTAGGGCATTAACTGGGCCACTTCAGTAGGGCATTGAGCCCCACCCCTTGCCAACAGACAGAGGGAGCAGTTTTGATGTTGGAGTTCTGGTGAGGAAGGAAAGAAGGCCCCAGGATAGAGATGAGCCATTCGTTTGAGAGTTCACAGCTGGCCTTGTGGAGAGAAGCAAAGCCTAGAGAGCCTCATAGTCTACAGCTGACCTTGTGGAGGAAACAGAGGCACTGAGCCCGGATAGAAATGCAGCTCCGGGAAGAGAGGAACCCAAGAAGCCTGAACCTTGGCAAACGTCGGCAGCTGTCTTGCTCCAACATGTAGCAATGGACTTTGGTGAGGGAAGAAACTTATGCTTTATGGCCTGGTTAACTATGGACTTCTACCCCAAATATATACCCTTTATAAAGACCAACCAATTTCTGGTATTTTGCATCAGCACCCCTTTGGCTGACTAATACAGATACAGAAGGGCATTATATATTCATAAAAGGGACAATCCACCAGGAAATAACAATCATAAATATCTATGCAACTGACCAGGGTACCCCAAAATACATGAGGCAAAACTGAAAGGAGAAATAGACATCTCTACAATAATTGTTGGATACATAACCCAACACTCACATCATAAGATAGAACTAGACAGAATATCAACAAGGAAACAGAGAATTTGAACAATATGATAAATAAGCTAAACCTAACAGACATGCAGAACGTTGCACCCAAACTCAGCAGGCTATACATTCTTCTTAAGTGCTCATGGATCTTTCTCCAGGATAAACCACATTTTAGGTCACAATGCAGGTAGGTCCCAATTCTATAAAAAGACTGAAATTATACAAGGTACCTTCTCAGATCACAATGGAATGAAACTGGAAATCAGTAATAGACCGGAAAGAGGTAAATTCGCAAATGTGTGGAGGTCAAACAACACACTCCTAAATAACCAGTGGGTCAAAGAAGAAATTGTAAGTGAAATTAGTAAATATATTGAGATGAATGAAAATGAGAATACAACTTATCAAAACTTATGATATAAAGCAGAGGCAGTGCTGAGAGGAAAATTTATAGCCCTAAAATCCTGTATTAAAAAAGAAGAGAGAGCTAAAATCAAAGATCTAGCTGAACAACTGGAGAAACTAGAAAAAGAACAGCAAACCATTCCCAAAACAAGAAGAAGGAAAGAAATTATAAAAAAGATTAGAGCAGAAGTAAATGAAATTCAGAACAAAAAAACAACAGCGAAAGTCAACAAAAGCAAAAGCTGGTTATTTGAGAAGATCAACAAAATTTGACAAACCCTTAGCTAGACTAACAAAGAAAAAAAGAGAGAAACTGCAAATAAATAAAATCAGAAATGAAAAGGGGAATGTTACAACTGACAGAAATAAAAAGGATAAGAGGATTTTATGAGAAGGGCATACTTTTAGGAGGTATCAGAAATTGAGTCCAGGACCATGTACATGTACAGGACCATGTACGTGTGAAGCAGGCACGCAAAGACTGAGCTACACCCATTCCCCATCCATTCCCTCTTTATGTCAATGGAGTCACCGTATTATGTATATCCCAAACTAGAAATCCAGGAGTCAGTCTCAAGATACTTCCTTCCCTCTCCCGTCAGGCCCACCAGATGCTCCTTCTGCCTCAGAAATGTCTCCATCAGCATTCCTGCTGTCCTGCTCCAGGCCCTTTATTCTGAGGCCCTGGCTAGGCTAATATGCTTGAGACAGCTCTCATCTTGCTTCTGCTTCTTCACCTACTCCTTACCCCATCCATCCAACTTCTTGTTCAGCATCTGAGATCACTAAAGAAGTAACACATGGTCAGAGAAGGTATGCGTTGCAAGGCCCTTCGAGATCTTCTAGTCTAGAGGACAGGCAGAAATTGTACATGCAGAAGCTGATCAGTCATAATACAAAAGGGCAGGCAGATGGCAGGGAGCAGGAGAGTAGACAGCACGTGCCCCAACTCCAGCCAACTGTTGCCAAATGCTTGGAATGTGCTCAGAGAAGACCAAATTTTTCCACGAAATATCCTGGCTGTTGAGTGTTGGCAACTAAGTAAACAATTTTACAGGCCAAAACACACCTGTGGACAAGCAGCTCTTGGGTTGCCCATTTGCAGTGTCCTACTCTGGTCCAACCCTTTCCAGCCAATATCACACAGCAAATCAGCAGGAGAGAAGGCAGCAGTACCCAAACCTCAGAACCACTGCTCAGAGCACACAACAGGGACTCAGAAGCTAAAAAGCATCTCTGGCCAGTTCAGTGAATCTCTGGAGAGAGCGTGCCCCAGGATAGGTTTTCTAAAGGGTGATGAAGATGAAGGGACTCCTTTAAAAAATATGTGCCTTAGCTCCTTGGCACTTCTTTGCTTAGCTTGCATTTAGCAGGTCAGGACAAACTGGTTGGGCATCCGTCTCCCATATGGAGGGACCTGGGTTCGATCCCCGGGACCGCCCGGTAAAATGAAAAAAATAAAAAACAAACAAACAAACCAACCAACCAAAAAAAAGCCATTGATTATATATTTTAGATAGATCATATGATATGTGAATATATCTCAATAAAACTGCTTAATAAACAAACAAATATATTTAGGAAAGAAGACACAATCTACACTACTTTTAAAACTTCTTATTTGAAATAATTTCAAACTTATAGAAAAGTTGCAAGAATAAAATTATACCCTTTACCAAGATATGCCTGGTGAAGATTTAACATTTACCCCATTAAAAAAAAAAAAAAAAAAAAGGATATTATAAGAAAGTGTATGCCAACAAACCAGACAACCTATATGAAATGGACAAATTCCTAGAAATGCACAACCAACCTACACTGTTGTCACAAGAACTACAAGAAGTTAACAAACCAATCACATTTAAAAAGACTGAATCAGTCATCAAAAATCTCCTTGAGCAGATGTAGCTCAAGTGGTTCAGCACGTCCTCCCCACATACAAGGTCATGGGTTTGATCCGAGGTACCTCCTAAAAACAAACAAAAGAAAAAACCAAGTCTCACTGGGGAGCAGATGTGGCTCAGTGGTTGAGCGCTTGCTTCTGATGTATGAGGTCCTGGGTTGGATCCCCGGTACCTCCTAAAAAACAAAACAAAAAACAAAAAACTCCCAACAAAGAAAACTCCAGGACCAGATGGCTTTAAAGGTGAATTCTACCAAGCATTCCAAGAAGAATTAACATCAATCCTGTTTAAACTCTTCCAAAAAATTGAATTGGAGGAAAAATTACCCAACACATTTTATGAAGCCAACATAACCAACAGTAATACCAAAGCGAGATAAAACATTACAAGAAAAGAGAATTAAAGACCAATCTCTCTAATGAACATAGATGCAAAAATTCTCAACAAAATACTTGCAAATAGAACCCAATAGCATATCAAAAGAGTTATATACCACGACTAAGTGGGATTTATTCCTGGTATGCAAGGGTGGTTCAACAAAAGAAAATCAATCAAGGTAATACACCACATTAACAAATTGAAGGGGAAAAAAGCACAAGATCATCTCAATTGATGCAGAAAAGGCATTTGACAAAATCTGGTGATCTTTCTTGATAAAAACACTTCAAAAGATAGAAATAGAAGGAAAATTCCTCAATATGATAAAGAGTATATATGAAAAACCCACAGCCAACATAGTACTCAATGGGGAAAGGTTGAAAGCTTTCTAAGATCAGGAACAATACAAGGCTGCCCAGTGTTAACACAGTTATTCGATCCTGTGCTAGATGTTCTAGCTAGAGCAATCAGAGAAGAAAAAAGAAAGAAGACATTCAAATAGGAAAAGAGGTAAACTATCATTATTTGCAGATGACATGAGTCTACTACATTTAGAAAATTCTGAAATGTCTATCACAAAGCTAACTGAGATAATAAACTGAGTTCAGCAAAGTAGCACAATACAATATCAACACGCAAAAATCAGTAATGTTTCTGTACACTAGTAATGAACAATCTAAGGAGGAAATCTGGAAGAAAATTCCATTTACAATAGCAACAAAAAGACCCAAATACCTAGAAATGAATTTAACCAATGAAGTACAGGACCTGAATGCAGAAAACTAAAAAACAATGCTTTAAAAAAATCTAAGACCTAAACAAATGGAAAGACATTCCGTGTTCATGGATTTGACGACTAAATATCATGCAGATGGAAATCCTACCCTAACTGATTTACAAATTCAATGCAATACCAATCAAAGTTCCAACAGCCTACTTTACAGAAATAGAAAAGGCAAATACCAAATTTATGTGGAAGGGAAAGTGTGTCCGAATAGCTAAAAGCATTCGAAAAATGAAGAACAACATGGGAGGAATTTCACCACCTGATCTTGAAGTACATTACAAAGCTACAGTGGTTAAAACAGCATGGTATTGGAATAAAGAGACACATTAATCAATGGAATAGAACTGAAAGTCCAGAAATAACCCCTGCCCTCTATGGCCAACTGTTTTTTTGATAAACCTACCAAGTCCACATTATCCAGACAAAACAGTCTCTTCAACAACTAGTGCTGGGAGAACTGTATATCTACAACCAAAAGAATAAAAAAGGGCCCCTATCTCACACCCTATACAAAAATCAACTCAAAATGGATCAAAGACCTAAATATAAAAGCCAGGACCATAAAACTACTAGAAGAAAAAGTAAGGAAACACCTTAAAGACCTTGTTGTAGGTGGTTGTTTCTTGGACCTTATACCCAAAGCACAAGCAACCAAAGAAAAAATAGATAAATGGGACCTCCTTATTAAACACTTTTGCCCCTCAAAGGACTTTGTCAAAAGGGTGAAAAGGCAGCTGACTCAATGGGAGAAAATATTTGGAAATCACATATCCAATAAGGGTTGAATATCCATGATATACAAAGAGATGATACAACTCATAATAAAAAGACAAACAACCCAATTTAAAAATGAACAAAAGGTTTGAATAGATATTTGTCCAAAGAAGAAATACAAATGGCAAAAAAAACACATGAAAAAATGTTCAACCTCACTAGCAACTAGGGAAATGCAAATCGAAGCTACAATGAGATATCATTTCATACCTATTAGATGGGCCACTATTAAAAAGACAGCAAACTACAAGTATTGGAGAGGATATGGAGAGATAGGAACACTTATTCACAGTTGGTGGGAATGGAGAATGGTACAGCCACTGTGAAGGATTGTTTGGCAGTTTCTAAAGAAGTTGAATACAGATTTGCCATGTTACCTGGTAATACCACTACTGGGTATAAACCCAGAACAACTGAGGGCAGTGACACAACAGACATCTGCACACTGATGTTCATAGAGGCGTTATTCATGATTGCCAAAAGATGGACACAATCAGGTGTCTATCAACTGATGAATGGATAAACAAACTGTGGTTTACACACACGATGGAATATTATGCAGCTGTAAGAAGAAATGAAGTTGTAAAGCATATGAATACATGGATGAACCTGGAGGATATTATGTTGCGTGAAGCAAGCCAGACACAAAAGGACAAATAAGGTATGACTGCGCTACTATAAACTAAATATATTATGTAATCTCATGGAATAACTTAAATATGGACCACCAGAAAATAGAATGAGGTTAGAGAATGGAAAGCTGAGTGTTGCCTTGTGCAGAATCGGTATATAGGATGTGTGTTAATATTTGGGAATGAATAGAAAGGTGAAAGCATAACATAATGTTTGTAACTAGCAGTATTATTATGTGGGTATTACAGTGGTTTAAAGGGAAAGTCTATGGTCATATATATTACTAAAAGGAAAGTTAAAAAATTTAACACGGGAAAGTATAGCATAGTAAAACTGCATATGAAATATAAATATGGGTAAAATTCCATATCTAAGACCATTTTTCTTTGAAACTGAACAAATTTGTTAATACTACAAGATGTTAGTATCAGACAAAAAAAAACACAACATTCTAAGTGAAAGAAACCAGACACAGAGTACTACATATTATACGATCCCATTTATATAAAATGTAAATAGAAATCAATTTATAAAGATGGAATTAGATAGTGGTTATATAGGGCTGGGGAAAAACTGCTAATGGGTGTGGAGTTTTTCTTTTTGGAGGAATGAAATTGTTCTAAAATTTTTTGTTGTGATAAGTGTACAACATTATGATTATACTAAAAGCCATTGATTGTACACTTTGGACAGATCATAAAATATGTGAATATTTCTTAATAAAACTGATTAATAAGTAAATAATTGTGCAATAATAGCCAGAAATAACAGCTATGTACAGCAGGGGAAGCAAAGAGAGAGAAGTGAAGAATTTTCTTGTTTCTTTATTATTATTAAAATAATGATAATGCTCTAATAATGATTGAAGTGATGAATGCACAACTATGTGATTATACCAAATGCCACTGATTGTACACTTTGGATGAACTGTATGCTTTATTAATATGTATCAATAAAACTGATTTGTTAAAAAAAATACAAATCTAAATAGAAAACATATATCCAGTTTTGTGTAAGAAATCATTTTGTATAACATTTCGTTACACAAATGTTAATAATCATTATTTCTGCATGTTAGGATTTTGGATAGTTTTTATTTGCATTCTTATGGTAGTTTATTTCTCAACATTTCTACAGTGAATAGTATTATTTTACAAAACTTAATTCATAGCACTTAAGTACTATGAACTCTTTTCTTTGCTTTGAATTTGCTGGCTATCCTAGATATGTTTTTATTTCTGGTAAAAAATATTTGTGACTATTTTTACATTTTCACACTCAAGATTCAAAAATTGACTCAAAAGAAAATTAAGACATACTGTAAATATATTTTAAATACTTAAATGTGATCCTCAAACACACAACTGTTTATGGCAATATTTCAGTATTGGGTTAAGAAAACTAGTAACTGGGAAGAGAAGCAGTCTCAAAGGCACTTAATTAGATTTTTATTTTTTAAATGCTATTAAAGTTACAATTTATGCAGGCCCATTCTTGTTCTATATCTCATACCAGAAAACCGTATGGTATATATTACTACAGTATGCAGCAGTGGGAAGCATTGAGTAAAAAACAAAAAATCACGTAGTCTTTTACTAGTCTCTAGAGACACACACAAATACAGAGTTTGGAATGATACTGAAATATGTCATCTAAGAAGTAGACATTTCATTGGTTTTTCTCTGGAATCAGTCAGTGTAGAGATGTTTTAAAGAGTTAGATCCCCAATTATGGATACTACTATCATGGAAATTGAAGGCCTGTAGCCTGCTGGTGCACTGAGACTCAATTTTATTATTTTTACCTTATTCAGTCTGCACTTTCATGCTGACTGTGCTAAAACTAGATATGCATGCCATTTTCCTTGCATTCTGATTTTGAGGCACAGCTTTATTTTTTTTTTAAACCTAAGATTAAAAAATGAAAACTATATAAAATTTATATAGAATAAGTGTTTCCACTTATTAGACTTGTTAAAAGGAGACTGAACTAATATTTTACATAAAGGTTTTGTTATACTATGGGAGGTGAAAAAAATCAGGAAAGTAAACATTATTAAAAAATAAAACCACACACACACACACACACACAAAAGACTGAGGAAGAATCATAACCAGGGAACGCAGCTATGGACCAAAGTAGACTTATTATTCTAGTAATGGAAGAATCTGTAACACTGATATAAAGACAACGATCACCAGAGGTTCTGAGGGGCAGGGGAGGGAAGAACAGGTTTAATACGGGGCATTTTTGGGACACTGGAATTTTTCTGCATGATACTGCAATGACAGAGACAGGCCATTATACATTTTGCCAAAACCTATAAAATTATAGAGTGCAAAGTGTAAACCACAATGTAAACTATAGGCCATGGTTAGTAGCAATGCTTCAATATTTGTTCATCAATTGTAACAAACATACCTCTCTAATTGAAGATGTTATTAATAGGGGGAAATATGAGAGAGGGAGTGGGTGGCATACAGGAGAATCCACTATATTTTCGATGTAACTTTTCTGTAATCTAAAACTTCTTTAGGAATAAAGGAAAAAAATTTTATGGGGAAAATATGTATACATATCATTTATTCCATTAACAAATTACAGGAGAAAAATCATATGATAATCTCAACAGGTGAAGAAAAAGCATTTGATAAAAATCAGCACAAACTTCATTATTTGTTAATCAATTATAACAAATGTACCACACTAATGAAAGATGTTATTAATAGGAGAAAATGTGACAGGGGTGAGGGTGGATATATGGGAACTCCTATAATTTCAACGTAACTCTTCCGTCATCTAAATAAAGTTAGGGGGAAAAAAAGAAAAAAAAAAAAAAGAGCTAACATGTATAATTAGGATAAAGAAAGTAGGAAGTAGACTATGAAACAAGGCAATAATGCTGCAAGTTGGGTCTTCAAGACAATCATGAAAAAAATATATATTTTAAAGTCTAACTGAAAAACCTTACTTTTCAATAAAAATATAGGGAGACAGGTGTTATTTTATTACCTGTATCTGTGCCCTATTTCCAGCTGTGATATTAGATATTGTCCAACATGCTTCCTTTTTGATAGATTCCTTCGGGCTACTCAGCAAATGCAATAAACTCTGTAGAGCCGAGCAATTCAAAATTACCTAAAAGAAAAAGTTGGAAAATTTTACTTACTGTATAGATCCAAATATAAGTAAATCTTTAATTCAGAGAACATATTTTAGACAGAGAACTAATGCCTCCACTTAAGGGTTTTAGAGACAAATAACTTTAAAAATGTAAAAAAGGATTCACTGCTATTAACAATTAGTTTCTAAGATTATCAACAAACTGGTTTCATTGTACACATTTACAGCTGCTAAAACTGTACTTAATGAGGCACAATAAAGAATGTTAGAATTAGTAATAAGAACAGAATTACTCATATTCCTATAGGATATTAAAATGCCTTTTAGATGGGTAAAAATATCAAGTGGTCAGTAAATCGGAAATGTTCTCAGATTTTTAAGTCATTTGGTAACTCTCTACCTAGTAGTCAATGAATCAATACATTTAATGAGTACCTTCTATATGCTTAATAAAGTGCTCTGTAGAATACAAAGATAGAAAGGACATAACTCCAGCTAACAAACAGCTGAAGGAGATAAGGCAAATATACATGAAGAAAGAGACCTCTTCTACCAGAAACTAAAAATCATAAAGTTACAATGATGAAAATATTATGTGGTGGGCTTAAGAATTAATCACCGGGGAGCAGATGTAGCTCAAGTGGTTAAGTGCCTACTTCCCATATACGAGGTCCCAGGTTCAATCCCTGGTACCTCCTAAAAAAAACAAAAACAAACAAACTAAAAAACCAACTCTCATTAGGGAGCAGATTTGGCTCAGGAGTTGAGCACCTGATTCCTATGTACAAGGTGCTGGGTTCAATACCCAGTACCTCCTTTGGAAAAAAAAAAAAAAAAAAAGAATCAATCACTGAACAACAGAATAGAGATTTATTACAGAAACAAATGCAAGTATTTATAAAGAATTAAGTATATGATTAAAGTGAATCCTTTCTTCCTCCAGTAACTGGTGGTTTTAATAGATGGTTCTGGAATAAAGGTAATGTTGAAGAATATTTTTTTGCATCAATTCTTAACCCGCATCAATTCTTAACCCCTATCACCAAAATAAATTTCCAAACAATTTAAAGAATAAATATGAAAAAAATAAACCATAAAATAGAAGAATATCTAAATATATAGCTGGTTTCAGGATGGTAAAAGACTTTCCAAGCATAAAAATTTGGCTTAAAGGAGGAAAATTAAAATTTGATTAAATAAATTTTATGCATGTCAAAAATCTTAAAACTAAAATGTGCACTACACAATGTGAACAAAATATTTGCAACAGGGAAGCGGCTGTGGCTCAATCAGTAGGGCTCCCGTTTACCATATGGGAGGCCCAGGGTTCGGTTCCCGGGGCCTCCTGGTGAGGGCAGGCCCGCCCGCACGGCGTGGTTGGCTGACCCAAAGAGCACAAGCAGCAAGGTGGGGATAAATGAATAAATAAATAAAATCTTTAAAAAAAAAAAAAAAAAAAAAAAAATTTGCAACAAATGAAAGGGTTGCCAACTTTAATATGTAAATTGTCGATACTAAAATTTTAGTAGAAAATTACCTCACAAATAATGAAAAAAATGCAAATTAAGATGAAATCAAAATAACTTATAGTTAAGCAGGTAACATCTTTCTAAAATCAATATGGTATCAAGAAGCTTTAAAAAATGCTCACAATTTGCCACAAATAATTCTACTTCTAGGAAATCTACCCAGAGGAAATTATAAAGCTCACAACAGACTATTAAGTGAACACTATGAAGAGTGGTACATAAAACTGTGCAGACTACAATAAATGTGTAAAAAACACATATATTCGAACAGGAAAAAGACTAGAAAGATACACAGCAAACTGTTAATGATAGTATTTTTAGGTAGTAGAGCTATGGGTGACATATATTCTTCACATTTTCCTGCATGCCAAATTTTCTATAATGTAAAACATATTTTTATAGTCAGGGGAAAAACAAACCTTTAAAAGAATGATAAGCAACAGTATAAGAGGTGTCACAAAACAATTTTTAAAATGCCAAGTATATGGTCTGGAAAATAAACATAACAGAAGTTAAAGACAATACTTGGGGAGAGGCAGTAAGAAAAGACGACTTCATGGAGTGGTCTTGAAAGCAAAAAGGGAAGATACTGCAGATAGAATTGCTGGAAATAAAAAAGTGCCATAATACCATAATAAGACAAGAACGTACCAGTAAGGCTATAAGGAAGTGTTGTATTATACCCAAAGACTAGCAGTAGGCTAGAAAGAAGAGACTGAAATTTTAAAGTCCAAACTCCTTAGTGACTTTCAAAGTCCTTTATATCATAGGCACTAAAGAAACTCATTGTTTTTAAGAGGATAGATAATGTGAACAAGGTTATTTTAGGAAAGAATAAACTAATATTAGGAAAAACTGAATTGAGTGGTGTAATTGCTTGGGAAGGCACAGAACAAATTAGATGCATACAGCAACAATCCTTGTGTGTGAGCAGATAGGGACCAAATCAACGTAATTAGGTATGGTTCTAGAAACAATAAGAATCAACAAGATCTGGTGATTTGCTATACAGAAAGGTGAGAGAAGGAGGCACCCAATATGACAGCAAAGTTTCAAGAATGGACGAATAGGTGATCAGTTACATATACCATTGACAGAAACAAGAAAAATCAGGACTTAGAATTTGCTTTGTAGGGAAAGAAGATAAAACTTTGAGAGAGATATTTCTGCTTGCATGTCTCATATTTGTCTAACAGGGGAAGCAGATATGGCTCAAGTGACTGGACTCCCGCCTACCACGTGGGAGGTCTGTGGTTCGGTTCCCGGTGCCTCCTAAAGAAGACAGTGGGCTGGCACGACAGGCAGGCGCGGCAAGCTGACACAACAAGAGACACAAGAAGAAAAACATAATGAGAAACATAACAAAGCAAGGAACAGATGTGTCCGGTACCTCATAAAGAGGACAAGTAGGACAGCAAGCTGGTGCGACGGGCAGGCGCGTAGAGCTGAAGCAACAAGATGATACAACAAGAGACACAAGAGGGAAAATATAACCAGACACACAACAAAGCAGGGAATGGAGGTGGCTTAAGTGATTAGGCACCTCCCTCCCACATCGGAGGTCCTGGGTTCAGTTCCCAGTGCCTCCTAAAGAAACAAAGAAGACAAACAGACACAGCAAATGCAAACAATGAGGGGGTGGGGAGAGATAAATAAATAAAATAAATCTTAAAAAAAGAAAAAAAGAAAAAAAAACATGGCAAGATAGAGTATTGGTGGTGGATACTAGTTTTTTTTTTTTTTTTTTTTTTTTTAAATAGCAAATACACTTATATAGTTCAAAAACTCAGACAATGTACAAAGCTACATAATTAATTAAAAGTCTTCTTCCCATTCCTATACCCCAGACACTCAATTCTCCACAGAAGACAACCAATATTCTTAATTTCCTATATATTCTTCCAGAGAAATTTTATATGGATACAATCATATATTCTTTTCATCTCCTTTTACCTTTTATGCAAACGGAAACAATATCATCTGGAGATCTTTCAATATCAGTATATAAAGGCTTCTTCATCCTGCTGAATAGCATTCCCCTGAATAGGGGCCAAATTTCAAAGGATCTTAAAAGCCATAAAAACCACTCAAGGGCAATAGGGGGGCCATAAAAAGATAATAGAGAATGACATGATCAAATCTGCCTTTTGCAAGCATCATTCTGGTTATGTGGGAATGGTACAAGAAAAGTCTGAACTAAGCACTGGCAGGGACAGGTAGAGATAGAATAATAGGACTTAACCACTGATGAGAGAGATGAAAGAAAGGGAAGAATTAAGCTGGTGTCCAGGTTTCTGGCCTGAGCAACTTTTAGTGCCATTCACTGAGATAGGGAACATTAGCAGAGGTCCAGATATACAGGGGGAAATAATGAGTTCCCATGTAGACATGATATATTTAAAGCAAATACTAGAGTTGAAAGAAACTTTAGAGAACAAATCCAATCTTCCTTAATTTCAGAGATGAAAAAAGTAAAGATGTTAAATGTCTTGTTCAGAGTCAGTGCTGGTTAAGAAAGAGCCAAGGCTAAAATGAAACTCCCAAATCTCATTTCACAAAGGTGATGTCACAAAGGTTATGATGGAAGGTGTAAATAAGATCTATGAATAAGGCTGTAGGACTAACTCCTGGAGGATGCCTAAAATCAGGAGGGAAAGGAGCTTGTTAAAGAGAAATAAATGGTCAATGGGGCAGGAAAACCAGAATACTTCAATATCACAGAAACTTAAGAAGATCATTTTAAGATATTATCAATACATCTGAGAGATTAGGGCAATCAACTGTGAGTGGTGTGCCTTGTTATA
Organism: Tolypeutes matacus; assembly: GCA_026826555.1. Lineage (NCBI taxonomy): Eukaryota > Metazoa > Chordata > Mammalia > Cingulata > Chlamyphoridae > Tolypeutes > Tolypeutes matacus. The sequence continues at coordinate 26,816,790 of JAKSZT010053887.1, forward strand.
TCTAATGAGCGGAGTAGGGGGTGATGTTAGGAAGTAGGAGGAAATTGTAAAATGGAAAATTTCTCTTTATATAGGAGACCTGCATATGTACAAAAGGGAGGAAGCGATCAGAGAGGATGAAATGAAGATAACAGAGAAAGGATGCTACTAGAGGCTTCTGATGCTCACAGAGAACCATTTCAACTTTAAAGAGAAGTTGGAATAAAAAAAAAAAACCAAAAAACTGCCAAACAGAAAATGTCAAATCACAGGGGAACCCAAAATTGCTACAAGCAACATGTGAAGACATAGATACTGAAGGTACTGAGAGTAGTTACTTAAGCCAACACTTTTAACAAACAGTAAATTATGCATATCAATCCCCCCTAACAATATGGAGTTAAATATTATCTTAGAAGATGATCATGGGTTCAAAGTACTGTTTTTAAAGGGAAAAAAACCTTATTCATACCTGTGTCTGGATATCATCCCCTGTGACAATATTTCCCACAGCCCGCAATGCAGGAGAAACCACTTTATAATCATTATGCCTGCAACCATAAAAAGAAGTGTTAAATGTTACAGTTCTATCCTTAGCCTCTTTTCCTTAAAGTCAAAATCCAAAAGAAATAGTATGTCATAGGATTTTTTTTTTTTTTTTAATTTTACCGGGAGGTCCCAGGGATCGAACCCAGGTCCCTCCATATGGCAGACGGACGCCCAACCATTTAAGCCACATCCGCCCCCCTGTCATAGGATTTTAAGAGCAGAAAGGTTCCTATGGTGGTTATTAAGGGAACCTTATCATTCTGATGGAATGTTTGGTATCCCCTAGAAGAGATGACTTTCCCCTTAATTAACATTTTACTACAAATCTTTTTTTTACCAGGGTTTCCATCACCCTCTCATTCTTTAATATAGGTTTCATTTCCTCTTTACTTGTTCCTCATTGGTTGTTGAGATAATGGAGAGCAATAGTTAACATTTACACAGAGCTTTGCAGTTTTATAGATTACATAATTTTCATAGAGGTGAAAATATGTCAATAGTTGAACTAACTTAAAAATGAAAGCTTGGCTTCAGACTCCAATACTGACTGCTTTCTACCAAATCCTAGCTGCCTTATTGGTCAAAAAAACCCTCTACAAAGCCTTCATACATATGAAGACAGATATCAAGTTCTGGCAGGCTTTAAACTGAATACTCTCTAAACTTTCCTTAAACTTTCTACTTTCTCTATCTCTTATCAATAAGATTGATTAGTCTTTTCAAAACTTTATCAGTTCCTTCACTTTTTTATTTTTTTTTTATTTTTTATTTTACCGGGAGGTCCAGGGGATCGAACCCAGGTCCCTCCATATGGGAGACGGACGCCCAACCAGTTGAGCCACATCCGTCCCCAGTTCCTTCACATTTATTCTAAGATATGATGACTATCAAATGTCTTGCTTGGGAAGATGTCTCCTTGCAACTACTTTGCACTTACTTCAATTAAATTTCACATGCTTGTAATTATATCATTTTCCAATGTTACCACTCTATAAATTTTATCTTTTTCTGCTATAGTATTTTCTAAAATTTGATTAATACAGTCCCAAATTATTTTTGCATCAGTAAATTAATTTCCCACTCCATAATCAAAGGCATCACAAAGAGATCAAAAGCAAAACAAGTCAACATCTGACATCAATCCAGATTAAACTCTAAGTGAAACAAACAGATGAGGAGTGACCCTTGTTAGCTAACTGCAGAGGAGAGTGAGGTTTTTTTTTTATAGGCCTCAAAAAGCAAAAGGATTTGGGCATTAAAATAAAAGTAACAAAAGACAGTAACCTAAAGCACAATCAATATCTGAACTAGAAAAAAGAGCAGGCACACTTTCTTAAAGATATCTTACATCAGCAGCTCCACAAGTCTCCTACAGACACCTGCATCAATGACTGCTTGTATTTTATCATTAGGTCCATCCGATAGATATGAGAGTGCCCAGCAGGCATCAGCCAACACATCAGTGTCACTGACAAACAGCAACCAAGAAAGCACATTCAGACAGGGGGAAACCTGTAAAAAAGAAGATGATTTGAGTTATGAATGATACCAGCAACCTTGCAATTTACTTTTATGAGGTAGTCAGAGCCCAAGTAAAATAATTTCAGGGAGCAAAGTTTCATATACAATTTTTAAGTCAGGGATTCCTGACAAAACATACTTTGTGGACCAAAAAGATAAAAGAACTTTCAGAAGTGCTAAAACCAGGAAATTCTGTATTTTAGATGCCTGTTATAATAAAAAGTGATAGATTTTAAGACCAATCAGGGCTTTTTACATGGGGTAAAAAGTTACTCTAAATTAAAAACAATTAATGACAAAAAAAAAAAAACACAAAAACCCCAAAACAAAACAAAAACCTGTTTCCCTAGATTTTTAACATTTTAAATTTTATTAAAAAATTTATATCTTTCTGTTCACATTATAATTGGCTGCTACTTTTTTTTTTTTACATAATTCTTACCTTTGCAAATTCTGGAGGTGGACTTTTTCCTCTGCAGAGATTAGATAAAGCCCATACTGCATTCCGGGTCATGGTCAGACGGTTTTGCTTTGAAAATAACCTATAAGCATGATGATACAATTGTAAGCTATACGATAGATATCAATTCAATGATGGGATAAATATTAAGCCACTTAATTCTATTGAATAAACAGATGTCCTCAAATAGCTTTTCCCCAGAACAATGAATTTTTATTTTATTTTTTATTTTTTTCTATTTTACCGGGAGGGAGGCCCCAGGGATCGAACCCAGGTCCCTCCATATGGCAGACGGACGCCCAACCATTTGAGCCACATGCGCCCCCCCAGAACAATGAATTTTGGCACTGGAAAGAGGAAGAGTTCTTGAAGAAATGAGTACAAATTAACAAGAAATTAGCCTGGAAAATACTAGAAAATCCAAAATGGTTTCCAAAATACATTACTTTCTAAGGAACCTCCCAAGGTATTATTACTCAAAAAAAAAAAAAAAAAGAAAAGAAAGAAAAGAAAAGAAAAAGGAAAAAAAAACTTACTGCAACAGTGGGGGAAGGATATTGCAGTCTAAGACATAATCCCTGCACATGGTACTATCGCCAGCAATGTTGCCAAGAGCCCAGACTGCCTGTGAAAGAATTATTCATTAATCATGGGTTTTATAGTATAATCCCCTCATAATGCTTAAAAAAAGATGCCAGCACATCACAATAACTTTTTACAAAATTATATACTAATTAATCAAAATATTATATACATACATGGATATTAACTATTAATACCCTTAAATCCACTAATCAGGGAATCAAATGAAATAATTGTGGGGTTGGGGGGAGAAGACCAATAATATTCTAAAGTGTACAATAAACTGAAGGAAATGTGAACATTCATAGCAGTAAATGTAATAAAGGGAGGAATCATTTCTTATATTCTTTATCTTACAGGACCGAACTACTACCCCTAAGTAACATTTCTTAAGTTCTTGGTACATAACAGAGATTCAAATGGCTTACCCAGCTGATTAAAAATGCATTTTAAGCTAGCTTACATGAGAAAATAGTTAACAAAAAATTTAAGAGCAATAAAAATGCAGATCACTTTATTAAACTTTAGGGATAAGGGTTATTTTAATTACCTTGATTGTGATGGTTCCATGGATATATGCATATGTCAAAATTTATCAATTGTACACTTAAAATATATATATTTTATTGTATGTCAATGATACCCCAATAAAGCTGTAAAAAAATCATACTTATTTGGCACTGATTTATATTTAGAAATTTGATAAAATTGGCAGTAATAAAAAGTTCATGTTTTCTGTATCTTTTTCTGCATGAAAGCTGCAAAGACTTGCTATTTCAATCAATGCTAGAGATTCCTACAACGAAAAGCTCTATCAGTAACTGCTTACGTGGTCTAAAAAAGTATATATTACAGAATTTCAGGGTTGGAAGGGGAAAAATGGTTTTATGTGTCTAGGAAACTCTCCCTATATTCTCTATGAAATTCTCTCCTTCAAGTTTAGATTTGTAGAATGCTCCCTAGCCTAGAGGTAAAACTCAGGCCCTAACTTATAAGACCAAAGGGAGAAACTGTATTCTTTCATCTGCTTCTCTTTGTTTTATTTTTTTTACCTGCTCTTGGACATCTTCAAACTCTGAGCTGAGCAACTCTATGAAGATGGGCACAGCTCCTGCCTGAATCACAATCCGGGTCTGCAGAGAATTTCCTGAAGCAATATTTGTCAGTACCCAAGCTGATTCAAACTATAAAAATAAAAATAATTTTTCATTATTTCATTAGAACATAATACCTTGTTCACTTACAACAATAAAGTTTTCTGTACATGAAGAAAAGAGCCTGAGATCATTCAACCTATCAGTTGAATACCATGTATTAATTTTAAAGGTATTCCCAGAAAAAAAAGCTCAGCCTAGAGAAATATTCAGGGTATCTAAAATTTCAGACCAAGGAAGAGCTTTCATGCAACCATAAAAAGAATGAGGGACAGAGAGCGGGTGTAGCTCAATGGTTGAGTGTCTGCTTCCCATGTACGAAGTCCAGGGTTCAATCCCCGGTACCTCCTAAAAAAAAAAAAAAGTAAACCATCTCTATATATTCAGAGCCAATGTGGCTCAGTGACTGAGCCCGCCTTCCCACATATGAGGTCATGGGTTCAATCCCTGGTATCTCAATCAATCAATCAATCAATCAATCAATCAATAGAATGAGGGAGGGGAGTGGATGTGGCTCAAGAGGTTGAGCGTCTGCTTCCCACATGGGATGTCCCAGTGACTCCTAAAAACAAACAACAAGAAACAAACGGGCAAAACAAACAAACAAAAAACAAAAAAAAACAACCCCAACTCAGGGGAGCAAGTGCAGCTCAGAGGTTGAGTGTCAGTTTCTCACATACAAAGTACAGGGTTCAATCCCCGGCCCCAGTACCTCAAAAAAAAAAAAAAATAATAATAATAATAAATAAATAAAAGAGAATGAAGGAACATTTCATGTGCTGATATAGAATGATCTCCCAAGATATGAATGAAAAAATCAAATGAGAAACAGTTTAAATTAAGATGGTATTACACTATATTTTCTAAAGAGTTTAAAAGGGAATATACACACATTATTTTACTTATTACACAAATTATCTCCGGAAGAAGTCACAAGAAACTGTAAATACTTGTTGCCTCCATGGAGGAGTCTGGGTAACTAGGGAACAAGAGTGAAAAACATTTTTCAATGTAAAGCCTTATGTACCTTTTGGACTTGTACCATGTACATGACCTAATTTTAAAAAAATTAATTTTTATAGGATGAGAAAAGTGAGATGGAAAGAGAACATTAAGGTAAAATATAAAATATAAGCATAGTGAAGAAGGCAAAAGATAGTTCAAATGGCAAAGGGAGTTAATGGGTGTCCAATTAATAAAAATCTCCAAACCAAGGTACAGAGATAAAAGATTATCTTTTTCAGAGCATTCTTAATATTAAAAAAAAAGTAGGTACACTGAATAATTATAGCAATTATAAATAGAAGATATGAAGATAATTAAGGCCAACAAAAAGTACAACATATTACTAATTCTATATATCCATCTCTACAGTAACTTAACTCTAGCTTAATATTGAGAAATCCAAAAATGAACTTTTACATTTCAATTTAGATAAGGTTTCTTAATTGAATTTTGGGTTTCGTTCCTTTTCTCCTTCAGTCTTCTATTTATCCTTTAATGAACATATAAAAAAAAAAAAAAAAAAAAAATTCAGTGGTATGCCCATTGAACATAAAACTGTGACTCTTCAGTTAAAAGGCAATTGTCACATTGAAAACTAAATCATTAATCACTGGGGATGGGGGATGATGAAAAAAATGGGAAGACAATTAGATTAGCATAGTCCAAAGCTCTTTGAATAACAGCAAATTCATAGAAGACTCTTAGAGAAGGGGACAAAGAAACCTATAAATATGACATAGACATAAGTAAGATGAAGTGGTCCGATAGCCTAATTGGACACTGATATTATAACAGCACAGAAGCTCAGACTAGGAGTACCACAGTCAAAGGGCACTTATCTTATTTTTCAAATAATAGTATTTTGCTTGTGAACTTGGGAGACTTGTAAATTCAACATTGAATATCATCAAGCAAAAATGTATCACACATCATCTCTGCAATTAAATTACCATGGAAACCAATGCTCAACCCTTTTTAATCTGTCTGAATTAAAACATTATAATTGTAAAGTATTTTATATTTTCAAAGCATTATTCACACACTCTCAGGTGATAACCACAACAACCATTACAGCAATGGTAAACAGAAGTATGAAGGGATTGGTAAAAAGAAGATATGAATGCAACCAGAGAAGTAAAATACCTGGCCTGTCTAGTTTATGAATGAGGAACTATCAGAAAGAAAGATCCAACAACTTGACTAATGATTTGAGTAATATTACACAGCCAAAAATAAGGACTAGATTACAGCCTCTTCATCTAGTATACTCGGAAACCCAGCCAATCCTCTTTGAAACATACATGAAACACTGGCATAAGAATCTTTCAGTTGCTTGTAGTTTGGTATCTAGGGCAAGAAATTTTGAATAGCGGTATGCCAAGTTATTTAGTGGACGCTAAATGAAAAGATGGTTCACCTAAAATGTAGTTGCTTTTGCTTATGCGGAAAACTATTAGTAAAACAGAGATATATAGTTTGGGTATAAAAGCAAACTGTCCTACCAGAAGGCAGACTCAAAAGTTTAATAGTTAGGTAATTCAGAGATAAAGTCAGAGAAATGAAAACTGAGAAAAAGCAATCTGGAAAGATTGAGTAAGATCAGCATACTTACCTATCTATACTGAAGAGAAGTACTGCAGTGAGATTTTGATGTAAAAGAAATGGTAAAAATAACCTGGGTAGATAATGGTATATTAAAGAGTTATCAGTAAGAAGAAATTACTTGGAATGCTAATTGGTGCCAGAATTCAGACTGCTATTTGTCTCATGAAGCATAACACCAAAGGTCTCAGAGGAAATGAGAGGGAATTCCAGAAACTACTCAAGTGAATAAAATAGTGGAGCAAAACAAAATTGAGTGATGACAAATGATTAGGAAAATGAACAAATTAATAATAACCTAAACATGGATGGAAAAAAAAAAACTTCAAGGCCTCTCTTGGTAAAAACAGTAATCAGAAAGTTTTGCCATAGTCAGGGACAGAAGACATAACTCATCAACTATAACACAAAGGCCACTGAGAACACTATCACATGGATTCGTGCATTAAAGCAAACACACACACACACACACACACGGTGCTGATTACTTTGTTGTTTTTACTATTATAACCTTAGTGTTCCAAGAATGGCATCATGCAAGAAAATAACCGTCATGCAGCTGTGATTCTTATAAATTTTAAATGTGCTATGATTTTCACTGTCCAGAACTAACTAACGCTACAAACTGAGAAATCTGAAGGGCACACTGAAGTCTTGATGTTTTCTCTCTCCCCTTTCTCAGTCTCTACCTTCTGGTGCTCAGTTCCTTAAATAAGGAAAATGAGAATCCAAAACTGAAGTACTTCTGACCTCCTATCAAGTTTCCCACTCCAGGTTGAAGTACGCCTGGTTCCCTTTCTCCATTTGGATCACGACTCTGTTGCTGGCCACTTTGCCGGTTCCACTCTGGTTCCTAACAAATGCCAGGCTCACCTGGAGAGCAAGTGAAAAGAAAGGCTCACATCAGAAAAATAAACCCAGATATCAAACTCTGTAGAGAACAGTGCCTGAGTCATCTGAGCAACCTTCAAGAAAAGGTACAGGGATCAATGGAGATGGGAAAAGATGCATAAGGATGAAGGCTTACTGCAGTTTATCACATTAAGCTTTTAGAGGGGACAAGAAAGGCAGGAAAAAGGAAACAGCCCATTTAATTCAAAGTTACAATTTTAAAAGGAATATCTCTCTAATGTTTCGAACTAGGAAGCAATTTACTTGATTCTAGCTATTTTTAAGCTACTATAAGGACTGGGAATGCAACACCTCAGCACTGCAAAGGAAGTATATAAAGATGCTAGGCTTGGACTCAAAGCACCAAAAAAGTGGACCCAGAGAACATAACAAAAAGCAGACCAGTCTCAAGGGCTCAAGTATATCTGAAATTTAGATGTCACTGAGCTTGAGAATACTTAACTAAATGGCATTGTGTGCTTCCAAAATCCTAGATTCCACCCATGTTTGTCTCCAGTTTGAGGACAACTGAGTACCTGCACAGCATTGCCCAAAGCAGACATTTTTATCTCTCGTTTGAGGAACCTCACTGATTTAGGGATAAGAGAAGTCAGAGAGAAAGAGCCCTTCCACTAGGATTCTTTATCTATGGAATGAAGGGATTATGTTTGCCCACATAATTTACTGGTGAGTTGAGCCATCAAATTTCCTCTTGACATCATACATTATGACTATCTTTTTGGGGAGAAATGGCAAAAGCTCTATTCCAAAGAAAGACTATACAAATTTCTAGGAAGCAGGTAAGAATATCGTAGTTTATATCTTAGTACTCTGCAAGAAGACAAAAGAAGGAGTACCTGCCAAGCTTTCCAGGACATGCAACTCGAATTATTTAAAGAAGTGCCAGAGCATGAAGCTTCCTGGCTCTATAACCTCCCTTGGTATACTTGCTCCTCCCACTTGGGTGGTCAAGGTTACTCATTAGTCACAATGGAGAGAAAAGACTATTTGTGATTAAATATGCATAGGAGAAATGCTAGAGATGATGACCTTAACAGGCTGGTTATTTCTCAGAGTCTCTGACAGCTAAGGGGGAAATTACGAAGTAGAATACATCTATTAGTGATCTGTGCCGCATGCTAGGCTCAAGGTCGTTTTCAGAGGAATCATTTGCCCAATTATTAGTTTACACAAAGCTGGAATCTTGGAATTTAGAGATGCAAACTAGACATTTCTGAAGGCTTTTCATCTTCAGATGTGTTAAAATACAAGTTCTAGGATTACAGAGTACTGAATCAAAATGATGTAGAATTTACATGTTTTAGCCAGGAGAGAGCACTATCTGAGAGAACATACTGTATGCTTAGGGGAGTACTTGAAGAATGTAGACATGGGGAAAGACCCAGCTCTGACTTTATTTCACTCAGGTCTGAGAAGTTATACCATCTATCTTTAATGCATTAAGAAACTGGAACTCTGCAACCACCTTTATTAAAAACTGCTAGACTCAGGAATAAACATTTTCTCTCTGGGCTACTCTCATTCCCTGTGATAGGAAAGAAACATTTTTTCAGCATGAACAAAGTGATAATTTTCCCTACCTCCCCTCTTCCTAAAAAGCATTTCAAATGATAAACTGCAGTATAGCTCCTCCATTTGGTTCCTCTGGTTCTCTTGGCAGGTTGCTTGGGGGCTCAGGCTCTGTTCTCTGCAGTGTTGGTTGTCTGGATTCCTTTTTTTCTGAGAAAAGTCTCTCTCTTTCCTTGCTCTCTAGGTGAACCTGGTATTTTTCAGGTGTCTGGTGATCCTGGCCTTAGATGAGGACCAGAATTATAATCCAGATGGCAGCTAGCAAAACAGAATCTTAATTCAAATGAACTCAGGAATTCGTAAATGTCAAACTGGAGAAGAAAAGCTGATGGGACATTGAAGTACTCTACCTTTTCTGGATTTCTTGTTTTTCCTCTGGAAGGAACTCATCACCGCAACAGAGTGTAAAAGAAGGAGAAAGATGGGGTGGGAGGAAAGGAGAGTAAATATCAAGATGACATATCAAGTCTTATCAATTATCTACAATGCTCTAGACAGTAAGGATCCTCGGGATAGGAGATGTTATTTATAAAACTGTCCCAGTCCTTACATGGCACCAGCCTTAGAGAAAACAAGGGTGGGGGAACAAACAAAGGGAGAAAAGTTATCTTTATAAATATAAAAAAAATATTTACTTGGGGAAAAAAATCTCATTTTGTGATCCATTTGGCACTTAGCCAATTTTTATATAGTTTTTTGAGTCTCTCTTAAGGGCCCGAGCCCTGAGAATTTAGGGATCTCATGTATTTGCTAAAGAATAATATAGATACTGATTCAGCTGGTCAGTCTAAGGAAGTCTAGATCCTGGAAAACCACCAGTTTACTAAAAATCTAACTTTATTAAGGGGAAAAAAATAGTATTTTTAAATCTTGTGATAACTCCCAGGATGAGACTTAGTTGACAGTTGGTTCCTTTTACTGTGAAAACTATCCAGTCCAGGAGTTGTAGAATATCCTTTTAGATAACCCCTATATAGTACAGTATTGATAGACTAAATTAACATAGCAGAATGCACACAGATTCCTGACAAGGCAGCAGCAGTTTTGGAAAGGGAAAAGGATTAATTAGGACCAGGTTTCGAGATTAGTGAGTCTCTGATCTATGCCACATTATACAAACCTGAGAAAGTCAACGATTATAATTTCAAAAGCCCTAAAAAACAAAATTTATGTAGCCCACACATAGGTTCCTATCTTCTAATGACTCCTCTACTGCAAATATTTCCCTATTAGACAAGTATTACCCACAATCACCATAAAACAATTTTTAAGTGATTAAACATGACAATTTTAAGGAGCAAAATCAAGGCCTGAATGTTAACAAAACTTATAGTTTAGCAGCTTTGCAATGTGGTTGATAGGAGTATTATCGTAAACAAATTAACACTTCATATAGACTAAAATAAATAATAAATTTGTGTATGTAAGTTTGCAAAGAGAATTAAAGGTATAATGCAAGAAATGAAAATGGTTCGCACCTGCAGTGTACAATTCTCCTTTCGTTTGAGGAACTCCACAAACCTGGCCACTACTCCTGGTGTGCTGATAACTTCATCAATAGGAGGATTAGGTTCTGTCTCCCCATAAAATAAAAGGAAAAAAGAAAAACAATACTTTGATCTCAATGCAAGGACTTTTATAGCTCAAAATTAACTCATAATACACTCCACCCCCTAATTTCCCCATCTTTCGTGTTATAAATCCACACAAAAATATATATAGAATTGAGTTCAGTCACTTTGGACTAGGGTAACAAGAACGTTTTCACAAAGAAAAGCAAGCCTTATAGTGGGAATGAAGGATAGGCAGAATTCTTAAGTATTAAAATTACTATCACCAACTATTTAAAAAAATTTAGAAAGTAGGGAGGAAAGTATTGAAAGACAACCACACTTAGTATTTTGATACACTTCCTTCTAGCTCTTTAACTCTATGTGGGCTTTTAGTCTGTTTTGTTTAACATAAATTGTCTTGCGAAACTGCATTAGGGGATTCAGAGTGTGCTTAGGGATTTAATTTTGCACCTGTAGTGACAAGTAGGAGCCAGAAAGTAAGGATGACATGCCAAATTAATTTCATTTTCATTTATGACAATATCTTTTTTTTTTTTTAATCTGGTTGCATCATTGTCTTTCTGGTGGGTCGCTTTCCCGTGTGGGGACCTGTGCCTCTTCGTGCTCAGGTTGGGATGCGTTTTTTCTTTTTTCACCAAGAAGTCACGGGATAGAACCCGGGACAGGAGCTCAATTGCTTAAGCCACAGCCGCTTCCTGACAGTATCTTTTCAATTCAATTCAAGTAAAACTTGCTGGGTGAAAAGATAAAAACTGTCATAGACAATCAGCATGCTAATTTCAGCAAGAGATTTGACCAAGTTTTTTATGCCATTCATGTGTCAATGCCAGAAAAATGGCAGCTGGATTATAGTACTACTAAGGAAATTCTTAGCCAAGTCAATGGACTTACTAAAAGAGGTGACTAATAATTCAAATGTTAATCAGGAGAGGGCTCTAATGACGTGATTTGCCTGGTTTAAGATTTCTATCGGGAAGCGGCTGTGGCTCAATCAGTGGGGCTCCCGTTTACCATATGGGAGGCCCCGGGTTCGGTTCCCGGGGGCCTCCTGGTGAAGGCAAGCCCGCCCGCATGGCGTGGTTAGCTGACCCAGCGAGCACAAGCGGCAAGGGGGGGTGATAAATGAATAAATAAATAAAATCTTTAAAAAAAAAAAAAAAAAGATTTCTATCAACTATTCAGATAAATGTAACAAATAAACTTGAGGGTTACAATAAAGATGAATTAGTTAATATCCTGGATAACAGAAATTAACATATTCAGAGAACAATAAACCAAATTTGGCAATAAAACAACAAGGATAAAAGATGACAAGAAGTATATTATTTCATTCTAAAATAATTATGCAAAAAAGATAATTAACCTGTCTACCAGTGAAGCTACACTTAACATTCAATGGTAACTGATAACATTAAAATCAATATTTATTGCTTTTTCAAGTGATATTTTAAAAGTTTTTTCTTAAAAATGGGTGGAGTTTCTCAAATCTATGACATATTGACTACTACTATAATCATTACAAGGTCTTTCATAATATAGCTCAGAAATGAAAGTAATGCTTTCTGGTCCTGGTAAGATTCCTCAAATAAACAAGGAAATTCAGGCATTAGACACTGCTCAAAATTATACATATTTCTGTATGTGTCCTTTTTGTTTCTGGTGACAGACTTCAAAATTAGTTATCTGTGGAATGAAAAATAATATGGGAAAGTAATATTTTGTAGATATATTTAAAAATATATTCAGCATGTTCAAAGCTCACCTTTTGAAAGCAATTTTCTGAATTTCTGTGTTGCTGAAAGCTGTTGCTCTGGACTATTGGAAAATATCATTTCAATCATATCGGAAGAAATGACACCACCCTGGGATCACAAACAAAAAGAAAATATAATAAAATGTTAACCTTAATTCAGAGGAAAACCAAGATAATATAAATTGTGGCCAAATTATTAAATTAATCATATTTGTCTACAAGTGTTACACAAAGGTAGAAAAATCTTTATATGTAAAAATGAATGCGATAGGGAGCAAGTGTAGCTCAGTGGTTGTAAATTAACCAAGAACACCAGTTAAATGAATTGTGAGAAACAAAAAATAATAACAACAAAAAAAAGACATACATAAGAAGAGAGATCACAAAATAATAGGAAAACTCAAGTATTCCTCATATTCTGGAACAGAGAGAGAATAACCCCAGCAAAAGCAAATCACTAATTCATCTGATTTCTATCAGACACAGGAAGTTTTTTCTCTATAAAATAATTTGCCTCCATAATACCTCTTAAGAGTAAAGAAAAAAATCCTCAAAGACAAAAATAAGGGGGAAAAAAAGCAATACCAAAACATTAACAGTTAAATATTTTTAATAAAAAACCACTTATTATACAACTTTGACATTCATGAGTGATATATCTCAAGATCACTGTGAATCCCAAGGATGACAAAGATGACTATAGGATGAAACTTTTGTACTAGTCAGAAAGTTACATCTGTTGCTTTTTAATATTTCCATAAAGAGTAGAGACTTAAAGTTCAATCCTGTTTTATGACCTTTGAACTACCTGCCCGACCTGTTCCTTCTTGCACATCACATGGTTGGTTGTTTCTTGTCTTTTAGTTCTCAGATTAAATGTTATTATTATTATTATTTTTATTTTTAAAAAAGGCTTTTCTATGACCTTAAAACCAAAAGCAGTAACTCCATTTCTATCAAATCACCCTATTTTAATCATTTGCCCAGGATTACAAGATATTTTTATTGGTTATATGTATATCGCTTGGGTTCCCTCAGTCAAAAGATCCTGTCTACCTTACCATTCTCATCACTAATGCTGGTGACATAGAGTACATGCTAAATAAGTATTTACTGAATGAGTATAGAATGGTCTTGTATAAATCAGATTCTAGCTACTGCCAAATTCAACTACTGACTTTAAATTTAAAAACTTTTTTCAATTTAAAATTTCTATTGTTTTGATTTATTAAAGCTTTTCAGCTTCCCATTATTTTCTTCCTTTTACTAGGACTTTTCAGTTTCTCACTGCAACCCATCCCCAGAATTAGCAGTTACCTACAAGATGAATTATGAAGAAAGCTGCACTAAGTTGTAAATGCTGGGAAAGAATAAATTATAATATGATTTTATTTCCTTTAAAGTTTGTTCTCTCTAGCATAAATTAGGACCTCTCTTTTTGGTTATATCTACTTAGGTGCATTTTGTTTTCCTTAACAGCTTATTAAAGTGTGTTCCTACAAGAACTTATCAGTCTTTCCAAAAGTCTCTTTTTAAAATAGAATGCCCTTTCCTAAACTCAGGTCTACTTGACTCCAAAGCTTATCCTAACAAGGCTTATGTAGCACAGACAAATCTAGATTAAGTCAGAAAAACTAAACAAAACAAAAAACAGATGAAGAAAAAGGTACATTATTTAACAGTGATGGAGATCCTCTAGAAATTTACTGTAAAGACTACTGATTGGGTCCTGGCACCAACATTAAGCTATGTAAAACTCTATAAGGGGCAGAAAGATAATTTTATATGATCTATATTAGCTATATATTAGCATCATATTTCTGAATTAAAAATAACTTTGTAGATTAACCAACATTTATTAAATGCCTACTGTGGACCAGGCACAGTTCTAAGTGCTTTACATGAATTTAACCCTCATGTCAACCACAGAGGTTAAGGCTATCGTTACCATGGTACAGCTAGTGCATTGTCTGACTCCAGAGTTCATGCTCCTAACCATTCACTGTCTTGCCTTCTCAAGTGAACACAATGACTTCACAATTTTCTACAAAATTCCAGTGTTTTACTGCAATTTGAGGGAGTCACCATCAGAAAGCATGCTTGCCTGTTTCCCTACAGAGCACACTCTCTTCCAGTGAACAAGAAAAGAAAAAAATATGTAACCACTCAGTTTTTACATGTAACTTAAACTCTTAGTAATTCAAACATAACTATCCTATGAAAGATCATTTAAGGAAAGAAATAATGTATAAGTAATTACATAAAAAAGGGTCTGAGAGAATAAGGGGGAAAAAAAGCGTCTAGAAGGATATATACCAAACTGAAACAATGTTACCTCAAGGGTAGGTTGTGTATGGGGGGGGGGACTTTATTCTTGTTTAAATTTACACAAAGAATCTACATTCCTTATTTATGTAATTAAAAAACTTTTTAAAGAAGATGCCATCAACTTTCACTCACCCACAAAAATAAAACGTTACTTAGATATAGGAGGTATTTCAAACCACTTATATGATCCATACATTTTCCCAACTATTGAGATATATAATCCCTTAACTGAAAAATTTTAGGCCAGATCAGTTTCAGAACTTTTTAGATTTCAGAAAGATAATATAATGCATATAATATCTTGGCAGAGTCTGGGGAATCACCCCATAAATATATTAACATTTCTTCCACAAAAAGTGTAAGTATTCACACTAAATATGATGAAGACTACATGTTGCCTCACATCAAGTTTTGCCACCCTATGAATTTGCCATAAATTTATAAGAAAACTATTGTTTTTTAGAACTCTCTGGATTTCAGAATTGGGGATAAGGTACTGCTGACCTTAATCAAATACTGTGGGGGTCTTATTATTATTATTATTATTATTTTAAAAGATTTTATTTATTTATTCATGTATCCCCCCCTTGCTGCTTGTGCTCGCTGGGTCAGCCAACCACGCCGTGCGGGCGGGCCTGCCCCCACTAGGAGGCCCCGGGAACCGAACCCGGGGCCTCCCATATGGCAAACGGAAGCCCCACTGATTGAGCCAGAGCCACCTCCCTGGGGGTCTTATTATTAACAGCAACAGTAATATTTAATAATAGCTACCATTTAAGTCAGACAGTAACTACTGAGATGGTTTGAATATGTTACATTGGGGAAAGCTTTGTAATTCAAAAAAGTTCAAATCAAATAGTATGAAAGGAATTACAATGAAAGCAGGAGTCCCCTATTCTACTCCTTCCTACCCACTGTTCCATTAAAGATGCAACCACTGTTACCTCTTAAGTTATTCTGGTAGCTACCTCTATACTCTAAACAACACACTGCCATTTCCCAATTTAACAATTTTAAACATTAGCTATAGGATCATCTGTTACGAAGGTATTTACTCATGTAACCAATTTACCTCCAACATAGCTGTATCACTATTTTTAATTCCTGTCATTATTCAGCTTAAAATAATATACAATCAACTACAGACTCAACTCTCCACTTGTAAAGTAAGGCTATTTATATGCCTTACCTCTTTCTTTATCTCCCCCCCCCCCCATTTGTCATCTTTACTAATATTATTATATATACTGTTAAAGTTGATAAGACTTTTTTTTATATTGTTTTTATGTGCTTTGTCTAGGATTGATTCTAAAATTTGAAAGTCAATAAACAATGCTTATACTCATGTAACTACATAGATATTATTTACCACAGAGCCTACTATTGTATATTTCCTCTCTCACACACTTTGTTTTTCTTGAAATTACCAATTGCCTTTCCTTTTCCCTTGTATTGTATTTTACATTATCTTCATTCCCCACCATAACCTCAATTTTCCATCATTTCAGGCAAGCTATCAAGTCCCCTCCTGAAGATTTTTCCCCTGACACTTCTTTTCCTCCCTCCTGATTATACAATGAAGCAGGTAGTATAACTCTTATTTTGCTGTTGAGGGAAAAAAAACTCAGGAAAGGTTACACAGCTATTAAATGACAAAGGAACTAACTATCTGAACCTGGATGTGACTCTCATGCTTTCTGCATACAGTGGAACAGACAAAATTTGAACTAACCCTAAAAATCCTGAATGCAGAGTTATTATGTTTATAGGTTAGGTTCATCAAGGGGTGAACAAGATTTATAGTTAAAGGTAGCCAATCAAAATTCATATTTATAATTCATACTTTATTCATTCATAAAACTTATCTGCACAGATAGCACTCTGAGAGCATCTTTATAAGCTTCTAGGAAACAAATACAAAATGCTTATTTGCTGACTACAATCAGAATAGTGAGATAAACAGTTCTAAAAAATATTTATTACCATCAAATAAAAGGATTAACTTCCTGCAGGAGAAATAATTTGAAACAAGGACTGATATACAACACTAAAGGGATACTGACTGTGCTGGCTTGGAGTTATCTGTCCTAGAAAAACATGTTCTTAATCTTGATTCATAAAATGTTGTGAACCCATTTTATGTAGGACTTTTTGATGAGGTTACTTCAATTAAGGTGTGGCCTAAGTGAATCAGGATGGGCCTTAATTCTATTACTAGGGGCCTTATAGAGAAGGGCACAGAGAGAGAAGCCACAGAGAATAACAGCCAGAAGCTAGAAGTCAATGAAACCTGGAAGAGAAAGAAGACGTCTCCATGTGCATTGCCTTGTGACAGAAAAGCCAAAGACCAAGGACCACCAGTAGCCAGCCCCAGAATGCCACAGTCTTCAAGAAGAAAGCATAGCCTTGCTGAAGCCCTAATTTTGGACTTCTCCTAGTCTCAACAATGTGAGCCAATAAACTTCCGTTGTTTAAGCCAACCCACTGTATAGTATTTGTTTTATAAGGTAGGACACTGATACACTGACCAATTCTTGTTCTCATTTACTTGGGCTCCCAAATATGTTCCCCTTTTGAACTTATTATCGCCTTTTCATTTTAATACACTCTCATCCTTAGAGGTTTTTAAATGACTACAGAGATTAAATTTTAGAGTTTTTTTTTCCCTATAACCAAGTGAAAGCACTAATCTCAGCAGTGATTATAAGATCATTAGGCTCTTAAAACAAAGTTATCAGCAAATAGTTAAGACTATTCCAGTCTCTATAACTCTCTGATCTCTTTCTCTTTTTAAATAAGTCAGGATATTTAAAAGCTATCCCCAGTGTTTTAAGATGACCATATCAGCATACTGTAAACTTTGACACCTTTTCTAAATATATAGAGCCTAAGGGGTTAACATGCTGAGGATCCCAAATGCAGGAATAGGTAAAACCAAAAAACCACCTCCAAAGGACAAATGAGATGCCATAGTAGATATTGTGGAGAGTCCTAGTAGTTAAGGACATTTAATAAGAAATAGCTGCAGAAAGTTAGAGACCAAAGAGGCTCATAAAATACTTTATATTCTTTCATGAATTTTAACAAAAACGTGCCACACTAATGCAAGGTGTTAATAATGGGGTGATATATGGGAACTCTATTTTACGCATGATTTTTCTATACACCTACAACTTCTCAAATAAAAAATAAAAAAATAAAATTCACCACAAAATGATAGTGTAAGGTATAAAATGTCTATATCCATTCTAAAAGTGAATTATATTACTCCCGTCCCAATTCCAAAAGAGAGCTCATCCATATAAACTGGAAATCCAGAAAGTAAAAAAAAAAAAAAATAGAAAAAAAACTTAAAATAGGTATGCACAGGGGGACGGATGTGGCTCAAATGGTTGGGCATCCGTCTCCCATATGGAGGGACCTGGGTTCGATCCCCGGGACCTCCCGGTAAAAAAAAAAAAAAAAAAAAATAGTATGCACAATATGCCACCATTTGGGAAAAAGGGGGTGAGAATAGAAAGAGAAAATGTATTTTCTATAATATACAAAAGAATTAAAAATAATAATAATAAAAAAAAGAATCTAAAAACAGTGGTTGCCACTGGGGAAAGAAACAGAGGACTGAGGTGGAAGAAAGGTATTTTTCACCATATTCTTTTCTTTTTAAACCATGTATATACATAATCATTATTAAAAAAACTTACAATTACAATAAACTGGAAATCTAGATAGATCTGAGGCATATAAATAAAGTATAATTTTTTATCTTTTTACGTAACTTCAAAAAAGCTACAAAATGGGTTACAACAGAAAATTCCAGTAATCATGGTGCAGAACCAATTTTTTTAAATCATACAAACATGTCCAATTTTGTAAATGAAATGAATGACAAATTATGATTTCCTTTAAAGTATCTTTTGCCATTCAACTTAAGGAATAAATTTATCTTATAATTATTAGTGTTTTTATAATCAATCTTCATAATTAAATTTTGTTTAACTGCAATTGTTCAAAATATAATAAACATTTAATGAACCACGAGATTAAGTATAAGTATACTGCTTCTTTTTAAAATGAAATGCCAAGAAATTTTTGTAGTCCTTTAACTTTTTTTTTTTTAAAGTCAAAAAGAGACCTAAACCTCACATCTTCATCAGAAAATATAAGAAGAGTTCTTTTCATTATTTTACTTACTGGTGCCATCTCCATGTTATTAATCTGGGCCTCATGGAAACCTCCATCTGACATAACTTCTTCTTCTGTTTCTTCTTCTGCTGTAGCAACATTTCTTCGCTTGAATAACTGAAAGAAAAAATAAAAAAAGACTCTCAAAGGCAACCACTTTAAAAAGCAATAGGAATGGATCTCTTCAAAACACATTTTAAAAATTCCAAAGCTTATGCCTACTCCAACCTACCAAATAAGGAACTATTTCAGATTTCATACAGTCTTATAATCTAATACAATTAACTATCACAATATGCTATTATCAACACTTGATGAGGTAAAACTTACCTGATACTGCATGGCATAAAAAGAAGGTTGGAAAAGGGAGATGGGACATGGCCGGTCATTTCCTTCTTTTCTCTATGTGGAGCAAGAGAGTATCTTACCAATACATTAGGAAAAATTAGAATGAAGATGAAGTTAAGGATGACTTAATATTTCCCTTCTATCCTCAAAGGTGATGGACTGAGGCTTCCTGTCACTCTCAATCTGTCAGTGACAACAAAATGACTACTGCTTGAACAGACAAAGGAGAATAGTACTTTCTAAAGGCAGCCCACTAAGCTGCCTTACATTACATCCTTAAGAGTCCTGGGTGGTACTTATGCATCCAGCCATGATGGAGTAACAATAACTTGTCTTTCCATCTTAAATTTAAAAAGTAAACCAAATACAAAAAAAAAAAAAAAAAAAAAAGTTTCAGCCATTGGGCAGTGATCCTTGAGAAAAGAGAAGAAATAACATCATTCCGTGACTGCCCCAGGCTACTGCCAGAACAGATTCCAGGCTACAGCTCAGAGAAGGGGAACCCAAACAGCCCAGAGATTCCCTGAGTTAAGACAGAATCTAGAAGTGGGCAGCTAAAGACACCTAAAATTCACAGGCCAGAGTAATGAAGAGAGATCTAAATAGAGAAAACTACTCAAAGACTTGCAGAGGATTTATTTCCCTTGGATCTTCAGCTCAGTACTGATTAATCTATGTGTATGAGGAAAAGATCCAAAACTGGAAAAGGAACTGCCTACAAAGAGCATACAAAACAATTCCTTATGGTCAAAGAGGTCTGGGAATAGTTCATGTCCCACTACCTGGAGCAGAAAGACCGCCTAATATGCAGGGCACCGAGTAGAATACTAAGAAGGATGCCAACTCAGTAATGGGGCTAAATTAGTCCTAGATTAAAAACAGTTCTGGGGAAGTGGATGTGGCTCAAGTGGTTGGGTATCCGTCTACCATATGGGAGGACCCGGGTTCAATCCCTGGGACCTCCTGGTAAAAAAAATAAAAAGGCAAGCCAGGCCCACGCAGCGAGCCATGCAGCAAGATGATGATGCAACAAAAAGAGAGACGCAGGGGAGAGTCAAGGCGAGACGCACCAGAAACCAGGAACTGAGGTGACACAAGTGACAGGGGACCTCTTTCCAACATCGGAGGTCCCTAGGATCGAATCCCAGTGAAGTCTGGAGGAGAAAAATGAGAAGAGAAGGCAAGAAACAGACACAGAAGATCACCCAGTAAATGGACACAGACAGCAAGCGGGGAGATGGGGGTGGGGAACTCAGAACTGTACACCAAAAAAGAAAAAATAAAGTCAATTCAAAAAAAAAAAAAAAAAAGAAAGAAAAAAGCTGTTCCGGTCCAGAGCAATGAAGATAGAAGCAAGCTGTAAAAGTATCAAAACTGGTTCCAAGTAACTTAACTACATCCAATAACAAACTCAAATGGTAAGTATTAAGAGAATACAAAAACTCCAACACTAAATGAGGTAAAATTCACAATATCTTATATTCAATCAATGATAACCATGCATGTAAAAAGCAGGAAGCGATTACTCATAATGAAGAGGAAAATCAATCAGAGCAATCAAAACCACCTAGAAATGACACAATAGAATTAGTACACATGGACATTAAAACAGCTGTTATAAATATATTCCACATATTTAAAAAGGTAGAAAAAAGGATGGCCATGAAAAGGAAAGATAAGGAAGACATGAAAAAAAAACAAAGCAAACATCTAGAGATGAAAGATACAATATTTGAGATGAAAAGTACACTGGATGGTATTAAAAACCAATTAGACACTACAGGAAAAAAGACTGATGAACTTGAAGACATAACAATAGAAATACTCTAAAATAAAAGACAGAAAAAAAAGTACTGAGAAAATATATACAGAGCACCAGTGAACCATGGGAATTCAAGCAGCTTATTGTATTGGATCCCTGGGATAGGAAAGGGGGCATATATTTGGAAAAATAATAGATGAAAAATTTCCAAACGTGATGAAAAATATAAACCTACAAATCCAAAACATCATAGAGCATGAAGCATGAAGGAAACACAAAGGTATATCAAAATCAAATTGACTGGGAAGCGGATGTGGCTCAAGTGGTTGGGCTCCCATCTACCATATAGGAGGCTCTGGGTTCAGCTCCTGGGGCCTTCTAGTGAAGGCAAGCTGGCCCATGCCCACGGAGAGCTGACAGCCTGTGCCTGTGGAGAGCTGGTGCAGCAAGATGACACAACAAAGGGGAGACAAGCAGACACAGAAGAAACGCGCAGCGAATGGACAAAGAAAGCAGACAGCAAGAACAAGCAGGGTTGGGGGACAGTAAATTTTAAAAAAATTAAATTGATTAGGGAAGCGTATGTGGCTCAAGCTATTGGGCTCCTGTATACTATATATGAGGTCCAGGGTTCGATTCCTGGGGCCTCCTGGTGAAGGTGAGCTGGCCCACCCAGGAATGCTGGCCTGCATAGAGTGCTGGCCCAAGCATAGAGCTGGTACAGCAAGATGACGCAACAAAAAAGAGACACAGAGAAGAGATAATAAGAGATGCAGCAGACAAGATTGCTGAGGTGGTGCAAGAGATTAAGCGCCTCTCTCCCACTCCGGGAGGCCCCAGGATCAGTTCCTGGTGCTGCCTAAAGAGAAGACAAGCACTCCCACATGGAAGGTCCTAGGTTTGGTTCCCAGTGCCTCCTGAAAAGAAGACAAACAGAGAGCTGACAGAGTGTGCAAACAACGAGAGGGGTGGGGAGAAATAAATAAATAAAATAAATCTTAAAAAAAAAAAAAAAAGAGAAGACAAGCAGACAGAGAAGGACACACAGCGAATGGACACAGAGAGCAGACAGCGAGCACAAAAACAACAGGGGGGAGGGAGGTAAATAAATAATTTTTAAAAAGTATCAAATTGATTAAAAGCAGCAATAAAAAGATCATCTTAAAGCAGCTCAGGGGGGAAAAGACATCTTACATGCAGAATAAAAGATAAGAATGACAATAGACTTCCCAGTGGAAACTCAAAAGGCAGAGAGTACATTAAACATAAAGTACTAAAGGGAAAAAACAAAAACAAAACACTGTTAAAAAGGAAGATGAAACACTTTTTTCAGACATACAATTATTAAAAGAATACAATTGCCAGCAGATCAGATCTATAAAAAAATGTTAAAGGAAGTCCTTCAGGCAGAAGGAAAATGATACCACATGAAAATATAGATCTACAAAAAGGAATAAAGAGCACCAGAAATGGTAAGTATGTGGTGAAGTATTTTTAAAACTTAACTTTTTTTTTTTTTTTTTTTTAAAGATTTTATTTATTTATTCATTTATCCCCCCCTTGCTGCTTGTACTCGCTGGGTCAGCTAACCACGCCGTGCGGGCGGGCTTGCCTTCACCAGGAGGCCCTGGGAACCGAACCCGGGGCCTCCCATATGGTAAACGGAAGCCCTATTGATTGAGCCACATCCGCTTCCCTTATCTGTCTTTTTGATAGCAGTAGCAATCCTAGAGTGTGTGAAGTGGTCAACTGTCTTCTAAAGAGATTGTTTTAAACATAAGAAAAGTTTTAGGGTTCCTTTCCTGGGGCCTCCTGGTGAAGGCAAGCCAGCCCCCGCAGTGCGGTGAGCTAACGCAGCAGGACGACCCAACAAAGGGAGACAAGCAGACAGAGAAAAACACACAGCAAATGGACACAGCAAGCACAAGCAGCAAGGGGGGATAAATTTAAAAAAAAAAAAAAGTATGCTTATTTGCAACCAAGAGAATTTCAAGTATTCTATATACTTCTATGAAAGATTATTAAAAAGAGAGTATTGGGGGACGGATGTGGCTCAAATGGTTGGGCGTCCGTCTCCCATATGGAGAGACCTGGGTTCGGAACCCGGGACCTCCCGGTGGAAAAAAAAATAAAATAAAAAGACAGATAATAACAACTGCTGGCAAGGAAGTGGAGAAACTGGAACCTTCAAGCATTGCTGGTTGGGATATAAAATGATGCAGCCTCTTCTTGAGAAACAGTTTGATAGTTCCTCAAAATATTAAACATATGAGCCAGCAATTCCAATCCTAGTCTGTTTCTCTGGGAATGAGAAATGAAAATGAATGTCCACACAAAAACTTGTACACAAGAGTTCATAATTATTATTCACAATAGTCAAAAAATGGAAACATTAATGTTCATCAACTGATGACTACATAAACAAAAAGTAGTATATTCACATGATGGAATATTATTTGATAATAAAAGGGAATGAAGTACTGATATATGCTACAACATGGATGAGCCTTGAAATCATTTAGCTAAGCAAAAGAGGCCAATTACAAAACTCCAAATATCATTATGATTCCATTTATAAGAAATGTCCAGAATAGATAAGATATAAAGACAGAAAGTAGACTAGGGAAGGGGGAAGGGTGGAGGGATAGGGATGTAGAGTGACTAAATGTAAAAGGACTAAACTCCAGTCAATAGGCAGAGTGGCAGAAGGGATAAAAAAGCATGACCCAACTTTATGCTCTCTACAGGAGACTCGCCTTAATTTCAAAGATATGTAGGTTGAAAGCGAAAACATGGAAATAATATACATACCATGCAATTTGTAAGCAAATGAGAGCTGGAGTAGCTATTCTAATATCAGATAAAATTGACTTTTGTCAAAAACAGTCATGAGATGATTCTTCTACTCCTTTTATTTGAACCTATAATTATCACTATACCCATTAAATATATGTCTCAGGCACTTAAAATCTTGGGACTGTTCATGCCAGTTGAGCCCTAAATCCCAGGAGGGCTGTGGCCAACACCAATTCTCCAGTTCTTCAGATTGCCCAGGACAACTAATAAAATGATAATGGACAAGTTTAATCCCAAAAAACAAGGAGTATCTACAACTGCAAGCTAGAGAGTTCCTTCCATCTGCCCCATAATATCTAGGCTACCTCTCAATCTGAAGCAGAGCAGACACCATCCCAAATTCTTCAACATTAAGGAATGAAGAAACAAAAGGGGGGAGGATAACCATGGACCAATATAGATTTATTGTTATTATAGTTATTATGTGGTAACAGAAAAACTTGTAACATTGATATAAAGATAGTGGTTACCAGAGGTTCAGAGGGGAGGGAGAAGGATGAATAGGTAGAACACCAGGCATTTTTAGGGCACTGGAATTGTCTGTCAAAGCCTGTTTGACATAAAGTGTAAACTACAAAATATAAACCTTGATTAGTTGCAATGCTTCAATACTGGTTCACCAATATTGTAACAAATATACCACACTAATGTAAGATATTAATGATAGGGGAAAATATGTGTGTAGGGGAAGGGGGGTATATGAGAAATCCTCTATATTTTTTAAACTTTTCAGTAATCTAAAACTTCTCTAAAAATACTTTATTATGAAGTTAAAAAAAAGTTATGAGGGACAAAGATAGTCATTATATATTGTTAAAGGGGTCAATCCAACAAGAAGATGTAACATTTATAAATATATATATATATATACCTAACAGCAGAGACCAAAAACATATGAAACAAATACAGATCTGATGGGAGAAATTAACAGTTCTATATTAATTGCAGTAAACTTTAATAAACCATGACTTTTGATAGTGGATAGAACATTTAAAAATAAAATAAGGATATAGAAGACTTGAATGACATTCTAAGCCAACTGGACCTAACAGATATATAGAACACTTCACCCAACAATAGAATGCATGTTCTTCTTGAGTTCACACAGATCATTCTCTAGGATGCCGTATCTTAAGTTCAGAAAATAAGTCTCAATAAATTTAAAAATATTGTTATCTTCTCTGACTCCAATGGAAAGAATCTAGAAATCAATAAGAGAAGGAGAACTGGAAAATTCACAAATAAGTGGAAATTAAACAACATACTCTTAAACAACCGATGCATTAAACAGGAAATCACAAGGGAAATTAGGAAATATCTTGAGGTGAATGAAAATGAAAAAATAACATACCAAAACTTATGGGGTGCAGCAAAGGCAGTACTGAGAGGGAAATTTATAGCTTTAAATGCTTACATTAAAAAAGAAGACAGATTTCAAAAGAGATCTAACTTCAAAACTGGAAGAACTAGAAAAAGAAGAACAAAATAAACCCAAAGTGAATAGAAAGAAGGAAAAAAAGATTAAAGCAGAGACAAAAGAAACAGAGGGGGAGGGGAAAAAAAAAAAAAAAAAACAATTGGGAGAATTAACAAAACCAAAAGTTGGTTCTCTGAAAATATCAATTAAAATGACAAACCTTTAACTAGAATGACAAATAAGTAATCAAAAAACTCCCAACAAAGAAAAACCAGGTGAGGTCACAGGGGAAT
Organism: Tolypeutes matacus; assembly: GCA_026826555.1. Classification (NCBI taxonomy): domain Eukaryota; kingdom Metazoa; phylum Chordata; class Mammalia; order Cingulata; family Chlamyphoridae; genus Tolypeutes; species Tolypeutes matacus. The sequence continues at coordinate 26,842,639 of JAKSZT010053887.1, forward strand.
TTTACCAAACATTCCAAGAAGAATTAACACTAATTCCATTCAAACTCTCCCAAAAAATTAAAGAGGAGCGAACACTCCCCAATTCATTTTACAAAGCCAACATGACCTTCATAACAAAACCAGATAAAGTTACTACAAGAAAAGAAAATTACAGACCAATATCTCTTATGAATATAGATGCAAAAATCCTCAACATACTCGCAGATAACCGCAGGTACATTCAGCTGGCACAGACTGAATAGTCGGAAGTCTACCAGGGCAACTGCGGTCATTTTGGACCCACACAGCATAGACTGCTGCCAACACCTGCACCTCCATCCCTGCCCCAGGCAGGGGAGGAAGGGGCATGAACCTTCATTCATTCTTTGGGCAACTACAATCTAGGCCTGCACCACTTGGATTATTACACACTGCTGTGGCTCTGTCCCTACCCCTGGCAAAGGAGAAAGGTGGGAGAAGCTTCATCAGTCACTGGGGCAATGCGGGCACCTTGAGGCTTCACAGCTTACAGCACCAATGACATCCTCGGCAACTACTACACAACCAGCAAGGGAGAAAGGGCAAGAAAGCCCTAAACTAAAGAGAGAAACTGCACCCAGAATAAATACATCTAGTAAGCCAGATGTCAAGACAACAACAAAAAGTTACAACCTATACCAAGAAACAGGAAGATATGGCCCAGTTAAAGGAACAAGGTAAGCCTCCAAATGACATAGAGGAGTTGAGACAACTAATCATAGATGTTCAAACAAATCTCCTTAATAAATTCTATGAGATGGCTAAAGAGATTAAGAATATTAAGACGACATTGGATGAGCACAAAGAAGAATTTGAAAGCATACATAGAAAAATAGCAGATCTTATGGGAATGAAATTAAAAATACACCAGAATCATATAACAGCAGATTTGAAGAGAAAGAAGAAAGAATTGGTGAAATGGCCTCCAAAAGTGAACATACGAAAGAACAGATGAAGAAAAGAATAGAAAAAATTGAACAAGGTCTCAGAAAACTAAATGACAGCAAGAGATGTGCAAATATAAGTGTCAAAAGTGTCCCAGAAGGAGAAGAGAAGGGGAAAGGCAGCAGAGGGAATATTTGAAGAAATAATGGCAGGAAATTTCCCAACCCTGTAGGACATACATATCCATGTCCAAGAAGCACAACTTACTCCCATCCAAATAAATCTGTAAAGACCAACTCCAAGACACATACTAATCAAAATGTCAAATGCCAAAGACAAAGAAAGAATTCTGAAAGCAGCAAGAAAAAAGCAATGTGTAACATATAAGGGTACCCAATAAGATTAAGTGCCGATTTTGCATCAGAAACCAGGGAGGCAAGAAGACAGTGGTATGATATATTTAAGATATTGCAAGAGAAAAACTTCCAGTGAAGAGTCTTATATCCAGCAAAATTAACTTTCAAAAATGAGGGTTTGTTTAGAATATTCACAGATAAACCGTGAGCATTTGTAACCAAGAGACCAGCTTTGCAGGAAATACTAAATGGTGTGATACAATCTGAAAAGACAAGACAGGAGAGAGGGGCTTGGAAGAGAGTCTAGAAATGAAAATTATATCAGTAAAAGGAACTCAAAGTCTCAAAAGAGTGTGAAAATAAAATATGACAGATAAAACCCAAAGGTCAAAATGGGTGAAATAAGAACTGCCTTTACAGTAATAGCACTGAATGTTAATGGATTAAACATCCCAATCAAAAAGACACAGACTGGTGGAATGGATATGGAAATATGAGCCACGTATATGCTGTCTCTGTATTAGTCAGGGTTCTCTCAGGAAACAGAATCAACAGGAGATATCTGTCAATAATACAAGATTTTAAAAGAGTCTCTCACGCGACCGTGGGGATGCACAAGTCCAGGTTCCGCGGCAGGCTGCAAACCAGGGGCTCCGATGAAAGGTCCTTGATGAGTTTCTGGGAGAAGTTGGCTGTCCAAAGACAAGCTCGGAAATTCTCTCTGAATGTTGAAATCACTTCCCCTTTTAAGGCATTCAACTGATTGGATAAAAGTGTCACCCAATGATAATGCAATCTCCCTGATTGATGCAGATGTAATCAGCCATCCACACAGTAAACTCACTGGTGATCAAAGTCCATAAATACTCTTGTATTACAATTAGCCCAGTGCTTGTTGGACCAAACACCTGGACACAATTACCCGGCCGGCCGAGTTGACACATTAGTCTAACCATCACAGTCTCCAAGAGACACACCTTAGACCCAAGGATACCAATAGACTGAAAGTGAAAGGCTGGAGAAAAAGATATTCCACGCATGCGCTAACCAAAAAAAAAAAAAAAATCAGAGTAGCTATACTTACATCAGATGGAAACTGACTTTAAAAGACACTAGTAGGGGGCGGATATGGCTCAAATGGTTGGGCGTCCGTCTGCCATATGGAGGGACCTGGGTTGGATCCCCGGGACCTCCCGGTAAAATAAAAATATATATATAGAAGGTGCATGGGCTGCTAGGCTCTGTGTGCTGGTGAGCCGCCAGGCCCCGGGAGCCATGCAGCAGGATGATGACGTAACAGGGGAGAGACAAGACGAGATGCAGCAGCCAGGAGCCGCGGTGGCGCAGGCGGCAGAATAACTGTCTCCTGCATCGGAAGTCTCCAGGATCGAATCCTGGTGAAGACTGGAGGAGGTGGATGAGAAGAGATGGCAGGAAACACACACAGAGAATTGCTCAGCGAATGGACACAAAACAGCAAATGGGGAAGAGGGGAGGTTAAAATGGATAAAGTAAATAAATAAATCTTTAAAAAAAAAAAAGACACTAGTAATGCGCAATCTGAGAAGGAAGTCAGGGGGAAAAAATTCCATTTACAATAGCGACTAAAATAATCAAATATTTAGGAAGAAACTTAACCAACCATGTAAAATACGTGTACTCAGAAAACTACAATGCATTGTTAAAAGAATTTTTTTTTTAATTTTCTAAATAATTGGAAGAACATTCCATGCTCACGGATTGGAAGACTAAATATCATTAAGATGTCAATTCGACCCAAACTGATGTACAGATTCAATGAAATCCCAATAAAAATTCCACCACCATTTTTTAAATAAATGGAAAACACAATTATCAAATTTATTTGGAAGTATAATACGGGGTTCTGACTAGCCAGAAACATCTTAAAAAGGAAAAGTGAAGTTGGAGGACTCTCACTTCTGGACTTTTAAAACTATGTTACCTCACTACAGTGGTAAAAACAGCATGGTACTGGCATAAAGACAAACACATAGACCAATGGAACCCAATTAATGGTTCAGAAGCAGACCTTTACATGTATGGTCAAGTGGTTTTTGACAAGCCTGTCAAAACCACCCAGCTTGGGCAGAACAGTCCATTCAAAAAATGGTTCTGAGAGAACTGGATATCCATAGCCAAAAGAAAGGAAAAGGACCCCTATCTCACACCTTATACAAAAACTAACTCAAAATGGAGCAAAAACCTAAATATAAAAGCAAGAACCATAAAGCTTCTGGAAGAAAATGTAGGAAAACATCTTCAAGACCTGGTGGTAGGTGGTGGATTCTTAAAGGAGGACCAAGATGGGCTACTGATGCTTAATGGATGTAGAAGTTTTAATTAACTTTTCTGTAAAAGTGTGGAAATGTATAGAGTTGATAGTATCACATTATAGTGAGTAAAAACTGGTTTATAAATGGGAATGTGGCTGGAAAGGGTAGTCTAGGGATGTAAATGTCAATTGGAAGGAAATTAGAGAATAATCTAGGGACTGAATATCACAGTTAATCCAGTGGTGGATGAGAACTGTGGTTGATGGTACAAATGCAAGAGTGTCCTTTGTGAGCTGGAGCAGATGTACGTCACCATTGCAGGGTGGTGGGAATGTGGAAAAGCATGGGAAAAATACAACTGGAGTGACCTTTGGACTGTGGTTAACAGCAATACTGTAATATTCATGCATCTATGCTAAAGATGTACTGTGTTGATAATGGGGGAGTACGGAAATAGTGTGCAAGTGTATGCTATGGACCACAGTTAAGTGGTAATAGTCTGATGATATTATCTCATAATCTGTAACAAATGTTCCACCACAGTGTGGTGTGTTGATAGAGGGGTGCTGTATAGGAATTCTGCACATGGACATGATTGTTTTGTAAGTTCACAATTTCTGTAATAAGAATAATAATAGGGTGGGATGGGGGGAAAATACACCAAATGAAAGATATTTTCGTTGGTAGTGATATTTTGAGGATGCTCTTTGATCATTAGTTAAAAATGTCTTAAAACAATTCAGGGTGTTGGTGGTAGGGTGAGGTATGAGAGCCCTGTATGATGTTTTGTGTGTTTGTTTTGTAGGTTCACAACTATTACTATACACTTGTTGTTTATGTGTGTTTATGTATGAATGATATACTTCAATAAATTTTTTAAAACTTAAAAAAAAAAAAAAAAAAAAAAAAGAATAATCCCAACAAAGTTCAGCATAGCTGGTTCACTGCTGTATTCTACCAAACATTAAAGAAGGCTTACCAATCCTTTTCAAATTCTTCCAAAAAATTAAAGAGGAGACATTACTTCCTAACTCATTCTACCAGATACCTTTACACCAATACCAAAGCCAGATAAAGATAACGCAAGAAAAAAAATTATGACCAACATCCCTTATGAAAGCAGATGCAAAAATCCTCAACGAAATACTATGCAAACCAAATTCAACAGTGTATTAAAAGGATCATACACCATGATCAAGTCAGATTTATTCCAGGAATGTAAGAAAAGTTCAACAAAAGAAAAGCAATCAATATAATATACCACGTTAATATAATGAAGGGGAAAAAACATATAACAAAATGAATTGATGCACAAAAGGCATTTGACAAAATCCACACCCTTCTTGATAGAAACACTTAGAAAACTAGCAATAGAAGGGAGCTTTCTCAACATAATAAAAGGCATTCATAAGAAACTCACAGAAAATATCATAGTTTAATAGTAAAAGACTGAAAGCTTTCCTCCTAAGATCAGGAACAAGATAAGACTTGCTGCTGTCACCACTGTTACTCAACATTGTACTGGAAGTTTTAGCCAGAACAATCAGGCAAGAAGTAGAAATAAAGGGCATCCAAATTGGAAAGGAAGAACTCAAATTATCCCTATTCACAGATGAAGTGAGTCTATATATAGAAAATCCCAAAGATCCACAAGAAATCTACTAAAACTAATCCACAAATTCAGCAAAGTTCCAGGATACAAGACAAACATGCCAAAGTCAGTTGGGTTTCTATACATCAGCAATGAGCAATCTAAAGAAGGAAATCAAGAAAACAATTTCAATTACATAAATAAAATACCCAGGAATAAATTTAATTAAAGAGGTAAGACTTACAAATATTCTACAGCAATGCAAGTTGTTGGTGGAAGGGTGGTGTATGGGAATTCTGCATGTTATACACGATTGTTTTGTAAGTTTACAACTTCTGTAATAAAAATATTATTGAAAAAAAGCAAAAAATATATACAATAAAATGCACAGGCCATTTACAAAGTTAAAAAAAAAAAAAAAAAAAAAGTTAAGACTTTACACTAAAAACTAGAAAACACTGCCGAAATGGCAAAACTGCCATTTCTAAAGCAATCTAAAAATTCAATGCAATCCCTATCAAAATCCCAGCAGTCTTTTTTGCAGAAATGGAAAAGGTGTTCCTCAAATTCATATGGAATTAAAAGGGGCCCTGAACAGGCAAAAACAAGAACAAAATTGGAGGACTCATACTTTTTTATTTTAAATTTTACTACAAAGCTACAGGAATTAAAATAATGTGGGAGGGGATGTGGCTCAAGCAATTGAGCACCCACCTTCCACATGGGAGGGCCCTGGTCCAGTTCCTGGTGCCTCCTGAAAAAAAATAAGAAACAAACAAGTAAAACAAATGGAAAAACCAACTCAGGGAAGCTGATGTGGCTCAGTAGTCGAGCACCAGCTTCCCACAAATGAGGTCCTGGGTTCAATCCCCAGCTCTTAGGAAAAAAAAAAAAAAAAACAATAACAAAACAAAACAAAAAACCACAACGTGGTACTGGCATAAAATCAGACATATAAACCAATGGAATTGAAATGAGAGTCTAGAGATAAATCCACACATCTATGGCCAGTTGATTTTTTACAAGGATCCCAAGTCCATTCAGTGGAAAAAGAATAGTGTCTTCAACAAATGGTGCTAGGACAACTGGAATTCCACATGCAAAAGAATAAATATAAAAAATTTAATTCAAAATGGATCAATGACCTAAACAGAAGCACAAATACTAGAAAACTCTTACAAGAAAATGTAGGGAAATATCTTCAGGACCTTGTACCAGGCAATGGAATTTTATACCAAATCCATGTGCAATAAAAGAAAAAGTAGATAAAATGGACATATAAACAAAGTGAAAAGACAACCTGCAGAATAGGAGAAAATATTTGGAAACCAAGTATCTGATCTGATAAGAGTTTAAAATCCGGAATATATAATGAACTCCCACAACCCAACAACAGAAAGACAAACAATCCAATTAAAACATGGGCCAGGGATTTAAACAGACATTTCTCCAAAGCAGCTATTCAAATAGTAAGTACATGAAAAGATGCTCAACATCATTAGCCATTAGAGAAATGCAAATTGAAACTACCATGAGTTACCACTTCACACCTACTAGGATGGCTATTACTTAAAAACAACAACAACAACTGAAAAGAACAAGTTTTGGTGAGGATGAGGAGAAACAGAGAATGTAAAATGGTGCAGCCACCATGGAAAACAGGTTGGCGGTTCCTCAGAAAGTTATAGATAGAATTACCATATGACCTGACAATTCCACTCCTAGGTTATACCCAGAGGAATTGAAAGTAGGGACTTAGACCAATATTTGTAGCCCTATGTTCATCACAGCATTATTCACCATAGCCAAAAGGTGAATGCAACCCAAGTGTCCATCAACAGATGAATGGATAAAGAAATGTGGTATATCTAGACAATCAAATACTCAGCAATAAAAAGAAGTAAAGTGCTGATACATGATGCAACATGGATGAATCTTAGACTTCATGTTGAGTAAAATAAGCCATACACAAAAGGACAAATATTATATGATTTCTATTATATGAAATACTTAGTATAAGCAAATTCATAGATACAGAAAGCAGAATAGGGAAACGGATGTAGCTCAGGCGAATGGACTCCTATCTACCATATGGGAGGTCCAGGGTTCGTTTCCCGGGGCCTCCTGGTGAAGGCAAGCTGGCCTGCGCGGTGAGATGGCCCAAGCGGAGAGCTGGCCCAGGCAGAGTGCTGGCCCACGCGGAGAGCTGGCACAGCAAGATGGCACAACAAAAAGAGACACAGAGAACAGTAAGAGATGCAGCAGACCAGCTGAGGTGGCGCAAGAGATTGAGCACTTCTCTCCCACTCAGGAAGGTCCCAGGATCGGTTCCTGGTGCCGCCTAAAGAGAAGACAAGCAGACACAGAAGAACATACAGAGAGCAGACAGTGAGCACAGAACAATGGGGGGAGGGGAACAAATAAATAAAACAAATCTTAAAAAACAAACAAACAAAAAAACCAATGTCTCCAACATGCTTATTTAAAAAAAAAAAAAAGAAAGCAGAATAATGGTTACCATGGTTAGGAGGATGGGGGAGAATGGGGAGTTACTGTTAAATGAGTATGAGTTTTGGTTTGAGATGATGAGTCTGGAATAGATAGTGGTGAAAGTTACACAGTATTGTCAATGTAACTGACATGAAGGAATTGTCCACTAAAAATGGTTAAAGTAACTTTTATGTTATGTATATTTTACCACAATTAAAAAAAATACATAATTAAAAAAAACAGGAAAGGGAAACAGATACGGCTCAGTGGTTGAGCGCCAGCTTCCCGCTTGAGGTCCCGAGTTCAATCCCTGGCCTAGTACTTCAAAAAAACTTTAAAAAAATAGGAATGTAGAATAATTGTCAACTATGCAAGGGCTCAAAAAATGTCTCCAACATATCCTTTTTCAGAAATCGACTAAAGGATGTGCTTTAGAAAAAGAGGAAGTAAACCAGAGAGAGGAAAACATAGGAGCAGGGAGTAGAGGATCATCACAAGAGATGAGAAATTCCCAACAATGGGGAAACCTAGATTACAACTGTGCAGCAAGCCCACAGGATAACCATTACTGATTAGAGTATGAGAACAGAAGTGTAGGATGGAGATCATCTCCAGAGGAAAAAATAGAATTGTGGTTATCTGAGAAGTTTAACCAAGTGGAAAATGAGACAAAAAGTAATACAAAAGGTATAAGAGGGAATGAGAAGCCACAGGCAGGAGTTCAAAGCCAAGCAGGTAAAAAATGAAAAATTAACTCCAGGAAAAACAAAATACAAGAAAGGAAATGTAGCCATAGCACATGTAACTCAGCTCAGCAATCAACAGTACTTACATATTATAACTACAGTAAGACAATGAATGTAAGAGGAAAAGTAGTATAAGAGCTTACATATTCACCTTCCACCTACGCATACTACTTGGACCTATAGCAGTATAAACCACACTGAACAGCTAAATTTATTCAGTAAGGAGACCAGGAACACAGATGCTTTTAGTTTCAAGTATTTTAGCATTATCTGACTTTTTCACCTATGTATGTGTATTACTTCACAAAAATTAAGGTTTTAAAAAGAAAAAATGCCCAAATAATCATGATTTTTATACCTCATTCATAGACCTCATATTGCCTCACCTTGTCAACCAAGTTAATTGATGGGTAAAGTTAACTGTCTATAAGTTATATCAACTTTCTCACTTCAGAAGGTATTTCCTATAACCACCAACATCAAGCAAGCTTCTATTCTTTATCACCAGAATTTTACAAACTTTTTATTAGCACTATGTTACCTACTCACACTGAGTTAGGCAGGAGTCTACTTAATTCAAAATATTTTAGTAATAAATGTAAAGTGTTCATCTTCTTGTAAAAGAAAAACTGCAAGCATTGGCTCAATCAGAACAACATCAACTCATTAACTGTTTTGCCAAAATTAACTTTAGTTTGGTCAATGCCAACAGGATAGAGATCATTTATTCAGTGCTACTTGAAACAGATAAAAACATGGCCCTAAAACAGGGGTTCTTAATCAGGGGTCTATGAGCTTGAATTGAAATTCAAAAAAAAACATTATTTTTGTAGGGTGTGATATATTTAATACACAGTATAATGTGGACTTAGTAAGGGGTCCGTGGTTTTCACCTGACTGGCAAAGGGGTCCGTGGAACAAAAAAGGTTAAGAACCCCTGCCCTAAAAGATGCAGTTATCCTTTGTGAACTTGGCAGCATCAACTCCCATACTATCACTATTCTCAATCTTATAAATTCATTCAGCATAAGCCAACAACTTTTCTAAATAGCTGACAAAGATTATTATTATTATTTCATCACTGTGAAACATGTTGAATAAAGAGGCAATAAGAAGCCAAAAGCAGCTCATTTTATGAATGGTTACTACTTCAACAAAGATCATAAACGCAGAATGTCAGGAACTCATAACTTAATTTGCTTCATTCAATATAAACTCTATTACAATTTTACAAACTCTCCTTGCCTCCCCCCACACCATGCCAAATAATAAAATATTTCAAACATCTACAGCCCTAACAAAAACACTAAGGTTGCAATATACTCTTTAACTCAATTAATTAGATTTTTCTATTACAGTTTTTCTCAAAGAAGAATAAGTGTTGAAAAGCTCCCACTATAGCTATTAAAAAAAACTCTTGACAGTTTATTTCTCAGGTATGAGGGTTCCTCATAAAGTTATAGATAGAATTACCATATGACCTGATAATTCATTTATATGCTTCAAAGGAGCTTTTAGAGTGTGGGATCAATGGTCCTTCCAGGTTCAAAATCCTCCCCTTACAAAAAGAGTCACCTAAGCCCTCTTTAAATGTTTTGTTTTGTTTTAAAGATTTATTTTATTTATTTATCACCCCCCCACACCCCATTGTTTCATAGTTGCTGTCTGCTCTTTGTGTCCATTTGCTGTGCGCTCCCTGTGTCTGCTCGTCTTCTCTTTAGGAGGCACTGGGAAACAAACCCGGGGCCTCCCATGTGGAAGAGAGGCGCTTAATCACCTGAGCCATCTCAGCTCCCTGGTTTGTTGTGTCTCTCACTCTCTTTCCTCTGTGTCTCTTTTGTTGCATTATCTTGTTGCGCCAGCTCGCTGAGCCTGCCCGCCGTGTCAGCTCACCTTCTCCAGGAGGCACCGGGAACCAAACCCGGACCTCCCATGTGGTAGGCCGAAGCCCAATCACATGAGCCACACCCACTTCCTTTTAAATGTTTTTTTGACTGAAGTGCTGGACCATTTGTCCTAAGTATTTTTAGAGGATAAGCTGAGGGTAAGTCCCAGGTGCTTCTAAGTTGGGTTAGAAAAGATTTAAAAAATGATGTGCAAAATGTCCTTATGAATAATACAGAATAATTTAGAGGTTTGAAATGACGTATCTGAGATTTTACTTTAAAATACTATAAAAGAAAGAAATGCAAAGATAGACATTAAGCATATGTGGCAAAATGCTGAGAATAGATAAATCCAAAAAATGGGTTTATGAGGTTCATTATCTATTCTTTATTTTTGTGTGTGTTTGAAAACTTTCAAATTAAAGTTTACAAAGAAAAGCAATGTTTTATTGGCCATTCAAGCATTCTATAACAAATATTTTCATAAAATCTTAAGGATGGTGTGATTTTAGAAAAATAAAAAAGACTAAAAAGAAATAGGCCAAAATGTTAAAGAGTGGTTATATAGGGATAATGGGGACCTGAGATATATCCCTACTATTTTATTCCACCTCCTCCTTCCCCTGCCAAAAAACATGTTTTCTACTGCAAATTGTATATATAATAAACTGTTAAAAATATATATATAAAATAAAAGAAGTTGGTTTCAGGTTTAAAATGAACCATTTAATTTATTTTAAATAAATCAATAAAGGTAAAGTACTTACTTGCTCTTCTCTTTTCTGCTTGCGTAACTGAAGTCCTTCTTCCTCTCTCCTTCTACGCATCTCATCAGGATTCAAGGATTTATTCTTGTAACTTTTCAGGCGAAAGTTCTCTTTTCCTGGGGTAGTCATGATTTCTACAAGGTTGGGGGTAAAACAAATGAACTGACTATAAAGAGTTCTGTTATTCTAAGAGCTCAGCCTTTAAAAATATGCATACCAAACCCCAACCCATAGCAACCCAAGAATACTTACAAACCATACAATTCACCCCTTCCAAGTGTACAATTTAATGCTTTCAGTATATTTAGATATGTGCAACCATCACCTCAGTGAAATCTTTTTTTTCCACCTCAGTGAATTTTAGAACATTTTCATCACCTCAAAAAGAAACACTGTACCCTTTTGCTATCACTCTTATCTACCCAACCACATACCCTACCATCATAAGCAACCACTAATCTACTTCCTGCCTCTATGGATTTATCTGGACATTTCAACATTTCATACAAATGTAATCATATAAAATGTGGTCTTTCATGCCTGGCTTCTTTCACTTAGCATACTGTTTAAAGGTTCATCCATGTTGCAAAATGCATCAGTATTTCATTCCTTTTTAATGGCCAAATAATATTCCACTGTATGGATATACCATAATTTGTTTATCCATTCATCAGATGATGGACAGATGCATTGTTTCCAATTTTTGATTATTAAAAATAATGCCACTTCAATTCTCATGAAAACTTCCTAGGAGTAGAACTGCTGGGTCATATGATAACTCTATATTTAGTCACTTGAGGATTGCTAGACTGTTTTTCAAAGTGGTGTACCATTTTACACACTGGAAGTGTTTGAGGGTTACAATTTCTCCACATTCTCACCAAAACTTGTTATTATCTGACTTTTTGATACTAGCCATCCTAGCAGGAGTGAAGTAGTATCTTATGGTTTTGACTTGCATTTCTTGGATGACTAAAAAAGTTGGGCATTTTTCATTTGCTTCTTAGCCATTTGTATATCTTCCATGGAGAAATATTTATGTAGATGCTTTGCCCATTTTTAAAAACCGGGTTGTCTTTTTTATTGGGTTTACAGTTCTTTATACTTTCTAAACAAAAATCCCTTATCAGATATATGATTTCCAAATATCTTCTCCCATTCGAAGGGGTCTCTTTTCACTTCCTTTATGATGTCCTTTGAAGCATAAAATTTTTAAGTTTTGTTGAATCCAAATTCTCTATTTTTTTTGCTGATCCTCATATTGTTATTGTATCTAAAAATTCTTTACCAAGTTTGAGGTTGTATTAATCAGTCAAAGGGGTGCTGATGCAAAATACCAGAAATCTGTTGGCTTTTATAAAGGGTATTTATTTGGCATAAAAGCTTACAGTTTCCAGGCCATAAAGCTTGAGTTACTTCCCTCACCAAAGTCTGTTGCCACATGTTGGAGCAAGATGGCTGCCAACATCTGCCAAGAGTTCAGGCTTCCTGGGTCCCTCTCTTCCTGGGGCTTGTTCCTCTCTGGGTTCAGCTGCCCTGCTCTCTCCACAAGGCCAGCTGTAGACGATCAGACGACCAGCTCTGTCTCTTTCCCTGGAGCTTGATTCTCTCCAGGTTCAGCTACTCTGCTCCTGTGTGCTTATTTCCTGGGCTCCAGCTCAAAATTCCCAACTCTGTCCTTTGCCATGTCTTTCCCTTGGTGGGTGGGGACTCAATCCCCTACTGACTTGGCCCAAACAAAGTCCTAATCATAATCTAATCAATTAAAAGTGATACCTCTGACAGACCAGTTTACAAATATAATCCAATAACTATTTTTGGAATTCATAAACAATGCCAAACTGCTACAGAGGTTTTCTATGTTTTCTTCTAACGTTTGTATAGGTTTAGCTCTTACATTTATGTCTTTGATCCATTTTTAGTTAATTTTTAGATATGGTATGAGGTAGAGGTGCAATTTCATTCTTTCACATGTGACTATCCAATTGTCTCAACACCATTTGCTGAAAACACAATTCCTTCCCACTAAATGGTCCTGGCATTCTTGTTGGAAATCAGTTGGCCACAGGCACATGGTTTCATTTCTGGGCTCTCAATTCTGTTCCAAAGGTCGGTATGTCTACCATTGTGCCAAAAACACAATGTCTTGATTCCTGATGCTTGGTAGGAAGTTTTGAAATCTGGAAATTTGAGTCTACCTATACTTTATTCTTTTTCAAGATTGTTTTGGCAATTCTGGATCCTTTGCAATTTCATATGAACTTCAGTGTAAGTTTTTCAATTTCTACAAATAAGTCATCTCGGATTCTGAAAGGGATTAGGTTGAACTTGTAGATCAATTTGTAAAGCTATCTTAACAATTATTAAGTCTTCAAATGATAAACATGGGATGTTATTACATTTGTTAGATCTTCTTTAATTTCTTTCAACAACATTTTCGTTTTCAGAGAGTAACTTTTACGCTTCTTTTGTTAAATTTATTCCTAAATATTTTATCCTTTTTATTTATTTTTAATTTTTTTCTTTATTTATCCCCCTTCCCCCAGATGGTTCACTTGTCTGTCTGCTCATTGTTTGCTTGCCTTCTCCAGGAGGCACTGGTAACCGAACCCAGGACCTTCCACATGAAAGGGGAGTGTCCAACGGCCTGAGCCACATCCACTCCCCGCGGGCTGCAGCATTTGCTGGCTTGTGGCATCTGCTTGTTGCAGTGGGGGCAGAGTCTAGCTCATTGCCACAGGAGGCAGAGTTTAACTCATTGTGATGGGAGGTGCATTTGCTCGTCTTCTTTTAGGAGGCACTGGGACCCAAACCCAGAACCTCCTATGTGGTAGGCGGGCACCCAAGTGGTCAAGCCACATCTGATTCCCTATTCTTTTTAATGGTAGTATAAGTGGAATTTTTTCTGTAAGTTCAGCAACCTTGCAGAATGTATTTACTAGTTGTGATAGTTTTTAAGTGGATATCTTAGGATCATGTCATATGTAAATAGAAAGTTTTTTTATGTTACTTTTTTTTATTAGAGAAGTTGTGGATATACAGAACAATCATGTATAATATAGGAATCCCATATACCACTGTATTAGTCACAACTCACATTGGTGTGGTAAATTTGCTACAATGGATGAAAGCATATTTTTATAATTGCACTATTAACTATAACTAATGTAAGTCTATTTACATTAAAGTTCATTGTTTGCCTTGTACAGTTCCATGAATTTTTTTAGGCTTTTTTCCATTTTTATTTGTTTTGTTTCCATGAATTTAAAAAAAAATTTTATTCTCCTAAAGAGGATAGTTTTCCTTCCCAATCTGGATGCCTTTTATTTCCTCATCTTACCTAATTGCCATAGCTAGAATATTAGTTGAACAGAAGTGGTAAGATCAAACATCCTTGTGATGTTCCAGATCTGAGGGGGAAAACATCCAGTCTTTCACCAATATGACGTTAGCTGCGGGATTTTCGTAATATCCTATATGAGCTGAGGAAATTGCCTTCTATTCCTTTTGTTGTGTTTTTTCATCATGAAAGTGTATTGTATTTTGTCAAATGTCTGAGTCTATTGACATGTTGTGTGTCTTTTGTTTTTTATCTGTTGATATTACATTAATTGATTTTCAAGTGTTATGCCAACCTTGCATTCCTGATAAACCCTTCCTGGCCATGGTGTAGGATTCTTTTTAAACATTGCTGGATTCAGTTTGCTAATATTTTGTTGAGGAATTCTATGTCCATATTCATAACAAATACTTGTCGTGGTTTTCTTATTGATTACAAAAAGAAAATAGTCATTTTATAGTGGAGAAGCCTGGCAGATACCACCTCAACAAAGTTATCAGAGTTGCCATCAGCAGTTATGGGACAAATGGACATCATGTACCTCCAGATGTAATGCACTGAGAAGAACACATCATCACTTGTGTGGTACACCTGCCAAAACTGCATAACCTAAGTCTAATAGTGGAGAAACATGAAATAAACTCGAACTGAGGGATGTTCTAGAAAATAAATGCTGTCTAAACTTTCTAAATGCCAAGGACATGAAAGACAAAGAAAATAAGGAACCATTCCAGATTAAAGGAGACAAAAAGACCTAAGAACCAGTACAACACAAGAAAAGAGAATTTCTTGTTATAAAAGACATTATTGGAACAGTTATCAAAATTTGAATACATTCTATAAATCAGACTAGTATATTGACGTTAATTTCCTGATTTTGAAAATTGCAATCTAAGTATGTAATAGAATGTTATTTGTAGGAAATAAACCCTGAAGTAACTAGGGGTAAAAAGTTATGTTTGCAACTTACAAGCACTTCAAAGAGAGAAAGAGAGTGAATGGGGCAAAAGGTAAAATGTTAACAGTTGGGAGTGTGGATGAAGGGTATACAGAAGATCTGTGTACTCTTCCTGAAACTCTTCTGTAAGTTGGAAATTATTTCAAAATTAAAAAATAAAAAAAAAAAAATTCTAGAAAGAAAGACATGTTTACACAAAAATTAACTACTCACTTCTTTTTATTAAAGTGCCACAGGAATAAAGTTCAGAGAAGAGGCTGGCCTTGAAGCCCTGTGTTCAAATTTACTCCTTAGTAGGATAATATAAGGAAGATACTAGACTTTTATGAGCCTCAGTATTCTCATCTGCATAATGGAGATAATGCTACCTCATAAAGTGAAGAGAAGTAGCATGAGAAAGCATTTTTCCCACTGCCTGGCCCATATATATAGCACACACTTGATGTTTGTTTAATGAAGAAATGGCCATAAATAGCTCTAATGTTTCAAAAAATGATCTCTTCGGAACTAAGGTGATCAGGGATGGCTTCATAGAGAAGATGGTGCTTCAGCTAGCTTGTAAAAGACAGTATTTTAGCACTAGCGGTTCAAAGAGAAAGACCTACAAAACAAAGAGTATAAAGCAACACAGAGAAGTTAGAAATGGTAAATGAAGAGGAACAGCAGTAGGCCTACTATTATTAGAGCAGTCATTCCTTAACAGGAGTAGAAAAACACTAGAAGTGCCAAGAGAAATCTTGGTTTTTCTTTTTCTTTCTTCCTTTTTTTGTTAAAATTGTATCAAAGAACTCAAAAACGCCTTCAAAGCTCAAACTATTTCTACCATCCATACAGTGCCCTTGTGCCTTTGAAGAATTTTTCCTTTTAAATTACAAAAAGCTCACAATTTCAAACAACATAAAAAGGTATAAACAAAAAAATTAAAAGTGTCCCTCCCCTGGTTTCCAAAGGTAACCATCAAGTTCTCTGTATATCCTTTCAAAAACTGTTACAAGTACATCTATATCCTTTTGTTTTTATTATACACTGATGGGATAATTATACATACAATTCTGCACTTTGCTTCAATTTGGGGCAACTTTCCTTATTACTTGCCTACAGAGCTAAATCATCTTTTAACTAGTATAGTATTTAATTTGTATACCACAATAATCAGACCTGATAGACAATTAAGCTTGTCTCCAATTTTCTACTACCACAATGTTATAACAAATATTCTTTTTCATGTATATATGCATTTTTATGCAATTATATCCATGAATGAATTCTTACAGTGGAATCTCAAGGTCAAAAGGCAAATGAATCTAAAATTTTGATATTGTTAAACTACCTTCCAAAATGTTTCACTGGAAGCAGATGTGGCTCAAGTGGTTGGGCTCCTGTCTACCATATGGGAGGCCCTGGGTTTGGTTCCCAGGTCCTCCTGGTGAGGGCAAACAAGATGACACAAAAAAGAGAGACAAGCAGACAGAGAGGAAAAGCACAGCCAACAGACACAGAAAACAGTGAGCACAAGCCACGGGGGCAGGGGGGTGGGGAATAAAAATAATTACTTAAAATGTTGCACCAACATACTAATGTATGAGTGTACCAGTTTCCCTCCTCTCCATTTCTAACACATGACAATATCCAACTTTTCTATATTTGATAATATGATTGTAAAAAATGTTTCTCACTGTTTGGGAAAGCATTTTAAAATTATGTATTAAGTTTAGCATCTTTTTATAAGTTTATCAGGCATCTTTACTTTTCTCCCAACATCCTGTTAATTTTCTAGGTCAATTTTTCTATTGTTTTTTCTGTCTTACTGACTTCTAAGAGCTCTGTCATATTTTTAAAACTTCTTTAAAAAGTCCTTTATCATATTAAAACTTTTTATCTCTTGACTTTTATTTATGGTTATTTATTCCCTAACGGAGGTTTTAAATATTTGTATTGTCCAAATAATCAATGCTTTTCTGAATGCATTCTGGGTTTTGTGTCATGCCTATAAAAGCCTCCCCAAATCAAAGATTAAAAAAAAAAAAAATCACCAATTTTCAATTAGTTCTTTTTATATGGTTTTATTTTTATGTTTTAGTCTTTGATCCATCTAGAATTTATATTGATGTAAAGAGAGAAGTAGGAATATAATTTCTCCTCAAATGGCTAGTCATTATTCATTTTAACACACTGAGCCACCAATATAAATGAAATTGCCAAGAATCCCCTGAGACTCTTCAGGGGGGTCCAAGAAGTCAAAACTATTTTCATACTACTACTAATATGTCATATATCTTTTTTTTTTTTTTACCGGGAGGTCCCAGGGATCGAACCCAGGTCCCTCCATATGGGAGACGGACGCCCAACCAGTTGAGCCACATCCAGCCCCTCATATATCTTTTTCACGTTCACTCTCTCAGTATTCAAGAGTCTCAAGACATGGATGGCATCATCGCTCTGATTCCTAATGGAATGTATACTTGTGTTCCTCTTTTTAAAACTTCTGTTTTAATTTCTAACGTAGCAAATATTAATAGATATAATGCATGTAAACAAAAGGTCTCTGGGAGTCTCAAAAATTTAACAATGTAAAGAAGTTGTGAGATCAAAAACTTTGAGTACAGAATGGTCTAACTTTTTGTTGTCTTGAGTTAAAAAAATAACCCTTTGATACTCAAAACAGCATCCAATTCATAGTTTAAAGAGATTTAGCATCTTTACAATATTGTGTCTTCTTAATCAAGAATTAAATATGTATTTCATCTTTTTTTTTGGTGCAATGATAAACGTGAACTTTTCTTCCATTATATTCTAATTGTCTACTGTCCACATATAGGAAAATTACTCATTACTATATATTAATTTTTTAAACCAGACATTAAACTAGCTACTGAATTCAACTTTGGTATTTAATATCCCCCCCCAAAATGATTATTTTTGCCTTTTCCATGCCATTGTTTGTATCCCATTTCATTTCCTTTTTTTTTTTTTTTAACTTTATTTTAACTTCAAAAATAAAGTAACAGACAAAAGGCAGCTTAACAAATTATGGAAACATTACTTTAAATAATCATTTCCCTTTTTAAACTATAAACTAGTACTTCCAAGACAATGATAAATAAAAGTAAGAGTTGATATTTTTGTCTCATTTTTTATCTTGATTTATGTCTAGTGTTGTATATTAAATATGGTACTGGCTTTTTTTTTTAAGTTCAGGTTTACTGAGATATAATTTACAAATGTAAAATGTATCATTTTCAAGTTCTTTGAACTTTGATAAACACATACAGTTATATCAACATACCACAGTTAAGATATAGAACATTTCATCATTCCCAAAAGTTCTACCAGGTCTCTTTCTAAAAAATCCATACCCCTCAACCCAGAAAACCACTGGTTTGTTTTCTGTCCCTACACTCTTGCATTTTCAAATGAATGGAACTATATAGTATGTAGCTTTTTGAGTCTGGCTTCTTTCACTCAGCATATTGCATTTGAGACTTGTACATGTTGTTGCATTTATCAGTAATTCATTCCTTTTACTGCTGAGAAGTATTGCATTGAATGGCTGTTCTACAATTTGTTTATTCACCAAATGATGGGTACTTGAGTTGTTTCCAGTTTGGGAAGATTATGAATAAAAGCCTATAAACATTCACGTACAGTTTTTGTGTGGACAAATGTTTTAATTTCTCTAGGGTAAATACCTAAGAGTGAGACTGCTGAGTTACATGGTAAGATTATTTTAACTTTATAAGAAACTGCCAAATTGATTTCAAATATGGTTATATCATCATGCATTCTTGCCAGCAAGGTTTGAGAGCTCCAGATGGGTGCCAGCTATTGTTTTGAGATACTTTATTTTACCAGTTTTTAAAATCTGAAATGTGTGTGTAATTATTTTGGCAGTTATTGAAATTGTCATTCTTTTTCTCCTTTGACCTATTAAATATAGTGAGTTATATTAATGTATTTCTTAATACTGACTGATCCTTGATTCTTGGGATAAACATACTTGATTATGGTATCACATCCTTTTCAAAATTCTATCTGCTAATGTTTTCTCAAAGATTTTGGCACCAGTATTCATAAATAAGAATAGTTTCCCCTCTGTGGGTGCTATAATATTTGTCACATTGCAGAACTTTCTGAAAAAACACATACCTTGACTGTTCTTCCGTAAAGTCTGATTACTTGGTCTGAGGAAAATACTAGGTCTCTGGGTTTTTTATTTGTTTTGTATTTTTTAAGATTCCAAGTAATTCTCATATCCAAGTGCAGTTGAAAATCACGAGTGGAGCAAACATTTTGTTGGAAAGTGTGGCAGTTTGATATTATTTATGAATTCCAAAAAGAGATATTAATTACATTTGTCAACTGGTCTGTTCCTCTAGGCATGATACCCTTTTGATTGTATTAAATTCAGAAGTTTCGCTTTTACTTCATTAAATCAAGATTAGGGCTTTGATGCAGGGTTGAATCCCCGCCCCCTTGGTAGGTTATATAAACGGACGCTCAATCAAGAACAGGGAAGTTAAAAAAAAAAAAAGAACAGGGAAGCAGATACTCAGAGAAGAACACAGAGGAAGAGAGACAGCTCCATAGACAGGGCAGAGGCCCTGGGAAGAGAGATGAGCCTGATAGTCTACAGATGACCTTATGAAGAATCCAGAGCAGCTGAGTCTGGAAAGAAACGAGCCCTCCATCCTACAGCTGAGATCAGAAGAAGCTGGGCCCAAGGAGTCTTAAAAGGAAGAGGAAGGCTGAACCCTCACAGACATTGCCCACAATCTTGCTTCAACACATGGCCACAGAGTCTGGTGAGGAAATAACTTTGACTCTTTAGGGCCTTTTAACTATAAGCTTCCCGGAGGCGGCTGTGGCTCAATCAGTGGGGCTCCCAAGTTTGCCGTATGGGAGGCCCCGGGTTCGGTTCCTGGGGCCTCCTGGTGGGGGCGGGCCCGCCCGCACGGCATGGTTGGCTCACCCGGCGAGCGCAGGCAGCAAGGGGGGGATGGATGAATAAATAAATAAAATCTTTAAAAAAAAAAACAAAAAAAAAAAACTATAAGCTTCCACACCAAATAAATACCCTTTATAAAAGCCAACAGATTTCTGGTACTTTGCATCAGTACCCCTTCTGGCTAATACAGAAAGCAATACACAATACAGCTGCAAGTGTAGGCTTACACTGGACTGAAGACAGCTTTGATAATAGAAAGGAATTTAAATCCATAGAAGTTTATGAGAAGAGGAATAACAAAATAATAGTATGTCAAAATTTAGGTTATTCTAAGCAAGTATTTTTAGGTATCACCTAAGCAATTAACTAAAACTTGTAAGTTACTGTCAACAACTTTTCATTTTATCCTCTCAGGAACCAGAAGCCTTTAAAATTAAAGCTATTATTTTTTTAAAATATTAAATCATTATGCCTATCTTCTTGTTTTCTAGAGAAACAGAGTAAAAAAAAAAAAAAGCAATATACTTAAAAGCAAGATGCAAAACTATGGTTACTAAAATAGAAATGCAGTATATTCTTCCAAAAGGAGATCCTCCATTTTCTTCTTCATTTCCAGTTAGTTAATTATCAAATTTTGTTTATTATTCCATCCCAACTGTTTAATTTTATTTGTCCCTATCTATTCCCACTACCACCAGTCTGGCCCAGGTCCTTGTCATCCTATACCTAGATATCTACAACAGTTCTAAATCATCCTTCCTAACCTCAGATTCTTTGCTGTTCAAGTCATCCTTCACACAGCTCTTAGGTTAATTTTAATACCTTCTTCACTGTAATTACTTCAATACAATGAGTCTCTACCACTTCTCAGATCAAGTTTGAACTTCTTGGTTCTAACAAGATCCTTTTCTTGATTCATTCAATATTTACTTTTCTGTCCATTCTCCGCCAACCTATACCCCAAACACACTGAGATTTACCTTTTTATATCCTTATTATAGTAAAGACTGTGAAAATTCAGTGTTCTGAATCAGCCCACCCAGTAGGTAAATCGCAAATACTTTCTAAACATTTAACATCCACAATGCTCTGTGGAACACCGTGAAATGCTAACATGCTTAATTCCATTATATACATCAGGAAAATTTTTATTCAAAAATTTGTATACTTGATACTTAAAAAAAAAACCACAAGAAAGTATGAGTACAAAATAACCAAGTTTAGATTTAAGTATAAATGCTATTTTCAAGTTCATTTGTAAAAAATTAATTATTCATTTACCATCTGATTTCAGTCAAATGGTGGCAGGTCCTTTTAAAAGATGTTAACAAAAATTAGGGAAGAAAAATAAAATTGAAAATATTTTACCCATTTTTTTCCTGTAAAATGATTAAAGAGTATCTTTATTTTAGTGACAGCACACCAGCATTCAATGTGATAAGTCAATGCTACAGACATATGATTCATAGGTGCTCATCACTGTTTACATCATATAGCTCTAGCCCCATTAATCCAATAGAAATCCATATTTTCTTAATACATAAAGCTTGGTCCTAAATATGAGGTTTCCTGGATTTCTTTCATGGCCCAGCTTCACAGCTTTTTCCTTCAGAAAGCTTACTATATATCTTTGACCTTGAATTCTGACCCCACCTTCCAGTATCTATGGGTTCCCAACCTAGGAGGTTGCCCAAAACCATTTGCAATAAATATCCAAACATTTAAAGGAAAATATCTACCAAGATCTGAGGAATTCAAACCTTTAGCAGTAAATAATTTCACTTTTAGAATCTACCCCCAGGAAAATGAAATCAGTAGTAAGTATAAAAATGTTCAGGGGAGCAGATATAGCTCAAGTGGTTGAGCACTTGCTTCCCACGTAAGAGGTCCTGGGTTCAATCTCCAGTATCTTCTGGGTGGGGGGGGAAGTTCACTGCAGTATAACTGTTATAGTGAAAAACTGTAAACAGCCTAAAAGTTCCAAAATGAAGGCTTGGTTATGGGAAATGGTCACAATATCTTGATAAATGAGAAAAGCAGAACACTAACATGAAAACTCCAGTTGCTGGGAACAAAAGCTCTACTTATAGTATTTGCTGTACTTTTCTGTTTAAAATATTTCATAACTTAAAAATTAGAACAAAAAATAAATAAATAATTAGAATGTAAAATTACATAACAGAAATATTACTTTGTTTACCTTCCAAATTTTCTACATAGCAATATACTAATTATAAAGTAAGAAAAAATTTTAAAAAGTAGAACTGAAAGCACATTATTTACTATAATGAAGCTTCCCAGCCTCCCTAGAACATTGAATTTCTTTACTTTTCGCTAGAATTTTATCAACATGGTGTTATTTCATCAAAAGTTCTGACTGAATACTTTAGATCTTTGTGAACGAGAACTACTCTTAGCTAATGGAGGAAATTTCCTTTAGAGTTTTTTTAAATAGACATCTTTCCAAAAGAAGGCATAAAAGTGTTCCTTCATGGTAAAATTGCAAAAAATTATCCCTACCTAATTCATATTCATTATTTAATTTAATAAGCATTGTAATATACCTACACTAAGGGTAATTCAGAATTAGCACATATAGTATGTCTCATTCCTCCTAAATCATATTAACAACTCAAAGGCAGAAATTTCATTTTAATCTTCAATACTTAGTCCAGTACTAAGCACACAACAGTCACTCAAAATGCTTGTGGAAATACAGTTAATAGTATAATTTTAAAATGTTATTTCATGAGTTGTAACAAATCTACCACACTAATGCAAAGTGTTAATAATAGGGTGGTATCGCGGGGGGGGGGGGGGATTAAGAAAATACTGCTTATAGAGAGAATGAACAGACCATCAAGTAAAGCATTTATGTAAAGAAATAAAATAGTTGACAGAGTAGATTAACCCGCACTAAAATTATAAGAAACAATTTTCTAAAGGTACCAGCTATAAGAATAGAGAGAATAGGAACATAGGAGAGAATTACAAATGAGAGATGCCAAAATCTTTTTAGAAGCTGTAAAACAAATGGTCAAAAGATATACTTGGCAATGTGGAGCACCCAGAAGCCTAAGCATCTGCAAAGGTAGAAACAAGCTAATTCATACTGCCCCCAAGCAAGAGACCCCAGGTATTCTGAAGGTAGAGTGAGGAGTAGGGCCAAGTAAAAACTGGAAGTTTAGGTGAAAGACTACAAAACAGCTGTCAGGTACCCAGATTTCCTCTGCCATTATGCACAACTAGGCAACTCTCCTTCCCAACTTCTACACAAGTCAAGAGGATTACTCTGAAGGAATTTAACTAGAGATGTTGTAGAATGGGGGACATGAGTGAGGTGAGGATGTGAGTGAATACAGGACTACACGAATATAATTAACAATGAGAATTCCAGTTCCTTTTCCAGGATTCTTAAATATGAATGGACAGCCATGAGATTACCAGACATCCAGAAAAACTTCCATCTTCGTTCCTAGGGCTACCATAGCAAAGTACTACAAATGGGATGACTCAAAACAGAAATATATGGTCTCATAGTTCTGGAAGATAGAACTCCAAAATCAAAGTATCAACAGAGCCATGCTCCATCTAAAACCTATACAGAACACTTCCTTGCTTCTTCCTAGCTTCTGACATTTACCAGCAATCCTTGGCATTCCCTGGCTTGTATATACATCTGACTCTGTCTTCACGTTGCCTTCCCTGTGTTGTGTGTGTTTTTTCTGATTTATATCAGTAGGCAGTTGACTCAAAAATTTAAAATATATCATGGGCCAAAGAAAAAAGCCTGTGGGACAGATTCAGCCTGTGGTTTTGCCCCTTTCCCCTTCTTATAAGGACACCAATTATATTGGATTAAGGGTCCACCCTACTTCAGTATGGCCTCATTCTAATTTAATTAATTCCATCTGCAATGACCACATTTCCAAACAAGGTCACATTCACAGATACTGGGAGTTAGGATTTGAACATATCTTTTTGAGGGGCATTATTCAAACTGTAACAGCCTCTTTACAGGAAAGACAGCAATGGAAAGAAATAAAGGAACATGGAGGAAATGGAGCACTGAGGGAAGCAAAAGAAAAATTATATATATGTGTGTGTGTCTATATATATATATATATATATATATATATATATATATATACACACACATTTATATTACTAATATCCAAGGAATGATTACAGCATCCATGAAACAATATAAAGATACTATAAGAATGAACTTGAGGAAATCTTAAATAGATAGAAAATTTTTAAAAATTAAAAGGGTTGAAAGATAACACTGAGGAAATCTCTCATTAAAAAAAAAAGAAAAAATTAAAAGATCAACTTAAAGTTCCAAATACAAAGAGTACAAATTCCAAAAAGGGAAAACAAAGAAATTGATAAGGAAGAGATCAGAGAAAATGCATTAAATTTAGAATATTTATTCAATGAAAGATATAATGGACAAAATTAACAGAAAAACAACTGGCTGGGAGAAGACATTTTCCAAGTCTAAAATTGGTAGACCATTCAAATTTAACCAACATGCAGAACTTCTGCAAACCAATAAGAAAGACAGGAAACTCAAGGAAAGGTGGACACAACAGGCAATTATCAAAAGGGAAACTCCAAATGAGCAAGAGATGCTCAAACTGTTTAGTAGAACTCTCCTGTACTGCTAGTAGGCACATAAACTAGTCCTCCCATTCTTTGATGCAAGAATCCCACTCCTGGGTATATATCCTAGAGAACTTCTCCCACAGGTCCATAAGGATGTACAAGTAAGAGTATATTTACTACAGTGTATTTGTGAAGGCAGAAAGGCAATTCAGGTGTCAATCATTAGGTCACATGAAGTAAAATGTGGCAGATGCACATCATGGAATTCTACGTCAGGCACAACTATACATAAACACAACAAAAAGTAAAGTTCCTTGTAGCAGTTTGGCAGTTTAATATAGTTATGAATTCCAAAAATAGATATTGGATTATGCTTGTAAACTGGTCTGTTAATCTGGGCATGATTAAGTTAGGGCCTTGACTGGGCCACTTAGTAGGAGTTGAGCCCCACCCCTTGGTGGGTGGGGTCTCAAAGATAAAAAAACATGGCAAAGGACAGAGTTGGAGTAGTTTTGAGTTGCAGTTCTGATGTTGGAGTCTTGAGCTGGAGCCCCAGGAAGTAAGAGATCTTGGTCGTGAGGAAGAAGAGAAGGCCTCAGGAAAAGAGAGCAGCTGTTCGCCTCAGAGTCTACAGCTGACCTTGTGGAGGAAACAGAGGAGCTGAGCCTGCAGAGAAACAGAGCCCCAGGAAGAGAGGAAACCAAGAAGCCTGAACCCTGGCAAACATCGACAGCTGTCTTGCTCCAACACGTGGCAATGGACTTTCGTGAGGAAAGAAACTTATGCTTTATGGCCTGGTAACTGTGAACTTCTACCCCAAATAAACACCCTTTATAAAAACCAACCGATTTCTGGTATTTTGAATCAGCACCCCTTTGGCTGACTAATACAGTCCCCAAACCAATGGTGAGTTTGAAAAAAAAAAAAAAAAGGTGGGGGGTGGATGACAGATGTGGCTCAAATGGTTGGGCATCCATTTCCCATATGGGGGGACCCAGGTTCGATCCCTGGGACCTCCCGGTAAAAAAAAAAAAAAAAAAAAAGGACTAGGTCTACAGCACAATACACACACACTCCATATACATTTCACAATGATACTTATATAATCAAGGAATCTATCAACCACAATGGAATGGGTACCTATAGGAAAGGGTAATGAAAGTAGGGCTCAGAAATCAAAGGAAAAAAATTTTAAAGACCCTCTCTAGTCTGATACAGTATGTCAAGAACTGAAAAACAAAATTAATTCTAAAACTCTTTTTGCCTGAGATCCAAAAGAAAAAAACAATAAAAGAAATTTCCCATAACTAAAGGACATAAATTCCCCTCTTATAAGGGCCCATGGAGGCACCTTAACTGGAAAAAAACCCACATCAAGGCACACCTTTATGGAATTTCAGGGGTTAAAAATAAGATCCTAAAAACTTGGGGGAAGGTGAGGGAAGGTCACATACAAATGAAGAAGAATCAGAATGGCTTTGAATTTCAACAGTAACTTTGGAAGCTGAAAACAATAGAACCATAGCTTCAAATCTGAGTAAAAATAATTTTCAGCTAGAATCTACTACCCAGCCAAATTAATCAAATATGAAAGTAGGTGTTTTTCAGACATATAAGAGCTCAAAAAGTTTTACTCCCCATGTATGCTTTCTCAGGAAACTACTAGAAGATATACTCCAAGAAAATGAGTAAACCAAGAAAGAAAACATGGGAAACAGGAGATCCAATACAGGAGAAGGGCAAAGGGAATTAGAAGGATGACATAAATAAAAGTCCCAGGATTGTAGTTATGAAGCAGACCTACAAAGTAACCAAGTCCAAATTGTATTAATAGGACAGAGGATTCCAGAGGACAGAGGATTCCAGGACAGCCATCTCAGGATATGAAAGAAAAAATACATATTAACTCATAGAAAAACAAAAATTTATTTACAAGAGGATTTGACATGATAGTACACTATATGGTTCAGCTGGGAATATTTAATATTTGCATAGTATAATAATGTAAACACTGAATACAGACTTAATAAAAACCCATGACAACTATATCAGGATGATGGGAGAGGCAGCTATAAGTGGTAGGTGAGGTGGATATGTATGGAACACTACAAAACATCTTGTTTATCTCATTAGATAATGTCTAAAATTGATATATCAAGAAATAATAAAGGAAAATCAATTATAAATATGAAAATAAACAAGAGCAAATAGGCCAAAAAAAAAAAAAAAGGAAAATGGTAGACTTTAGAGCGCTGACGCTGGAGGATAGAGATATTATTCTAATTGTAAAATGTATTTTTTTAATGTGAGAAATGTATTAAAAGATGAAAAGTTCTTAGAAAAAAATTCCTCAATAGATATTAGTATTTTCTATCTGCCTTTCTGTTCTCTAGCTACAAACCCCTATTTGGACCCCAGATTGCCTTGTTAGTTACAGAGTAGAGACTCATGGGCAACTTAGCATATATCCCTCTTTATGCTGGAAAATCAATCATGACAAGTAAGCAGATTTATCTTTGTATATGAAGGGTGGCCTTATTCTTGCTATGTGAAAGAGATTTTCCTCATTATACATATGCTGGATTATTGCCTACTCTCAAGAACTGTCCCAATTAGTCTACAACAGTAGGTCAGAACTATTTTTTCACTTAGATCTGTTTGGTAGGGTTGTAATATCTTAAAAAACAGCAACAATTGTACTTTCCATCAGACTTCATCCTGGATCTTTCACTGACTTCAAAATTGTCTAATGCAGACCTTTTCTGTCCTCCACTCCCCACCCAGTTGGCCTGGGACAACCTCCTGCTCACTGCAGCAAGAGAAGAGTGAAATCAGCCCAAACCAGCTAATTGAAAATTGTTTACCATTTCCAATGTTTTCTCTATTTTGACGGCTGAATTAATAATACTCTGCAAAGTACAGAGATCTTAAAACAAAATTGAGGGAGCAGATGTGGCTCAAGTGGTTAAGTGCCCGCCTTCCACATGGGAGGTCCGGGGTTCGGTTCCAGTGCTTCTTGAAAAATAAAAACAACACAAAAGAACAAACAACAAGCAAAACAAATGAAAAAACTAACTCAAGAAAGCCAATGTGGCTAAGTGGGTGAGCGCCGGCTTCCCACATACAAGGTCCCAGGTTGAATCTCCGGCCCCTGGTGCCTCTAAAAATAAATAATAATAATAATAGAGTAATAGGAGATTATTTTTTAATCACTATCTTTACTTGCATGGCCAATCAAAAGTCTTAATTGATTTTATTTATTTATTTATTTTTTTTTTTTTTTTTTTACCGGGAGGTCCCGGGGATCAAACCCAGGTCCCTCCATATGGGAGACGGACGCCCAACCAGTTGAGCCACATCCGCGCCCCCTTAATTGATTTTATACACAGTGTTTCTATACTTCTAAAAACAATTTGATAGACTTAAAGGCATGAGCATTAAAAAATCAGCAAGACTTATTATTTATCGTTAATTCACTATTGTGCTAAAATGCTGGAAATAAAAAGGAAATGATATAATTCCTATATTCAAGTGAAAGGGAAAAAAAAAAAAAAAAAGAAAGAAAATAGTCCAGGAAAAAACTGAGCACAATTCTAGACTATCTAGCATAAGTTATAATATAGATGAGGCTAAGGAAAATCACGAAAATTGATTGTAACTCAGCTCTGAGCCTCCTGACAGCCAAAGAGAAACAAGATGACTTACAAAACAACCATGCTCTAATAAAAAGCAGTTATTTGTATAAAACAAAGAAAAGAAAAAGGCCTACACCTGACCTCTTTAGGATTTGTCTCTAAGATCTCTAGTATATAAGGATTTATAAGTAATAAATTAGAAACAATATCTTGGTTAGCAATAGAACAAGTGTTTTTTTCAGGTTGTCTTATATCTAATTCTAGGTAAGAGTCATGTTGAATATCATTAAATCATAGTTCTGTGAAGAAATGTCTACGAGGAGCTAAAGTACCATAACGCAAAAGGTATAATGATTTCAGATGACAGGTTAATTTCTGTCATTTGGTTTATTCGAGGTTTCTACAAATGTAATCTTTCGTACCCCTGCTGAACTGTAAGCTTCTCAAAGCTTATGTTGTCTGCTTCCATTTGAACTCCTTTGCTATTTAATAAAATGTTATGTGGTTATTACTTGTATTGTTAGTCTTCCCTGATACACTATAAATTCCATGAAGTCAGAGACATATGTCTTGATTATGACTATATTCCCAGCTTCAGGCATATAATCACTTCATAATATCTGTTGAATGGATTAAATTTAAAAAAAAAATACAATCAAGAAGTATGGAAGGAGAATAGAAATAGTTCTTCTGGTTTTTTTTAAGGAAGTACCATACTTGGGAAGCAGGCATTCAACCACTGAGCTACACCCGCTCCCCAGAAATAGTTCTTAAAATGGCAGTAACTTTGGGTTCTAAAGCTGGTTCCAACAAGAGATGGTAGACCTTAGGTAAGTTAATTTCCCTGACATTCAATACTTTGACCTGTAAAATAGGAAAAGTTAATATAATATCTATTTCAGTGTTAAAGTAAGCATTAAATGTTTTAAAATGTTAAGTATACCTGAAAAGTAGCTCAATAAATATTAATTTCTTTACTTTCTCTCATGTCCTTCATCATAAAATCACGTTACATATAAAACAGTGCCTTCCAAGAATTTTTTTTTTTTTTCCCAGTAAAACACAATAGAACTCATGTACACTTTCCTTTGGGAAAAATAAAACAAAATTTCAACTCTTCAATCTTCAAAATGGGGGGAAAACAATTTGTGATTACTTTCAAAATATTACAAAAGCAAAAACAAGTTAAGGGAAAAACAATGTCAAGAATGAGTCCTGAAGGAACAAGTGGGGAGAGGAACCACCCAATCATCTACTGCTAAGAAATGGGGGGTTGAGAGGAACCATTAAAAAAAAAAAGATGAAAAAGTTTTTAATATCATTTAATAGTTTTTTTTAAATACTTTGCAACTGTTTAATCTAAGTTTAAGCCTTTAAACACGTTATTTTTAAAATCTTTCGTTTAAAAGGTGGAACATTAAGTATTTCCATTCGACTCTAAAACGTTCCTTCGTGACATGACGACGTCCCTGACTCCAGTCATCCTTCAGTTTTCTTCTCACATTCTGAGCTTAATCTACTACTTCGCTGTTTCCCTCGTATCACCACTTACACACGCTATGAACACTCGAAGTTCTGTAATTCCTATAATCACCACACCCCTGTCAGCCGCTTCAGGCCCATGTTGTTATGACATCTGTAAACTGCAGTCCCCCACCCTCCACCCTCCACCCCAACCTCCGGTTCGGGCTTGTGAATTCCCAAGACGGTCCCTTCCTGTGTCGGTCAGGATTTTTACACGGCACCCGGGTTCTTTCCTGTCTCTGTCACAGCACTCTGCAGTGCCCACCCCCGCCCCTCCCCGGCTCGTGCCCGGTCGCCGCGCAGGCTCCGCGCGCGCCTCATCCCCGCCCCGCTGCCTCGGCGCCCCGCAGTCCGCGGCGCCGCTTCTAGCCTCGCCGCCGCTGCCGGGCGGCCCGGCTTTGACCCGCGCTCCTGACGGCGATCACACCACACTCGCTACCCCCACCCCCACCCTCCCCTCAGCCGACTGTGCGGCAGTTAGGACAGCCGGGCTCGTGACGCACCGACACGCCGAGAGCTTCCAGGCTCAGGAACCCGAGCTCGAGCCCCAGCCAGCGCCAGTCCTAGTCTCCGGGCCTCTCCCGGGTCCCGCAGAGAACTGCACAGATCCGCTGGCGGGAGGGGGAGGGGCCAGGAACACAGGGCCCCCACACTCACCAGGCTCAAGGCAACCGATCCCGGTGCCACTGGTGGAGCCGCTCGTTCGTCCGCCGTACCTCTTCTGTGCACAACCTTGAAGAGCTGGCCCCGCGCTTCAGCGGTACTCACCAGGCCTCGCTCTCCACCGCGGCGCACCGAGCGAGACCCAGCACAGCCGGCGTTCGCAGTGCGCCTGCGTGTAGGGACCAGCCATTGCGCCTGCGCGCGCCCTCCCACTGCCCCGCTGCAGAGGCTGCCGGGAGACGTAGTCTTCCAACGGTCTCAGTGGAAGCCCCTCGCCTTTATCCCGGAATCGGTAGTGCCGGGGATCCGGGAAGGGTCTTACTGAGGAAGAGGTTCGCAATCAATGGGAAGGGTTGGAGAATCGTAGAAGAGTGACAGTGAGACGGTACTTCTTACGCTGAATTGCAAAATTATGTTTACAAACCTGTCTTCACTAAACACTTCTTCCAGAGCGGGATCGAGCCCTCCCTCACCTCTTTATCTTCAACTAGCCTCTGACATGGTAGGTACCTAATGCATGTTTACTGTATGAATGATGGAATGATTGGAGCACGGGGGAAGTATTACAAAAGTGTTAAAAGTGAGTCGCGTCATATCTAAGAATGCGTTCACATGCTGCACGTTCGCAGAAATCTCCTGGGTATTCATTCCATCTTTTGTTCTCTCCCATACCCTTTGCCTGATAATGTATGAATAGAATTAAAAAAAAAAAAAAAAAAAAAAAAAAAAATTTAGTGAAACAAAAATACCTGTTTTAATTTAAGTGCTCTCAAACGCAAATTGGGGCAAATAATTGTTACTGTTAAATTTGGGGGAGCAGTGGCTCCAAAAGAACAAAGACTGAAGCCAACCAAGCAGAGGTCACGACATAGAAAGTCTCACAGATAACATGGTTTATCAAAGCAATTTTAAGCACATGCTGAGAAACTAGGAAAAAGAGATGGATGGGTAGGTTAATAACATTTATAAGTGGTAGAGGGTGGGCACTGGGGAGAACTGCACTACGTGAATCTAAGTCCGCAAAGTTCCTATGTCCTGGATCTCTCTCTGCCACATAAGCCTTCCTCACTAATGGTGTGTTCATGTGGATCAGAACTGAAGTTTGAGCAAGGGTTCTGGGGATAGGAAAGTTGTTCTTTAGGAAAGACTTTGGGATTAGTATGCCTGATCAAAACTAGGTTAAGGGCAGATCACCTTATTCCAATCAGGTACTTAGATTATTCAAGCTGGACTTTAGTCTTTTTGAAGGCTAGTTTATTTCCAGTTCACTCTTAGTCCTAGCCATGGAAGCCCTTGAGGGTCCCAAACAAATATCAGGAGTATTTACTATGGCCTCTCCTCCTTGGCCCCTCCTTCCCACCTCTTTGAAACAGCCTAAGGCTCTGCTCAGTTTTCAGTCACTTCTTTTAGAATTAGCAATCACATCAAGTGGAAAAGGGGTGGCAAATGTCAGGCTCACCTCTCCCAGCTTCCCTTTTCTTCCAGATCTTGGACCCACAGATTCTTACTGCCTTGGTAGCTCTTCAGGGCCTTAATGTTTTTAATATTTTGTCCAGTTGTTCTCAGTGGAAAAGTTGGTCCAAAACAACAAAAGTATGCTATTGCTGGAAGCAGAGTTCCTTTATATATTAATTTTACCAAAGTGTTATAAAACATATATGATGTTTTATAAGCTAATATCTCTTATTATGTCTTTTTGTATTTGAGAAACTTAAAAATTATAGAATATTTTGCTATTACAAATACTGCTACGAACATTCATGTACAACTCTACTCATGTCCAGGGAAAGTGCTAGAACCTAGAACATCATTTCTTGAACTTTACTAGGTGTCTTAGGTAGAATACTAAGATAGTCCCCATGATCTCTAGCCCCTGGTGTTGCCCTGTATAATCCTCACACTTTGAGTGAGAATCTGACAAAGATGATGGGATGTTGCTCCCATGGTTCTATTTCACTATACAAGACTCTGCCTTAGCAGACTGAAGCAAGAGACTCTCCTGCTGGCCTTGAAGAAGCAAGCTGCCAGGTTGTGAACTGTCTATGGAGAAGACCAATGCCAGGGAACCACTAGTGGTCTCTGGGACCTAACGGCAACCTCTAGCTGACAACCAATAAGAAGCTGAGCCCTCATTCATACAACCACAAGGAAATGAATTCCACCCACAACCTGAGAGCTTGGCAACAGATTTTTCACTGGTTAAGCCTTCAGATGAGAACACAATCAGGTTGTCACCTTGATTGCAGCCTTTTGAGACCCTGAGCAGAGGACCCAGCTACATATGGACTCCTGACCCACAAAAACTGTGAGATAATAAATGTGTTTTAAGCCACTAAGTTTGTAGTAATTTGTTACACAGCAATAGAAAACTAACACATTAGATACTGCTGGATTATTTCACAAAGTTGTACCAATTTATATTCCCATAAGCAATATATAAGATTTTTTTTCCTAAACATCCTTGCTAAAACTTGGAAATGTCTTTTTATTTTTGCCAATCTTATGTGTTATTACTTTCATAGGGCAGTCAGGGGCATCATACAATAATGCATGTTTGTTTGTGTTTATCACCCAAATTAAAACACCCAAATCGTGTTTATCGCCCAAATTAATTCAGCAGGGGGACGGATGTGGCTCAAATGGTTGGGCGTCCGTCTGCCATATGGAGGGACCTGGGTTCGATTCCTGGGACCTCCCGGTAAAACAAAAAAAGAAAAAAACAAACAAATTAATTCAGCAGTCTCTAATTTCACCTGAGCATTGGTGTCTTTTGGGGATACTAAAAACCTTTGATTGATTTTGAAGTACCTAGCTGTCTCATCCAAAATATGTGAGATTCATTCTCCACACATGCTTTCACATCCCCTTTTCCATCATACCCAATCCCAATTTTTTTCTGCATTTTGTGCAGTATGCTCTGTTTTGGTTATTTGCCTCCCTAATCCAGTTGTATCGACCTTCTATTTGTCATAAACATTAGATAGTTGTTTAGCTTTTTTTTTTTTTTGGTTATGTCTGGATCATGCTGGTCTTGGTATTACAACCATTTTCATTTTCATTATCTGAACTCTCATAATGTGTTCATAATAGTCACATTAAAAAATCAACTGATAAGAAGCACAACAGTTAATCCACAAAGCCAAAGATGAACTGTTAATGCTTATGATTACAACTCAAATTTCACACTTAAGTGATCAATCGGTTGGAGTGATTCAAAAGTGGATGATGATCCATTATTGTGAACTGCAAATCATGTTCGCCAACATCTGTGGTCAGAGGAGAAAACAGCAACAGTGACTGCAGAAAGCAGATAATCTATGCTATATCCATTTGACGTTAAAAACAGTATTGCTTTCAGCCCCAATTTTTTAGGCTACCATATGGGTTTTGTACTTTTCCCTACCCTTCTGTATCCAATGCATAAAACCCACACTTTTTGTATCCTGGGAGAGTTTGCCAGGATGTAGAACTTTAGATGCTAAAACTCGGAAAGTTCAGGCAATTCGGAACAGTTAATCACCCTTTCCCAGATTTCCTTCATCTGGCCATTACACCCATGCCCCAAACGCTATAAGTGTTGGCTGACAAGGAATTCTCTGAAGAACTAACTGTCCTAGGCTTAACAGGAGCCACCTTACCTCCCACCCCACATTCCCAAGGCCAATAACTTACATTAGGGTTCAAAAGGCCAACCCTTGCCATAGGGTGGGACTTATTTAAAGGTACAACTTACACTCTAAAGCTTTTCTTGGAATCAGACTGAAACTAGTCAGCTGAGACCACACTCTTGCTTAGTTTTTTCTCTTGCCCTATCCTTTCTTCTTTACTCCCATGCTTCTGAGAGTACTCCCCCCAATAAATCATTTGAACAAGAATCTCCATCTCAGTCTCTGCTTCTAGGGAAACTGACTTAAGACAGGATTCAAATTTATTATTTTCCATTTCCTTAACCCATTGTCCAAGACCATTTATTAAGATTGGTCCATTGTTTTCCTAGTGATCTGCAATTTCACATCTGTCAATCCTACATATATGAATATATATACATATATTTGTGAAAAGTATAAATATAGTTATACGATAACAAGAAAATAAACGGAGGAATCAGTGAGCAAAATTCCAAGAATCAAATAGCAGGTTTTGGGAAGCGGCTGTGGCTCAATCAGTAGGGCTCCCGTTTACCATATGGGAGGCCCTGGGTTCGGTTCCCGGGGCCTCCTGGTGAAGGCAAGCCCGCCCGCACGGCATGGTTAGCTGACCCAGCGAGCACAAGCAGCAAGGGGGGGATAAATGAATAAATAAAAAAATTAAATCTTTAAAAAAAAAAAAAAAATAGCAGGTTTGACTTGGGCATGGAAACCTGAATAAGAAATCAGTTGTATTCTTTATCACATTAATTCTGACTTTTAAATGGTATTTAGCATCTAACTGCAAATATTTGCTGAAAAATTTCAAATGTACCATAAAATTATTAACACCATAAAGCCTGCGTGTGAAAATGTGCATCATAAATACTGCAGAAAAAGTTATGGACATGGATCTCAAGTTTCCATAAGGCACAGGTCTGTTTTGAAGCTTTTTACTCTATTCAGTTGGTGTATTTGTCACCTCCACTTTATATTTCGCCTTTAAAATTGCCTTGGCTATTCTTGGCCTTTTTTCTTTTGTATAAATGTTAGAATCACCCCCATCAATTTCTATGAAAAAAATCTTTTATGATTTTGATTGAAATTGCATTGTCAACTGTCAGAAGAAATGAAGTCGGAAAGCATATGACAACATGGATGAACCTGGAAAACATTATGTTAAAGGAAGCAAGCCAGACACAAAAGGACAAATACTGTATTACTACATTACTATGAACCAAATACATTGTGTAACATATTGTACGATTCAAAAAAAACACTTACATGTATCCAGTACATTTAATTGAGAAATGTATGCTTTTTTCAACTGTTTTCTTTGTATTTTTCAATTATTGTTTATATTTCCAACTCTTAAATGTACAAAATAAAGTTTTAAAAAATTGCATTGAATTGATAGAATAATTTTGGGGGAATAGATATTTTTATTGTCTTCCTTTCAATGGGAGGATATGGAAAAGTTTTGTCATTTTCTTCATGATTTTTTGTATGTCTTTGGTTTATTTATTCCTAATTAGCTTATTTTTGTTGTTGTTGTGACTGTTAGCTGTTGTAAATGATTAAAAAAACATTTTCATCACATTTACTGTTCTCATGTAAAGGAATGCAATTGATTTATATAACTTCTACTTAGAACCTTGCCGAGTGTGCTTGTTAAGTCTAATAATTTGTCTCCAAATTCTTGGATTTTCTAGACAAATATATTGTCCATGATTAAGGACAGTTTTATTTCTTCATTTTTCAGTCTTTTTCTTTTTTTCTTTTTTTTTTTTTTTTTCCTTTCTTATTTTTACTGTGCTGGACAGGACCTGCTATTCAATTGTGCAGATAAGTGATGATAGAAGGCATCCATTGTCTCATTCCTTATTTTATAAAGAATGTTTCTAATATTTTACCCTTTGTGACAGTTTGAAGCTTTTTGTGGATCCCAGAAAAGATCATGTTCTTGGAGCTAATCCATTCTTGTGGTTGTGGGACCCTTTGATTGGATTGGATTCAGTTGTGGGGGCCTTTGATTGAATTGCTTCAGTGAGGTGTGAGCCAGGGTAGGTCTTGGTCCTCTTGCTGGAGTCCTTTATAATTAGAGGACTGAAAGCAGAGATGCAGAGAGAAAAAGCTTCAGAGACGGAGAGAAGGGTACCCAGGAGCTCAGAGAGGAACCTGGGAGAGAGGAAGCCACAGACAAGAGCAGCCTGAAGCTGAAGCAGTAAGACCCAAAGAGAAGCAGATGCTTGCTTGTGCCTTGCCACATGAAAGGAGTCCAGGATTGCCAGCAGCCAACCTTCAGTGAGATGGCATTTCTGATGATACCTCAATTTCGACATTTTCACAACCTCAGAACTGTAAGCTTTTAACCTAATAAATTCCCACTATAAAAGCCAACCCATTTCTGGTATATTGCTCCCAGCAGCTTTTAGCAAACTAAAACACCATTAAATACAATGCTTGCTCTAGGTTTCTGGTAGATATACTTTTATGAATTATTTATCAAATTATTTTTCCTTATCTATTTGGATGAGCATACCTGGGGTCTCGTGTGTGGGAAGCTGATGCCTCACCCAGTGAGCCACATCAGCTCCCCTGAGTTAGTTTTTTCGTTTGTTTGCTTTTTTTGTTTTTTTTTAGAGGCACTGGGAACCAAACCTAGGACCTTCCCATGTGGGAAGCAGGTGCTCAACCTCTTGAGCCACATCCATTCCCCAAGCATACCTTTTAATACATTAATACGATAAGTTACATGAATAGATTTTCTAAACTTTTACTTGCATTTCTGGGATAAACCCAACTTGATTGTTTATTTTTTTATACAGAACTGACATATTTGTTAATATTATATTTAGGATTTGTACCTCTATTTTTATAAATAACTTGACCTATATTTTCTAGTCTTATACTGTTATTATTATTATTTTTTTAATATTTATTTATTTACCTCTCCCCACCCCCTCGTTGTTTGCACTTGCTGTGTCTGTTCGTCGTCTTTCTTTAGGTGGCACCAGGAACCAAACCCGAGACTTCTGATGTGGGAGGGAGGCGCCTAATCGCTTAAGCCACCTCCATTCCCTGCTTTGTTGTGTCTTTTGCTATGTTTTCTCTCATGTCTCTTGTTGCCTCATCTTGCCGTGTCAGCTCACCACACCTGCCCGTCACATCAGCTCACTATCCTGCTCGTCCTCTTTAGGCAGCACCGGGAACCTCTGCTCCCTGATTAGTTGTGTCTCTCATTATGTTTTCTTCTTGTGTCTCTTGTTGCATCATCTTGTTGTGTCAGCTTGCCACGCCTGCCCATCACACCAGCTCACCATCTTCTTTAGGAGACACCAGGAACCGAACCACGGACCTCCCATGTGGTAGGCTTGAGCCACTTCTACTTCCCTGTTATTTATTTTTGATGTCAAGGTTATAGTAGCCTTGAAAAATGGGTTGATGAGTGTTCACTCTATTTTTGTTCTCTAGAAGATTTTATGTAAGTTTAGAATTATCTGTTTGAAAATTTGGTACAACTCAGTAGTAAAACCATCTTAACTTTTTATATTTACTTGTTTGCTTGATAGGCAGGTTTTTAATTACCAATTCAATTTCTTTAATAGGTATTGGAAATTTCAGGTTCTCTATTTCTTCCCCAGTGAATTCTGGTTTGTTATATTTTTCTAAGAAAGTGTATATATTGTCTATACTTTCAATTTATTAGCCTAAAATTTTTCTAGTATTATCTTACTAGAAATCTCTGCTTAATTACATCCCTCTTTTTATTCCTAAAATTGTTTATTTGTGCCTTTTCACATCTTTTCTTGATCATTCTTACCAAAGTTTTGTCCATTTTTTTGTTTTTTACAAAAAAAACAGCTTTTCACTTTATTGCCTTTATTGTATGTTTTTGCTTCTATTTCATTTTTTTTTTTTTCATTTTTATTATTTCTTTGAATTTATTCTGATTTTCTTAATTTGGATTTGGATGCTTAGCTCATTAATTTTCTGCCTATTTCACAAGCTGTATTAGTAATTGTATTAGTCAGCCAAAGGGGTGCTGATGCAAAGTACCAGAAACCTGTTGGCTTTTATAAAGGGTATTTATTTGGGGTAAAAAGCTTACAGTTACAAGGCCCTAAAGAGTCCACCTCAAGGCTGCTTTCTCACCAAAGTCTGTTGCCACATGTTGAAGCAAGATGGTCACTAATCTCTGCCTGGTCTCTCAGGGCTTCCTATATCAGTCTCTGGCAAGGGCTTCTTTCTTTCTGGGTTTTCTTAGCTGCACAGCTGCTCTGTTCTCTTCAGCTGCAAACTATCAGTCAAATGGCTCATCTCTCTTCCCAGGGCTTTAGCTGTTTGAGCCCTCTCTTTTCTTTCACATGGCAGGACCAAAATGACCAAGTTCTCTCCTCTTCTGTGTGTCTTCTTGAGTAAGTGTTCATTTATATCAATCCACCAAGGTGCCTCCATTCTCTCTCTTTTTTTATTTTTATTTTTTGAGTTACCAAGGCCAGGGATTGAATGTGGGACCTCGTATGTGGGAAGCTGGAGCTCAACCACTGAGCCACATCGGCTCCCCTGAGTTGGTTTTTTCCTTTTGTTTTCGCTTGTTGTTTGTTTTGTTTTTTTAGGAGGCACCGAGGACTGAAGCCAGGACTCCCGTGTGGGAAGCAGGTGATCAACTGCTTGAGCCACAACTGTTCCCTCCTCCATTCTTTTTGTTTTGTTTTGTTTTTGTTTTTAGGAGGTACTGGGTATTGAACGCAGGACCTCGAACATGGGAAGCAGGCACTCAACCACTGAGCTACATCTGCTCCCCAGTAGGACTGTTTTGTTTTGTTTTGTTTTTTAAGAGTATTTATTTATTTATTTATTTATTTATCCCCCCTTGCTGCTTGTGCTCACTGTGTCCATCTGCTGTGCGTTTTTCTGTGTCTGCTTGTCTCCCCCTGCCGGGTCATCCTGCTGTGTCAGCTCACCGCCGCGCGGGCTGGCTTGCCTTCACCAGGAGGCCCCGGGAATCGAGCCCGCATATGGTAAATGGGAGCCCTATCAATTGAGCCACATCCGCTTTCCCCATTCTCTCTTGAAATTCCAAGTAAACAATGCAGATCTTTCAAATCTGTCCTTTCACCCTCAGCTATGTCCACCCACAGGCCTCACACGCATGTGCATGGATACCTTGGCCACCATGTTCAGGCTACATAAACCCCCATCTTGCAAACACCCCATCTTGCAAATAATCACCCTTTGCAATTCTTGGTGCAGACTGTGGCACACTATAGTCTAGAGAGGCGAGACCCAAGAAAGAGGCCCAAGTATTTGGGCAGGAAATTTTAGGGTTCCAGATACTGAGTGGATGGTCTTGAATTGATGAATGC
Organism: Tolypeutes matacus; assembly: GCA_026826555.1. Classification (NCBI taxonomy): domain Eukaryota; kingdom Metazoa; phylum Chordata; class Mammalia; order Cingulata; family Chlamyphoridae; genus Tolypeutes; species Tolypeutes matacus. Next base: position 26,882,343 of record JAKSZT010053887.1, read on the forward strand.
AGACTCCAGATGAACATGTTCTCTTGGCCCTACAGACTCCTTGCCTTGTCAGAGCAGACACAGCTAGAGGAGAGCAAGAGGGGGCCCTTTTAAGAAAGGGTCTCAAGGCAGGGGCCCAAAAGGGGTCCCCTCTTGCCCAGGCCAAGGGCAGTGCTTTATGAGACAAATAAGCAGACTCCTTTCAAGAGGGGAGAGTGATGTTTCAGGTTAAGATAAGGAGGAGGAGGAAGTGTTTGTGCAAGAGGTTGAGAATGTGTGACAGGATAATTTGGAAGCAAAATAGGTAAATATGGATCTGAAAGTAGGCAAGAGGCCTAGTGAGATTAGCTGGCATCTACATTCCAAATGGAACTCGAGGGTCAAACTGGGACACAGTCACAGTGAATTCAGCCTTTAATCTCTAAGCCTAAATACTCTTCCAAGTCTTCTCCCAAATTACTGAGTTCCTTATTCGTTCATCTAACCCTACAAATTCTTCAGTTCTTAGGTTAAATTTTACCTTCTTTAAAAAGTCCCAACTTCTGACTAATTTAGCCCTCTTCCCTTCCATTTTCCCAAAGAATTTGTGATTCCCCTCTTGTTTTACCCAATTACTCTTGTAGTTAAGTTGTCCACATCTGCCTTTATAATTATTCAGGCTAAAAATTTTTTGAGAACATTTGTCTTGACCAGCACCATAACCCCATTACCCAGCAAGTGACTGAAACACATCTAGTGATCAATAAAGTAAATTAATAATTTTGCCTCATGAAGCCTGCATAACATTGCCTGATATAGCTGAATCTAAAAAGAATATCAGCATTTTGTTGTCTTCCCACTTCAAATAATTTAATTTTACACATAACTTTTCAGAGCCAGTTTTCCAAACAAAGGTAATTTATTTGGATATCTAAAGCACTTTATGAGAGTCTCTGGAAAATCTAAAATCATGCTGCTTTCCTAGTATGTTATACTATTATCATTTTGAAAACAAAAGGCTTGGATTATATACTAGAAAAATCTCTTCATTACATAAAAAACTTTTTTGCTGATACCTATAGTAAAGGAAATGAAAAGGACCTTGGCAAGAAGAGGAAACGGTCTTGAGAGTGTTTTAGTTGGTATTTACCCACCTCAACCCCAAAAGATGAAGGCAAAGATGACGGCACAAAGATGCTAGTATGTGGCTGGTCTTTTCAATAATCTGGTCAGTCTATACAGATAAACTGTTTGACTTATTCAAACCACTCTTTGAATTACTGGTGGCCGTTATTTGGCTAGTCCCCCTAAAACAAAGCCATTCCTGTTGTTAGATTTAATTGGTAGCTCTGTTTATTGGGAATCTCCCCCTCAAGTGTGCCGTGAGGAATGCATCATCAGTCCCGTGACTATACACGATCCTGGGTGCACGTCCACAAATATTGGGGCATAGCCTGCGTGCTGCTAAAAATAACAAAGGTCTCAGGGTTGGAGACACTGTCAACCACACTGTCATGGCCTTCTATGGCCCCAGGACTTATAGGTGGGGGGACAATATTTAACTGATGACCCTTGCAGAAGGAGCCTGTGAGTACTTCAGCCTCAAATACATAGATCAGCTTATCTGTAGCAGAGGTTTTCTTGACCTGGTCTGCTAGGCTTTTGATGTTCTTGGTGAAGTATATGCCAACTCCATATTTTGGATCTGATAAAAGAAAAAAATTAAAGATCATTATGATCTGGCAAATCATAATTGCCTTTTTGAGTACTAAGTATTCCTTTTCTAATCCTCCAAATAATCACTTCCTCCTGGTCTCCAGTCCCTGTGTCTGTAGCAAAGACACCAAAGTTGTTCCTTTGACACAAGTTATCAATGATATCATCAACATAATAGTTTACATTTGAACATACCATTAGCGTTCATAGAGAAATTTATTTTCAAAGCATTTTTACATTGATTATCTTCAAATTAAATCTGTAATTTAACAGAAGAAAAATCTGAGGTTCTGAGAAATTGTGACTCAAGTCAACATTATCAACTAAGCTGCTGACAGAGCATAATGGAGAAAAGGTATTTTCCTCTTAGAACAATACTGGTGTCTACAAGCTACAAATAGGGGTATCTTTAGAATTCTGGAGAACAGGACTAATGAAATTAACCTCTAATAAAAGAAGGTAGAGTGTCTTCCAAATTCATGGACAGCGTATCAAGAAAAATATGGCAAAATAAGGGGAATGCTGAACATATGAAAGTAGCATCAGAGTGCATCCTGCATAGTTTAGGAAGAGGGATATTGGATCTGTGGGATGCAGACATTCTGCTATTCTGTACTGTGGGGGAATAGGTTACCAGTTCTTTCCATGGCCTGGCAAAATACCCCACAAAGAATCTCCACATGCTTTTGATTAAGGTACATGTTCACAAGGCAATTTTCCACCTATCAGGCATCCTGGGTACAGTGATACCAAGACGGAGTGCCCAAGAGTCACACACAAGTATTTTAACTACTGGAAATGAATATTCTCCATTCTAGTATCAATGCTTGTGATCTGTCCTATCTTCTCTAGAGTTCTAAGAACACTCAAGAGGCTAAAGGCCAAACTCTGGACCTCAAAATAATCCCTGTTCGGAAGCAGATGTAGCTCAGTGGGTGAGAGTTGAATGCGTGCTTTCCGTGTATGAGGTCCCAGGTTCAATCCCAGTACCTCCTCAAAAAAAAAAAAGATAATCCCTGTTCAATGCCCTTTCTACCCCTTAAGAGGAGAAAATTTTTTAAACTTCATTGAGGCCATATTCTCATTCCTTTATTCCTTCTTCCTTCCTTCCCTTCCTCTCTCTCTCTCTACATTTATTCAGTACCTAACCAAACACTATTTTGTATTTTAAGCTCTAGAGCAGCACTGAACAATAGAAATGCAATGTGAGCCACATATCTAACTTTGAATTGCTAGTAGTCACATTTTTTAAAAGTCGGATAAATAGGTGAAATTAGTTTAATAATACTTGGATTTAATCCATTATATCCAAAATACTATTTCAACATATAGTAAATATAACAAGTTATTAAAGAGATATGTTGCAGTCTTTTCTTTTGTAGTAGGTCTTTGAAGTTCAGTGTATATTTTATACTTAACAGCACCTCTCAAGTCTGAGTAGCAGCGTTTCAAGTGCTCACAGCCTCATGCGGCTAGTGGCTGCCATATTAACTAGCACAGCTCCAGAGCTTCAAAAATGACTAAGACATGATCCCTGTTCTCTCAACTTCACAAAGGGAACTCCATTCCAAACAGATATAATATAGTACAATGTAACGTGGCAAGGTAATAATTTGAGATAAAAATCAAAGATTTTCTTTCTCAGGAATTTCTTCTTGTGCTTTGTTCCTCCACTCATTGAGTTCTTGCTACTTAATGCCACAGGGGGAAAAGGATAAAGCTTAAAACAAAGTCAATTGAATATATATACATATCCACAAGATTATATATATATATTTATAATTGTTTTTAATTCACAGCAAAGAATCTGATCTTGAAAGCCAGAATTTCAGTTAGGCTCTCTGAGAGAGAAAAAGGATTTTGTGACTCAAGTGATTAAAAGCCTGAAGGCATCAAAGCACCAAGTTTATACCACATATGTCAATGGAGAGATAATACAAGATATTCTAAGAGAGTTTTCTTGCTTTGAGGCAGATAAAAGTTCTTCCAGTTGGTGAGATAAGAAGAATCACAGGGATGAGACTAGAGCTCTTGAGGACTCTGAGAAGGGGCTCACTTCCCTGCCCCACTCCCTGGAGGGTCAAGACAGGGCAGAACAATAGAAATCTCAGAAAAACTGAGAGGACTGCTACAGCAGAAGGGACCATTGCTTGACTCTGCTTGGTCCCACCTGGAGCACCTCCCTCACCCAACCTGGTAACTGAGTGGAGAGTAATAGTGGCTGGGGAAGATGTCCAGAACAGGAAAGGACTGTCCCGAAGACCCTGCATCTCAGCTTGGAGTGTATGCAAACTAAAAAATTTCCCATGCTGCAAAAGGGGCACAGCCGTGGCCTGGAAAGGGATTCCTTCAGCATGAAGAAGACACAGTGTGGCCTGTGTAGACACTACCTAAGAGCAAAGGGCACCAGAATTTTAAGCACAGGTAAGTACTAATGACCAAAGCCCAGGGTGGCTTATCTAGCAGAGAGCATAGAGGGGGTGGTACAGAGGACAGGTGGGGACCATGAACCAGACCACTTTCCCCACCTAGATCCCCCTCAGAAAAAGGTGAGAAGAGGCAAAACCTTGCAGGAACTGAGTTTAAACCCCAAAAAGACTAAGAAAACTCTTGAAAATGACTGAATTCACTTCAAAATAGAGTTTTCCACATCTATGGACATGAAAGCATGAGAGCTAGGTAAAGTTCAGTTATAGAACCACTAAAAAAAAGTACTATACTTGAGTCTCGTAGGACTCTCAATTTTCGTGCTTGTTATAGTTATAGATGTTGTAATAAAGGAATAGAGGAAGTGCAGGAACAAAGAGAAGGAGAAAGTGTCAACCAAGAGATGCCATTTGAAGAAAGAGCAGGAGTTTGAGGAGGGCAGGCATTCAGGCAGAGGGAACAGTACATATGAAGGCATAGAGACAAGAAAGCATACAGTATCTTTAGGGCACTTCTAAAGTTCATGGTTAGAGGGTTGAGGAACATGGCAAATCATGAGGCTGGTAAAATAATGTTGGGCTAGTGCCTTATTAAAATCTTGAAGGCAAATGGGAATAGAGATGTTAAGAATATAATTGTTTAGTGTGATAATTCTGGTGACAGAGTAAAGGACAGATTAGATAGGGGTGGGTTTTAAGGCAGGGAAAGGACTGTAATAGTCTAGGCCCAGGGGGAGTTGAACTGAATAGAGAGGTAAAGCTGGAATGAGACCTTTAAGATGGAGTCAATAGGACTGGCTATAGAGGGTAGGGAAAGGAAAGAGTGGAGTATGATAAAATTTCTATCTTAGGACACCTGGTAGGTAGATGGTGATGGTATTAGCCAGGGTGGGGATATGAAAAAAACAAAGCATATTTCTTAGGGAAAAGCATGTGAAGAAAAGAGTTCATTTTAAGGTTGCTGAGTTTGAGGTACCTGTGAGACACGTAGACAAAGATATCCAAAGACAGTCAGAAATGTGGACCTTAAAGTCAGGAGATAGGCAGAGTGGTAGCATTAGAAATTTAGAAATCACCATCATAGAAATAGGAGGAGGGAGATTATAGAGGAAAGGAGAAAGGTTTCTTTTAGAACTCAAAAACAACATTTAAAGAATGGGTAACAAATGGACTCACTGGATTATAAATTATGAGGACAGGAACTCTGTATTTTGTTTATTGCTGTATCCCTAGCACAGGGCCTGGCTCATAGAATATGCAAATTAGAAACTTGTGGAATGAAAGAATCCAACAAAGAAAATGAGCGTGTGTAGGCTCCTTCTTGTTGCTTTCAGCCAAATCCTACACACAGAGATGAACTCAGAGTAGAGATGGTTGGACCACAAGCAGAGAGAGAGAAAAATAAAGCTGCTTTAACAGAGGCCATCTAAATGGACTGAGAGTCCCATAATTTGGAACATTGTAGGGCTGAAAAAGCCAAGAGATTTTGTACTCCAAATGAAAACTAGGTAGAACAAAACAAAACAAGCACAGGTTGAAAAACAGCTTCCATGGTAGCTAAGATTGATGTTTCCTGGGTTTCTCAAAGCACTTTCAGTTAAGGAGTTCTTACTGCTCCAACAGAAACAAGCCCATTGGTACATTATGGTTATTGTTTTCCCCAGAGTCTATTGTCTGACTTACCTCAAGGCATTGGCTGTTAAGCTTAGGGCCACAGAGCTGGGCAGAGCACAAAGGATAGTAGGCAAAAGACCAGAATCTTGAGGCTTAAAGATTTTGTGAAGACAATATCTTTGATTATGTTTGAAGACACAAACTTGACCTTATACCTGCTGCGTTTTTAAAGGACAGTATTGGTGAAGAAACCACAAGATGGCTGTCAATAGCCTGAGGGCATTCTAGCCCCTGAGGCAATCCTTGGATCCCTCGAAGAGCAGTGGGCTTCTAGAGCAGTTTCCCCAGGCCTGCTTCAGAAATGGCCAACAGTGGCAATACATAAGGAAGATTATCCCAGAGGGCAAAACAAGGGGCTTACTCCACTTCCACAATAGAGTCCTCATTGTTCCTGCCCAGCAGGATGTCCTAAGAGGTATGGGCAAGTGACTATTGTGAACCTCCCTTCACCACTTTTGGAAAGGGAGTTTTTACTGCAGTTTTCCTGCTGCTTCTTATATCAATCTGTAATGAGTGAGTTGGGGGCAATACATGCCTTTTGAGATAGAGAGGCCTGCATGGACTTGAGGTTGATTATGAGACTGGATCAGCTCCTAGACTATCTTCCCTGGAATGATGGTGTGTATCTTAAATATTTTAGGGAGAAAGATGTATATAGACGTTGGGTAAGTAATTAACAGTATACAGTACAGGATTAAAAAGAAGGTCCTCACTGGATTTGGAAAATAGGATAGTCACAATTTTAGACAATCTAGTTACAATGGATTCAGGAGCAAATAAAAGTTGTGGATTTTTAAAACTGCCAATAAAGGGACCATACTGATCACCACTCTCTTGGTTACACTTAAAGACTTCTTGGTGAGATTCATTTATCTATTTTTACCCCTAGGTTTATGTTTAATGTTCAATGTTTACCTCAGGTATTGCCAGTGCTCTCTCTGGATAAAGAGAAGATGATTTCTAGACATTTTGCTTTCTAGAAACCAAGACTATCATAGTTGACTGCACAGTAAGGATCATGTTACATACTTTGAAAGGTCAAGATTAAATGCCACATATTTAATGGACCAGGCAAAACCATGCTCTACTGCTAGATACCTCTCCATGATTATTACTCAACTTCTTAGCCTCCTTTGGAGAGATCTAAAGCCAGAAAGTTTTCATTGATGGGTGAAGAGGAAAGGGGATGATAAAGCAATTAAGTATGCAATACTTGTGTACAACTGAAAAGAGACATAGAAGCTACACAGAGAACCCCCATGCCTGAGAAGTGGCTTAAGATGTTATTTACTTCACCTGTCAGGTGATACCTAATTCGTTCACTAGCAGGCTACAGGAAATGAAGAGGATAGAGAAGAAAAGACCAACTTTATTAAATTCAGGAAATTTTAATTAAGGGACGAGGATGACTCAGTGGTGTTGTTTGGTAAAAGATAAGTAAGAAGTAAAAGCTCCAAGGTGCCTTCTGCAGATAGAATGCAAAAAAAAACAGTGAAGTGTAGATCTTACTGTTCACACTTTCATCAACATAAAACAACTCATCATCAACGAAAGATATGAAGAAAAATAAATATGACCTTTCCAAATGACTTAACTTCTATATCTCAGTTGCAAATGATCCCCTCCACAGGGCAACAAATGTTTTAGTGGTGAGACATCTGTTGATATCTGTTCATCAGCTCCCACAGAAAGCTAGCCTTGGTCATGAGGGGCTGCCACCTACCGCAGGGCACTGAGTACATTCTTTGAAAGCCAACTCTGCAGACCACATTGCAGAACTGGAATGGGACTTGCTGAAACAATCTGTGGCTCACAGGGTTCCTGTGTGTTCTCCCTTTCATCAATTTCTTCTTTTCTTGGAAGGCAGTCATGAGAACCACATTTTCTATCCTCTCCACCTGTAGAACCCAAGGAAATAAAAAACTGAAAAGGAGACTGGAGAACTGCAACTCAAGTTACCTGTTTCACCGCTTCACAAATAAAGGTGCTTATGTGCACATTACTTAGCATGCAATTTGCTTTTCATATAAAGTTGCATAGGAGTCTCTCCTGCTCCCAACCCTCTCTGAGTTTGGCTTCTATCTCTTCAAAGCTCTGTCCCTTCTTTAATAAAAATTTACTGAGCAACCATTATGTGCCAGGCATTGGTATTGAAATGGTAAACAATACAGACATAGTCCCTGCTCACTTAGAACTCACAGTTTAGTGAGGGATAAAATAGGTAAACAATTATAACACAGTGTGCTAAATGCCATTCTATTTCTTTTACTTTTCTCTAAGATAGGCAGATGGCTTTTCCCTAGATCTTGAATCTACCCTTTTGTACCTCCTGACATCATTTCTGCCTCCTGATTCCACCTATAGACCTCATACTTGACCTTCCCTGCCCTTCTTCTAGTCTTCTTCTTGGTATTCTAGGTCAATAAGCAGAGTCATCAGCAGGTGGGCTTTTCTTTTGGCCATAGCACCAAGTTAATGAATAGAAAGATGAGTCACATCCTCCCCTTAATTAGACATACCTTTATAACCCGCAAACCGTATTTTTCAAACTGTTTCTTTTGATCCTGAAGTTCTTGAGTTGAAGGCACAAGAACTCTCAGAAAATTAGTATTTTCTTTCATTTCATCCTGGCTTTTTGATTGCTGGTCAGTCCATTGTTCTAAAAATGAGTTAACACAAAATTTTATCTCAATGCTCTGTGAGAGAGAGAAGGTTTATAAAGAACTGAAACAAATTCTAGAAATTTGGAAGAGTCTAGCCAGTTTAAATTGTATGCTTCATGTTGTTTAGGATATGCAAGGAGAGCTATGACACCATGAAAAGTCATAGGAGAAAACAGAGGGGTAATCTGTCCTCAGATGATTTGTATTATGAGGCTGAGGGAATATGAGAAAAAAGTATATTAATATATATTCCCCCCCCACACACACACACAATCTTGTCATGATGATATATATTGTGGTGCTCACAGGAAATGTTTGTATTTCTCACTAGGACATCTATCTACAAAAACAGACAGGCATAAGAAAACATTAAAGAATGATGGAAACAATATGGCACTTCTGTAACACTTAAAGGTTTTCAAATAGATTTCACATCTGTATCTAATTTGATCATTACAACATTACACCACCGCTGAAATAACACAATTACAAATAAGGAAATTGAAACTGAGAAATTAAGTGACTTGCCCAATATCACCCAGCTAGTAAGTACAGATTGAGGATCATAAACCTGACTTTCACCAGTGCCTTCTGTAAGGAGGGCACGGCAGAGTACTTGATACATAGATCATTCAAATACCACCCAACCAAGAAGAGCAAAGTTGGTAGATTAAGAGTATATGATATCCTCTTGTCTTATCTTGTCTTCCTTCCTCCTTCTCTCCCTTCCTTTTCTTCTATTTTAAATTCAAGGGACAACCTGCTTTTGTCCAATGAAGCTCCTTGTTGGACTAAACATAAAGGCAGACAAATGGAAACCAAAAAGGGGGCTTGTTTTCTCTTGGTTTACTTTCAGTTTGACTTAAGACAAAACATACTAAAATAACCTAATTCTCAGCACATTATCTAATTGAGTGGGCTCACTTGAACCGTGAAAAGCAGGTGACAAGTCCTGAGAAATTCACTAGAGAGCCAAGTTATAAATATGAGAAAACAGGAAGGACAAAACTCCACAGCAGAGGAACTCAAAGCAGGAAACTTCAAAGAAAAGGACTGTAAATTAAATTTGGAGAGCACAAGCCTACATTTATTTATTAATTTTTTTTTTTTTTTAAGATTTTATTTATTTATTCATTTATCCCCCCCCTGCTGCTTGTGCTCGCTGGGTCAGCTAACCACGCCGTGTGTGGGGCCGAACCCGGTAAACGGGAGCCCTACTGATTGAGCCACAGCCGCTTCCCAACAAGCCTATATTTATAAAGTATGATATTAGAGTTCAGGTCACTTGAGTTCAATAAAATATCTACCATGCTCCTACTATATGCCGGGCACCCAGCTTGACACTGGGGGCCCAAAGACACAAAAAATTCTGCCATCAGAGGAGCTTACCAGGCAGGATTAAAAGAGCACATAAAAGAGGTGATATCTAATTTCTGTTTTTTTAAATTGTATTGTTCTGATGGATATTTGATGGATATATTCTCCATAGTAATAATTCACTTCAGAAGTATTCATTTTGTTACTGAAGATTTTAATCTCATTAAAAGGTGAGCGTCTGTACCTATGAAATGCCGCTGCGGAATAATATGCTTAGTCATCAACTATCAAAACGCCACCTTGCGGTAGAACAAAGGACTTACATGGCTCTAAATTGCCAAAAGCTGGGAGAAGAGATGAGTGCAGTTGTAATGCCATAAATTTTATGAGATGAACATTTCTTTGTCTCCTGTTCTCCTGAGAAGTATTAGTGTTAGCTTAAATATCCATACTCATCACACTTGAAAAGCTAAGCGGAAATCGTAATCTTGGGTCTCATTTTTGTATATTATTTTTGTTTTGGTTTCTTGACACTGGGTTTTCTGTGGAATGTGGATACCACATTTATTGTGAACTCCTCCTCACTTTGGCCATTTCTGTCTGAATTATTTTTACAAACACCTGGTGAAAATAAGATGTCCTTCGAAGCTTTGCATCTGAATTTTTGTATCTCCTGCTAAGTCCATTCTCCACATATCAGCCAGAGTGATGTTTATAAAATATAAGTCTGATCTTATCTTGCCTTTGCTTAAATCCTTCAAGACTCCCCATTTGTTTTAAGAAAATGTGAACTCTTTCATGTGATTTATGAGCTCTATACATAATCTAGGCCCAGCTACGGTCTTATTTCTTGAAACTTTCTTTGTGTGAATAATTTCTACTTATTCTTCAGTTCTCCATTTATGACCCCACCTGTGAGACGCCTTTCCCTGACCTCCCAAGTCTGGGTTAGGTGTCTCTCCTACATACTCCCAGGGCACTTTGAACCTTCTCTATCAAATCTAACCTGCTTGCTTGTCAATAATCCCCAGTTAAACTTGCAGCAGGGACCATGTCCATCCTGTTTATCACTGTATCCCTGACACCTAGCACAATGCTTGGCACACATGATGGGCACAATATACGTGAGTTAAATAAATGAATGAAACAAGCCTCTGTCTCCCAGGGTGGCATTTTAAATGGTATAATTCCCTAGTTAGCTTTCTGGCTGTGTTAAAAGGATCTCTTCCACAATCATCCTGATGGGTTCAGCACCACTGATGGGTTATACTTGAGTGTACCTCACAGTACCAGTGAATAACTTACTTTAGTGAAACAGCTCAAAGTAAATCATTGTAGGGTTCCCAATGCTGCCAACAACAAATAAATGCAATAAAGCAATAAAAGATAAATCAATCAGGTGGAATATGTCTGCGATTGCATGCTCCATCTGCAAAATTAGGAATTTTTTTTTTCTCCCAGGCCCTGGGTTTGAGCTACCCCAGGCTTTCCATGTAATTGCCTAGGCAATCCATGTCATCAGTAAACCTGTAAGCCCAACCGTGTGTGTGTGTGTGTGTGTATGTGTGTGTGTGTTTCATTTACTAATAACCATGATGGTAGAAAATCATGATGGGTCAGAAAATGTTTTGACCTAACACAGAATCAGAATGGTTTTCTCTCATTTCTCATTCTGTCTCTTACATGTTTGCACATCGACACCCAAAAGAAGAAACAGTTCAGAGAGCTAACTTTTCTAACTTAGTAGAAAGCTACTCACCTGACAAGCTTCTAAGGGCTCGCTCCTTTTTTCTTGCCATTTCCTCCTGAACTTTGCACAGCAAATGTTCAATGTTCATAACCACCTCAATGAGGTCAGCCTGGGCTCCTCTAATCTCTAATCTTGCCTTTCCTGGACTGATAATTTCCGAGATTGAGATGGCTGAGGTTTTCTGGAGCTGAGACAAAATGTCATGTTCCTTTTTCCCAAAGTAGAGAATATGACTATTCTCAATGACATGGTGATTTTGGAGGGTCAGCATCCTTTGAATCCACTCTTGGGCCTCACACATTTCTTCCTTGTTGGATCCCATCAGATTGATAACAGGAGATCTAGCTTCAGGCTTATTTTCACTTTTCTCCTCTCTGGACCACTGGGGGACTGAAACAGCTATCATAAGCAACCATGGAAGGCAAGAGGGTTTTAAAACAGTTTAGAACAAAACACCATAGCCAGTGTTTACCTCTAGTATATTGTCACTCTTGTCAGCAGGAACAGCCCCAATTAAGAACCTATCTCTGAGTGCTGCACTGGGTCCAACAGAAATCTAAGTGTATAGTTTATGGTCTCCTTGGGAACACCGAGTTTAGCATGTAAAGAGTTGCCTTCATCATGTCTTGTCCCTGCTGTATTTCATTTGTCAAATTACAAATGAGTTCACCTTGTGATCTCACCCTGGATGTTAACTATTTACTGTTGAATGTGATTTTCCTTAACCTCTTGCTACTGGTTGGTTTAAACTCAAATACCTCTGAAAGCCATAGAGTTTGAAGAATGAAAATTCCTTTTTACAGAATAACATTTTTTAAACAAATCTGCAAGTATTTTTAATCCCCCCCAACATTTTATTTTGAAATTTTTTCAAACATACAAAAAAAGTTGAACGAATTTTACAGTGAACACCCATATACCTACTATATAGATTCTACAATGAATACTTCGCAATACTTGCTTTATCACATATCTCTTCATCTATCCATCCCTTTATTTATCTATCAATCCACCTTATTTTTTTTATTGCATTTTAAAGTGTGTTTTACCAGGGCTTGAACCCAGAACCTCATACAGGCGTTCAACTACTGAGCTACACCCACTCCCCTTTTTAGCAGTTTAACAGATATAGTCATATACCACACAATCCATCCAAGGTGTACAATCAACAGCTTTTCGTATAACCACAAGAGTCGTGCATTCATCACCATGATCAATTTTAGAACATTTTCCTTACTCCAAAAAGAAAACCCCATCCCCCTTAACAGTGACCTCTCAATCCCTCTATCCTTCTCCAGTCCTATAAAAGCACTAATCTATTTCTCTATAGATTTGTGTTTATATTTTATACATATGGAATCATACAATATGTAGAACTTTGTATCTGGTTTCTTTCATTTAGCATAATTTTTAATGTAATTTTTTTTTTTTTTTTTTAAAGATTTTATTTATTTATTCATTTATCCCCCCCTTGCTGCTTGTGCTCGCTGGGTCAGCTAACCACGCCGTGCGGGCGGGCTTGCCTTCACCAGGAGGCCCCGGGAACCGAACCCGGGGCCTCCCATATGGTAAACGGGAGCCCTACTGATTGAGCCACAGCCGCTTCCCTGACCAAAACTCTTTAAAGTCCCAAACCAGAACTCTTCAAGTTCCCCTTTCTTCACTTCCAGCACTGCTAGTCCACTAAACATCCATAAGTGAACTCTTCTATTAAAGAATATAAGCAAATCATTTTTTTAAAAAGGAGGTACTGGGGATTGAATCTGGGTCCTTGTACATGTGAAGCAGGAGCTCAGCCACTGAGGCACATCCGCTTCCCAGCAAATCATTCTGAGATATCAGTTTCTATTGCTAGTTGAATGGCTAGTGTTTTTAACATCTACAGAATACTGTAGAGTAAAAGACTATTTTAGAAGTTCACATCCTAGTTGTCATGAAGCAGTTCCATCTCAATGCCCTCAAATTCCACTAATGGAATGGGGTTATGAAACAAAGTTACTCTTCCTCAGCCCCCAACAATCAGAATTGGTTAAAGGCAATCATCAGCAAACCTGGCTCAGAAGCAAAATTGCAGGGAACATTTAAAAATGTATATGTTTGGCCCAGACTCAAGTGTTCTTGAATAAGACTCTAGTTAGGGCCTATATACTTTTGTCTGTTTGTTTGTTTTTAAGTTTTCATCATGATTCCAGTGATTAGTCAGGTTTGGGAAGCACTGGGTTAACTCATTTATCTGGTATTACTCAGATGTGTTTTCTGTAATTACTAATGAGTAACCCCATTTAGATTTTCAAAGCAGAAAAAGTGACTGGCTTAACTAGCTTATGGAAGGTTTAACTTTTTCTTAGGAAAAAATTATAGACATCTCTTAATTATTTGTGAGTGAACTACCCATACTGGATTACCTGCTGCAACTTAGCCTCTCTCTGTTCATATCATAAAACTGGACAGAGCAAGAATAGAATCATGGTTAGGTACAGAGCAGGCTGGTATCTGAGCAGGAGCACAATGAAATATTTTGTCTTATTTATTATTCTTCCCCCCTTCATTAGTTCAGATAACCAAGAATAGAATGAGGTCATGGTAGGAGACTCTACTTGTAGGCCCATGAATTTCTTACCACTGAAATTGCTGAGAATAGGCTGCTTGGACTTATTTTTTGCCATTTCACTGTTGAATATCTAAAAGAAGCAAAACAGAGCAGAGAGTCATAAGCAGGGCTTGTATCCATTGCCATCAAAATCCTTCTAACTGCACATACCACACTTGACCTCACCCCATCTGTCAGTCCCCATTCCCACTGCCACAAGCCACAAACCACTGCCACAAACTGTGGGAAAGCCCTAGGGAACAGCAAGTGCAGCACCACAATCTATTAAACATTTAGAGGAAACAAGTATAGGAAAAACAGAAAGAAAACCAAAATCTGGAATGAAAAAAGGTGTGGAATGTATATTCCAAAGCAAAATACATTCATTCATTCAACAGATATTAATGCCCTGCTTTTTACATATTTGGTTGGCACTGAACTAGGAGCTGTGGATATATGAAGAAGACAAATGTGAGTAGATGCTCTTCTAATTAACAAAACACAAACTCCTTTTAAAAGTTACAAACACACCAAACTCTGCCTGCAGATTGAATAAATAATCTGCTTTATATGAGTTAACTCCTGTAAAGTGCTTAAAACTGTACGTGGCAAGCAGAAAGCATTCAAAATGTGTTAGCTTTTGGTACAATTATTATCATATGACAGTCTGTAGACAAAGATTTGTGCATATGGTCATGCAGATCCTTTAACATAGCATCTACTTGAAATAATTCATCTCTCCTAGATGGTAAATAATGAGGTAAAGACTAGATTTTGCTTTGCATCTGAACTTTAGCAATGACATTTACTAATCTGGAGGACATTTTCCTCATAAACTGTATTTGCAGCTGCTATTTCCAAGCAAAAAGCCCCCAATCTTATCATATTCAGTACCTGGAGAGGTCACAACAGAGCTAACATTATCTGATGATAAATAGAATAATAAGAGCTGCCATATGCAATGGATAAAAATCAGCTCTCTTCAGAAGTCACTTTAAAAGTCAGGATGAGTCACAGGGTTAAGAATCATTAGGCAAGGTTTGGGAATTGAATTGAAAATAAGCTGTAAATCAGCAGTGATAACATAGAAGAAAGTGGTAGATAACAAGCAAATGGTCTGCAAGCAAAGGAGTTTGGAAAAGTGAACCCAAAGTCAAGAATTTGGCAGTGTTTTGCCAGCTCTGTCCGGGCATGACCAACACCTGATCTGAGGGGTGTCATTAGTGTATTCCTAGACAGATGTTCCTTATTTTGAGACATCATGCCTGGTGCAGGGTAGATATGCAATAAATATTTGCTAAATAACCAAATGAATGACCATCACCATTTATAGGTAGATACTTAGTTCCATCCAGGACCCTTATCATCATGAAATACTAGTGGACACAAGTATTTCAGTCAGCTGGGGCGTTATTTCCTCACTATAAATCCACAAATTGGAATTACAAATGTGTGAATACAAATATCACTTTGAGTTTGGTGTAGGTTGGCCTTCCTGAGCCAGGTCAACTCTGGATGTCTAGCAAATCCATTTTCTGGAGGGACCCTGCCAAGGTATTGATGCTTGTGAGGACCTGTATAAATTGCCCTTTAATCTTTCTGTGTAGCATATCCCTCAATGCAAGACTTATTTAGGAAGAAAAGATGTGCTTATCAGAAGGCCGGAGGTATAGCTGGACACACAGATCTCTGCATTCACACACAGACATACTCCCCTACACACATGTCCCACCACTTTGTGTTGGACCACCACAGATTTCCCAGTGAGGTCACCTACAGACAAATCAAGAAAAAATAGATTGATTTGAGGGCAGTTCTGGGGATATAGCCAAGTAGCTAGATATACCTCTTCTGTTATAGAATTTATAATTAAGTTGGGAAGCAAAGATAATAAACAATTCACTAGATTTAGTATATGCTTCAGCATTCAATGAACTATGGCTCAATACAAATGATAAAATAATATTTAACCTTTATGGAGGGCTTACTGTGTGTCAGGTACTGTTCTAAGATTTTACATGTACTAACTCATTTAATCCTCATAACAGTTCCATAAGACGGTAGTTATTACGCCCATTTTAAAGATGAGGAAACTGAGGCACTGATAGGAAACTAACTTGTCCAGTAAGAGACAAAGCTAAGACTGATGGGGATTTGGGAGGGGAAACCGATTGGAGAGAAGCAGGTGAAGAATTTGTTTTAAATATGTTGGATTTGAGATGACAGTCAGACAACCAACTGGAAAGGAGAGAAGGGTGGGGATGTGACTCTGGAATTGGCTCAGAAGATAGAACTTTGAAGATTTTGTCAGAAGTCGTGAGAACAGCTGTGCTTTTAGAAGGAGAGAAGACAAAGCAGAGGACCCCAAACTGAAGCTTGGGGGGGGCTGTTTACCTCTAAGGAATAGGGGGGAAATAGAAATGACAAAAGAGGAAAAGAGAAAAGCCAAGTAGGAGGGTAAACGTGTCTTCTATAATGATATTCTTTTCTAGATAAGAGACGGACAATATATAAAAATTAAATTTTACCAAGTTAGAACACCACACACTGTACAGCATCTAGCCCTGTCTTACATTGGAGATACTCAAAAGATGTTAAATGAATAACGGATGAATGAACCAGAGGACATTTTTGAGATATTAACTTACCTTATATGTCACCAGTTCTTCAGGAAAGATCACAAACTTTACAAGGAGTTGGGTTTTCAAATGCTGTTTGGCAAATACTAAAACTTCATCAAACATAATCTCTGCTGCTGTACTCTTCTCCATACCAATGATTCCAGTTCCAAGGGCAGGAAAGGAAATGGAAGTTATTTTTAGCTCAAGGCATTTTTCCAAACACTGCTTCACTGCAGTTTTCAATGCCTGTGAAAGAAACACAATTTTAGGATTAGCCTTTGAGTCAAAAATAAGATTTCACTTTCCCCTTGACTCTGCCCATATATTACAGTACCAACCTCCACTCTCTATCAGGGCCATACCTATGCCTCCTCAGAGGGTGGAAAGGCCCCATGCTGAGAAATGAAAGGTCTATGAAACTGAAGTAACTGAGTGGTCCATTTTGTTCTATTCAAGACATGTGCATACTGTGATTTCTCCCAGTTTACATAGCCTTGTCTATCTCCCAGGTCAAAACCCACTATCAGTTCATCCCCACTTACCACCTGCCACTTCCAGGTCAAAAAAAAGAGCTCCTGGGTGTTTAATAATGGAGGTAGAGGTTAAAATAAGTAGGCAGCATTAATTCAATGTTTTTAAGATCTGTCATGTAATACCTCCTTGAGAAGTGTTAATATTTTTGACTGATTTAAACTTTCCATAAACTTTCCAACATCCAAATTGAATACTAATCCGGGAAGGCTGTCTGTGAAAGGACCTTGGAAAACTGAGGGGAAGAGAGTGACTGGAGAACCAATTTGAGATAGGAGTGCTCTCTAGCCAAGAGAGGATAAGAAATGGTGAAAAAAAAAAAATGCACAGAAGCAGAGAAAGGGCTTAAGTTTCCCTTTACCCACATCTTAGTGAGATCCCCTTATTTTTTAATGCTTGTATTTTATGTGCCTCAGGTGGAGAGTGGGCGAGACAGCCAATTTCTATCACAGTCATGGGAGGGAAGAGACCGCAGGCAATGGAAAGATTTGGCCAGAATGGAGGTGGGAGGGGAAATTTCAGCTCCTCTTGGACTTTAACACACAGAGTGAAATAAGGATGCACTGAATAAAACAGTGCTCTCTGAGGTATCCCATGCCCACTTAAGAAAAAGCCCACAAGGTCACTGGCTGTAGGAAGGTGAATGGGTGTGCAGAATGACAGAGCCATGATGTTTCATTGTCTATCTGCAGTTTACCCACTTAAAATTTAGACATATGTTAGGTGACATTTTATTTTATTTTATTTTATTTTATTTTATTTTATTTTATTTTATTTTTTAATTATTTTATTTATTTATTTTTTTACCAGGAGGTCCCAGGGATCGAACCCGGGTCCCTCCATATGGGAGACAGATGCCCAACCCTTTGAGCCACATCCGTCCCCCGTTAAGTGACATTTTAAATTAAACTTTTTAGGATAGCTTGTGGCAACTAGTCCCCATATTTCAGATTTTCAAAGGATTGCTGAAAAAAATGGGGACTATACCACTTGACAATATTTCGTGAATGTAATGACATGATGGAAATTCAACAAAGACTGCATAGACTATGGAGCAACAGAAAGAGAAATTTATTTTGATCTTACCAGATTTAGTCGTCCAAGGTATCTTGAAGACCACAATACATGATATACATACTGACACGACAATTTAAATCCTCTTGTGACTAGTAACTGGGAATCTGGAGGTATTTTAAACATTTTTTCAATAAATTCCTTTTCCATTTCATCTCCTGCTTGTCTTAGAATTGAATGTGATACAGGTCCACTTTTAAGACCACCATGTGGGTATACAGTATTAACAATTACATCTGTCTGAAAATGAAAAGGAAAATAAGGGATAGGATTCATTGTTAAATTCCTTCTTCTTAAATGACTAATGTAAATCTTTATTTCCCTAAAGAGCTTTGAAAAATACTTTTTGAAGATCTTAAATCCACAAAAAATATCTTTCAAAATGTATAGAAACTATTTTCAAAAAGTAATTATTTGATTGCTATGAAGCTGTTTGTCCTATTCAAAAATTATATAAAGTATGTGGATGCTGTAATTTTTATTGCAAACATTTGTCAGCCCTTCCTGGCTTACACCTCCCATATTTCCAGATTCTGAGCATTCCCTGTTATGTTTAATAACTTTGTTTTGTTTTATTTTAAACAGAAAGAAAATAACATTTCTCAGGAAATGTCTACTTCTTAATGTTTTTATTTTTAAAGATAATATAATACCTGGTTAAAGAAAGTCCAATGAGGAAAGCAGGTCTTCAGTAAAAAGTAGGCTTCCCGCATACCCTGGCCCCCAGGCTCCCCTATTGAACCCCTGCCTATCCTAGAGGCAACCACTTTACTAGTTCTTCATCTGTCCTTTCAGAAACAGACTGCATATATACATGGGCTGTACATTAAGTAAAATCATCTCCTAGTTAGCCCTCAGAGCTGTGCTAAAAGGGAATGTGTCCTTCTCCTTCCTCCACTTCCCACCACCCCACCTCACCCCACCCTACCCCATCCCCATGTTCAAATCCTCCTAATCATCCTGATGACTTTGGCTCCCTTTCAGGGGTAACTTGGGTATTTCTCACAGATGTTAATGAATGCTTCACTTAGCAAGTGCAATCAGAATTTGTAATTTGGAGGCATTGACACCCTGCAAAAATTTTAAGATTCTTAATGTTGTTGGCAATAAATAAAAACAATAAAATTTCAGCTAAAGGATAAGTTATTCAACTAGAATGTATCTACTTTAATTTTAAGTTGGCATATTATTGGCTTCTGAAATACATATTTCCTTTCCCAGAGTCTGAGGTCCAGCACCTGGGATCCTCTAGTCTTCTCTTTAATTGTCTCATAGGCAAACTATATCCTTATAAGTGGTATGCTTCCACTTATGAATAAATCTATTTGATTGTGGCCCAGGAGAGTCTTAAATATGATAGCACTGATCCAGAAAAAAAGAATATGGCCTTATATTCTTTCTCCCCCTCTTTGCAGAGCCTGCTCCCTGCTGTCCCCTATACTTATTCATCAATAATTTGCTGAACACCTAGATGCACACCCAGACTGGGCCCTGGAGCTGCAGAGATGACTAAGCCATGGTCCCCATCCTCAAGGTGTTCTCTGCTTAGATGGCGAGCTGCAGTACCTCAGAAATACTTAGGCTCACTGTTACCCTGACTCCCTGCTCTCCTGCCAGGACCTTGGCCTTTGTGCCCAGTGAACCCCAACAAAGTGCTAAGTTACAATATGTATTTTCCACAGCTCCTGCACAAAGCTGTATGCTTAGACTATGACTTAAAGCCCCTGACTCTATTCAAGCCCATTTATTTGCTGTCTATTTGTCAATGCCTCCGCATCTCTCTGATAAAAACATTCTTATCTACCCAGAAGGCCTCCCCTCCTGCCAACTCATTAGCATCACAACTTGAGAACAGATTAAAAATTCACATCTTCTGAAGTTATCTTTCTTGGTTTACCACACTCCACTCTTGTTACAAATTTACATACTATTAGGTATTATGAATACATTTTGTATTAAGACTTTTTTTTTTTTACTATACTAGGTTGCCTTAGAAATATTCAGATGGTTTTCTTTCTCGGTTTTCAAATAAATAAATTTTTTTTACATAAAAAGAATATAATTAGGTTTTAAGTTCCTTGGGGTCAAAGATTGTTCTATTTCCTTATGGCACCTAAGAATAACTGCAATAGCAATAATAATTTGTAAATACTTTTCACGTGCCAGCCATATTCCAAGCACTTTATGTGCATTGATTCCTTCAGTCTTACAACATCTCCAAAACACTAAGTGCTATTATTATCCTTATTTTTCAGATGATGAAATTGAGGACCAAAAATAAATTAAATAAAGTAACTTGCTTAATTAAAGTCACCCAGTTAGTAAATGGCAGAACTGAGATTCAAATCCACATGGTCTGGCTCTGAAGTCCACATTCTTAACCTTAATAAGATGCTTTCTATACAGTGTTGCAAATAGTATATACTAAAAAAAAAAAAAAAAAAAAAAGAAACTTAATAGGTAATTAATAAGTCAGTGTTCCCCTTTTTCAGTGCAAGAGAATGGAAACAAAGACTTACCTGCTGCCATTCAATGTGGCCTTGCACAATCTGTAGAGTCAAGTTGTTCACAATCATGGTATTGGAAGGAGGGATGGCTTCTTGACCCACCAAAGATCCTAGCTCATTGCTCCCTAGGATATATTCTGAAGCAGTTTTTAAGGCAACAACAGTAGGGGTCTCATTGCTCACCAGGTGAATTTCTTTCAAATTACCAGCCACTGGCTTCTGTTGGAAATAAAGCTTAATAGTTTCCGTAATGGTCTGTGTACATAAATCCAAAGGGAAGTGGAAAATCCCAGAGCTGAGGGCTGGAATTGCTACTGTCTTAATGTACATATTTTCATAGATGACATACTCCAAAATATTTTTAATGGCCATTTGCAGCTCATAGATACATCTCTGTCTATCCTTTGCTACCCACCGAGGCCCAACAGCATGGATAATCTGTTTGCAAGGAAGCATCCCTGCTCCAGTGACGGCTATCTGACCAGCTGCTATTTGACCAAATCTGGCAACAAAGGTTCTGCTCTCCTCTTCGATTTTAGGACCGCCAGCTTTCACCAGGGCCAGGGCCAGGCCTCCCCCATGTTGGAGGTCTTCGTTGGCTGCATTCACCACAGCGTCAACAGCATGCCTGGTAAGGTCATCCTTCCAGACGGACACCTCTATCCCAGGAGCCAGCGTTTTTCTGAAGACTTGTAAAGACTTGGTGTTACCTTTTGGGGCTGGAGAGTGCAGGGTAGAGATACAGCCAAACTTGTTCTGGAGGGCTTCACACAGTAGACTTTCATTATTTTGTAAAATTTTGAAGTAGTTGTGATTAACAGGAATTTGCCAACTATAGTTTTCGCCAAAAGTGTTAGTCTCTGAAAAAGGAGAGAAGATAAAGAAATGAGCAAGCAGTGTAATTAACACTGAATTGTACATTTGAATGTGTTTAAAGGGGGAAATGTGGGGTCATATACATATTACTAGAATAAAAATCTTTTAAAAAACCATAGGACTTACAACACAGTGAACCCTAATGTAAATTATGGACTATAGTTAATGGCATAATTATAATAATATCATTTCATCAACTATAACAAAAGTACCACACTAATGCAAAGGTAGGCAAAACTGTGTGTGGGGGGGGTGGTATATGAGAACTCTGTATTTTCTACATTATTTTTCTGTAAACCTACAACTTCTCTAATAAAAAGAATTTTTTTTAAAATAGAGAAATTAGCAAGTATTCCTAATTACAGGAGATTGAGTTCCCTATTTGCAGAAGAGGGATGAATTCCTCTAGTCCCCATCTTTACTCTTCTCACCTAGACATAAAACTAGACCAACGATACCCAAGTGTTCAGTAGCAGGTCACCTGTAAACTGCTTAATCTTGTGTCTGGCATATAGTAAGTACTCAGCAGGTAGTAGCTACTATGATACAATGATGGTGGTGAGAAACCTTTGTGTAAGGACAGCTCAGGAATTTTTAAAATCTATGTCAAAATACTGAGTTTGGGCAGACCCATGTTTAAGGCACAATTACCTGAAAGGACTAATGAGTCAAAAATGTGGAGGTTTTTTTTATAACTCTTGTTTTTGTTGGTGTCTCAGTTTTCTTTTCAAAGCAGAGCCTGAAGGATTTTAGTGCAAGTAGTTTATTTGGGAGTTACAAGAAAACACCAGGGGTGAGGGTATGGAGTAGAAAGTAAGACAGGGAACGGAAGAAAATGAATAAAGGGTGTGTTACCAAGCAAATGGAGCTTAACTCCACTGAAGAACTTTAGGAACCAATGTAGAGCATGTGTCTCAGAGTTATACCACCAGAGGGGTAAAGAAGCTGGGATATTTATCCAACTTTTTTTTTTTTTTTTTTTTAACCGGGAGGTCCCAGGGATTGAACCCGGGTCCCTCCATATGGGAGACAGACACCCAACCATTTGAGCCACATCCATCCATATTTATCCAATTTTTATCAGTCATTGGTTGATACTGCTCCTAGGGGCATCAGTTCAGCAAATAGACGGAGTACCTGACAGTGTCTGCTACAGTAAGTCATTTTTCATAATACTCTGGTTTCATGGCACTAGTTTAGTAGAATTAAAACTGATTGATTAAAAATCATTTACTGTATATGGCACACAAGAAGATGTGCTACTCAGATTTCCCCTTCAGTTTGGTCATGAAAAGGGGGAAATATGATTAGCTGACAACCTCCAGCTGTTAACCCTTACAGGATCTACTATTCTCTTTCAAGCCAGGGTCGCACTATTCTCAGAGTGGCCCCTGTCAAGGACTAACTAAGGCCACTGATGCCCAACGTGGGTCTCCTCGAACAGGCAATCTCGGGCTGGCAGAGACTTTGTCAGCTTTTCACTATGGTCTGATAGCTCCACCTGCCCAATCCTGCTTCCTCCCTTTTCCTTTCCCAATAAAAATTTTGCACTCCTAACTCTATCCTACCTTATGCTTCCTGGAGAACCCAATTTGTGACATTGTATTGCATGGAGTCCAAGACATCATTATTACAACAGCTGAGAAAGGAAAATGATGCCAATTAAACCATGCACACCATTGATTGATAGGGGGTAATCTTATATCAGAGATGTTAAAATGTGAAAAAAAAGTGCAACTTAAAATAGATGAAATGTAGGGGGCGGATGTGGCTCAAATGGTTGGGCGTCTGTCTGCCATATGGAGGGACCTGGGTTCGATCTCCAGGACCTCTCGGTAAAATAAAAAATATATATATAAATATATAGAAGGTGCATGGGCTGCCAGGCTCTGTGTGCCGGTGAGCCGCCAGTCTCCGGGAGCCATGCAGCAAGATGATGACATAACAGGAAAGAGACGCAGGGGAGAGTCAAGATGAGATGCTCTGAAAACCAGGAACCGAGGTGGCGCAGGTGGCAGAACATCTCTCTCCTACATTGGAGGTCTCCAGAATTGAACCTGGCGAAGACTGGAGGAGGAGGAGGAGGAAATGGCAGGAAACACAGAGAATTGCCCAGCAAATGGACACAAAACAGCAAAATGGGGAGGGGGGGTTTAAAATGGATAAAGTAGATAAATAAATCTTTCAAAAAAAAAAAATAGATGAAATGTGGTAATTAATTAAATTTTATTTAAACTACCATTACTATCTGCACTGCCTAGGACAAGCTTTGATAGCCTCATTTACCCAATAGAAGCCACAAGCTAATAGTCAGGTCCTATTAACCTAAACTTTGATTAAAAATCTCAAGTGGGCCACCCCTAGGATTAAGCAGTTTCCATTTGGCTCTTATAGTCCCTGTTGAGCATGGACAATCAGTGAGTCACCTCTTCCGGCCAGTTTCAGCTGTAGAGCTGTGGTTCCTTTGTGGGCCAAGGGAAGGATCATCAGGGGCCCAAGTGAACATGCCTGCAGCAGTCCCCCATCCGAAACACTTGCTGGGGTCTCCACCAGGTCCTGTAATCACATACCTGAGCACTTGTAGGGGAGGCATTCTCCTTTTGTATTCCCCTCTATCCACTGGGGAAAGATCTGAGCAAAGATTTTCTGAAACAAGATTGAGAGCAAAGTTACCCTACCTGATTTTTCATTGAAAGTTGCTCCTCCAGAGACCTGTGAAAAATGAGAATGGTTTAAAAAAAAAAAAATTGAAACTGATTGACTACAGATTACTGATAACAAATATAACCTCATAAAGACAAAGCAAAAAAAACCCTACTAAAAGCACCAGGTTGAGGGTGTGTGTGTGTGCTTTTTCATTTGTGTACCTGAAACATTTGAAATATTAAATGTTTCAGCAAACATAGATCCTATCCCATTTCCCTAGAGGCCAATACACTTCTGATTTGGGTCGCGATGAAGGGCTGAAGATTAACACTTGACAAGGCCCAAAGATCACAGACCAAAATGACCCCAAACTCTCAGACTGGCCTCCACCCTCCAAAGACTTGTGGGATTTCTCAAGACAGAGTACATGGAAACATGAGCCTTAGCAGCTACCTCTCCCCATCCACCAATTAGGACCCACTTTTGATGGCTTATTTCATGGCACAGCCGTAACGTAACATTTTCAGCTAAAACAAATGAGGTGCCTCTTCTCTATTCTCTTGTTTTCATTTTTCCCCCATCCTTCTCCTTCCCCACCTTGCAAAAGCAGAATTGCTGAATGAGTGAAGAGAATCAAAGTGATATTGAAGAAAACTTCCAGGGAAGATGGCAGAGTAGGAAGTTACAGTACATATTTCTCCCTCCTCCCCCCAAGCAGCTAGTGGACAGGCAGAAACCATTTAAAACAATGGTTCTGGGGCTCCAGAGGACAGGGGAGCACCATACAGAATCCAGAAAAAAGCAGAATGGGGAAACTGAAAAGCTGCAGCAAAAAAACTGTGTGAATCACTCTGCGGCAATGGCCGGCACTCATCTACCACTCTCAAGGCAAGCAGCCTCAGATATAGTCAGTGGCTGGTTGCTATGAACAGAGGGATGTGGAGGCCTTCTTCCCAGGAATAGGTTGGAGGGGCAGAGCCAAGTGCTGAGTATGGCTTCTGGTAGGCAAGTTTGGATTGCTGGGTCCCAGTTCTGAATCATGGTTCTAGCCTGCCCTGGACAGGGAACCCCTTGGCCTTTGTTTCAACACCATCCGTTGGAGGTTGAAAAAATACATTCCGTCCTTAGGGCTGTGGGGGACAGTTTGCCGAAGTGCACCATCCACTGTGAAGACCAGGAAAGTGCAGCTTCAGAGAGTCGACAAAAAAGGCTTTTGGGCATCTTTCCTGACACTCTCCCCAGGCCCCTTTGGATCTAGTCTGTGCCCCCTTCATGAGTGCCTGTCCCTGTTCTGATCAGTTAAACACAGGCAATTCTAAAGATCTAGAATAATTTGAACCAAGTGTCAAAGAAGAGCCTTAACACAAAGCCAATCAACAATAAAACCATAGGCAACAGAAACTGACCATCAGAGTAAACTCATGGTTCACTCTGCCTAAGCAGATGCCTAGACATCAGCAAAAAATTACAAGCCATACTAAGAACAGGAAGAAATGGCTCAGTCAAAGGAATAAATTAAAAAGTCAGAAAAGACACAGAATTTGGAACAACTAATCAAAGATGTTCAAACAAATCTCCTAAATCAATTCAAGGATACAAAGGAAAATGTGGCTAAAGAGATAAAGGATATTAAGACACAGGGTGAGCATAAAGAATTTGAAAGCATGCAGAGAAAAATAACAGAAATTATGGGAATGAAAGGTACAATAGAAAAGATTAAAAAACATTACAGGTATACAACATCAGATTTGAACAGGCAGAAGAAAGAATCAGCGAACTAGAAGATAGGACATTCAAAATCTTACTGACAGAAGAACGAATAGAGAAAAGAATGGAAAAAATTGAAAAGGGTCTCAGGGAATTGAATGACAGCATGAAATGCACAAACATATGTGCCATGGGTATTCCAGAAGGAGAAGAGAAGGGAAAAAGGGCAGAAAGAATATTTGAAGAAATAATGGCCAAAAATTTCCCAACTCTTATGAAAGACATAAATATACATATCCAAGCAGCACAATGGACTCCAAAAAGAATAAGTCCTAATAAATCCAAGACACATACTAAACAGAACATCAAATACCAAAGATAAAAAGAAAATTCTGAAAGTAGCAAGAGAAGAGCGTCACATTCAAGGGATGCTCAATAAGACTAAGTGCCAATTTTTCATCATCCGTGGGAAACGGATGTGGCTCAAGAGGTTCGGCGTCCGTCTACCATATGGAGAGACCGGGGTTCAATCCCCGGTACCTCCCGGTAAAAAAAAAAAAAAAAAAAAAAAAAGAAACCATGTAGGCAAGAAGGCAGTGGTATGATATAATTAAGATACTGAAACAGAAAAACTGCCAGACAAGAATTCTTTATCCGACAAAATTGTGCTTCAAAAATGAGGGAGAGTTTAAAATATTCACAGATTGCAACTGAGAGTTTGTCAAAAAGAGACCTACCCTACAAGAAATACTAAAGGGAGTTCTGCAGGTTAAAAGGAAAAGATAGGAGAGATAGGCTTGGAAAAGCAGGTCGAAGTGAAGATTATCAGTAATAATAACTGAAAGGGTAAAAAGAGGGACAAAAATAAGATATAACATATAAAGCCAAAGGATAAAATGGTTGAAGTAATGCCTTTACAGTAATAACACTGAATGTTAATGGACTAAACTTCCCAATCAAAAGACACATTAGCAGAATGGATAAAAAATATGATCCATCTATATGCTGTCTACAAGATACTCACCGTAGACCCAAGGACACAGAGATTGAAAGTGAAATATTGGAAAAAGATATTCCACACAAACCATAACCAAAAAAGATCTCGGGTAGCTATAATAATATTGGACAAAATAAGGCTTTAAATGTAAAATGATACTGAGGTAACACTTAAAAATCATCCATCACCATGCCGACTGTTGATTAGGTTGGCATATTCTTGACTTATCATTTCCCACATGGTGCAAATAAAAAAAACATGGAGAATACTTTTAGTGGGCTATTAAAATTAAACAAGAATGTCAGGTATAACTGAAGACCCCAGGTTTCTTGCAATTATAGGGAGAATTACTCATGTGCTGATGCAGGTTCATGAATTATATACATTTATGCTTTTTACCATGAGAAAGTCCATCCTCCAGGTTCCTAGGCTCCTTAAATGTTTATACCGTCTTTTACGTTTCCGAGCATAGACTGCCGTAGACTGCCGTTCCCAGATACCGTGACCCAATTCTAGGAATGAATAGAAAGGATGCAATAAGCAATGACCAGCATCTTAGGGAATTTGGTAGAAATACACCATAGGAGGACTGAACATGATTTTTGATCTTGAGCAGTTTTCAATTTCATTGATGAAGATGCACACAATTGTTTTGCTGATGTTGTTACTATTTAACCTTCTCTTCTTTACATGAGGGGTTCCAAATGAAACCATTATGGCAGTTCAGAGAAGGGAAAGTGATGTATGGGCTGGAGGAGGGAAAGCTTTATGGAGAAGATGAGAAGAGCCAAGTCTTAAGGATGGAAGAGATTTTTTACATATTTAGAAGAGGAGGATGATACAAAGTGGTGAGACTGAGCACAGTGTTCTAAGAACAGTGAGGAAATCAGCCTCATGAGTGAGCAAGGCCACCAGAGAGTGAATAAAGAGGAAACCTACCTGTGAAGGGGTGTAATACTGAGTTTTTGATAAAGACCCTTGATCTAATTAGAAAGGGGAATATCTGGATAAAAATCAGAAACCCTAACAAAACTTATATTTTAGTGATTTTTCATATAATAGGTAGGAAATAAAGACTGTACATTTTTAGAAGAATGAGGATGAAAATGCTTAAAGACATAGTTTCCCACACTTGTTGCTATCTGGCCTCTTTAATTATTTCTAAAGATTTTGCAATAGAAAAATTCTGTAAAACTATGCAGCAGTAGAGTAATGTTATTCTTATGTGCTGAGGAACAGGGGCCTCCAGAGGGCACTGCTGTTTTCACAAAAGAAGATATTTGGTATCTGCTTTGGCTGTGGATTTCAAGTGGACTTTTGCTTTAGATAATGCTGCACTTGTTTTTGTCTTCAGACCTCAAAAGCCTAGGGATAGACTGGGAATTAGTGTTGGCATTCATTCAAACCAAAAGAAATTAGAAACAAGGAGCATATTCCCCCCAGACTTCAATCTTTTCCATTTTTAAAACAAAAATTATTACCAAAGCCTTCCCAACTTTCCATCACTGGTTCCTACTGTGTTTCTTTTTCTTCATGTTCAGCCAAACTTCTAGAAAGGGAAGGTGATTCTTCTCCTGTCCACCTGCCCACTATTATTTGTCTCCTCACTTCAACCCTAGTGCTCCTCTGAAACTACACATGGGTGACCTCCCTAGGGTTAATCCCAAAGATTACCTTCTATCCTAAACTTTACTTGACCCTTCTCTATAGCATTTCATTCTTTGCCTCTTGAAGTTCCACTTTCTTGGCTTCTGCTTGTCATCTCCCTCGCTTCTCCTGTTACCTTTCACTTTGCCTTTACAGACCTTTTCCCTGGATACACTTCCATTGTTCACTCCTTAGTTACTTGCCCAGGATTCTGTCTCAGAGGCAATTCTCTCCTACATACTCTCCAGGAGTGATTCAACTCACCAACTACAACTATGAGTCCCAAATCTATATCCCTCAGCTACGGCTCTCATGAGCCTTACTTTTTTTTTTTATTTTAAATACATAGATTACATAAATGTCACACAAAAATCATAGGGATTCCCATATGCTCTACCCCCACACCTCCCACAACCTCCCACACAAACATCTTTCCTTAGTGTGGCATATCACCTGCAATGAATATACACACCCTGGGGCTTTGCCACTAAGCATTGACCACAGTTCACATTGTAGACCACACTCTCTCCCACACAGTTCTGCATGTTATATGATGATATAAAATGGTCTGTATCTGTCATTGCAATGTCACTCAGGATAATTCCCAAATCCCGAAAAAGCCCCTGTATTACAACTGCTTTTCCCTCTCCCTGCCCCCGGAGCATCCAGTGGCCACTGGCTCTACATTAATGTTGTAATTTCTTCCATTGCTTGAATCACAATATGTCTATAACAGAATTCCAGTAAGTCCACTCTAGTCCATAGCTCTTCCCCCAATCCTGAGGAGTCTGGGATGGTGATGTCCACTCCACCTCCAAATGAGAGGGGGCTTATATCCCTTACATTTTAATGCCAACTGGATATTCTATAGACCCCCCCTCAAACTCAGCCTCTGCAAAACCAAACTCATTATCCCTTCATCCCCAGGTGACCACCCCCCTCCCAAAAAAAAAAAAAAAAAAAAAAAAAAAATCCATGTTCTATCTCTTGGATTCTGCAGATCAGGAAATGATATACCATTTACCCACTCAAGTCAGAAACCTAGGAATTGTTCTTAAATCTTCTCTTTTGTCCCATATCCAAACAGTGACTGGGTCCTGACCACCTAAAAATGTCTCTACCCTCTTTGCCCACTGGCACTGCCTAACCTTAGGGCCTTAGCACCACCTTGCTTGAGCTAAAGCAACACATTCTTATTAAAGATTTAAATGTATCTGATTTTACATTTTATTGTTTGACTAGGTATTCCATTAACATGGTTCAAATTCAGAAAGTATAATCTCCCTCCTATGCCACTCCAAGCCCCTCACTAAATTGCCCTCCTAGACACAGCAAATGTTATTTGTCCCCTGTAACCTTCTACAGGCATTTTTACACAAAAGGTAGCCATCTTATACACACTCTTCTGCATCTTGCCTTTTCCACTTAATGTACCTTAGAGATCTTTTCATATTAGCACATAGAGAGCTTCCTCATTGGTCTT
This sequence comes from Tolypeutes matacus, assembly GCA_026826555.1. NCBI lineage: Eukaryota > Metazoa > Chordata > Mammalia > Cingulata > Chlamyphoridae > Tolypeutes > Tolypeutes matacus. Next base: position 26,912,526 of record JAKSZT010053887.1, read on the forward strand.
ACTATTCATTGTATTCCACTGTATAGATACATTATAATTTATTTACTAGTCCCCCTACTTGTGGACATTTACAGAGTTCCAATATTCGCTATAATAAAAAAGGCAGCAAAGAGCAACTTTGCACACAGGTTACTTCACACAGATTCTAATATGTTAATGGGACAAATTCCTAAAAGTGGAACTGAAGAATCATAAAGTATATACAATTGTAATTCTGATAATACTGCCAAATTGCTCTCCACAGAGATTGACTAATTTCTAGTCTTACCAGTCATGTGCAAAAAACTTTATCTCTGGCCTCTTTGCCTCCATTCATCCCTGCTAGGAAATATGTACTCCACATCATTGTCAGCTCTATCTTTCTAAAACGCAAATCTGGCATGTCACTCTCCGGCTTCCTCTGCTTACAACACTTCAATTTCTCCCCACTGATCTTCAAGACCTTTTACCATCTAGAACTTTGCTGCCTAATGTGGGCCACCCAGCCACACGTGGCTATTCCCAGTCTGAGATGTGTTTTAAGTGGAAAATGCACGCTGGATTGCAAAGACTTAGGATGATAAAAAAACAATATAAAATATCTCATTAATAAGACTTTTATATTGATTACATGTTGAAACGATTAAATTGGATACATTGAGTTACATAACCTATCATTACAATTAATTTCATGTGTCTTTACACTTTTTAAAATATGGCTACTGAAATTTAAAAAATTGCATATATGGCTGTCATTCTATTTCTACCACATAGCACTGATCTAGACCCTTCCCCCTTCCATGTCACCTCCTCCCAGGTCTCAGGGTTCCCTCTGTGCCCCTGAAGCCCCCTGCCCTCTCCACACCCCTCACCCTTCTCACCCCTCCTCCAACACCTTAATTAAGATTCACCTTGAAACTTCCTTTAGGTGGCCCTCAAGAGATTTTAATTCTTCATTCTCAAGGCGGCCTTCCTTTACCAACCCTTGAGGCCAAGGTCTCCTCTCTTATCTTTATTCCCTAGCACATACGGCAGCAAGCAGTTCAGTACTGTCGGACAAATCCAAGAATGGGAGCAGAAAAAGCCCCATAGCCGGTCTAAAGGATAGAGCTGGAGGGAGGTAACCGCTAAAGATCATAAAGCATATGAACAAATTCAAATCTAAGAAAAATTCGGTAAGTTTCTTTTTAACCTGAATTCAGAATGGGAACTACATTTTAGCTGCAATAGTAACAAAAACAATAAATGTTAAAAATAATCACAAACATCGAAGAAACTTATTTTCTTTGACTTAAGGATCTGACCTTCCTCGCGTAGGGAGGCCTGGCTCTGGATCCCCGGGGTCCTGCCCGCGCCCCCCGCCAGAGTCCCTCTGAGAGAAGCTGCGAGGGCCTCGAAAACCCGTCTCTTTCCAGAGCCCATGCCTCGGGGCGACCGGACCTACTCACCCCGCGGACCGCCACAGCTGCGATGGCAAAAATAGGGGGGCGAAGCGGTTTGCCGAGAATAGGGAGGGATCTCACAGGAAGCGAAACTGAAACTTAGCTGCCCTGGTCGGCAGGCGGGGCGGGACGCGCCTTTGCCCCAGTCCAGGCTCCAGCTACATCCCGCAGCCCCACCGCCAGCCAGACGCGGAGAGCCATGGCCTCGGCCCCCTGCCCCCCGTCTCCGCTCCTCGTGCGGGTGTCCGAGCCGTGTCCCCGGCTGCACAGGAAGCTGGAAAGCTACTTCCAGAGCCGGAACTCGGGCGGCGGAGAGTGCACCGTCCGACCCCTCGGCGAAGGCGCCCAGGGCATTTTCCGGGTGGAGTTCAGAGAAAGGGCAGGTGAGCTGCGGGCAGTAGGGGCGCGGGCCCGGGGCTTGGGGTACAAAGGCCGACTCGGTGGGCCCAGCACTGCGGGCTACCAGGCAGTCAGTTCAAGATGACCCAGGAGAGATGGCGGGAGAAAATATGGCATCGTCTTGTAGGGAACAGGAAGTGGGCCTCCTACTCTGCCCGCCTCTTGCTGCCAGGAGACTCAGCTTAATAGCTGAGGATCGTGCCCTACATGTGCCCAGTCTATGATTTGTTTTGATCACTTCTTAAAGTTGATGCTTTCCAGTTTTCTCATGCTAACTCGCCTTGTATTTCTCCACTCTCATAGGAACACTTCTTTTCTCCCCCAGATGCTTGTCAGCCACTGTCCTTGTCATTTAGGCATTCCACTTTTATGTTTTAAATAATGATTTCATTAATTTGAGGATTACATGGGTAATATATGTTCCCTATAAAAAGAGAAAAAACGAAGAAAGAAGAAAATCACTCACCTTTTAATGCCATCACTTGGAGATAAGCAATGTGAACATTTTGGGATATTTCTTCCCAGGCTTTTTCTATGAATATCTGCAAACACATATGTATATTTACAAAATTCTAGGTCTGCACTTTTGATTCCTGCTTTCTTCACTTAACTTTCTGTAAGGAGGAGATTTCCATATCATTGAAATGGGAGACTGGAGACCCAGCTTCAGAAATATGATTTCAATGAATGGATGATGTCCCATTATCATTAAGCTTTTATCTCTACAGGAAAATTTAAGTTTCCCACTTCAGTGTTCTCAATAGCTCTCCCACTTCCACAATCACCATCCTGCTCCTGGGAGTGGTCTGGGGCAGGGGAGAGATGCATGAATAAGAGGATAATTTAAAATCTTCCCTGTTCCTCCCTCTCTCTCTCTCTCATGTGTGCATGCATGTGTGTTTGTGTGTGTGTGTGTGTATGTTTAATGTATCAACTAAAGCTAAGGAGAGAGTGTTGAAAAAAAGAGAACACCAAATTTTGGTTGAAGAGAAACCTGTGATCATTTTCTTGGAACTCACTGAAAGTCCAATAGAGAAGAATGTGAGACCCAGAATGTCTTCCCTGACACAGTCACAGGCAGGGGAGCTGTCTGGTGAGAAGCATCCAGATGAAGGACATATTCCTAATGCTGTGGATTCCTGTGTCCAAAAGGTGAGTGCTAAAAGAAAGTGCTTGGTATGTTCCTGCAGCTTTCTCTCCAGTCATCAAACCTATTCATTATTCACCCAAGAATTATTTGCTGAGGGTCTGCTATGAGCCCGGCACTGTTTTAGGCATGAGGACACAGAGGTGAACCCAACAGACAAGGTCTCAGCTCTTAGGGAGCTTGTACTGGGGTTGGGGAATTGCATAGAAAGACAATAAGCAACTAAACAAAATACATAAATAAAACAATTTCAGGGAATGCTATGTGCTAAGAAGAAAATAAACAAGGTTTTGCCCTAGAGAGAGACAGAGCCAGGTGAGGAAGAGAAAGATGACGTGGTTCTACTTCTGACCGACCAGAAGTCAGAGACAGCTCTCTGAGGAGGGGACATTTGGAGCAAGGCTTGAATGATAAAAAAGAGCCAGCCATGGATAGTCAGTCAAATAGATCTCAAATGCCCACTGAATGTGAGGCACTATTACTGGAGCTGCGGATTCAGCCAAGAACATGGCAGGCCCTGCCCTCAGGAATCTTACATATTAGTGAGGGAAACAGACAATAATACTAAACAGATATATAATAAAATGTCCGTAAGTGATAAGTGCTAGGAAGAAAAATAAAGCAGAGTAAGTGACAGAGAATAACAGGGCTAGTATTTTAATGAGGATGTCAGGAAAAACCTCTCAAATGAGTTGGCATCTAAGTAGAGGCATGAATAAAGTGAGGGAACTAGCTATGTGACTTTCTGGGGGAAGAATATTCTAGAAGGAAGGAAGCATAAACACAAAGGCCTGGTGACAGGAACTTATCACCTGAGCTCCAGAAACTTCAAGGACGCCAGTGTAGCTTGAGAGCAGTGAGCAAGCAAGGGAGGGATAAGAAAGGAGCTTGGGGAGATACCCAGGAGCCTGGTCTTATGGGGATGAAGGTCATGGTAAGGAGTGTAGATTTTAACTTAAATGTGAAGGGATTCATCAGATAATTTTGAGCCAGAGGAGTCGAGTGATCTGATTTACATTTTTTCAACATCACTCTGGCTCCTGTGTGGGGAACAGAATGTACCAAAGGGGCTAGAGTGGAGCACAGGGTCCAATTAGCTGGGTTTGCAGTGAGCCAGCTGAAAGAGGATAATAGCCTTGGACTTGGGTGGTCCAGATGGAGGTGTGACAAGTGGCTGGATTCAGGAAATATTTTGAAGGAAGTTGTAGGGAAAGGACATCACATACAGAGGAAATAGCTGTGCAGAGACCTTGAGATAAAACAAAAAATTAAAATTTTTGCTTTTATTTTACATTCAATTTGCCTCTGTCCTTTTTATCCTAATCCGGTGTCTCTCTTATAATTCAACTGAGAAAGGCCAGGGTTTATTGGGCCCAGCAACACTGCATCCAGACAGGCATTTAGTTAAAAAATAAATAAATAAATAAGGAAAGGAAAGATGGGAGGGGTGAAGAAAAGAAAAACAATAGTCGGAAAAAATATCCCTCTCAGATCTATGCCTCACTTCCAGATTCATAGACTCTTTTGTGAGAACCTCAGCAACTTTCCCAGAGAGCAGAAGTGCCTACTCTCCCTCCACTCCTCTTCCCAGAGATCAAACAGATAAGTCAAAGCCCTGGAACCCAGACTTCTTGACCAGGGAGCTTTTTAAAAATGCTCATAACCAGGAAGAAATTATAACAGTGAGGTGGAGCCAGTGGCCACTAGACGCTTTCGGGGCAAAGAGGGGAAGGGCAGTTGTAATACAGGGCCTTTTTCAGGACTTGGGGGTTGTCCTGAGTGATGTTGCGGCAACGGATATAGGCCATTTTACATCAGCATATACCATGCAGAACTGTGTGGGACAGAGTGTGGTCTACGATGTGAACTGTGGTCCATGCTTAGTGGCAAAGCCCCAGGATGTGTATATCCATTGCAGGTGATGTGCCACACTAATGAAAGATGTTTATGTGGGATGTTATGGGAGATGTGGGAGGTGGGGAACATGGGAATCCCTGTAATTTCTGTGTAACATTTAGGTAATCTAAGCACCTTAAAAAAAAAAAAAAAATATATATATATATATATATATATATAAAATAACATTTATGTAAGCAAATGCACATATATGCATATATATTTAAATATCATTTTACAAATATTGGTTTGTATTGTGAAAAATTTGATTTTTACCCACTACTTAAAAAAAGACATCATATGTTACCATTACTGTTTATGCATTTAAATTTTAGAACCTGTAAGAAGTTAAAAGTGGAGTTACATACCAATAATACAATAATACAATAAAATGATAATTAAAAAAAAAATGCTCATAACCAGACCATACTGCAAACCATTTACATCAGAATCTTTGGGGATGAGGCCAGGTCCTTGGTGTTTTTTTTGTGTTTTGTTTTTTAAACTCCCAGGTGATTCTAATGTGCAGACAGGACTGAGAACCTCTGGGCTGTACCATGCCACATCCTCTTGAAAGAAGTTGTCCCATCCTAAGGGATGGCTTAGTGTTTATTTCTCTAATCCCTAGGCGCTCCCCTGAAGAGGAGACTGTAGGTCTAGGCATCTGAGTGATTTGATTTCTTCCTTTTAAAATTACAGATCTTTGTTTCAGTAACAGCTGACCTGAACTGTAGCCTGTTCTCCAAAGAACAGAGAGAACACATAACCATTCTCTGTCCCAATGTCAAAAAAATGGAGGGTCATGATGGAATTGAAAAGGTGTGTGGTGACTTCAGAGATATTGAAAAAATACATCATTTCTTGAGCGAGCAACTCTTGGAAAGTGAACAGAAATGTGAATCTTGCTCTGCAGCAACAGAGTGGGAGCCACCTGGACAGCAGGATTGGAACAGTGGCATTTCTCCTAAACCAAAAACAAGATCAGAAGAAAAAAGCAACAATTTTCAAGTCCCCTTGCTTTTATTTGAATACTTCAAATATGCCTGTGCTGGTAAAATAGACTCAATAGAGAAGAGATTTGGTATAAACATCAAAACAGGGGAAAGTTCTCCAAATATGGTCTATTTAGACTTCACCTCAAGTCAGTCAGGTGACCTAGAAGCAGCTCGTGAGTCTTTTGTCAGTGAATTTCAGAAGAATACAGAATCTCTGAAGCAAGAATGTCTCTCTTTAGCAGACAGTAAGCAGGCAAATAAAATCAAACAGGAATTGACTCACCAGTTTACAAAGCTCCTTATAAAGGAGAAAGGAAACGAATTAACTCTCCTTGGGACCCAAGGTGATATTTCAGCTGCCAAACATATTCTTGCCTCCAAAATATCTGAGAGTCTTGTCAAGGCACCTGTGAAAATATTGGCTCCCAAATACATGATGAATGGAATTGAGGTTGACACAGTTCACTATAAGCTTTTAGAAGCTGAATTACAACAGGAGATATCAGAGATAGAGCAAAAATATACTTGCAGCAGGGTTTTGGGGAAAACTTCAAATGCACAGAGAACCTGCATTCTATTTGAACCCAAGGACAAGGAGGTAGATATATCTGTGCATGCTTATGCAAGTTTCATAGATGCCTATCAGTTTGCCTCATGTCAGCTGCTGAGAGAAGTTATTTCACTGAAACCTTTGGGCAAAGAGAGAAGTCACTTGCTTGGGACTAAGTTTACTGATGACTTTAGCAAAAGGCATCCATATGTACACTTTGCACCAACTCAAGAGTCAGTAACTCTGACTGGTTTGCCCAATCACCTTGAAAAAGCAAAACAGTATGTCTTAAAGACAGGGGGAATGTTGGCTGGAGAGAAATGGAATGAGGATCATGAAACACCCATGGACATTGATAGTAATGATTCAAAAATGGTGTCACCTCCATTCAAGGACTCTGCCAGTTCTGGGGCCTCAGGAGTAGACAAAAAGGTAAAGGACTCATGTGTCATCTGTATGGAAACCATTACCAACAAACAAGTGCTACCGAAGTGCAAGCATGAATTCTGCACCCCTTGTATCAGCAAAGCCATGTCATATAAGCCTGTCTGTCCTGTGTGTCTGACTTGTTATGGGGTCCAGAAAGGGAATCAGCCAGATGGAACCATGAGTGTCACTTTCTTACCATCAGGACTTCCAGGTTATGAATCCTGTGGCTCTATTTTGATTCTCTATAATATGAAAGGAGGCATCCAAACAGTAAGTATTTCTGAAGTCCCTGGGTTTCTTTCCACTATGCTAAGATTACCAGAGGAAAAGAGACTGTTCTCTTGCCTGTTTAGACAATAGATTTCCCATGGAATTATCTCCAGGGCCACATGAAAGGGCTTGAAATAGTTATAAAGGTCACAAAGGTTTTTTATAACTTAGGTAGATTTTGTGTCTTTGTCTCAAGGCAGAGAAAAGGTGGGTAAGTATGTGTTAGGTGGGGGCAGTTGGGAGGGTAGTGTTCCCAGCACGAATTTGGGGAAGGAGGAGAAACATGGATTATTGGGGATGTGAACAAACCTTCAATGCTTTTCTTGTTTTTAAGCTGCTCTACTGCAAATAAGCACATCTATACCTATGGTAAAATTTGGCAGGGGAGTATTTTCACATGACGTTTTCTTTTCTTCATTCAGAATGAGCACCCAAATCCAGGAAAAGGATATTCTGGCATACAGCGAACTGCATTCTTGCCTAATAATGAGGAAGGAAATGAAGTTTTGAGACTGCTTCGTAAGGCCTTTGATCAAAAGCTGATATTCACTGTGGGGGAGTCTCGAGTTACGGGAGCCTCAGATGTCATTACATGGAATGATATCCACCACAAAACATCCTCATACGGGGGACCAGAAAGGTGAGAGCCTTTTGAAATGTAATGGTTGCTAAACAGAATTTAAAGATCATGAAATATGTCCATTTGAGGATGTTGGATAAACGGGGACTTTATTTATGGAGTGGGATTGAGTATAGTGAAGTATTTTGAGAGATACTAATCTAGGATGATAATCTCAAAGGCAGAAATATTAGTTCCTATCAGCTTCTACTCTCTCAACCACAAAGTTACAAAGTATCATACAGTTATTAAAGTTTGCATCAAAGGGCAAAGGGCTTCAGAACCCAAGATGAATGGAATCTAAATCAGTTTAATTTGGGATTCCATGCCTATTTGATAGATAGATCCTAGAAATGTTATCTACTTTGCTTTCTTCTAGGTCACCCTTCCTTCTACCCTCTCCCATCAACCCATAGAGGACCTAAATTCATTTAGTTAATAGGCCTCTAGAAAAAGTCTTAGTTTAAAGGAGACTAATGGATATGGAAGCTGTTTTACAGGCAATCCAATAGATCTTTGTGAAACTCAGAATACCTCAGACCCATGGTATTCAAAAAGGAATACATCCTGAGAATTTTGCAAATCCCCAAATTTGAAAATCTTACAGTAGCATGTGATATCGTAAAATATGAACCTAAAATAAACCTTGTTGGAAGGCAGATGCTGACCAGACAGCTAGGTTCACTCACTAATGAGTCACATCTCCACACTTACAAGTGATCATAAATCATCCTTCAAGATTGTTTATGAATGTTTGCAACACCAAATGTTAAATACTCGGATGCCAATGATCTGCTATACAGATATTTAGTCATTTGAGATGATGCTAATAGGATTTTTCCTGCAGGTATGGCTACCCTGATCCTGATTATCTGAAACGTGTCAAAGATGAGCTGAAAGCTAAAGGAATTGAGTAAGAAGACTGCTGAAAGGATGTCTTGAGCCAGGCTTTCAAAGATATAGTTGAGGAGGCAGAGTAAAAACCAATCCAAATGGTTAAGTAGAAACATCTTTTAAAAATTTTGATCTCCAGAAGTGGTTTGTGTAAGAGTAAAAATCTACAAGTTTGTCGTTTCTGGAGTGTTACTTTTTATGGAGGACAGAAGCCCCAAAGGTCTGTGTAATTTTGCTACAGAAGTGTCATGCCTCATTCTTGTGTTATCCTTGGGGACAAGGTTGGGGTGTTGGGGGCAGGGGCTATGAGTCTGAAATCATTTTCTCTGTTCTTAAGTTGGACTACTAGCTGCCTATCAGTCTTCTTTTCATAGCCATCTCTGGGCTGGTCCTTTGTTTGTTTGTTTTTTCTTTAATCTCTACCTGTGCAAGTGAAATCCTAATGTGAAAGAGGAGCGGGGCCTGGGGAAAGCTTAGTTATGGAAAATTAGAGACCTATATTCCCCTCCCTCCCCTTTAGCCAGAAAAGTGTCCAGGAGTTGAGATTGTGCAACCTTTGAAAAAATGGAATGAGGCTATTATTTTTAGTGACATCTGTGTCATTACCAGACTCTGCCTGATACACAGTTGGTGCTAAAAAAATTTGTCTGAATTAGGTTTCTGTAACCTCGCAGAGGAAAATATTTTCCTCAAATCTTTGGCATAGTCAGGAGTAAGGAAGCCATTTCTGGAATCCTCACCACTGATTGGAAACTGAGTTTCTTACTCAGAAACACTTGGCATCTCAAGCCTTTCCAGGCCCCTAATTTGGTCCTATTCCTTCCTGATCTGTGTAACCTGCCATTGCCTGGCCACAATAATGCTACTCATTTCTGAACATTCTTTTTCTTATGAATATTATTGTACTTACAGTTTTAATAGATAAATAACCTTACTTCAATTTCCATAGCTTATCATTTACATAGTAACTGTAGCCCCCACTATAGTTTTTCATCCCTTTACTGTGTATCACCACAATCACATTTTCCCCCTTAAAATCTTTCTCACCATTACTCTTTCTGGACAGAGGAAAAAAAGCAGAGAGTTGAGGATACTGTGAGGAATATATGACATGTCACATTTTATGTTTAAATGATTCTCCAAGCTAGAAGGAAGTTATAGTAGCAAATTATATGGTTACCCATGCCCCAGTCTCTCTCCAAAAATGGTGAATAAGATGTCCTGTTCTTTTCCTAGAGATACACATACACACAGATGTTAATTTTTGGTCTCCTGGATCAGATAATAATAGCTATTATGCTTTGAGTACTTATTTTGCCTCCTTTATAAGAGTTTTACATCTGTGTGATTGATACTATTAGTATCCCCATTTTATAAACAAGAAAACTGATGCACAGAGAAGATGAGTAACTTGACAAAAGTCACTTAGCTAGTAAGTAGAAGTGCTGAGAGTTGAACCAGGTAGTCTGCTTCTCCTCCATGAAGCAGGCAGAGGAGTACCCATTATTCTGGGCTTACCTCAAAATTGTATTACTGCATAGTGCTCAAAACACATTTTCCCCTCAGGAAGTCCTATAAAAGAACTTCAAACCCAGAAGCTTTTCCTTTGTCCAGAGTTGAGGAAGTTTGGGCTAAATAATATATCATTATTTTCTGTCAGATTATTTGTTTAGTTTTTGGTGATTCATTAAAGTCATTTTGCCCTTTTACTCAATTGACTATTTTGTATCTATCTTCTAATCTTTTAGCTAGCTACATTTGCTCTAGAAAAGCAAAAAGATTGGTTTCTGTTAGGTTTCAGATCCTTGATTGCAGTGTGTGTGCATATGCTCGTGATCATGCCATGTGCTTTTGGTGAGCAATGGATTAGTGCTTTTGCTCTTAGAAAGGTGGTATCATCTGCATCTGTTAAATAAAATTAAATCCATATCAGGAACAGATAACTGTGTCATTTCCCCATTCTTTTTTTTTCTCCTTAGGTTGATATTTTGGGGATTTCCTACAACATGTTAAAATATACCATGTGCATGGACATCTTTGATTGATTTTGTACACACAGTGTGTACTTGTTTGCTAAGTAGTATCACAGAAGAACTTTAACAACTATAGATAGATATCACTGCTACCACTTTCAGGTGTGAAAACCACATTTCTCAATACTTTTCTTCCTTAACACATGGGTTACTACAAAGATAAAAATAGTCTGCAGGTTTCACCTCTTCTCTCCTACAGAAAGCATATATAATACCCTATCAAGCTATACTTGCCTTCTCCTTACTCCTAGAGTTTCTGATTCACCTCCCTGACATTAATGCTGGGTTAACCACATGGCTCACTGAGCATCAGCGAATCAGGGGCACTCTCCTCTCCAAAGTAAAAAAGAATTAAAAAGCAATATTGAGGTATTTGGTGTGTTGTTGTTTTTTTTTTTAAAAAAAAGCATCAAAATAGTCATTAGGAGAAAAATTGGACCCTGGTTGGACTTCCTTACACTTACCTTATACTTTAGTACTGTTTTTGTTTTGATTTCCATATGGGAGTAGGGCACTATTTCCTTTTTTGTTGATTGGGTCCTGGGGCTTTTTAAATGTAGGGCTGAAGCAAAGATTAAGATGCTAACAATTTGGGAGGTGCAAGCCCTGGGGAATGAAGGTACAGGCAAAGAGGCAAGGTAGGATGCAATGCAATACAATGCAATGGGTATCACCCTTGGCTACTGCTTCTGGACCAGCCTTGAAAAAACACAGCAGGTCACTTAGCAGCTTTATTTACTCAGCCTTTGAGTTAAAAGGAACCCAGAAATCATCTTGTTTAAACTTCTCGTTTTACAGAGGAGGAAACTGAGTATTATTTCCTGGGAAAACAGACAATTTAACATTTATAGTACATTAAAGCAGAGCCTTTGGCTTCTCCCTCTCTCGCATGCCCATTAAGTCACCAGTCCTGCCTCTTCTTCTTCACTTTAAATCTACCTGTTACTGGATTTGGTCTAGGTTCTTGACTATGCTGCAGAAATGAATTTCAAGAGCACATCAGGTTAGTTAGGCCAGCAATTTATTAAGATAGGGAGGGAAGAGAAATGGGAGAAAACTACAGATCACGTGTCCCCGGTAGAGAGTAAGGGGCTGAAGAGTGATAAAGAGGGCTGATTTATAGACTAATTTCCCATTATAGATTATAAATGCCCAGGTTTTACTTGTGTGTTGATCCGTGCAGGGGGGACACGGCAAGAGCAGGGCACAGAAGCCAAGAGGGGCTCAGAAGAGAGTTATTCGACCTTTGTGCCTGCTTTTGTAAACCGTTAATTATTCCACCCCTTTGTGAATGCCATGGGAGGAGTTCCAGCTTTTGCTGTTTTGATTGAGTACCCCACCCATCAATCCCTCAGGTGGGCCCAATGATAATGTCCCTGGAGAATATCCTGGGCTCCTGGCTTCTGGAGGGAATCTCATTTGCGAGGGTCTTCCAGCAGCCATCTTGGGGGTATGGATATCCACATGGACTTCTTGCCAGGATCCAGATCCATCTGTTGATTCCCTATCTTATTAGCCTGCTTCATACCTGTTCAGCTGGGGTCCTTATAGTTTTCTCACCAGAACTACTGAACTACCTTCTAATGAGTCTGTCTGTCCCCATTCCCGTTCCTCCACCCACTTCAAACTCCCTTTTGACAAAACAGCTCTGATCTCATCACTCCTCTGATGATATGCCTTCAGTGGCTTCCAGAGGTGCAGGCCAAGTGCTTCTCAAACTTGATCTCACTTTGTAGTCATCTGATGACCTCAACACAGTTTCTGACTTAGTAGGTCTGAGCTTGGGCCCAAAAATCTACATTTCGAACAAGTTCTGAGGTGATGCTGATGCTGCTGGTCTGGGGACCACATTTTGAAGACCACTGGCCTAGAAAATGAAGTTCAAATGCCACAGCATGGTCAACAGGTGTTTCTAGTTCTGCTTTGCTTAGCGCATGTCCCTACCTCCCTACCAAGCCCCAAAGGTCCAGTCACACCAGACTATCAACTTTGCCAAAGCACAGTGTATACTTTTGCTCTTCTGGCCTTTGCTCTGGGTGTTCTCTGTCGGGAATGCCCCTCCACTTCATTTCCTATCTCTTAAAAATCTACTCACTCTTCAAGGACTCTCTCAAATGCCACTACTATAGAAAATTACCTCCAATCTTGTCCCCAAATTACAACAAATCAATATATCTGTGTTCCTAATGCTTACGTGTATCTCTAATGCTTAATTAAAGCAGGCATGATACCAAAATCCACTCTCCACCCTGCTCTCTGCCCTGGCGATGGTACAGGGGTGCTGACCTCTAAGAACTGCATGGACTCCACCCTCTGCCCCCTGCTTGCTAATAATCAGTAGCAATGAGAGGCACCAGCAAGAGACAGGAGAGCAGCAAGAGAGAGCAATTGGGGTACCTTTTCCCTTGCTGTCTCCCAAAAGCAGCGGTGGCTCCTGTCCAAGGGCACTAGGTTCAGTATGAACCCTCCCCTTTGCCCCTTCAGCCTAGAGGGGAGGTGAGACTGCTTCACCATCTATTACTATGCCTACTCTTGTATAAGTAATCCCTTTATTAAACTCCGTTCAAGTACCCATTTTGAGCATACGGTCCTGATACACCAAGTAAGTGTGAATTAGTCTGTTGCTTCTCCCTTCCCTTACTTCCACCCTCATCCCAGAAGGAAGGGATCTGTCTCTAACTCATCTTTATAATCTTAGCACAGTGCTAGGCATATCAAGGGCCTTCAGAGCATGTTAGTTGAATTAAATGTCTTGTCAGGTCACTTAGGCTAAAGGGATTCCAGATTCTAGCCTTGTTTTAGTGGGGACAAAAAAGGATCTAGTATATTTTTCTGAAGATGCTCATATGGGAAAAATGGTGTGGGTAGGAGTGGCATGTCCAGCAGAAAGGAGAACTAAGATTGAGTTGATTTAATTTTATATTCAGGCACTCTTCAGACTTTATCCCATTTAGTCCTTGTGATAATAACTATGAAGTAGTTATGGTTATGCCCATTGTATAGATGCAACTGGCTGAGGCCACACAACAAATGAATTGCAGAGCCTGCATTTTGACCCAGAATTTGTATGATAGTAACATCCAGCCCGAAAGGGTGCCCTAATCCGGAGGCAGCTGTTTTGCAACCCAAAACGGCAAACTGCGGCACATGCAGTTTTCAACAGAAAGAGTGAGAGAAGCTAAAGGCCTAAGCCTGTGGTGGGGCGGGACTGGCAGTTCGGGCCGAAGGAGCTGAGCAGCTGCGCCCGGCTACTTCCAGCTGCTGATTTAAGAGTCCTGGGGTTCCGACGCCCGCGAAGAACTTGCACTCGCGCACCAAGTTGCAGGTGCACTTCTAGATCCCAAAGAGAAAGGGAGGAGAGAGGGGAATCCACCCCGCTTTCGGGCGCTCTTTTCCCGGGAGGACGGTGAGCCGCGCGGGGGCGGCGCGGGGCCTGACGAACCGAGGGAGACCCGGCTCCTAGACGCCAAGTCTCTTAGAACCCGCTGTTCTACGGAGGCTCTTACCACGCTGGGGTGGGACTGTGCGTCCTGGAAGAGAGTAGGCAGCTCATCTTATTCTGGTCCTTTTTTTTTTTTCTCTCAACTTTTAAAAGTTCTTTATAAATTTATCCTTTACCTTTGATATAAGTTGTGACTATTTCCTCTCAGTTTGTCATTTGTCATTTGTTTGCTTACAGTGGTTTTGGGGTTTTTTTGTTTTTGTTTTTGTTTTCATTTAAAAGTTTGGTCTTTTTTTAAGTGCTAAAATTCACCAATCTTTTATTGTATTACATCTGGATTTTTTAGTCATATTTTAAAAGCTTTTCCCTACACCCAGGTTACTGCGGAATTCATCCATTTTCTTTTAGTACATGTATTGTTTTATTTTTTATATTTAGGTCTCTGAATTCATTTGGAGTTTATTCTTGTGTGTGGTTTGAGGAATGGATTTTATTTTATCTTTTTTCAAATGGGTATTCCTGTTGTCCCAACACCATTTATTTAGAAGCTTATCATAGCTCAGGGATTTGAGATACCATCTTCATCATATACTAGATTTTTTATGTGTAGTTGGGCCTATTTCTGGAACTTCCATTCCCTTCCATTGATCTGTTCATTCATTCGAGAGGCTTCATAGTTTGTTTTAATGTCAAAATTAGTCTCCCTACAGAGCAATTTATTTTCCATGTTTTCCTAACAGTTCTTGTGTGTTATTTTTCCTTATGAACTTTAGGATCAATTTCTCTAATGTCATAAAAAAAGGTTTTTGGAATTTTTATTAGCTTTGCATTAAATTTACAAATTAAGTTACAGAAAGCTGATATCTTGGTGATGTAGAGACATTTTAACCAGGAACAAGACATGCCTAATTCTGTGTCTTTCAAGAGCATTTATAGTTTTCTTTACAAAGAACATTTCTTGTTCAGTTTATTTCTAAATATTTTTATCTTTTCTCTTGCTATTGTAAATGAGGTTTTCTCATTTATCTTCTAATTATTTGTGTATATGAATGTTATTGAATTTTTCCCTTCACTTTTAAAATTGTTATAATTTACATATAGCAAATTCATGCTTTTTAGTGTACAGTTCTGTGAGTTTTGATAAATGCATACAATTGTATGTTCACCCCACAATCAAGATATGAGTTTCATCACACCAAAATAGTCATACCAGTCTCTTTGTAATCAGACCTTTTCACTTAAGCTCAGCCCTGGGCAACCACTAGTCTGATTTTGGTCCCTATCGTTCTAGAATGTCATATAAATGGACTCGTTCAGTGTGTAGTCATTTGAGCCTTGCTTCTTTTACTTAGCATAATGCAGTTGAGATTCAGGAGTATGCACTTATCATGAGTTTGCTATTGCTTTCTAATTTAATTCCATTGTCATCAGAGAACATTCTTTGTATTTTTGAATCATTTAAAATGTATTTGTTGAGATTTCCTTTATAGCCCAGAATATGGTCTATTGTGGCTAATGTTTCATGTGCACTTCAAAACAGATGTTCATTGTGCTGTTCTTGGGTGGACTGTTCTATAAATGTGCATCAGGTCAAGTCGGTTGATAGAGTTGTTCAAGTTCTCTTTTATCTATACTGATTTTATGTCTACTTGATCTATCAGCTATAGAGAAAGAATCTCCAACTACAATTGTGGTGTTTATTTTCTGTGGAGTTCTATTGATTTTGTCTTCATATATGTTGAAATTCTGTTAATAGGTGTATAAATGTTTAGAATTTGCCTTTGATGAATTGATCTACTTATCATGAAATGACCATATTTACCCTTGGTAATATTCTCTGCACTGAAATCTACTTTGTTTGGTATTAATATATCTACTCCAACTTCTTTTATTATTATTATTATTTTTAAATTAGAGAGGTGAGCTTACAAAACAATGTGCATAGTGTGCAGGATTCCCATACATCACCCCTTCACCAACACCTTACATTGTTGTGGGACATTTTTTACAGATTATGAAAGAACATGATCAGACTATTACCACTAACTATGGTCCATAACATACACTTGGTATATTTTTTCCATACACCCCCTGTAGCAGTTTGGCAGTTTGATATAGTTATGAATTCCAAAAATAGATATTGGATTATGTTTGTAAACTGGTCTGTTCATCTGGGCATGATTAAGTTATAATTAGGGCTTTGATTGGGCCACATCAGTAGGGTGTTGAGCCCCACCCCTTGGTGGGTGGGGTCTCAAAGATAAAAGACATGGCAAAGGACAGAGTTGGAGTTTTTCAGTTGGAGTTCTGATGTTGGTGTTTTAATGCTGGAGCCCGGGGAAGCAAGCACACATGAGGAAGGAGAGAAGGCTCCAGGAAAAAGAGATGAGCCGTTCAACTAGCAGTTCACAATTGGCGTTGTGAAGAGAGACAAAGCCTAGAGAGCCTCATAGTCTACAGCTGTCCTTGTGGAGGAAACAGAGGAGCTGAGCCCACAGAGAAACAGAGCCCCAGGAAGAGAGGAACCCAAGAAGCCTGAACCCTCGCAGATGTCAGCTGCCATCTTGCCCAACACGTGGCAATGGACTTTGGTGAGGGAAGAAACTTAACGCTTTATGGTCTGGTAACTGTAAGCTTCTACCTGAAATAAATACCCTTTTATAAATGCCAACAGATTTCTGGTAATTTGCATCAGCACCCCTTTGGCTGGCTAATACACCCCCTGTTATTAACACTGTGTGTTAGTATTGTACATTTGTACTCCATCTTCCTTTTGATTAGTGTTAGCATGGTATATCTTTTTCCATTGTTGTACATTTAACCTCGTTGTGTCTTTATACTTAAACTGAGTTACTTGTAAGTAGCATATAGGTGGATCTTGCTTTTAAAAAATACTATCTAATGATCTCTGCCTTCTGTGTCATTTCTGGGTCAATTTCAATAGACTTTTCTTATTATTTATTCACCATATCGTCCTTCTTTGCATGCCTGGTAATTTTGATTGGATGCCAGACATTGTGAATTTTACCTTGTTGGGTCCTAGATGTTCTTGTACTTTAAAAAATATTCTTGAGATTTTATCTGGGTCTAAGTTATTTGCAAACAGTTTGATCCTTTTGAGGCTTGCTTTTAATCTTTGTTAGGCAAGAGCCAAGTGTACTTTAGTCTATGGCTAATTTTTTCCAGCACTGAGGTAAAACCCTTCCAAGTACTCTATCCTATGTCATATGAATTATGAGGTTTTCTACTGTGGCTGGTATGAATAGGCACTTTTCCTGGCCCTTTCAGAGATGAAGACTCAGAAAGACTCGCTGTAGATATCCAAAGCTCTTTGTGCAGCGATCTCCTTTTCAGTACTCTGACCTGCCTTGCAAATTCTAGTCATTTTGATTTCCTTGAAGTCCCAAATCTGTCTCCTCAACTCAGTGAGGCTACTAGGCTTTTCCTGGGATCCCCTTTCCTGCACTATGGCTTGGAATTTCTCTCAAGGCAGTAAACTGGAACCGTTTTGGGCCTCACCTCATTTGTTTCTTCTCTCCCAGCAATCACTGCCCTGTACTGCCTGTTGTGAAAGGTCTGAGAACCATTGCTTCATACATTTTGCCCAATTTTTTAATTGTTTAAGGTGGGATGTTAAATCTGTTATTCCATATTGGCCTGAAGTAGAAGTCCTAAAGCTAGTAATGTTTGTATGCTAATTTTATATCTTAAAATTTTATCTGCCAGCTGAATATTTTTATTGTTTGATTTTTATCATTGAATCTAGGGCTTTCCATATCATTTCATCTGTAAATAAAGATAATTTCATTTCTTCTTTTATTCTTCTGCGCTTATTTTTCCCCTCAAATCTAATTGCATTGACTATTACCTTCAGAACAATGTCATATAGTTTGGTAGATTGTCATCTACTTGCCTTCTTCCTTTCCTTAATGGGAATGCCTATGTGGTTTTCCTACTAAATATGATGCTGGATTTTGGATTGAGGTATATATTTTTTACTATGTTAAGGAAATATACATCCATTTTTATTTTCTCAAGAGATTTTTTTTTTAGGAATTGGTGTTGAATTTTGTCCAAGCCTTTTTCAGTATCTGTGGGATATTCATATTGTTTTTCTCCTTAGACTTATTAATATGCTGAATTGTATTAACAGATTTTCTAATATTGAACCATCTTTGATATGCTTGACTTTTAGGTAACTCATGTTCTAGTGCATTAAACATTGATATATCTAAAACCTTTGCATGGTGAATTCAGCCTTTTACAAATCATCTGATGGAATAACATTTTAATCTGTCACATAGAAGTTATAACCTGCTACTCCTATTCCATTTTTGGAACTTTAGACGGAATGCTTCCCTGGCTGAGAAGAGTACCCTATGCCTGTGTGTAAATTTTAGCTTGCATTTCTTAAGTACCATCTATGTTGTAGATATCTTTTTATTTTTATTATTGTTTTAACATTTTATGTCAATCAATTTAAATTGCGATTTATAGATCTTTTCTGTACTTCATTAGTTGAAATCTTTTCACCTTTACAAAACTAAATAAATATGGAACTTTTATTCTATGATTTTTTAACAGTTTAAAGGTAAAAAATTTAACCCATCAGGGGTTAAGTTTATTGTGGTATAGGTATAGGTTATGAGATAGGAATTGATATCTAATTTTCTTTATAATGAAAATCAGCTTTCCAAACAATATTCATTAGATTAGGATTCATCTCTTCACTTTCTTATTCCTCTTATTACTTCATATGCTAAATTTTTTTGATAGATTAAGGCTTACTTCTGGAATTTCTATTGTATTTCTTGTCATATTATCTATTCTTAATTTAGACCTATTTAGTTTTATAATTGTTACTTGAAGATGGGTTTTAAAGTGTAGTTTGCCAAATTCCTCATTTTGCTATCATTTTGTCAGATTTTATAATTAACCATTTTGGTATTTTAATTGGGACTGAGTTAGAGGTTTTATTTATTATATCTATAATTTAATTTGGAGAATGTTATCACTTATAATGTATTTATCTCTCCAGTTGAAGCTTTTATTTTTGCCGTTAAAGTTTGGTAATTCTCTTTATATGGTCTCATATATCCTAACTATATATTCTTAGAAATTGATTTATTGATTCATATTTTGGTAACAGCTTTATTAAGATATCATTTACAAGCCATAAAGTTTACCATTTTAAAGTGTACAATTCAGTGTTTTTGAATATATTCACAGAGTTGTGCAACTATCACCACTATTTTTAGAGAGTTTCATTAATCCAAAAGAAACCCCATACCCCACCAGTAGTCACTTCCCATTCCTGCCCCACCCCACCCCCCTGAGCCTTTGGTAACCACTAATCTACTTTCTGTCTCTGTGGATTTATTCTAGACATTTCATATAAATGGAATCATATAACAAACAAAAACAACAAAAATATTCCTGTGACCCAATTACCATGTCAACTACAGCTTCATTTCTTTGCTTTCCCTTGCAGCAAAATTTGATTGAGTTCATCTATACACATTCCCATTTATTCTCCTCTCATTCTTTCTTAAATCCAGACACTTTCATCTTCACCATTCTACCAAAACTGCTCTTGTCAAGATCACCAATGACCTCCACATTGCTATACTTAATAGCCACTTCTCAGTCCTCATTTACTTGATTTCTTAGCAGCATTTGATACAGTTGATTGCTCCCTCCTCATACATTTTCTTCACTTGCTGCTAAAACACCACACTTTGGTTTTTTTTTTTTTTTAGCAGTAGTACCAGTATTTTTAGCATGTTTTTTTTTGTTTTGTTTTTTTTTTTTTTATTATGGGTAAAAATCAAAATTCTCACAATACATACAAACATTTGTAAAATGATATATAAATATATATGCATATATGTGTATTTGCTTACAAAAATGTTATTTTTTATATATATATATACATATATTTTAAGAGGTGCTTAGATTTTTAATTCTACTGCAGTGTTGCTCTTTCTAGTCGTCTTTCCTCAATTCTCTTTCTTCCAACCTGTTAATGTTGGACCCAATCTTCATTTTTTTTTTTTTTCCCTCCTCTTTGTCTATTCTCAGTCCCTTGGAGATCTAATATGGTCTAATAGCTTTAAATACCATCTATGTGCCTACATCTCTCAATTTATATATCCAGCCCAGACTCTCCCCTCAATTCCAATGCCTATGACTACTGCCTACTAGACTTCTTCACCTGGTTGTCTCAAAGCATATGGAATAAACATAGCATGTCCAGAGCAAAATTTCCCATTCCTCCACTCCCTACCTCACCAACCTGCTCTATCCATGGGCTTTCCCATCTCAATTAATTGCAACTTTCAGTTGCTCAGACAAAAACCTGGGAGTCATCTCGACTATTCTCTTTCTCTCATAACCCAAATCCAGTGCTTCAGAGCACAACAAGCATTTGGGAAATTGAATGAACTTCATTTTAAGGGCACTACTAATCTCTCAAAGGACTTATCATACCACAAAGTAGCTTATATTTTGGATAATATGGCCAAATAAGTACCTTTTTTTAAAAACTCTGTTGATAAAGGCTCAGTATCTTTCTTTTGCTAACTTAATTCTCACCCTCACTTCCAATTTAACCTTAATTTTTTTCAAAACATAAAATATATAAAAATAACAATGCACATTGTAGAAAATACAGAGAGTACAAAAAGAAAATTAAAACCACTCGTAATGCAACCACTTAAATATAATTTTGGTTAATATTTTACTCTATTTCCTTCAGGTTTATGCATACTTATTTCTTAGTTGAGGTTGTTGTCTAAACATCATTTTTAATCCTGCTTTTTTAAAAAAAAATTAATATAAAGACTTCCCATTGTTGTTACAAACTCTTCATCAACATCACCTTTTTAAAAAATAATTCCTTGGTATATCCTTTTCCATCCTTTAATTTAATTAGTTAATTAATTAGTTAATTTTTTGAGGAGGTACCAGGGACTGAACCAAGGACCTTGTACATGAGAAGCAGGTGCTCAGCCACTGAGCTACACTCACTCCCCCCAACATCACTTTAAAAAAAAAAGATTTATTTATTTATTTATCCACCCCCACCCCCACCCCCACCCCCAACATCATCTTTAATTGCATTGAGGTACCATTGTTTTTGTAACCATTCTTATACTGTTGGACCCTCCCTTCCTGAATGAGTTTTGAACCTCTCTGGGAAGTCCCTCAAACTCTTCCCTTTCTTGTTTCCCTTTCTGACTCCCCAAGCCCAAATAGAACCAAAAATACCAGAGAGGTCCTAGTCAGAGTTGCTTAAACCACAACTTTGTTTTCCACCAGCTTGAGCCCTAACTTTTGTAAATATCCTTTATGCATTACAGATCATGGCAAATTTAATCAAGATATGTTTGATGACTACAGAAAACTCTTTTTCATCAATCACATTTCCTATGATTGATGCAGGAAAGTTGAGTTTTCCTAATGATATTTTTACTGAAATAATCCTTTCAGAAGTGTTCAAATTTAGTAGCAGTACATGACTGAAAGCCTTACAGGAAATTCACTTTCTGGTACATCCAGATGATGACATATCTCTTCTGGTCATCTTTGCAAGTGAACCCAAGTGCAATCAGATATCTTTGAAGGCTTATAAATAACAGTGTTCTCTACTTTCCTGTCCATAAGAGTTGGTTGCTGATGGAGGTTTGTCATATGGCTTAAATAGGAGGTGACTGAAAACTCATACATTCCTTTCTAGACAGTTTATCAAGAGAAAAGACAATCTAAATAAATGAATTCTTAGGAAGAAATGCAGTGTTATTGTTATAAAAATGGGCCCAAACATTTGAACACTGACTAGATGAGAGCTAAGTCATGGCTTTATCGATAGGGAAGTGGTAGGATAAGAGAAGCCTCAATAACTTTGTTATTTGGATAGAATTCAGTCTCTCTCGGATTTAAATCTAGAAATACTAGTACCTTGTTCAGCAGTGGAGAAGCAGTCAGAGCACTTTTACTAAGGACTTGCCACTGGCACTTCCCATCCTGGTGTGATGTGTGATTTACCTGTCTTGTCAAGGAATAAGACAGTATTCCTTGAGAAGTACTCCTTAGTTTGTTGGTTTTTTGTGAGTACCAGAATTGGTTTTGAAATAGTTCTATTGATTTTATATAAACCATGCATACTTATAGCAAAAATTCAAGTAATATGAAAGAGTACAAAAAAGAAAGATATACCTGGGATTGAATCTCAGTTTTGCCATTTAAATGTTGGGTGACATTATCTCTCTGAATCTCCATTTTCTCATGTGTAAAATGAGCATGGTAATAACATCTCTTAGAGTTTAGAGGACTAATAAAGAGAATGTATTTGAAATGTTTTACATGGCATCTAGCACATAGAAATCTCAAAACTGATTGCAGCAGGGAAGCAGATGTGACTCAAGTGATTGGGCTCCCGTCTACCATATAGGAGGTCCAGGGTTCGATTCCCAGGGCCTCCTGGTAAAGGCAAGCTGGCCCACGTGGAGTGCTGGCCCGTGCAGGAGTGCTGGCTCACATGGAAAGCTGGCACAGCAAGATGATGCAACAAAAATAGACACAGAGGAGACACAATGAGAGACACAGCAAAGCAAGGAGCTGAGGTGGCTCAAGAGATCAAGCACCTCTCTACCACTCCAGAAGGTCCCAGGATCATTTCCTAGTGCTGCTTAAAGAGAAGACAAGCAGACACATAGAAGAACACACAGCGAATGTACACATAGAGCAGACAACAGGGCGGTGGGGTGGGGGGTGGGATGATAAATAAATAAATAAATAAATAAATAAATAAATAAATAAATAAATAAATCTTTAAAAAATAAAAAAACTGATTGCAGCAGTAATTATTACCTTATTATTCCCTGACTTTCAGGGCTAACAGACATTTGCTACAACTTACTAACATTAGCACTTAAAAACATATCAAAGATAATTTCGTTTGCTATGTTCTTACCTATTCTTAGGTATTTGGGATAGAAGCATGGTCTTCCCAGAGATCTTCAGACATACTACATAAAGTAGTTTGTAAATGTATTTGCCCATAGATTGATAATAATGGAGCAGTTAACATTTACCCAAAAACTTTTCTTAGTTTTTTTCTGCCTGGCAAATATAAAAACATACAGGGACATAATGTTTGCTCAGAGATTAAACTAGGGCAAAATTATTATTAGCAAAATTTTCATGAAATCTAAAGTGAACAATCCAAGTGAAATTTTATAATCCCATCCTGTCACCATTGCTCAGTTTTATTATTCACATGACCAAAAAACCTTTTCCCATTCCCAAACAAAATTTCAGCCTACAGGAATTTCTAATGAGGATGTTAGTGATTTCAGTCAGAAGGCTTTGGATAGACATGGAAATGAAAGGTGTGTATTTGTTCTTAGTCAACCCAGAATGCCCCTACCAATTATGCTAATGATTGTTGCTACCCTCCCCCCTGCTGTGCACGCGCGCGCGCATGCGCGCGCGCGCACACACACACACACACACACACCTATGACCATTCTATACTCTCTCTTCACCACAACAGGAATGAGAGACTAGACTTACAGGGTGCAAAGGATGAGGAATGGCATACAAAAGGGCACAAAGGAGGGAAAAACAGAGACTCTGGTAAAAGTGTGGCTGGAAAGTGCTGTACTCCTCCAGTTTCTGTTGATTGGGCAACCTAAATGTAAAATGGACTTTTGGGGAGTGACTTATCTTTCTGGATTGACCCCATCTGGCTCCTCAAGGTGGGATACCCTAGTAGGGAAGAAACCAAAAGGGGGGTGGGGGCAGCTGTGGGTGGTTAAACAAGGGTCCCAGAACTGAAAAGACTAAGGAAAACAGGGCACTGAGTGAAGGAGAGAATTTAAACAAATAATAGGAGCTGGGGAGAAAATTCTGCATAAACACAAACAGAATAGATCAAGATTCCTGGAGAAGGAACAGAGGAAAGGAAGTTTTCTCCTGGAGAGAAACAAATATACAAAAAGTGCAATCTTGAAAATTGTACCACATGTCTAGGACAAGAATCATAAAAAGAAGAGCTGAGAAAATCAGATCAATTAAACAGGCTATTCTAAAGGTCTAGAATAAGTTGGACCAAGGATAAAAGAAGAGACTTAACACAAAGCCAATCAACAATAAAACCTTAGACAAGAGGGAGAAACTGACCTTCAGAGTTAACTCATCAAGATAAGCACATGCCTAGACATCAGCAAAAAAATTGCATGCCATACTAAGAGACAGGAAGATATGGCTCAATGAAGGGAAATATTAAAATACACAGAATTTGGAACAACTAATCAAAGAACTTCAAAAAAATTTCCTGAAACAGTTCAAGGAGATGAAAGAAAATATACCTAAAGAGATAAAGGATATTAAGAAGACAATGTGAGCATAAAGAAGAATTTGAAAGTATGAAAAGAAACATAACAGAAATTATGGTGATGAAAGGCACAAGAGTAGAGATTAAGAATACAATAGAGGCATACAACAGCAGATTTGAACAAGCAGAAAGAAGAATCAGCAAACTAGATGATAGGACAATTGAAATCATACAGTCAGAACAGATAGAGAAAAGAATGGGAAAAAATTGGCAAAGCCCCAGGATGTGTATATCCATTGCAGGTGATGTGCCACACTAATGAAAGATGTTTAAGTGGGATGTTAGGGGAGGTGTGGGAGGTGGAGAACATGGAAATCCCTGTCATTTTTGTGCAACATTTATGTAATCTAAGCATCTTTTAAAATAAAAATAAATAAATAAATAAATTGAGCAGTGTCTCAAAGATTTGAGTGACACACAAAGGAAACAAACATCCACATCATGGGTGTCCCAGAAGGAAAAGAGAAGGGGAAAGGGGCAGAAAGAATATTTGAATAAATAATGGCCAAAAATTACCCAACTCTAATGAAAGGCATAAATATACATATCCAAGAAATGCAATAGATTTCAAACAGAATAAATCCTAATAAATCTGAGACACATTTCAAACAGAATATCAAATGCCAAAGATAAAAAAATTGTGAAAGCAGCAAGAGAAAAGTGATTCATCACATACAAGAGATGCTCAATAAGACTAAGTGCCAGTTTCTCACCAGAAACCATGAAGGTGAGAAGGCAGTGGTGTGATATATTTAAGATACTGAAAGAGAAAAACTGCCAGCCACAAGTCTTTATCCAGAAAAAAATGTCCTTCAAAAAATGAGGGAGAGGAGGAGAGGCAAGATGATGGCAGAGTAAGGAGCTCCAAGAGTCAGCTCATCCTACAGTGCAGTTAATAATCACCCAGAGCTATCTAAAGCACCTGTTTGGGGGACCCAGGAGACCAGAAGAGAATCCTGTAAAATCATTGGAAGAATGGAAGGAGAAGACTGCCTATCTGCAATGAAGATTCATGAGTAGAGCACTCCATACCACAGAGGGTGGTGTCCATCTCCCACTGGCGGTGTAAGATGCCTTTGGAGCTATTCCTTGGTTGGAGTTGAAAGCTCCATTTTTCAAAAACAGAGAAGGAAGAGATGGTTGGGCACTGATTTCAGCTACTGATTAATATTAATAAATTCAGCTGGCTAAAGTTTAATCTAAAGAACAGCTTAAGTTTGAATCTGTCCAATTTGGAAAGAGGCCAGTAGCCTCCATTTTAACTCCACTCCAAGAATGAGGGGAAGTTGACTGACTGAAAACCACAGTGACAGTACGGTCTGGCTTCTTTCCACCCAGGTTAGATTGCGGCCCTAAACTGAGGGAACTTGTACCAGCCTCGCCAGGCAACTGTAGTCACTTTTGGCATGCACAGACTAGATTATTAGGCACCTGTGGCTCCATCCCTGCTTGCCTGAGAGCATACAGGGGGGTTGGTGTTTCCCCAGACTCTCTGGGCAACTGCAGAGGCTTTTGGCCCCCATGGAATGGATTGTTGGACACCTTTGGCTCTATCCCCAACCCCCATAGGACAGGAGGGGGGCGGTATTTCCTCAACTTCTCTGAACAACTGCAGGTACTTTTGGCCCACACAGACTAGATTGCTGGGTACTCCTATGGTTCCATCCTTGCGCCTGAAAGGGTAGAAGGGACAGTGCTCCCTTAGCCTCTCCAGGCAACTGAAGCTGCTTTTGGCCTGCAGGAACTAGATCATTGGACACATCTGTGACTCCATCCATGTCCCTGACTGAGCAAGAGGAAGGACTTTGCTCCCTCACCCTCTCCAGGCAACTGCAGTTGCTTTTGGCCTGCATGAACTGGATTGTTGGGCATGCCTGGGGCTCTATTGCCACCCCTGGCAGGAGAGGATGGTGACCAGAGCTTTATGAGTCTACCTGGGCAACTGCAACCAGTTTTGACCTGCGTGGTTTAGGTTGCTGCCCACATCTGCAGCTCCATCCCTGCCCCACGCAGGGGAGAAAAGGGCATAGACCATCATCAGTCTCTCCAGGCAAAGACAGACAGTCTTTGCCTGCATGATTTGGATTACTGCACATAGCTGTGGCTCCATCCCCACCCCTGGCAGGACAGAAAGGTGGGAGAAGCTTCATTGGTTCCTGGGGCAATGTAGGCAGCTTCATTCTCCATGGTTTTCAGTGCCAACTGCATCCTCTGCTCCTACTCTGCAACCAGCAAGGGAGAAAAGGCAGGAAGCAGATGAAAAAGAGCTGAAAATGTTCAGATTGGCTAAACACAAGTCACTATAAAGTTCCAAATTAAGTTGAACCAAGTATCAAAGAGGGCTGTAGCACAAAGCCAATCAAATAGAAAGCCCTAGACTAAAGAGAGAAACTGCACCCAGAATAAATATATCTATTAAATCAGATGATGAGGCACTGAAAAAAAAAAATTAAAATACATACTAAGAAACAGGAAGTTATGGCCCAAAGGAACAAGCTAAGCCTCCAGATGACATAAAGCAGTTGAGATAACTAATCATAGATTGTTCAAATAAATCTCAATAAATTCAATGAGATGACTAAAGAGTTTAAGGATATTAAGAAGACACGGGGGTGGGGGGGACGGATGTGGCTCAAATGGTTGGGCATCCATCTCCCATATGAAGGGACCCGGGTTCGATCCCTGGGACCTCCCGGTTAAAAAAAAAAAAAAAAAAAAAAGAAGACACTGGGAGGCACAAAGAAGAATTTGAAAGCATGCATAAGAAAATAGCAGATCTTATGGGAATGAAGGGCACAATAAATGAAATAAAAAATACACTGAAGGCATGTAATAGCAGATTTGAAGAGACAGAATAAAGAATCAGTGAGCTTGAAGACAGGCCTCTGAAAATAAACATACAAAGCAACAGACAAAGAATGGAAAAAATTGAACAGGATCTTAGGGAACTAAATGATGGCAAGAGACATGCAAACATATGTGTCATAGGTGTCCCAGAAATAGAAGAGAAGGGAAAGGGGGCAGAAGGAATATTTGAGGAAATAATGGTAGAAAATCTCCTAACCCTATTGAAGGACATAGATATCTGTGTCCAAGAAGCACAACATACTCCCATTGAAATAAATCTAATTAGACCAACTCTGAGACACATACTAATCAGAATGTCAAATACCAAAGACAGAATTCTGAGAGCAGCAAGAGAAAAGTGATGCATAACATATAAGGGATACCCAATAAGATTAAGTACCAAATTCTTATCAGAAACCATGGAGTCAAGAAGGCAGTGGTAAGATATATTTAAGATACTGCAAGAGAAAACTTCCAGCCAAGAATTTTCTATCTGGCAAGATTGTCTTTCAAAAATCAGGACAAGTTTAGAATACTCACAGACAAACAGAAACTGAAAGTTTGTTACCAAGAGACCAGCCTTGCAGGAAATACTAAAGGGAGTGCTATAGCCTGAAAAGAAAAGGTAGCAGAGAGAGACTTGGAAGTGAGTCTAGAAATGAAGATTATATCAGTAAAAGTGACTAAAAATGTAAAAAGAGTGGTGAAAATAAGATGTGACAGATAGGAGATAGGATGAGGTCTAAGAAGGGGTACTGATGCTAAATGTATGTATAATTTTCAATTAATTTGACTGTAAAAGTGTGGAAATGGATAGAGTTAATAACACATTATAATGAGTATAACCAACACAGCTGGTTTATAAATGGGATTGTGGCTGAAAGGAGTAGTCCAAGGATGTAAATGTCAATTGAAAGAAAGCTAGAGAATAACCTAGGGGCTGAATAACATAGTGGACCCAGAAGTGGATGAAGATTGTGGCTTGTTGTTGTTGTTTTCAGTTTATATAATTTATTGCAGTTAGCACATAGTTTAAAAATTCACCAACACACCAACAGTACAAAACTAAACAGCATTATAAGTTATTTTCCCTTAGGAAAATAAAACATACTATGATTGTCAAAGCCGATGCCAGTCTAAGTTTTAAAGAGGAAAAAGCAATCAGGATTGTGGTTAATAGTACAAATACAAGAATGTTCTTCTGTGAACTAGAACAAATTTATGTCACTATTATAAGGTAGTAAGAATATGGTGATGCACGAGAAAAATGCAATTAGTATAACTTATGGACTATTGTTAACAGCAATATTGTAATATTCTTGCATCAATGTCAAAGAAGGTACTATATCAATGCAAAGAGTCAATAATAGGGGAAATAGGATATTTTCTTTTGGATTAAAGGAAAAGTTCAAAAATTTACTGAGGCAATGACTGCAAAACTCTGTGATGAAACTGAGAGCCACGGAGTGTACACTTTGGCTCTCTATATGCAAGAGACTGTATAACACAGTGAACCATGTGGTGGAAGATTGACTGTAGTTAACAGTACAAATATGAAAGTATTCTCTCATGAACTATAATAAATGTGCAATACTAATACATGGTGTTAACAATAGTGGGTATGGAAAAATATACCAAATGGATGTTATGGACCATAATTAGAGTTAATATTCTGATGATCTTCTTTCATAATCTGTACGAAATGTTCCACAACAATGTAAGATATTGGTGGAGGGGTGTTTTATGGGAATTCGGCACATTGTGCATAATTATTTTGTAAACTCACAACTTCTCTAATAAAAATATATATTTTAAAATGAGAAAGAGTTTAAAATATTCACAGATAAACAGAAACAGAGAGATTTCATTAACAAAAGACCAGTTCTATTAAAATTACTAAAGGGATTCCTGCAGTTTGAAAGGAAAAGACAGGAGATACTGGTTTGGAATAGTGTGAAGAAATGAAGATTATCAGTAAGGGTAACTAAAAGGATAAATGCAAAACACAATAGTACATTATCCTCAGTATACAACTTTTTTTTTTACCAGGAGGTCCCTCCATATGGGAGATGGATGCCCAACCATTTGAGCCACATCCACTCCCTACAACTTTTTCATTCCTATAACAGTCAAAATACAATTAACAATTTAACAAGAAATAGGCATATTTCCTGATAATGGGCATGCAAAATATAAAGTGGAAATGTGAGGCAACAACAACATAAATAGGGGAAACAAAGGGATATGGCAGCAGAGAATGTGTAGGCTATTAAAGCTAATTGGTATCTTTCCAAAATAGTAGTCTATAGCTGTAGGTTGTGTAATATAAACCCCTGGGTAACCACAAAGAAAAAAATATAAAAATATATACAGAAAAGGAAATGAGGAAGGGATCAATCAGATACATCACAAAAGCTCAACTATACAGAAAAGAAGGTTGCAACAAAGGAAGAGACACACCCCCAAAAAAAGATATGACATATGAAAACCAAAGGACAAAATGGCTTAAGTAAATACTGCCTTTAGAGTAATAAGACTGAATGTTACTGGATTAAACTCCCCAGTCAAAAGACTCAGAGTGGCAGAATGAATAAAAAGCATGATCCAACTATATGTTGATTAGAAGAGACTCACTGTACACTCAAAGACACAAATAGGTTGAAAGTGAAAGGGCAGAAAAAGATATTCCATGCAAATAGTAGTAACCAACAAAGAGCTGTGGTAGCTATACTAAAATAGGTCAAAATAGTCTAAGTCAAAAGCTGTTATAAGAGACAAAGAAGGACACTAATTGCTTCCATCTTTGAGCAATTATGAATAATGCCACTATGAACATTAGTGTGCAAGTATCTGTTCAAGTCCTGCCTTTCAATTATTCTGGGTATATACCTAGTAGTGGGATTGCCAGGTCTTATGTTAATTCTATATTAAGCTTCCTGAGGAAATGCCAAACTGTCTTCCACAGCAGCTGCACTATTTCACATTCCCACCAGCAGGAAATAAGTGTTTCCTGTTTCTCCATATCCTCTCGAACACTTGTAGTTTTCTGTGTTTTTTTTTAATAGTAGCCATTCTAGTGGGTGTAAAATGATTTCATTGTGGTTTTGATTTGCATTTCCCTCATAGCTAGTGATGTTGAGCATCTTTTCATGTGCTTTTTAGCTGTTTGTATATGCTTTTTAGAGAAATGCCTATTCATGTCTTTAGCCTACATTGTAATTGGATTGTTTGTCTTTTGATTGTTAAGTTGTAGCATTTCTTTGTATATTCTGGATATTAAACCCTTATTGTATATGTGGTTTCCAAATGTTTTCTCCCATTGAGTAGGTTGTCTTTTCAGTTTTGTGACAAAGTCTTTTGGTGCAAAAAAATTTTTAATTTTGAGGACATCCCATTTATCTATTTTTTTCTTTCATTGCTTGTGCTCTGGGACTAAAGTCCAAGAAACCATTGCCCAACATAAGATCCTAAAGATGCTTCCCTACATTTTCTTCAAGGAGTTTTATAGACCTAATTCTTATATGTAGGTCTTTTATGTATTTTGAGTTAATTTTTGTAAATGGTGTGAGATTGTGAGATAGGGGTCCACAAAGGAGATATAAAAACCTAACCATCATGTCCCAAAAATACATTAAGGAAACCACTGGCAAAACTGAAGGGAGAAAGAGATACCTCTACAATAATAGTTGGAGCCTTCAATGTACCACTCTCATCAATAGATAGAACATTTAGAGAGAAGATCAATAAAGAAACAGAAGATTTGAATAATATGATAAATGAACAAGACCTAACAGACATATATAGAACATTGGACTGCAAAACAGCAAGATATACATTCTTCTCAAGTGTACATGGATCATTCTCCAGGTAGACCACATGTTGGGTCACAAAACAAGTATCAATAAATAGAAAGATTGAAATCATACAGAGCATGTTTCTGACCATAAGGGATGAAGCTGAAAATCAAATAAAAGAATGTTAAATAACAGTCTCTTAAACAGTCAGTGGCTAAAATAAGAAAGTGCAAGGTATGTGAGTAAACATCTAAAGACAAATGAAAATGAGAACAACACATATCAAAACTTATGGGATGCAGTGAAGGCATATTAAGAGGGAAATTTATAGCCCTAAATGCCTACATTAAAAAAGAAAAAAGAGCTAAAAGCAAAGACCTGACTGCACACCAGGAGGAACTAGAAAGAGAACAGAAAACTAATGCCAAAGCAAGCAGAACAAAAGAAATTACAAAGATTAGAGCAGAAATAAACGAAATTGAGAATTAAAGGCACAATGGAGAGAATTCATAAAACCAAAAGTTGTTCCTTGAAAAGATCAATAAATTTGACAAACCCTTAGGTAGACTGACAATAAAGAAGAGAAGATGCAAATAAATAAAATCAGAAATTGTAGGAGGGACATTACTACTGACCCCACAGAAATAAAAAGGATCATAGGAGGATATTATGAACAACTATATGCCAAAAACTAGACAACCTAGATGAAATGAACAAATTTCTAGAAACACACGAGGAACTTGAATTGTCTAGGAGAAACAGAAGACCTCAACAGACCAATTACAAGTAAAGAGATTGAATCAGTCATCATAAACCTCCCAAAATAAAAAGCCCAGGACCAGACAGCTTCACAGGTGAATTCTACCAATCATTCCAAGAAGAATTAATACCTTTCCTGCTCAAACACTCTCAAAAAATTAAAGAGGAGGGAACACTACCTAACTCTTTCTATGAGGCAAACATCATCCTAATACCTAAGCCAGATAAAGATACAAGAAAAGAAAGTTTTCTCTTACAAATATAGATGCAAAAATCCTCAGCAAAATACTTGCAAATTGAATCCAACGGCACATTAAATTTATTATACATCCCAGGTATGCAAGCATGGATCAGTGCAAGAAAATCAATTAATGTAATACACCACATTAACAAATTGAAAGAGAAAAATCACATGATCACCTCCATTGATCCATGTTACAGAAAAGGCATTTGATAAAATTCAACATTGTTCCTTTTTTTTTTTTAAGTTTTATTTTTATTTATTTGTCCCCCCCCCTTGCTGCTTGTGCTTGCTGTGTCTATTTGCTTTGTGTTTTTTTCTTTTTTTTTTTTTTTCTTTTTTTCTTTTATTCGTTTTTGCTTTGTGTTTTTCTGTGTCTGCTTGTCTTTCTCTTGTGTCATCTTGCTGCGCCAGCTCACCACACCACACGGGCCATCAATACACCACACCACGTGGGCCTGCTAGCCTTCACCAGGAGACCCCAGGAATCGAACCCAGGGCCTCCCATATGGTAAACGGGAGCCCAACCAATTGAGCCACACCCACTTCCCAACATCCTTTCTTGATGAAAACACTTAGAAAAATAGAAATAGAAGGAAACTTCTTCAATATGATAAAGGGCATATATGAAAAACCATTAGCCAATACAATACTCAAGGTGAAAGCTTTCCCTCTAAGATTTTAAACAAGACAAGGATGCCCACTGTCACCACAGTTATTTAACATTGTACTGGAAGTTCTAACAAGAACAGTTAGGCAAGAAAAAGAAATAAGAGGCATCCCTATTGGAAAGGAAAAATAAAACTTTCACTATTTGCACATGACATAGAGCCTATATATTGAAAGTCCCGAAAAATCTACAACAAAGCTACTAGAGCTAATAAATTGCTTCAGGAAAATGGTGGGTTACAAGCTCAATGTGCAAAAATCAGTAACATTTCTATACACTAGTAATGAGCAAGCTGAGGAGGAAATCAAGAAAAAAAATTTCATTTACAATAGCAACTAAAATAATTAAATATCTAGCAATAAATTTAACCAAGGATGTTAAGGACTGGTATACAGAAAACTATAAAACATTGCTAAAAGAAAACAAAGCCCTAAATACATTGAAGGACATTCCATGTTCATGGATTTGGAATACTAAACATTGTTAAGTAGTCAATTCTATTCAAATTGACTTACAAATTCAATGCAATCCCAATGAAAATTCCAACATCCTTCTTTGCAGCAATGGCAAAGCCAATTTATCAAATTTATTTGGAAGGGAAGGTGCCCTGAATAGCTAAAAATACATTGAAAAAGAAGAACGAAGTTTGAGGACTCACACTTCCTGACTTTAAAGCATATTAAGGGAAGCGGCTGTGGCTCAATCAGTAGGGCTCCCGTTTACCATATGGGAGGCCCCGGGTTCGGTTCCCGGGGGCCTCCTGGTGAGGGCAGGCCCGCCCGCACGGCATGGTTGGCTGACCCAGCGAGCACAAGCAGCAAGGGGGGGGGGATAAATGAATAAATAAAATAAAATCTTTAAAAAAATAAAAAATAAAAAATAAAGCATATTAAAAAGTTCCAGGGAAGCAGATGTGTCTCAAGTGATTGGGCTGCCGTCTACCATATAGGAGGTCCAGGGTTCAGTTCCCAGGGCCTCCTGGTGAAAAGCAAGCTGGATGGAGCAGAGAGCTGGCCCACACAGAGAGCTGGCTGATGTGGAGTGCTGGCCCACGCAGGAGTGCTGGCCTGTGCAGAGAGCTGTCACAGCAAGATGATGCAACAAAAAAGAGACACAGAAGAAAGACAATAAGAGAGGCAGCAGACCAGGGGCCTGAGGTGATGCAAGAGATTGAGCAGCCTCTCTCCCACTCTGGAAGGTCCCAGGATCAGTTCCCAGTGCTGCCTAAAGAGAAGACAAGCAGAAACAGAAGAACACACAGAGAGCAGATAGTGAGCACAAAACAACAAGGGGGGGAGAAATAAAAAAATTTTAAAAAAGCTCCAGTGGTCAAAATGTCATGGTATTGGCACAAGTAAAATAGACATACTGACCAATGCAATTAAATAGAGAGTTCAGAAATAGACCCTCTACCCTATGGCCAATTGATTTTTGACAAGGTTGCCAAGTCCACTCAATTGGGAAATAACAGCATCTTCAACAAATGGTGTTAGGAGAATTGGATATCCAAGAATGAAAGAAGACCCCTATCTCACACTATTTACAAAAATTAACTCAAAATGGATCAAAGACCTAAATATAAGAACTAGGTCTATAAAATTTCTTGAAGAAAATGTAGGGAAGCATCTTTGGGATCTTGTGTTGAGCAATGGTTTCTTGGACTTGACACACAGAGTACAAACAATGAAAGAAAAATAGATAAATGGGACCTTCTCAAAATTAAAAACTTTTTTGCATCAAAAGGCTTTCTCACAAAAGTGAAAAGATAACAGGGCAATTTTAAAGACTTAGAATAAGTTGAAGACCAAATATCAAAGAAGACCTGTGAAAAAATAAACAATAGGCAAAAAATAAATTGGTCATCAGAGTAAATTCACAAACATATTCAGATGCCTAGACATCAGCAAAAAATTACAAGCAATACTAGGAAACAGTAAGAGAAGGCCCAGCCAAAGGAACAAACCAAATATCCTGAAGATATACAGGATTAAGACAGTTAATCAATGATAATCACACAACTCTCCTAAATCAATTTAAAGAATTAAAAGAAAATATGACTAAAGAAATAAAGGATATTAAGAAGAAACTGGATGAGCAAAAAGAACAATTTGAAAATCTGCAAAGAAAAGTAACAGACTTTATGGGAATGAAAGACACAATGGAGGAGATTAAAAATACATTAGGAACAACCAGGAAAATGGCAGCAGAGTAAAGAGTTCCCAGAATCAGATCCTGCTATGGGGCAGTTGGTGATCTCCCACAGCTATCTAGAGCACATGTTTGGAGGCCCCAGGAGACCAGAAGTGCATCCTGCAACATCCTTGAAAGAATGGAAGGAGGAGACTGCCCATCTGCAGAGAAGATTCGTAAGTAGAGCACTCCATGCCCCGGAGGCCAGTGCCCATCCTCCACTGGAGACACAAGTCACCTCGGGAGCTGTTCTGCGGCTGGAATGGAAAGCTCCACTTCCCCAAACAGGGGAGGAAGAGATGGTTGGGCACCAACTTCAGCTAATGATTAGTAAATTCAGCGGGCCAAAGTAAAATCCTAAGAACAGCTAAAGTTTGAACCTGTCCAAGTCAGAAAGAGACTGGTGGCCACCTTCTTAACTCCGCGCCTGACAGGAGGGGAAGGGGGGCTAACGGAAAATCACAGTGCTGGTAAGACCCAGCTTTTTTCCATCTAGATCAGACTGCTGCTCTAGCCTAAGCCCCAGGCCCATCTCGAGCAGGGAGGAATCTGGGGTGGAGTGGGGGGGCTGGACCAGCCTCTCCAGGAAATAACAGGAGAAGCCGGTGATCATCCTACTTTGGCAGTACAGGCCACCCCAGGAGCTATTCTGTGGCAGGAACTGGAAGCTCCATTTCCCAAAAATAGGGTAGAAAAGATGGTTGGCCACGGATTTCAGCTACTGATTAGCAAAATTAGACTGGCTAAAGTATAACCCTAAGAACAGCCAAAGTTTGAGCCTGTCCAAGTCAGAAGGAGGCCAGTAGCCACCATTTTGACTCCAACCCCAAGCATGAGGGAAAACCAGGCTGACTGAAAAATCACCATGATGCTAGAGACCAGTTTCTTTCACCCAGATTGGCCTTCAGCCCTAGCCTAGGCTTCAGCCCCACATCTAGCAGGGAGGAAGTTGACGGGCCCTGCACTAGCCTATCTAGGTAACTGCGGATACATTTAGCTGGTGCAGACTGAATAATCGGAAGTCTACCAGGGCAGCTGTGGTCATCTTGGATCTGCACTGCATAGATTGCTGCCCACACCTGCAGCTCCATCCCTGCCCCAGCAGGGGAGAAAGGGATTTGAAGCTTCATCAGTCTCTTTGGGCAACTACAGTCTAGGCATGCATGAGTTGGATTGTTCCACATAGATGTGGCTTTTCCCTACCCTGGCAAAGGAAAAAGGGGAGAAGCTTCATTGGTCTTTTGGGCAATGAGAATAGCTTGAGCCTCTACAGCTTATAGCACCAACTACATCCTTGGCTCCTACTACACAACCAGCAAGGAAGAAAGGGCAGGAAGCCCTGAACTAAAGAGAAAAACTGCACCCAGAATAAATACTCTAGTAAGCCAGATGCCAAGACACTAACAAAAAGTTACAATCCACAGGAAGATATGGCCCAGTTAAAGGAACAAGATAAGCCTCCAGGTGACATAAAGGAATTGAAATAACTCATCATAGATGTTCAAACAAATCTTAATAAACTCAATGAGATGGCTAAAGAAATTAAGGATATTAAGAAGATATTGGATGAGTACAAAGAAGAATTTGGAAGCATACATAGAAAAATAGCAGATCTTATGGGAATGAAAGGCACAATAAATGAAATAAAAAAATACACTGGAATCATATAATAGAGATTTGAGAAGGCAGAGGAAAGGATTGGTAACCTTGAAGAAATGGCCTCTGAAAGTGAACATACAAAAGAACAGATGAAGAAAAGATTGGAAAAACTTGAATAAGGTCTCAAGGAACTAAAGGACAGCAAGAGGCATGCAAACATACGTGTCATGGGTGTCCCAGAAGGAGAAGAGAAGGGAAAAGGGGCAGATGGAATATTTGAAGAAATAATGGTAGAAAATTTCCCAATCCTATTGAAGGACATAGATAGCTATGTCCAAGAAGCACGACGGACTCCCATCCAAAAAATCTGAATAGACCAACTCCAAGACACATATTAATCAGAATGTCAAATGCTAAAGACAAAGAGAAAATTCTGAGAGCAGCAATAGAAAGGCAATGCATAACATATAAGAGATACCCAAAAAGATTAAGTGCTGATTTCTCACCAGAAACCATGGAGGCAAGAAGACAGTGGTATGATATATTTAAGATACTGCAAGAGAAAAATTTCCAGCCAAGGATCTTATATCCAGCACGATTGTCTTTCAAAAATGAGGGCAAGTTTAGAATATTCACAGATAAACAGAAACCAAGAGAGTTTGTAACCAAGAGACCCAATTTGCAGGAAATCCTAAAGGGTGTACGACAGCCTGAGAAGAAAAGACAGAAGAGAGAGGCCTGGAAGAGAGTCTAGAAATGAAGATTATATCAATAAAAGTAACTAAAAGTGTCAAAAGAGTGGTGAAAAAAATATGACAGATAAAACCCAAATATTCAGAATAAACTTAACCAACGATGTAAAGCACTTGTATTCAGAAAACTACAACTCCTTGTTAAAATTTTAAAAAGACCTGAATAATTGGAAGAAATTCCATGCTCATGGATTGGAAAACTAAATATCATTGAGATATCAATTCTACCCAAATTAATATACAGATTCAATGCAATTACAATAAAAATTCCACCAGCATTTTAAAAATAAATAGAAAACATAATTATCAAATTTATCCTGAATAGCCAGAAACATCTTTAAGAAAAGGAAAAGCGAAGTTGGAAGACTCTCATTTCGGGACTTTAAGTCGTATTACCTAGCTACAGTGGTAAAAACAGCATGGTACTGGCATAAAGACAGACACATAGACCAATGGAAGCAAATTGATAGTTAAAAAACAGACCTTCACATCTGTGGTCAAGTGATTTTTGACTACCCTGTCAAACCCACCCAGCCCGTGCATAACAGTCCATTCAACAAATGGTGCTGAGAAAATAGGATATTCATGCAAAAGAAAGAAAGAGGACCCCTGTCTCACACCCTATACAAAAATTAACTCAAAATAAATAAAAAACCTAAATATATACGCAAGAACCATAAAGGTTCTAGAAGAAAATGTAAGAAAATATCTTCAAGACCTGGTGGTAGGTGGTGGATCTTAAAGGAGATAAGAAGAGGACTGAGATGGACTACTGATATTTAATGTATGTAGACGTTTTAATTAGCTTTACTGTAAAAGTGTTGAAATGTACAGAGTTGATGGTAACACATAGTTGATGGTAACAGCTGGTTTATAAATGGGGATATGGCTGAAATGGTAGTCTAGGGAAGTAAATGCCAATTGAAAGAAAGCTAGAGAATAATCTAGGGACACAGTAAAGACAATAAACCCAGAGGTGGATGAGAATAGTGGTTGATGGTACAGATGCAAGAGTGTCCTTTGTGAGCTAGAGCAGATGTACATCACTATTGCAGGATGGTGGGAATGTGGAGAAGCATGGGAAAAATATAACTAGAGTGACCCATGGAGTATGGTTAACAGTAATAATGTAATATTTTTGTATCTATGCAAAAAATGTACTGTGTTGATGATAGGGGAGTATGGAAAATGTGTGCCAAATGTATGCTGTGGACCTGGTAATAATTGGATGATATTATTTCATAATCTGTAACAAATATTCCACCACAATATGGTGTGTTGATAGAGGGGTATTGTTTGGGAATTCTGCCCATGTGCATGATTGTTTTGTAGGTTTACAACTTCTGTCATAAAAGTATATTTAAAAAATAGTAATGGGGTGGGTTGGGTGAAAAATACACCAAATGTAGGATGAGGACTATAATTAGTAGTAAGATTTTAACAATACTCTTTCATAATTTGTAATAAATGTCTCACAACAATGCAAGGTATTGGTGGGGGTGTTGATATATGGGACCCCTGTATGATGTTATGAATGTTTGCTTTGATAAAGAGAGGATTCTGAAAGCAGCACG
Source organism: Tolypeutes matacus (assembly GCA_026826555.1). Classification (NCBI taxonomy): domain Eukaryota; kingdom Metazoa; phylum Chordata; class Mammalia; order Cingulata; family Chlamyphoridae; genus Tolypeutes; species Tolypeutes matacus. Next base: position 26,951,446 of record JAKSZT010053887.1, read on the forward strand.
AGAAAAGCAAAGCATCATATACAAGGGAACCTCCATAAGATTCATTGCTGACCTCTCATCAGAAACCGTGTAGTAGAGAAGAAAGTGGTATGATGTATTGAAGGTACTGAAAGAAAAACTGCCAACTAAGAGTTCTGTATGTGGCAAACCAGTCTTTTAAAAATGAGGGTGAGCTCAAAGTCTTCACAGACAAACAAAACCTGATAGAATATGTTACCAAAAGACCAGAATTACAAGAGATACTAAAGGGAGTGCTGCTGCCTGAAACAAGGGTGAGAAACTTGAAGAAGAGTGTAGAAATGAAGATTATTAGGATAAATTAATAAATAAATTATTAGGGTAAATTAAAGAGTAAAAAGACAGACAATTGTACTATATGACAACAGAAAGCTAAATGACAAAATGGGTGAAGTAAATAATGCCTTTACAGTAACAGCATTGAATGTTAATGGTTTGAATTCCACAATCAAAAGACATATACTTGGGGGGAAAAAAGACTTAGACTGATTTGGATAAGAAAATATGAGCCATCTATATGCTGTCTACAAGAGCCTTGCCTCATACGTAACAACACAAGCAGGTTAAAAGTGAAAGGTTGGAAAAAGATATTCCATGCAAATAGTAACTAAAAAGCTGGAGTAGTGATAGTAATATCAAACAAAATAGATTTTAAATGTTAAACTGTTATAAGGTATGAAGCAAGTCTTTGTATATTAGTAAAAGGATCAATTCACCAAGAAGAAATAGCTATATTAAATATTTATGCACCTAATCTCAGTGCCCCTAGATTCATGAGGTACACACTGGTAAAGATGAAGGGAGAAATAGATGTCTTTACAATAATATTTGGAGACTTCAGTACACCACTCTCAGCATTGTATAGAACATCTAGACAGAGGATAAATAAACAGAGAGCTTGAGTGTGATAAATGAATTAGAACTAACAGACATCTATAGAGCATTGTACCCCAAAACAGCAGGATGTATAGTCTTTTCAAGTGCTCATGGATCTTTCTCCAAAATAGACTATACGTTGGGTCACAAGACAAGTCTCAATAAATTTAAAAAGATTGAAATTATGCAAAAAAAAAAAAAAAACTTTCTCTGATCATAACAATGACAATGGAAATCTATAATGGATGGAAAAAAGGGAAAATTCATAAATATATGGAGATTAAACAACACACTCTTAAATAATCCATGGGTCAAAGAAGAAATTGCAAGAGAATTCAGCAAATATCTTGAGATGAATGAAAATGAGGACACAACATATCAAAACCTATGGGACACCACAAAGGCAGTGCTGAGAGGGAAATTTATAGCCCTCAATGCTTACATTAAAAAAGAAGAAAGAGCTAAAATTAAAGATCTAACTGCACACCTGGAGAAACTAGAAAAAGAACAGCAAACTAATCCCAAACCAAGCCAAAGGAAAATGAAAGAAATAGTAAATATCAGAGGAGAAATAAATGAAATTGAGAAAAAACAATAGAAAGAATAAAAATTTTTAAAAAGTTGGTTCTTTGAGAAGATCAACACAATCATCAAACCCTTAGCTAGACTAACAAAAAAAGAAGATACAAATAAATAAAATCAGAAACAAGAGGGGGGACATTATCACTGACCCTGTAAAAATAAGAGAGGTCATAAGAGAATACTATGAACAACTGTATGCCAAAAAACTAGACAATGTAGATGAGATGCAGAAATTCCTAGCAACACACAAACCACCTACACTGACCCTATAAAAAATAGAAGACCTCAACAAACCAATCACAAGTGAAGAAATTGAAAGTCATCAAAAACCTCCCCAAAAAATGAAAAGCCCAAGACCAGATGGCTTCACAGGTGAATTCTACCAATCATTGAAAGATGACTTAGTACAATTTTGCTCAAGCTCTCCTGAAAAATTAAACAGGAACGAATGCTACCAAACTCATTCTATGAAACCAATATCACCCTAATACCAAAACCAGAAAAAGATACCAAGAAAAAAGAACATTATAGCCCAATATCTCTAATGAATATAGATGCAAAAGTCCTCAACAAAACATTGCAAACTGGTGCAATTACTTTCTAGGTTACTACTTGAGATATCACCAATAAAAGGGCAGATGTTATTGTAAACTCAACATGGACATTAATCTGAAATTAAGTACTTTATTTAAATAATTTACTTGACTGTAACTATTAACAAGGTTGAACTCTGGAGGGGACATTGTGGCTAACAGAGTAAACAGACTGTTGTAGAAAGTGTATGGACCCTGGAATCATAAAGAACTGAGTTTGTATACCAGCGATGCCACTTCCCACTGTGTAACCTTGGACAAGTCATGTAACCCCTCTAAGTCTTATTTTCTGGCCTGTCAAATGCCTAACTCCCAAAGGAGAATTAAATGGGGTGTGACTGATGTAAAGGGCATTGTACTATGCTTGGAACACGGTAGATATTTAGTCAATGTCAGTTCTCATCCCCTTTTTAGCTCTGAACTATCAAAATTCCACACTTATTATTTAATAAATTTTAAGTTCCTCTATTTTTTTTCCTCAGCTGGCACATATATCTTACTTCTTGTAGACTATTCTTTTCTCTACACTATACTGGCCCAGAAATGAAACTCAAACTCTTTTCTTGATTTTTCCAAAAATGTTTGACCATTCTGTGATAGTTTGAAGCTGGATGGACCCCAGAAAAATCATGTCCTTAAAGCTAATCCATTCCTGTGGGTGTGAACCTATTGTAGTTGGGCCTTTTGATTAGATTACTTCAGTTAAGGGCCTTTTGTTTATATCACTTCAGGAAGGCCTCGCCCAGGATAGGTCTTAATCTTTTACTGGAGTCATTTATAAATGGAATGAATACAGAGAGAGACACAGAATGAAACCCCAGAAGCTGAGAGAGGAAGTCCCAGAAGCCAGAAGCTGAAATCAGTGGAAGAGAGAAGCAGAGAGAAAGCCATGGAAACCAGAAAGCTGAAAGTGTTGAGACCCAGAGAAGAAGAGAGATGCTGCCATATGCTTTCCCATTTGACAGAGGAGCCCAGGATCACCAGCAGTGGGTCTTCAGGGAGAAACCATCGCCCGATGCCTTGATTTGGACATTTTCATAGCCTTAGAACTGTAAGCATGCAACCTAATAAATCCCCATTGTAAAAGCCAACCCATTTCTGATATAGTGCTTTCAGCAGCCTTAGCAAACTAAACACCCACCTGTTGTCATAACACTTTTGACATGCCCTCCCTGCATATTTGTTTGTAATTTATATACATTTGCTCCTCTACTAATATAGTTTGCATATTATAAAACATTATATTTTAAGTTAAAAAGGTAAGATAAAACATAAATAGAAGTTTAAATATTTTCTAGATCCCAAAATGTTATGGAACTTACTGTGCAGAGTGAATCTGTAAAATATCCATTCAATGTACTGGTCATTCATCAGTCTTTCAAAATGGAGACATAAAGAACATTCAATTATTTGAAATGTGATGAATTGAACATAAGCATTTATCCCACCTCTCTTTCAAAATTCAATTAAAACAAAGATAAAGGAATTAAAAAGTACAAATCCACAAGGAAAGAGAGATTTGGAGGGAAAACAGCAGTGAACAAGTGATGCCAAAACATTTTTAGAAAAAGAGAAGCAGATAGGAGAGGGAACTGACATGGAATGGAGAGAGCTGGGAACTTGCAGGAGAGAATAGCAGCCCCTAGACACACAGGAATTGGAGGTCTCAGGTACCCGGGAAGGGAGGGAACAAATAGAGATCAGAATCAGATGAAATTCTGTGTATAGAATTCTGTGCAGTAGACCTCTAGATTCTCTGTCTCATCCTATGCACCTTAACTCCCCCTGCTCTACCCTAGCCAGAGATGGGAGTTTATTCTCTAGAGAAACTGCAAAAAGATTCAGGACTCAGGGTACCAGGCACAGATGAGATGACAGTGGGAAGCCAGATGGAAAACAGCATTTCAGTGAAAGTTTCCATACTGAACAGTGATGTGCCCAGCTCCCTCTCTTTGTGTGGTGCCCAGAACAGCAGCCAGGCTTATGCCCTTCCAACAGGAATTGAGAAGATTATTCTCTGCAGAAACGGACTGCTCTAAAGACCAATAGATCCTGCCGGTTCACCTAATGCTGAAGCCCACAAGTCAACAAGCTTAACTTGCAGTGGGCTCATTATGACATATGAATGGACTGGCCAAGATCACCTGCAATTGAGGAAGTTTTCACCAAGGAATTTTAAAAAAAGAGATAATTCACAATACACAGACACATACTTAATCAGGGATATATTTATATATCTTCATAATGATAAAAGTCTAACGTTTATTCACTACTTTCTATGGACCAGGTTCTGTGGTAAGCACTTTTCATGCACCATCTCTTTGAATATTCAAATAACCCTGTGAGGAAGATACTGTGTTAGTCTGTGTTATAGATGAGGAAATGCTCAGTTACACGTTAGTGGTGGAGTCAGCATGTCAAAAGACCAAGTCCATGTTTTTTTTTTTTTTTTTTTTTTTTTTTTTTTAAGATTTATTTATTTACTTTATCCATTTTAAGCGCCCCCTTCCCCATTTGCTGTTTTTTTTGTGTCCATTCGCTGGGCAATTCTCTGTGTCTGTTTCCTGCCATCTCTTCTCATCTCCTCCTCCAGTCTTCACCAGGATTCGATCCTGGAGACCTCCAATGTAGGAGAGAGGTATTCTGCCGCCTGCGCCACCTCAGCTCCTGGCTTCTGGAGCTTTCAGAGCATCTTGTCTCTCTCCTGTTACGTCATCATCCTGCTGCATGGCTCTCGGGGCCCGACAGCTCAGCGGCACACAGAGCCTGGTAGCCCATGCGCCTTTGGGAGGTCCTGGGGATCGAACCCAGGTCCCTCCATATGGCAGACAGACACCCAACCATTTGAGCCACATCCGCCCCCCCAAAGTCCATGTTTTTAATCACTTAACCCAGCTGTCATTAGACATGACCAAAGTGGTGAAATCATAATCTTGACTGGAAAATTCACTGGACTGTTTAAATTTAAATTTAATTGAACTAGCTGTGAAAGAAAAAAAAATTAAAGGACTTAAGGAAAAGGCTTAATTTTATTACAGTTTTGAAATACATGCTTCTCATTAGTATCACAACTTTTCTTTTTATATTTTTCATTTGTCTTTATAAAATGATAAGATTAGAATGTAAAAAAATTCAAATAACGGCAAAAAACACCACTATGCAAACAGGTAGTAAAACTGCAGACACTGAACTTTCGGCTTTTGGGTAGTACCATCATGATATGGATCAAATTGTTTATTCATCAGCCATTGAATGAAGGTTGTTTTAGAAAAGGTGGTTTGGGGCAGGGTAGGGGGGAGGGTTGATGTATTATGACCCAAAGGGTGATTTGAATAACGTCTAATATGCGGAAGCTTTAACCACTTATTGAATTGCTTGTTACCATCAACATGTCTTATTTAGGGGTGTCAAAGCAATTTTGGAAGGTGCTAGACCAGCTGTGAAAATGAATGAATCAAGGAGTAGGCAACATTTTAGGGTCATGATGGCCATCTGTGGGGCCTAGGCTTCTTTCACCTGACTTTCTTCTTTATTTTAATTTCCCTAATTATCTTTCCATGTTTGGTCCTTAGCATCATGGTTTTCTCACTCTTCGTTGATTCTCTTTGGGGGATTCATTTGCTCTCATTACATCAATTTTTTATTTCTGTATTGACTCCCCAACAGCATCTCTAACCCTTTCTGGGATCTCTTCTGGGAAATTTCTCTGTTATCAGAAATTTAATTAAATCAGAATCTAAACTCATCATACTCCCTTGCAAATAGACACTCTTCTTGAGTTCTGTAGTTGTTTCATTTCCTTCTCTTAGTGGTGCCATGATCTTCTCAGCTCCCCTGGCCTGCTAACCTTTGCTTCCTTGTGCTCCCAGGTCCCCACAGTCAACAAGTCCTACTAAACCTTCTTCTACAGTGTTTTTCAGTTTCTGCCTTCCTTTTAGTTTCCACACCTTTAATAACTCCCCCATCTGGCTTATGGCAGTGTACTGCAGGTTTGCTGCAGGTTTACTGTAGTTACTCCCAGTTGGCTCCCCATTCATGCATTCAACAAATTGAAATGCTATTACTTGGGCCCTGTGCAAGGCACTGCGGATAAAATGGTAAGATGTAGTCCCTACCCTTAAGCAACAGGTACAGGTTTATCCCACTCAGTTTCTAGTGATACTTTCTGCATCATCTCTATCATATCATCTAAGAATTTGCACTTCCTTGTTGAGGATGCCGCTGCTGGACCCTCCCCCTGCCCCCCATTCATTCACACCCATGTGACCTGTCATTCTCATGGACATTTGGGAAGTTAGGGGCTAGGCAGTAGTCTGAAGACACAGGTTACTATTAGTCTAAGAGTTTCTTTTAGCAATGAAACTTCTGGCCTTAGAGTCATTGTTTTCATTTTAGCTCAACTCGATTGGCTTCTTTCCACTTCCCAGATTCTGCTCCACCAGGAATCCCAGGCCCTTCTCGAAATAGCCCCAGGACACCCATCCAATGTTTGCCACACATCCTTTCCTGGCTTCCTACAATCTCCGTTACACCTATCATTCGTAACCTTCTTTATCCCGCTTTTCACTCCTTTTGTTCATATTATTCCCCCCATCTGGGGTCCTCTCCCACCATCATCCCAAAATTACAGCTATCACTTTTTTCAAAACCTGGATTAGAAATCAACTTCCCCATTGTTACCATTATGATCCCTTTTCTGATCTCTGGTTTCTTCATTTCTTTTACCTGGTGTAAGCACTCTGCTACTTGGCATTGGAGAAACAAAGTAGAGGAAGCTCATGTCACTCAAGGAACTCATCATATAGTAATGGATGCAAGATGTGGTAACCAAAAATGGCAAATAAGGTGGAGGCCACAGGCATAGATATGATTATCAGCCACATAACGGGAAGGGTTGCAGATTGGTAAGAATGAGCTTGCCAAGGGACTGCATAGAGAGAGAGAAGAGGACTGAGGCCAGAACAGTGAAAAGTGCCTGTCTTTAGATTGTGGGCAAAAGAGGGAAAGTCAACAAAAGAACCAAACAAATAGTCAGAGACATTGAAGGAGAAGGTGAGTAAGTACAGAGGCCCAGAGGAGGAAGTGTGGGATCCCACAAAATGCTCCTGTCTTGGCTTCTCAATTATGAAAACACTGTGAGATGCTCAGAGAGAAGGACCCGGTCTCCTACCTAGTCTCTTCTCTTCCCCATGTTGAATGAATGAATGAATAATAGGTAAAGGGAAGGTTTTAGGTAAATTTGAATTTTAGAAAGAATTTATCAGATGGACCTCTTTAAAAGAGATATTGAAAGATAAAGATTATAGCTTTGAGATTCATTTGAGCTGATGATGCACAATTACCTTTCAAATGTTTTTTTTTTTTTTTTAAAGATTTTATTTATTTATTCATTTATCCCCCCCTTGCTGCTTGTGCTCGCTGGGTCAGCTAACCACGCCATCCAGGCGGGCCTGCCTTCACCAGGAGGCCCCAGGAACCGAACCCAGGGCCTCCCATATGGCAAACGGGAGCCCTACTGATTGAGCCACAGCCGCTTCCCTCAAATGTATTTTTAAACTATCTGTAAATTAGACACTAGAGACATAGATTTGGGAGTCATGTAATTAGGTAGGAGTTGAAGCCATTGAGTGTGGACTGGATTATTCATGGATAGTATAAAGGGTGAAGAGAACAAAGACTGAGGGCAGAGCCCACCTCCACATCAGAGAGGACACTATGGGAGGGTACACGAGAGGGAGGGCATTTATCCTGAACACCAGGATTGGGAAAGTAGAATCGCACTTACCTTTAAAAAATTTTTTGTTAGAGAAGTTGTAGGTTTACAAAAAAATCATGCAGAAAATACAGTTACCATATACCATCCTCCACCCGCTCATTATTAACACCTTGCATTAGTGTTGCACATTTGTTACAATTGATACAAGAATATTATTCTAATTATACTGTTTATTATAGTCTATGGTTTATATTAGGGTTCACTGTTTGTATTTCACACTCCTATGGGTTATTTTTAAAATTTTTATTCTGGTAACACACATACAACCTAAAATTTCCCCCTTTTAACCATATTTGAACATACAGTTCAGTGCTGTTAATTATGTGCACAATGTTGTGCTACCCACACTTACCTTTTAAAAGAAATTATGTAGGAAAAGGGCTCAGGAAAGTGGCTGGCCTGTGGCAAAAACTTAAAGAAAGGTGCCTATCGTGTAATTTTCCATGAAGCATTAGGCTGCCAGTCACTAGGATCAAGATTCTGTTTTTTTTTTTGATGGTTACTTTCCATGTGACGTCAGATGAGTGTTCAACCTTCTTGAGACTCTGTTTCCTATTCAATCAAAAATACTCTTGGCTTAAGGCTTTTCTCCCTTTTTAAATGCAGATAACTCAGGGGTGTAGAAGATACCAATCTTTATCAGTTTTAAAAAGTAACAATCATGTGTCTGTTAAGGACTTGGCAAACCCTAAAGTGTTTTCATATTCCTAATTATGTTTTATCCTAATAAAAATCTTGTGAAATGGTAGATAGACTAGCTATTATTATTTCCATTTAATAGGTAAGAAAATTAAGTCTCATTCAGAAGTGGTATTACTTATTCAATGTCATATAGCTGGCAAAAAATGGAGGCTGATCAGGTCTTCTGATTTCCGATTTCAAGTCCTGGTAGCTTTCTTCTCTGCAAATTCTTGGGATGAAAGAAAGAGAGGTCCAGAAGAAAAACTTCACTTACTTACCTCTCAGTCTCACCTGCTGTATTCAGAGGAAAGAAAGCAGCATGTTCAAAAGGACTCCAGGGGGGGAGCAGATATGGTTTAAGTAGTTGAGCACTGGCCTCCCACATAGGAGGTCCTGGGTTCAGTTCCTGGTGCCTCCTGAAAAAAAACAAGCAAGCAAAACAAATGATAAAACCAATTAGGGGAGCTGATGTAGTTCAGTGGTTGAGCGCCAGATTCCCACATATAATGTACCAGGTTCAATCTCCACCCCTGGTATCTCAAAAAAAAAAAAAAAAAAAAAAAAAAAAGGACTCCAAGGCCTAGGACTTGAAATGATTCAGCTAAAAACTCCTGAAGGCGACAACAGTGAAAGGAAAGGATATAATTTGCAGAAACCACACACCTTCATAGTGGGAAACTTCTCCAGAACTCATTTAAAATGGAATTTGAAAGGCTTGCTGATTAGAGTCAAATGCCTCCCTTTGTCATCAGAACTTAATTCCCTAGATAGGTTTTCTAAACAAGAAGTGCCCCAGATTCCTGTGCTAGGCCTGGTATATCTTTCGCTAGAACTGAAAAAATTGTGCCTTTTTTTTTTTAAGGAAGACATTTTTTGGTTTTTATCTCTGGTAGTGTACCATTTGGGGACACTTTCTTCTCTAATGAATTTGTCCATATTTATACTAGTAATGCTGTCATAGCAAGTTGATATCTAACTTCAGTGTTTTTATAGGTCCTGGAAGCCATTGGAAAGCCAAGGGAAACTATGGGCAAGATCACCATATGTAAAAGCATTCTTACCTTTTTTCTTTTTCTGTTTCCTTTTTCTTCTATTTTTCTATTTATTTACTTTAAATAAAATTTTATTGATGTATATCATGCATACATGAACATACATAAACAATAAATGTATAGTAAAAGTTGTGAACTTACAAAACAAACGTGCATATCATCTTACAGGGCCCCCATTCATCAACCCACCACCAACACCTTGCATTGTTGTGAAGCATTTGTTTCAAACTATGAAGTAGCATTGTCAAAATCTTACTACTAACTATAGTCCATATCTTACATTTGGTGAATTTTTCCCCCAACACACCCTATTATTATTTTTTTAAATATATTTTTACTACAGAAGTTGTGAACTTACAAAAGAATCATGCACATGTGTAGAATTCCCATACAACACCCCTTCATCAACACACCACACTGTGGTGGAACATTTGTTACAGATTATGAGATAATATCATCAGACTATTACCACCAACCATGATCTATAGCCTACATTTGGCACACTTTTTCAATACTCCCCCATTATCAACACAGTACATCTTTGGCATAGATGCATGCATATTACAGTATTGCTGTTAACCATAGTCTATAGGTTACTTCAGTTGTATTTTTCCCTATGTTTCTACACATTCCCACCACCCTACAATAGTGATGTACATTTGCCCTAGCTCACAAAGGACACTCTTGCATCTGTACAATCAAGCACAATTCTCCTCTCCTCTGGGTTAACTGTAATATTCAGTCCTTAGATTATTCTCTAACTTTCTTTCAGTTGGCATTTATATCCCTAGACTACACTTTTCAGCCATATTCCCATTTATAAACCAGCTATTACTCACTATAATGTGTCACCATCAATTCTATACATTTCCACACTTTTACAATAAAATTAATTAAAACTTCTATATACATTAAACATCAGTGGTCCATATCAGTCCTCCTCTTATCTTCTTTAGGAATCCACCACCTACCACCAGGTCTTGAAGATGTTTTCCTACATTTTCTTCTATAACCTTTATGGTCTTGCTTTTATATTTAGGTCTTCAATCCATTTCGAGTTAATTTTTGTATAAGGTTTGAGATAGGGGTCCTCTTTCCTTCTTTTAGCTATGATTTCCAGTTCTCCCAGCACCATTTGTTGTATGGACTGTTCTACCTGAGCTGGGTGGGTTTGACAGACTAGTCAAAAAATCAATTGACCGTGAATATGAGGGTCTGTTTCTGAACCATCAATTCAGTTCCAGTGGTCTATGTGTCTATCTTTATGCCAGTACCATGCTGTTTTTACCACTGTAGCTAGGTAATATGATATAAAGTTTGGAAATGAGAGTCCTCCAACTTCACTTTTCCTTTTTAAGATGCTTCTGGCTATTCAGAACCCTTGTTTTTCATTTCATGTTGTAGCACTCCCTTTAGTATCTCTTGCAAATCTGCTCTTTTGGTAACATACTCTCTCAGTTTTTGTTTGTCTGTGAAGACTTTAACTCTTACCCTCATTTTTGAAGGACAGTGTTGCCAGAGAAAGAATCCTTGGCTGGCAGTTTTTCTCTTTTAGTACCTTAAATATATCATACCACTTTCTTTTCACCTCCTTGGTTTCTGATGAGAGATCAGCACTTAGTCTTATTGAGGTTCCCTTGTATGTGATGCATTGCTTTTCTCTTTCTGCTTTCAGAATTCTCTTTATCTCTGGTATTTGTCATTCTGAATAGTGGGTGTCTCAGAGTAGGTCTTTCAGGATTTATTCTGTTTTGAGTGAATTGTCCTTCTTGAATATTGATATTTATGTCTTTCATAAGGGTTGGGAAGGTTTTGGTCATAATTTTCTCAGATATTCATTCTGCCCTTTCCTGTTCTCTTCTCCTTTGAGACACTGATGACATTTATGTTTGTGCATTTCGTGTTGTCATTCAATTCACTGACACCCTGTTCCATTGTTTCTATTTTTCTTTCGGTTCTCCTGTCTTTTCAAGTTCATATTTTCTGTTCTCGATTCCACTATTCTCTCTTCCATCAATTCAAATCTGCTATTATATGCATCTAATGTATTTTTTCATTTACTCATTAGTTCATTTATTCATTCACTCAAAGGGTATTTTAGTATTTAATTCAATATGCAAAGCTTCAAGAAGGGAGAGAAGAAAAAAATAGATAAATTGGACTTCAAAATTTAAAACTTTTGTGTATCAAATGACTTCATCAAGAAAATGAAAGGATAATGTATAGAATGGGAGCAAATAGTTGCAAATCATGTATATGACAAGAGTTGAATATCTAGAATATATAAAGGACTCCTACAACTTAATATCACAAAGACAAATAACCCAATTAAAAAAATTGACAAAGGATCTGAAGAGACATTTCTACATGAAAGATATACATATGGCCAATAAGCACTTGAAAAGTCATTAGGGAAATGCAAATCAAAACCACAATGTGATACCATTCACACCCACTAGGATAACTATTATTAAAAAAAAAAAAAAAAAAAAAAAAAAACACACATCAAGAATAAATGTTGGTGAGGACTGGAGAAATCAAAATCCTTGTGCAGCCACCATGGAAAACAGTCTGGTGTTTCCTAAAAAATTAAACATAGAAATATCATACAATTCAGCAATTCTACTCCTAGATATATATCCAAAAGAATTGAAAACAGAGATTCAAACAGATACTTGTACACCCATGTTAATAGCAGAATTATTAACAATAGACAAAAGATGGAAATAACCCAAGTGTCCTTCAACAGATGAATGGATAAACAAAATGTAGTATATACATACAATGGAACATTACTCAGTCATAAAGAAGTATTGAGTCCTGGTACATGCTACAACATCCTGCAACATGGATAAATCTTGAAAACATTATGCTAAATGAAATAAGCCAGACACAAAACAACAAATATTATATTATTCCACTTATATGAGGTGTCTAGAAAAGGAAAATTCATAGAAGCAGAAAGTAAATTAGATGTTACCAGGGGCTAAGGAGAAGGCATGAATGGGGATTTATTGCTTAATGGGTACAGAGTTTGTTTGGTGTGATGAAAAAGTTTTGGCAATAGATAATGGTGATGGTTACACAACATTGTGAAATTAATGCCACTGAATTTTACACTTGAAAAAGGGGGGAGAAGGTAAATCATTTTCTTAGAACTTCTACATCAAAGTTATATCCTTCAAATTTAGCTCTTGAGTGAATTTTGAATAGTGTGAACTCATGAGGTGAAAACCAGTGGAAGGAAAAAAGGTTTGGGAAAACTGGAGAATTTTATTTAATCATTTAATAAGCAAGTGACTTGAAACTCACACTGTCCCCAAGTCAGGTATTTCTCATCACAGCTGTTGTTTTTTCGGGAATGATTTCCCTTCTGAACGGGAACTTTGAGCTTTAGGTAAAAGTAACCAAGGCTGTGGGCATGTGGTGGCAAAAACAATGCTGAAGTGTTCACCTGGGCCAGGCTCACCTTCCTCACCAATGCAAATGCAGATGACTCCGAAGGAAATGACAATGATTCGGTTTACCAGGACCTCACTAATGGGGTGCAGACTAGATCAAGGGGTCTGGGACAAGAGACACCCAGAAGCAGTTTTTCTCCTTGTAGTTCCCAGCTGGCCAGCAGATGGCACTCATCGGTGAATCTTTCCACAGATGTGTTTCTTTCAACCTCCACTTACCCATGATTCTGGTTTGGCCAGAACCAAGATTGAAGGCAGGCTCCTCTGGCCAAATTCACTGAGGGAAACCACTCTCCATCCTCCATCACACTCTCCCTCTTCCTGGGGAGGAAGCCATCTGTTCCTCTCTCATTTGTCTGCAGTGCGCCATGGGTTTTATCCAGGATGTTTGGGTGGGGATGGGTGATTTTCCCAACCACAGAGGCTATTTACTCACAGTTTTCATTTTGGCTTCTTCATCTCTCTTTCCCTCGTCCTCCTAGGGGCTGCACAGCAATCTCATGGTCTGCACAGCAATCTCATGGTCTGCAGAGGCCCAAAGCAGTTCCCTCAGAAAGCTTTTTGCCCTTCATTATTTTTGTGAGAGCTGAGCCCTGCCTACCTATTCCAATGCCATCTTCCTGGAAGTCCACTATTTTCTTTATATGACGATGCTTTCTCTACTTAGAGTAGAAGATGGGAATACAGAACATTGGGCTTTAAGTATCTTTAGCAGAGTAATCATGTTTCAAGAGAAAAATAAGAAAGAACCACATTAAATAACCTGGTAAAGGTGAAAAATGAATAAGTTGCTTTCATGTGTACATGCTATGAGGTGATTTGCAACCATAATTGGAGCAATGCAGAATGAACTGTCATTGGTTAGAAGCCACATGAAATGAGTTTGAATATGAGGAGGAGTTAAGAAAATGCTTATTGAAAGATGACAATTTTTTTAGGAGCAGTTTGAATGTCAGTGAATCTCCAAGAATTGGAGTTGTGTGTGGCAGTTTGAAATTATTTTATGAATCCCAAAAAGAGAAATATTATGTTTGTAAACTAATCTCTTCCTCTGGGTGTGATACTCTTTGATTGCATTAAATTCAGTTGAAAGGCCTTTGATTAGATTACTTGATAAGATCCCTTTAGGGCTTTTGATTGGACTATGACAGTGAGGCATAACTCAGGCAAGTCTCCACCCTCTTGCTGGGTCTGATATAAATGGAAACACAGAGTGAGACTCACTCAGAGACAGGAGAAGGAAGCTGCCATATTTGATCTTATATAGACACAGGAAAAGGAAGCCACCATATCTGATCCTGTGACTACAGGATCGCTTAAGCATGAACCCCAAGAGGCTGGGCCCACGTTGCAGCTCAAGAGGAGACAGTGAGCCTGGAGGGGAGGGCTGAATCCTGGGCAGAGGTTAGCAGCCATCTTGCTTCACTACGTGGCAACACTCTGGGATCAACAGTAGCTAACTTTGGTGAGAAAGCATCCCTGATGGTGCCTTGGTTTGGACTTTCCAGTCTTGGAACTGTAAGCTTTTACCCCAAATAAATCCCCTTTATAAAATCCATCCCATTTCTGGTACTTTGCATTGGCACCAGTTTCGCAAACTAAAACAGGATTTTAATATAAATGATAAGCTCTCCTATGTAGAATAGATACTAACAATGACCATTATAAAGTATAGATACTCATGTATTCATTTAAGGTATCCTGTTTTTCTAAAGGCAAAAGGTTACCTACTCTGAATTTGCTGTTCATTTACTGTTGCTGCTGCTTCTTCTTTCTCCTCTTCTTTTTATTCCTCCTCCTCTTCATCTTTTCCCTCCTCCTCCTTCTTCTTTTTAATATTGCTTATTTTGAAATCCAAAACAAGCACAATATACCAAGCTCTAAGGTCATTTGCAAAATATTTTTCCTGTTATTTTCAAATTGAGAGAATAAAGAATGCTATTCTCTAGCAAAGCTACTAGATAAAGTAAAAGAACATGGACACCAAAAATGGCCATATGAATATTGAGAGACTCCTCTTCCATGGAACAGATGGAGATTCAGTACCACATGTCAATCAGCATGGCTTGAATCACTGTTATGCTGGGGAAAATGGTAAGGAACGAGTCATCTGACTGCTCAGGATTAGGTGACCAGTAGCTCTAGTTCACGCCCAATCAGTGTAGAATCAGAGATGGCAGCTATGTTATCATCAGGATAGATCTCACTGTGTTGCACCCTCAAAGAGACTGGCAGCTTTCTGAGGGCAGATGGACTGAATTTTAGAAATGATAAAAAGTGGCATCATGGGCAGGAATGAAAATTTTTTTGTTGGTCTTGGGTATGATTCTACATATTTTATAATTTTATATTATTAGGAGGTCTTTTGTCTCTCTCTTCACAACTGCTGCCTATGGAAAAGAAACCCATTATGCTGTTTCTTGTGTTTTTTAAAAATATATATTTATTTATTTCTCTCTCTGCCCCCTTGATTTTTTCACTCGCTGTCTGCTCTCTATGTGTTCTTCTGTGTCTGCTTGTCTTCTCTTTAGGCAGCACCGGGAACCAATCCTGAGACTTTCTGGTGTGGAGATAGGCTGCTCAATCTCTTGTACCACCTCAGCTCCCTGGTCTGCTGCATCTCTTATTATCTCTCTTCTGTGTCTCTTTTTGTTGTGTCATCTTGCTGCGCCAGCTCTCCGCGCGGGTCAGGACTCCTGTGCAGGCCAGCACTCCTGTGCGGGCCAGGTCATCGCACGGGACTGCTTGCTTTTCACCAGGAGGCCCCAGGAACCAAACCCTGGACCTCCTATATGGTAGACGGGAGCCCAATCACTTGAGCCACATACACTTCCCCTATTATGCTATTGACACCAGTTATTCTGCTAACGATGCATAGTCCAGACTAGACAAGAGTAGTAGGAAGCACATGTGTCTTGTGCTAGTACTTAATGTAGTCTATGCATGTGGACAAGCAGGATTAATTAATCCTCCATCAAAAAACCTTCACAATCCTACAGATCTATTTGAATCTGTCACAGATGATACACAACATCCAGTTATGTATTCTTTAATAATCAAGCTTACCCAGAATACCTCATAACTTTCAGACGTTAAAAAATGGTGTTGGGGAGTGGATGTAGCTCAGTAGTTGAGCGCCTGCTTCCCATTTATGAGGTCCTGGGTTCAATCCTTGGTACCTCCTTTAAAAAAAAAGGTATTTAAAAAAATCTGGAAGATATAATTTAGTCATATATTTATAGGGACAATTTATAGATTCTTTGCCTTTGCCTTTGGCTTGCCATAGACATCAAACCTATAGGAGAACAAAAAACATATTACTCATTTCTATGGGAAAATAAATAAGATTAATCACTCTAAGGCACGATGTCATTGTCCTTACTGTAACATGTCGAGGCATCAAACTATGGTGGGCTAAACCATATTTCCCTCCCTCTGAGATGACTCCCTCATCTGTTTGCTCATTGTTTATGCTCATTGTCTGCTCATTGTTTTTTGCTCGTTGTCTGTTTTTTGTTTTCTCTTTAGGAGGCATCAGGAACTGAACCCGGGACCTCCCATGTGGGAGGCAGGCACTCAACTGCTTAAGCCACATCTGCTCCCTGCTCATTTGTTTTTGCTTGTTGTCTGCTCATTGTCTTGCTCATCTTTTTTTGTGCTGTTTTTGCTCATTGTCTGCTCATTGTTTGTTTGTCATCTTTAGGAGGCACGGGGAACCAAACTTGAGAGCTCCCATGTGGGAGGTGAGCGCTCAACTGCTTGAGGCACATCCACTCCCTAAACCATATTTTTAAGTGGATAGGCTGCTATTATACAACTGTAATAGCTGGGGGTTTTGCCTCCTTAAGAAACACTTATCAATAGCTTAGCTAGAATGACAGAATCACAGAATATTAGCTCAAATATGTTGTGGAACAAATCAGATAAAAATGTATTGTATTGTTATCCAATGCTATATAACAAATTACCTCAAACCCAGTGGCTTAATCCCACACAGTCTTTGCAGATCAGGAATTTAAGCCTGGCTTCGCTCGGTGGCTTTGACTTCGGGTCTCTCAGGAAGTTGCAGTCAAGATGTCGGCCGGGCTGAAGGCTTGCCTCAGGCAGGAGGATCTGCTTCCAAGGTGAATCACTCACATGGCTGGCAAGTTTTTGCTGATTGTTGGTAAGAGTCCTCAGTTCCTCTCCACATCAGCCTCTGCCCAGGCTGCTTGAGTGTTCTCATGAAATGGAAGCTGGCTTACTCCATAGTGAGCTATACAAGAGAGCCAAGGTGAAAGGTACAATGTCTTTTATGGATTCACAACCTATCATTTCCACAACATCCTGTTGATTACATGGATCAGCCAATGTGGGAAGGAACTACACAAGGGTGAGGATTCCAGTAAGCAAAGATCAATGGGGGCCAACTTAGAGGCTGGCTGCCACATGCACGAATGAGTGAATAAATGATAAATATAAAGAAAGTTAACAATGAAAAGGACACTAGCGGTCATCTAGTCCCACTTTCCCTTCTTTCTTCTCCCTCCACACCTTTGTCCCCAAGTGCAAGAAGCTCTCTAGCCTTTGCTTGTATACATACACCACTCCAAATCATGAGGGTAACTATATTATATTGTGGGATAGACAGCTCTAGTTATTGGAAAACTCATATTTACTCTGAGTTGAAATCTATTCTTCTATATCTATTATCCTCTGACCACCTTCCTGACTTCTGAAGGACACAGAACATGTCTCATTCCTCTTGCACATGATGGCCCTTCAGATCCACCTTTCCCCCTACTAAGTAAGAATTATGTAAAATATTAAAATATTTAGCAGATTACTTATCCTGAAGCATCACTTTTTTTTTTTTTTTTTTTTTGAATCAAACAATATATTACACAATATATTTGGTTCATAGTAATGCATTTATACAGTATTTGTCCTTTTCTGTCTGGCTTGCTTCACTCAACATAATGTCCTCCAGGTTCATCCATGTTGCCATATGCTTTATGACTTCATTTCATCTTATACCTGCATAATATTCCATCGTGTGAATAGACCACAGTTTGTTTATCCATTCATCTGTTGATGGACACATGGGTTGTTTCCAACTTTTGACAATGGTGAATAATGTGGCTATGAACATCGATGTGCAGATGTCCGTTCGTGTCACTGCTTTCAGTTCTTCTGGGTATATACCCAGTAATGGTATTGCAGGGTCACATGGCAAGTCTATATTCAACTTCTTTAGGAACTGCCAAACAGTCCTCCATAGTGGTTGTACCATCCTGCATTCCCACCAACAGTGAAGAAGTGTTCCTATCTCTCCACATCCTCTCCAACACTTGTTTTGCTGGATAAAGAATTCTCGGCTGGCAGTTTTTCTCTTTCAGTTTCCTAATTGTATCATACCACTATCTTCTTGCCTCCATGGTTTCTGAAGAGAAATCTGCACTAAGTCTTACTGGACGTCCTTTGTACGTGATCGTTTGCTTCTCTCTTGCTGCCTGAGAATTTTCTCTTTATCTTTTACATTTGACATTCTGAATAATATGTATGTTGTTGCGTTTTGTGTTGTCATTCAACTCTCTGAGCCCCTGCTCAATTTTTTCCATTCTTTTCTCTCTCTGTTCTTTTCTGCAACTCACGGTTCTGTTGTCGCGATTTCCCTCTTCTGTCCCTCTCTCCTCTGGGTGGTGTGCTGCCTTCACCTGCTGTCCTAAACCCTAGAAGATCTTTTTCGGGATGTTTCCGCTTGTCCTCTAGCTATTTTTCTGGAGAAGAGATTCCCATGTCTTACTAGTCCTCCATCTTCCCGGAAGTCCGATAAGCATCACTTTTTAAGGACATTTAAAATGTTTTTACATCATTATAAATATAGTACATGCTCATTTGAAGAGTACAGAAAAATATGAAAAAATAATTCTTGCCACCAAATTCCATCACCCATAATTCCAACTCTGAGGTAACCACTGCCAATGTTCTCATTTACTCCCTCTAATCCCTTCTCCATTTACCTCCAACGAAGTCAAGGTCACACTTTATTGTCATTAATTATTCAATATTGTAGCTATCATTTTTAATTTAATATTGCAAGTATTTCCCTCTTGTTATTAATTTTTTCTGTGAACAAAATTTTAAGGTCTGGGTTATTCTGCTACTTATCTTTCCAATATTTTTATGTATTATATAATTACACATTTTTTTTTAAATGTGGTCATTTTTAAGTATTGTTTAGTAATATGATTTTTCATTTTGCAATATATCTGTGTTATTTTCTCCATATCACAAAATATCTTATACATCAATTTTAATGGCTGCGTAGAATTTCCTTGTATGTTTTTACCTATACATCATGTCAAAATAGAGTGTTCTAGATAAATACATACCTGGAATATAAGATGCAAAGACCATAATCTACCAGTGAGACACCACCCCCTAAAATTCCTAAGGGAATAGTCCTAGAGAACTAAGCAAGGTTAACTAATGTTCAGTTACTACCTGGGCCTTAGTTCACAACCCCAGTGTAGAATTCTAATAAGCCAGGTTGAAACATGGAAGGACTCCTTTTACTTAGGTTAGGTAAGCTCTTACTTGCAGTGTCAACTGCTGACAATTACATGTGTTAGAATAACTTTCTATTCTGTTACCTTAGATTGTACCTAGGAGCCAAATTTTCATACTTAAAGTGAACATTTAATTAAGAAGTCAAGAGACCTATACTTTTAGCTACAAACTCAATGTTTTCCCTGTGTTTCTATCCCCAAAGAGAAGGTGCTCTGGTATGAACCATGAAAGAATGGCTTCCCCAATGATACATAGTTAAGACAAAGTGTTAAGACTGTGATTCTGAAAACTATAAAACATTGCTGAAAGAAAAAAAAAAAAAATTCCTGAACAAAATGGAAGAAGACCTAAATAAATGGTATAGCAGTTTAATATTGTTTATGAATTCCAAAAATAAATATCGGATTATGTTTGTGAACTGGTCCATCCCTCTGGGCATATTAGATTATATTGGATTCAGAAGTTTCACTTTTATTTAATTAAATTATGATTAAGGCTTTGATTGGGCTACGTCAGTAGGACATTGAGTCCCCGCCCACCAAGGGGGAACCACACGGCAGAGCAGAGGTTGAGGTTTTGATCTTAGAGCCCAGGAAGAAAGATGAGCCATTCACCTAATAGTTTACAGCTGACCTTGTGGAGTGAACAGAGCAGCTGAGCCTGGAGAAGAACGAGCCCCAGGAGAGAGACAAGACTTATTCCAGCCTACAGCTGATATTAGAAGAAGCTGGGACCATGGAGCCAAGATGGCAGGCATCAGCAGCCATCTTGCTCCAGCATGTGGCAACAGACTTTGGTGAAGGAAGTAACTTACACTTTATGACCTGGTAACTGTAAGCTTCTACCCCAAATAAATACCCTTTATAAAAGCCAACAGATTTCTGGTATTTTGCATCAGCACTCCTTTGGCTGACTAATCAAATGGAAAGAAATAAACATTCATGGGTGGGAAGACAATATTATTAAGATACCAATACTACCAAAAGTGAGCTACAAATTCAGTGCAAACCCTATCAAAATCCCAACACGTTTTTTTTTTTTTTTTTTTTTTCCAGAAATAAAAAAAACATTTCTAAAATTCAAATGGAATTTCAAGGGATCCTATAGCCAAAGCAATCTGGAAATAGAAGAATAAAATTGGAGAACTAACACTTCCCAATTTCAAAGCTTACTAAAAAGTTAAAGTAATCAAAACAGTGTGTTATTGGCATAAGGATAGGCATATGGACCAGTGGAATAGAATTGAGTGTCTAGAAATAAGCCCACACATCTATGGTCAATTGATTTTTGACAGGGGTGACAAGACCATTCATAGGGAAATAATTTCTTCAACAAACAGTGCTGGAAAAACTGGGTATTCACTTGCAAAAGAATTAAACTGGACTCTTATCTTAAACCATGTATATAACTTAACTCAAAATGGATTAAAGTCCTAAATCGAAGAACTAAGAATATAAAACCTTAGGGAAAAACATAAAACCATAGGGTAAATCTTTATGACCTTGAATTTGGCAATGTATTCTTAAATATAACACCAAGAGCACAGGCAACAAAAGAAAATGCAGATAAATTGGATTTTATAAAATTTAGTGACTTTTGTAAATCAAAGGACTCTATCAAGAGAGTAAAAAGACAAAGTACGGAATGGGAGAAAGTAGTTGCAAATCATATATCTTATAAGGGTTTAATATCCAGAATATATAAAGAACTCCTGCAACTGAACAACAAAAAGGCAAATAACCCATTTTTAAAATGGACAAAGAACTTGAATAGACATTTCTCCAAAGAAAATATATAAATGGCCAATAAGCACATGAAAAGATGCCCGGTGTCATTAGTCATTTGAGAATTATCAGTTCACACCCACTAGGATGGCTATTTTTAAAAAACACAACAGAAAATAATAACTGTTGGTGAGGATAGGGAGAAATTGAAATCATTGTACGTTTCTGGTGGGAATGTAAAATGGTGCAACACCTGTAGAAAACAGTTTGGTGAATCTTTAGAAAGTTAAACATAGAATTACCATTTAGATCCGGCAATTCCACTCCTAGATATCTACACAAAAGAATTGAAAACAGACACACAGATAACTTGTAGAAGTTTGTTCATAGCAGCAATATCACAATAGCCAAAAGGTAGAAAAAAATACAAGTGTCCATCAACAAATTAATAGACAAAATGTGATATATATATATATATATAAATTGATAATCACCTTTGATATACAAAAGCTTTAAATTTTGATGAAGCCCATTGTAAACTAGATCTTTAATGACCACTAAATATACAAAGCAAAGGAAATAATTTATAAAAACAAACAAAAAAGACAATGCAGTAAGTTAGAAAATGAAAAAAACCTTCTAAAAAATGCATGAAGGAATTGATAGAAACATGATTATATTCTTTAATGATCTAAATATCATCCATTCACTCAACAAATGATATTCATTCATTCAATAAATAATTATTGACTATATGTCTACCATTACTAGGTACTGGGGATATAGCAATAAACAAGATAGATAGCGTTTCTGCCCTTCAAGGAGCATATAATTTATCAGGGCAGGGAGACATTAAATAAGTAATCACAAAATTAGTTAATTAAAATTGCAATATGTATGAAAGGAGAAATTGAGCGTACTCTAAAATCTACTTAACTGAAGTCTTAACTGTTCTGACAGATCAAGGAAGTCTTTTCTGAGGAATATTACAAATATTTTAAAAAATATCTTGGTTTTAAAATATAAGAGGGTAAAATGAAAATGTTCAAGGTGAAATAAACCTTTGTTACCAAGTGGTATGCACTAGCTAGTGTCAGACCAGCACTCTTACCTAGCACAACTAAAAAGTCTGACCCAAATAAATAAATCACCTGTTTTAAGGCAAGGGAAAGCTGCTGAGTCAACAGGAACTGGAGAGGCTAAGGAACTGTGAGAGAGAAGAGTTCAGCCACTTTATCCCGGGGTCATTTGCTGATTCTGGTCATGGGCCGGAGGCTGATAATCCCCGGCCTTATACCTCTGGAAGAGACCACTGCTGGGAGACAGAGACTGGCAGAGCTTTTGGAGGAGACCTGGGAGGTATCCTCCAAAAGCTGACTTGCCCCTCAGAACATCTGAATGCTGGAGATGCACGGGACTAGAATCTAAAAACAGAAGCGGAAAGCCTCCGAAAGCAAAACAGAGCCTTCAGTAATCTTGTGCGACAAAGATTCAAATTCTGGACTCACCAGGGGGAGGGGCATGGAGAATAGTCCTTTGAAAATTCTGGAGACAGGAGTAAAATCGAGGTAGACTGAGCCTTATAAGGGCTACAACTCATCCCCTATGCAGCCCAGTCCATTACTGGAGTCAGGTGACCAGCCACCTATTAGAAATAAGAGGCTTTAGAAAATGATTATAATGTTTATTTTATTTGGGAAAATAAATGGGCAATGATATTTTAAAGTATTCCCAATTTAAAAGTAGTCATGAGAAGACTTTATCCTAGCAAATATTAAAATGTACTTGTAGGGAAGCGGATGTGGCTCAAGCAATTGAGCTCCCACCTACCACAGGGGAATCCTAGTTTTGGTTCCCAGTGCCTCCAGGAGAATACCAGCAAGACAGTGAGCTGGCATGATGGGCTGGTACGGCAAGCTGACGCAACAAGGAGACACAAAGAGGAAACACAATGAGAGAGGCAGCAAAGCAGGGAGCGGAGGTGCCTCAAGGGATCGAGCTCCACTCTCCCACATAGAAGGACCCAGGTTTGGTTTCCGGTGCCTCCTAAAGAGAAGATGAGCAGACACAGAGAGCACACAACAAATGGACACAGAGAGCAGAAGCGAGTGCCAACAATGGCGGGGGGGGGAATAAATAAATAAAATAAATCTTTTTAAAAAATGTACTTATGACCAATTTGAGATCCCTGGTACATAGGACTACCAATAAGGAAAATATTAAAATATTTAAAAAGACCCACACTTTCCAGCATACACTTCAAAAAAAATTCCAGATGGACCGAAAGGTTAAATACTTTAAAAATCAAAACAAATTCACTCATACATATATGAGTAGACTAGCAATAGGGGAAATCACTTTTTGACTGGTGATGGAATAAAAATGAAAAAATATGGACAACTCCATAAAGGTGAGATTTTAAAATTCAGAAGAATGGAGCAAATGCTTGCACATAAAACAAAAGTTCAATATCTAAAAAATAGTAAGAGCTTATATACATAGGGAAAAACAACGACTGTCCATTGAACAGATGAGTTAAAAGACAGTTCAGAACTTCAGGGAAGATGGTGGACTAGTAAGACACGGGAATCTCTTCTCCAGAAAAATAGCAGAGGACAAGCTGAAACAGCCCCGAAAAAGATCTTCTAGGGTTTAGGTCACCAGGTGAAGGCTGCACACCACCTAGAAGAGAGAGGGACAGAAGAGGGAAATCGCGACTACAGAACTGTGAGTTGCAAGTAGCAGCTTCTGCTGCTGCCGGCACCCTCCCCCACACTCTTCAGAATTCTCAGGCCTCTGGGCCTGCAACCACAGACAAAGGGGGCTTCAGGGATCTGCCACTCCCGGAAAGGGGAGAGAGAGGGACACAGCCTTAGGCTGACTCAGGTTCGGACCTGAAATTTGGGCTGCAGAGCCCCATGGACCGTTCCACAAGGCGGTTTGCCCTGGGAGCCTGGAAAGGACCCTTCCACACGGTGGTTTGCCCTGGGAGCCCAGAAAGGACTGGAGAAATCTGATCCTCGCAACCTCCCTCTCTTCTAGCCTGGACTAATTGTTGAGGACACCACGGGAGAGGGGAGAGAGAGTCTGGGGCTGACCCTGCTTTGGACTCCCAGGTTTGGTCTCCCTGTCCCAAGAGCCCTTCCAGGCTGGGTGGGGCTGCGCCATTGTTTGCCTTGGAGCCCGCAAGGGGCTAAAGATATACAAACCTCCCAATCTCATCCTCTACTAACAGGGACTGATTGTTGAGGATTCAGAAGGGAGTGGAAATATTTCCTAGCTGGGAAAAGGGGGGCACTACGAGAGAAGTCTGGAGAACTGTCTCAGAAAGTTTGAATCACAGGGCTCCTAGCCCCCAGACAGGAAGCTCTATCACATTGATCTGGTCTGTGTCACAACAAATATGCTCCGACCAGGCATTGAATTGAGAGCAGCCAACAAACGCCATCTCCTGGCAGACCAAGGAAGTACACATAAGAAAATTAATAAGTAAGAGAGGCTTTTCCTGGACTCTATAGCCTCCCTGCCCAAGGCCCTAGGAAACGACTCTACAACCAATTACTGGGTCCAGTGCCCAGTTTTGAGCAACCAGCAGAACAATCCTAACAATCAAGGTTGAGCCAAAAATCAAAGAGCTGTGGTAACTCACAGCCTCCTGCCACTAAAACCCCATAAAAGAGAAAGAGATAGAGCATCTAAGTAAAATGCAAACTAACCAGATGCCTAAGCACCAACAAAAAATTACGGGCCATACTAAGAAAATAGAAGACATGGCCCAAGAAAAGGAATTCAGCAAAGTCCCAGAACAGATGCAGAATTTGAGAGAACTAATCAGTGAGATGAGCACACATTTCCAAAATCAAATTAATGAGATGAAAGAGAATATACTTAAAGACATCAATGACATCAAGAAGTCATTGCGCGAACGTAAAGAAGAATTTGAAATCATGAACAGAAAAGTAACGGAGTTCATGGGAATGAAAGATACAATAGGTGAAGTAAAAAATACATTTGAAGCATACAACAGCAGACTCGAAATGATAGAAGAAAGAATAAGTGATACTGAAGACAGAGCAGCTAAAATTGAAGAGAGAAAAGAACAGAGAGAGAAAAGAATGGAAAAAATTGAGCAGGGGCTCAGAGAGTTGAATGACAACACAAAACGCAAGAACATACGTGTCATTGGAGTTCCAGAAGGAGAAGAGAAAGGAAAAGGGGCAGAAAGAGTATTTGAGGAAATAATAGCTGAAAATTTCCCAACTCTCACGAAAGAAATGAACTTTCATGTCCAAGAAGCACACCGTACCCCAATAAGAATAAATCCAAATAGACCTGCACCAAGACACATATTATTCAGAATGTCAAATGTAAAAGATAAAGAGAAAATTCTCAGAGCAGCAAGAGAGAAGCAAACGATCACATACAAAGGACGTCCAGTAAGACTTAGTGCAGATTTCTCTTCAGAAACCATGGAGGCAAGAAGACAGTGGTATGATACAATTAGGAAACTGAAAGAGAAAAACTGCCAGCCGAGAATTCTTTACCCAGCAAAACTGTCCTTCAAATATGAAGGTGAATATAAAGTATTCACAAACAAACAGAAACTAAAAGAATTTGCAAAAAAGAATCCACCTTTGCAGGAAATATTAAAGGAAGCCTTAGAACCTGAAAGAAAAAGACAGGAGAGAGAGGCTTGGAGGAGAGTATAGAAGAAAGAAAAGCAGAAAGGATAAACAAAAGAGTAAAAAGAAAGACAAAAAATAAGATAACATATGAAAACCAAAGAATAAAATGGAGGAAATAAATACTGCATTTTCAGTAATATCATTGAATGTGAATGGATTAAATTCCCCAATCAAAAGATACAGGCTGACAGAATGGATAAAAAAACATGAGCCATCCATTGCTGCTTACAAGAAACTCATCTCAGACCCAAGGGTACAAGTCGGCTGAAAGTAAAAGGTTGGAAAAAGATACTCCATTGGAATAGTAAACAGAAAAGAGCAGGGGTAGCTATACTAATATCAGACAAAACAGACTTCAAATGCAAAAAAGTGATAAGAGATGCGGAAGGCCATTATATATTAATAAAAGGGATGATCCTCCAGGAAGATATAACAGTCATAAATATCTACGCACCTAACCAGGGTGCCCCAAAATATATGAGACAAACTCTGGCAAAACTGAAGGGAGAAATAGACATTTCTACAATAATCATCGGGGACTTCAACACCCCTCTCACATCATTAGATAGAACAACTAGACAGAAGATCAACAAGGAAATAGAGAACTTGAACAATATGATAAACAAGTTAGACCTAACAGACATATACAGAACACTGCATCCAAACTCAGCAGATTATACATTCTTCTCAAGTGCCCATGGATCTTTCTCCAGGATAGACCACATGTTAGGTCACAATACAGCTCTCAATAAATATAAAAAGATTGAAATTATACAAAGCACCTTCTCAGATCACAATGAAATGAAACTAGAAATCAATAACAGACAGGAAAAAAGGAAATTTGCAAATGTGTGGAGACTGAACAACACACTCCTAAATATTCAGTGGGTCAAAGAAGAAATTGCAAGTGAAATCAGTAAATATATTGAGACAAATGAAAATGAGAACACAACATATCAAAACTTATGGGATACAGCGAAGGCAGTCTTGAGAGGGAAATTTATAGCCCTAAATGCCTATATTAAGAAACAAGAAAGAGCTAAACTCAAAGATTTAACTGAGCAACCTGAGAAACTAGAGGAAGAACAGCAAACCAATCCCAAAGCAAAAAGAAGGAAAGAAATAATAAAGATTAGAGTGGAAATAAATGAAAATGAGAACAAAAAAGCAATAGAGAAAATCAACAAAACCAAAAGCTGGTTCTTTGAGAAGATCAATAAAATTGACAAACCCCTCGCTAGACTAACAAAGAAAAAAAGAGAGAAGATGCAAATAAATACAATCAGAAATGAAAGGGGGGAAATTACAAATGACCTCACAGAAATAAAAAGAATCATAAGAGGATATTATGAGAAACTATATGCCAACAAACTAGACAACCTGGATAAGATGGACAAATTTTTAGAAACTCATAACCAACCTACACTGACACAACAAGAAATACAAGAACTTAACAAACCAATCACAGTTAGGGAGATTGAATCTGTCATCAAAAATCTCCCAGCAAAGAAAAGTCCAGGACCAGATGGCTTCACAGGTGAATTCTACCAAGCATTTCTAAAAGAATTAACACCAATCCTGTTGAAACTCTTCCAAAAAATTGAAGAGGAGGGAAAATTGCCCAACACATTTTATGAAGCCAACATCACCCTAATACCAAAGCCAGATAAAGATTCCACAAGAAAAGAAAATTACAGACCAATCTCTCTCATGAACATAGATGCAAAAATTCTCAACAAATTACTTGCAAATCGAATCCAACAGCATATCAAAAGACTTATACATCACGACCAAGTGGGATTTATTCCTGGCATGCAAGGCTGGTTCAACATAAGAAAATCAATCAATGTAATACACCACATTAACAAGTTGAAGGAAAAAAACCACATGATGATCTCAATAGATGCAGAAAAGGCATTCAACAAAATCCAACATCCTTTTTAAATAAAAATACTTCAAAAGATAGGAATAAAAGGAAAATTCCTCAATATGATAAAAGGCATATATGAAAAACCCACAGCCAACATCATACTCAATGGGGAAAGGTTGAAAGCTTTCCCCCTAAGATCAGGAACAAGACAAGGATGCCCACTGTCACCATTGTTATTCAACATTGTACTAGAAGTTCTAGCGAGGGCAATTAGACAAGACAAAAAAATTAAAGGTGTCCAAATAGGAAAAGAGGAAGTAAAACTCTCACTGTTTGTGGATGACATGATCCTGTATTTAGAAAATCCTGAAGTATCCACAACAAAGCTACTTGAACTAATAAATGAGTTCAGCAAAGTGGCAGGATATAAGATCAACACGCAAAAATCAGTAATGTTTTTGTACACTAGTACTGAACAACCTGAGGAGGAAATCAGGAGGAAAATTCCATTTTCAATAGCAACAGAAAGACTCAAATACCTAGGAGTTAATTTAACCAAGGAAGTACAGGACCTATATGCAGAAAACTACAAAACAATGCTAAAAGAAATTTAAAAAGACCTAAACAAATGGAAAGACATTCCGTGTTCATGGATTGGAAGAATAAATATCGTGAAGATGTCAATCTTGCCCAAACTGATCTATAGATTCAATGCAATACCAATCAAAATCCCAACAGCTTACTTTACAGAATTAGAGAAGGCAATTACCAAATTCATCTGGAAGGGTAAGTGCACCCGAATAGCCAAAAGTATTCTAAAAAAGAAGAACAATGTGGGAGGAATTTCACTGCCTGACCTTGAAACATATTACAAAGCTACAGTGGTCAAAACAGCATGGCACTGGCATAAAGATAGACATATCGATCAGTGGAATAGAATTGAGAATCCCGAAATAAACCCTCACCTATACAGTCAACTGGTTTTTGACAAACCTACCAAACCCATGCTGATGGGAAAAAACCGTCTCTTCAACAAATGGTGTTGGGAGAACTGGATATCTATAACCAAAAGAATGAAAGAGATCCCCTATCTCACCCCCTATACAAGAATCAACTCAAAATGGATCAAAGATCTAAATATAAAAGCCAGGACCATAAAACTACTAGAAGAAAATGTAGGGAAACATCTTCAAGACCTTGTAGTAGGTGGTGGTTTCTTGGACCTCACACCCAAAGCACGTGCAACAAAAGAAAAAGTAGATAAATGGGACCTCCTCAAAATTAAACACTTTTGCACCTCACAGGACTTTGTCAGAAGGGTGAAAAGGCAGCCGACTCAATGGGAAAAAATATTTGGAAATCACATATCTGATAAGGGTTTAATATCCAGGATATATAAAGAGATGTTACAGCTCAACAATAAAAAGACAAATGACCCAATTAAAAAATGGGCCAAAGACTTGAATAGACATTTCTCCGAAGAAGAAATACAAATGGAAAAAAAACACATGAAGAAATGCTCAACATCACTCATGATTAGGGAAATGCAAATCAAAACTACAATGAGATATCATTTCACACCTATCAGAATGGCCACTATTAAAAAGACAGAGAACTACAAGTGTTGGAGAGGATGTGGAGAGATAGGAACACTTCTTCACTGTTGGTGGGAATACAGGATGGTACAACCACTATGGAGGACTGTTTGGCAGTTCCTAAAGAAGTTGAATATAGACTTGCCACGTGACCCTGCAATACCACTACTGGGTATATACCCAGAAGAA
Source organism: Tolypeutes matacus (assembly GCA_026826555.1). Classification (NCBI taxonomy): domain Eukaryota; kingdom Metazoa; phylum Chordata; class Mammalia; order Cingulata; family Chlamyphoridae; genus Tolypeutes; species Tolypeutes matacus. The sequence continues at coordinate 26,981,100 of JAKSZT010053887.1, forward strand.
CTGAGAGCAGTGACACGAACAGACATCTGCACACCAATGTTCATAGCCACATTATTCATCATTGCCAAAAGTTGGAAACAACCTAGGTGTCCATCAACAGATGAATGGATAAACAAACCGTGGTGTATTCACACGATGGACTATTCTGCAGCTGTAAGAAGAAATGAAGTCATAAAGCATATGGCAACATGGATGTATCTGGAGGATATTATGTTGAGTGAAGCAAGCCAGACACAAAAGGACAAATACTGTATGAATGCATTACTATGAACCAAATATATTGTGTAATATATTGGTTGATTCACACACACACACAAAAAACAAAAAAACAAACAAAAAACAAAACAACAAAAAAATTTACATGTATCCATTACAAAAAAAAAAAAGACAGATCATACAGGAAGAAACATGGTCAATAAATCATATTTTAAATATTCAGGCAACTTTGTTATTAAAATAACTGTAAATTAAACCAACTGTAAAGTTTCATTTTGTATCTTAAGAAAGAGAAAAACTTTTTTATAGTTATAAAACACAAAGCCTGCAAGGCTTCAAGAAAGCATTTCTGCTCATGCATTAGTGATAGCAATGTAGATTGATCCAGTCTTTCTGAAGGGTAAAATAGCACTTTAGTGAAACAATCATAATTGTGCCTAACCCCTAAGTAATAGAATTTATCCTTAGGAAATAATGTTTAATAAAAAATAAAACTATACAATACAATATTTATTTTATGATAGTAAAACACTGGAAGCAATTTAAGATCCCAGCAGTATAGAAATATAGAAGCTAACCATGGTATATCAAAATTATATACTCTAGTGATTTATTTGTAATGACAAACATAAAGATGATATAGGAAGTAGAATCTATTTGGTTAAATGTTACATAAAAAGAACACCAAATTGTGTGTTCACACCCATTACAACTATAAAAGAACCATGAATATACACAGGTAAAGTTAGGAAAAGGACATATATAGGGAATGTTTCTAGTTGGGTTAAGATGAACAGATTTGTAGTGAATTTTTCTATAAAGCTGTTAAGATATTAGATTTTTAAAATATTAATATTACTATAATACAAGAATTTTCTTTGCAGGACATCGATCTGGCTTATGGAAATACAGTAATTGTCTGCCTTCCTAAACTGGACAGAGGGACAGATGACAGCATTTCCATTTAGTTATGGGAACTTTATTAAAATTACATTTTGAAAGAGAGAGTATTATTTTTCTTCTCTTGGTGAATTCTAGTGCATTTGGTATGTGTCCTAAATTTTTATTCTATCAAATGAAAAACTGTGCCTTTGCATTTCCTGTTCCCAACCCCTAAATAGGTCTAAAGGAATCCCCAGCTATCCCTATGGACCAATGGAAACAAGGGTTAGTCAGGCCGATTCAAAAGGTCATAGGCAAACCAATGACTTAAAAGAACTTGGGAACATACAAACAAAGTTTTGCTCAGTAAATGTTTGCTCATATATAGCTATGGTTTTCTAGAATACATTCAAAAACACAGTTCACTTGCCAAAGATGGAGTGTCTGCCAAGAAAGAAACAAGGAAACGTAAGCTTTCCAAGTCAAAAGGAAAAGATTTGGTGTATGCAGTAGTTTTAAAAGATGTCTACAAATTCTTTGACACTCCTTCCTTGAAGAAGTGCAGTCTAATTCTCTTCCCCTTAAATATGGGCTGGTGTTAGTGATTCACTTCTAATGAATAGAATGCAAGAGAAGTGACACTATGTGACTTCTAAGGCCTGGGTCATAAAAAGTGATACAGCTTCAGCCTGGTTCTCTCTCTCTCTCTCTCTCTCTCTCTCTCTCTCTCTCTCTCTCTCT
>JAKSZT010053887.1:26982948-27011113 GCA_026826555.1 Tolypeutes matacus
TCTCTCTCTCTCTCTCTCTCTCTCTCTCTCTCTCTCTCTCTCTCTCTCCTGGGACACACCTTAGGAGCTGAGTTGCCATGTAGAAGTCCAGCTGCCATGAAGCCACCATGCTGGAGAGGCCCTGTGGCAAGCCCACATATTTATAGCAGGGGATGCCAGAGGAGTCCAAGAGGTTCCAGTCCCCAGCAGTTTGAAGTTTCCCAGCCCAGGCATCAGACACGTGAGCAATGGAGCCTTCGAGATGGCTCTAGCCTCAACCACAGTCTGACAACAAATGCATGAGAGGCCTTAAGGCAGAAGGGTCTGGCTGAGGCCAGGCCACCCCCAGAATCTTGAGAGACAATAGCAATAAGTTATTGTTGTTGTTTTACACCACTAAGTTTTGGGAAGGTTGTTAAGCAACAAGAGATAACTGGAATGATGTAGTCAGCTTCCATTGTATCAAATCTTTCTAAAAGTTAGGTTCATTGCCTGATATAAAGGAGTCATCTGCACTTAAATTCCTTTGTGTTCATGCTTGTAATTCACTAACAGATTATAGGATATAGGGAAGAAGTTGACATGTAGGATAGAGATTTAACTTATTTTAATTCAGGCACATGACTCGTTTATGGAAACAGAAATGTTTTGCTAGACCTCTTCCACAAAGAAAAACTTCCAGAAATTTTCCAAGGTTTGAGATACCTACCTTACAGTATGCAGAATGATGCACAAGATTGTACTTTCTGACTGATGGTAGGCATAGCATCCCAATACTCTGAACTTGAGACTGCAAGGAGGAAGGTCACTGCTGATTTCTTCAAGAAAGAAATGCTATGGTCAAGCTGTGAAAGCAAAGATTGATTAGATGGTACTTATTTCCAATCACTGATCTGCCCCATTCAATGGAATTCAAAGATATTTTAAATTTTCACACGCAATTATGTCACAGGTTGACTACCCCAGGAATCAGAGTCTGACATGGAATTTAAAGTGCAGATGCAATGTGCAGAATGTTTATTAGGGAGTGCCCTGTGGAAGGGAAACAGGGAGCAGGAGTGTGCAAAGAAGTCAAGCTGCAATACAGGCCTGACAAGGGCCTCAGTCAACCCTATGGGGTGCTAAGGAGTGAAAATGGCTCATGAGAGGTGTCCTTTGTTGGGTAGAAATAGCTGAGCCTTTATACCTTCTCCTGAATCAGTCACTGGATACATGTTGCCACAGGAAGGGCATGACCTTGGGTGGTTTTGCTGTTCAGCTGAGGCAACCCCTGACCGAGCTGATAGGAAGGCTGTTTGCAGATAGCACTTCCCACAACTGAATTAACAAGTCCCTCCTTAAAGGAGAATCTGAGAGGAGCATCTCTGTGACCACCACAAGTTACTAAATACTTTGGAAGATATGAAAACTTCTGAGTATGGATCGTCCATTTTTCTTTTAAAGATGATTTTGGAATGTAAATCTCAGGATTTAAACAAGGGTAATAATGAGTTTCAAGTGGAACTGACTAAGATATGAGAAAAGGAGATTCAAGAAGATGACATGTAATCCGTGGAGTTTTGTGGATTATTCCAAGAACTCTGGAATTATTCTGAAATTGTGGCCAAACTCTGGGCCAAGTCTTAATCCATTCAGGTCTATGAATGTATTTTAGTTTCTGACATTCCCATGTGCCGTGAACTCCACCTTCCACCTCCCCACCCCACCCTCCGAACCCCTAGTAATATGAGAACCATAAATAGCTGTTCTGTGTTTCTGGGATGTTTTACATGGGCCTATCCTAATGCTATGAACCACGTTTCTATGTCTCTTTTTTTGGCTGAGTTTGGATTTGACCACATCTCTCATCACTCACTGGACTTGGGTAAAGATTTTAAAACGTAAAATTAGCACGGATAAAGGATTTAATAAAAAGATTTGAGGTCTAGGATCCTGGTCACGTCCCCACTCTCCAGCTCAAATGCTGGAAAAGCAGCATGTAACTTACCTGTTCCCCACTACTGAGGGAAGTTAACCTCTTCCCTAAGCCTGCTGCAAGGGTGGCTCACCCCTCCCTTCTTTAGGCGGAGGGGGAGGGGGTGGAGACACAACAACTAACTTCAGCCAGTTAGAAAAAAGGGTCTCCAGAAGTGATGTCATCAACACGGTGATGTAAGACATCACCTGAAAATGCCTCCCCAGAGATTTAGCAAATAAAAGGACAAATCCCACTTGCTTAGAACTCTGGAGGACAGTGGAGACTAGAGAAGGACTCCACAAATGCTGAATTGAAGAAACAAAAATCGTAGGTTAGGAGAATTCCATCCTGGCTGCCAGTCAGTTCTATTTTCCTTCCCTTCACTAGGTCCCATGCAGCTTGGAAGTTACACAGAGACAGTATGGTCTGGGTCCCTCCCACCCTGGACAGAGACTCATAGCAGCAAATTGTAGCTCTATGCATATTCAGGCACAGGGACCTAAGTCCTCAGAGAACCAGGGCCAAACACAAGCAAGTCACTGAGTAGTACTGCATACAGAAGAGCCCCAAGGGGGAAAAAGAGAGAGCGACTATGATAAAAAGACTAGTAAGAACTGTTTTACCCTCAGTCAATCCAGTTATAGTTGTCAGGACAACCTAAAGTCAAAACGGACTTTTCTGAAGAGATCCACCTTTCTGGATTGACCCCATCTGTCTCCCCAGGATAGGATACACTAATGGGGAAGAAATTGGATGCAGAAAAGCCTCACAGAAAATAAAAGGGGGGTGGGGAGAGGATAAACTGATAGGGCAGGTCCCAGAACTGAAAAATATAAGGAAAATGGGGCACTGAGTGAGAGAGAGGATTTTTTTAAAAATCATAGAAGCTGGGCATTTCCTATGTCCTGTGGTAGCTGCGGCAATGAAGCTCTTTGGCATGTTAGCAGTGCTCCTTTTGCTTTTCGTGCTGATTCGTGGTCATGCTGATTTGTTTGTAAGCTGTAGTGAAGAGTGGCTGAACGTCAAAATTAAACGAAGGGCTCTTACCAGATACCTTCACCCTCAGTCTTCTGAACTATTTCTGGGAGCTGGTTGTCCTGTAACCAGAGAGGAGTCAGAATTCTTTGAGTTCCATTATTTTGTATATTTTTGTGGCATCAAGATTTACGAACACATATTAGGTATTCTCTTTGAAAGTGCAATAATTTTCGAACCTGAGAATGTAATTGTCAGAGGATACATCCCAATATCATGCTATGTTTCAAGAAAACTTTCAGTCACCTTTATGAACAAAATGAAACGATGTCATCACTGTATGTCCAGGGAGCCAGTGACAGGGAAAAACACGATATTGACTCAAGTGCAAAACATGAGTGTCTATCCAGGAAAGACATTTGGGAATACTTGTTCCCCTGTTGGACTACATACATTTTATCCCTCCCTCTTAAATTTTGGAATTACATTATAAATTCTGGACAAACTTATTAATTAATAAGCAAACTTATTAATCTGGACACTATGGCAGCCTGAGGATTACACTGTCTCTTAAATTGGACAAGTGTTCTTTTTTAAATGAAGCAGCTTTGTTGCCCAAATTTATGAATGCTTTGTGTGTGTATGTGTGTGGAGGGGAGGGGGATGAGCCTCTCCACATTTTAACTTTGCAATGAAGTCCTTCTTAAAAATAAAAATTTGTATATTTTACATAAAAAAAAAAAATCATAGAAGCTGGGGAGAAAAGTCTGCACAAAAACAAACAGGACAGATCATTCCCAGAGAAGTAAGAGAGGAAAGTAATCTCTCTTCTGGAGGTGAAACAAGTACACAAAAAAAGTGCAATCTTAAAAACAGCACAGAAAATCCAGGGCAAGAATCACCTGAAGAACAGCTGAGAGAATCTAAAAAGTTAAACATTGACTATTCTAAAGGTCTAGACTAAGGTGACCATGCATCAAAGAACCTTAACACAAAGACAGTCAACAATAAAACTCTAAAAAAGAGGGAGAAACAGACCTTTAGAGTTAACCCAACAAAAGAATCAGAAGCCTAGACATTAGCAAAAAAATCACAAGCAATACTAAGAAACAGGAAGATAGGTCTCAGTTAAGGGAACAAATTATAACTTCAGAGGAAACTCAGAAATTGGAACAACTAATCAAAGATGTTCAAAGAAATCACCTAAATAAATTTAAGGAGATGAAGGGAAATATGCATAAAATATAAAAGATATTAAAAAGGCAATGTGTGAACACAAAGAAAATTTGAAAGTATTAAAGGAAACATAACAGAAATTATGGTGATGAAATACACAAGAGTATATATTAGAAATACACCATAGGGGACAACCAGCAAGATGGTGGCAGAGTGGAGAGCTCCAATAGTCAGCTCGTGCTACAAGGCAGTTAGTAATCATCCAGAACTATCTAAAGCACCTGTTTGGGGGCCCCAGGAGACCAGAAGTGCATCCTGCAACATCCTTGAAGTAATGGAAGGAGGAGACTGTCCATCTGCAGAGAAGATTCGTAAGTAGAGCACTCTACGCCACAGATACTGGTGCCCATCCTTCACTGGTGGCACAAGCCACCTGGGAAGCTATTCCATGGCTGGAATTGGAAGCTCCACTTCCCAAAACTGGGCAGGAAGAGATGGGTGGGCACCAACTTCAGCTACTGATTAGTAAATTCGGCAGGCTAAAGCATAATCCTAAGAACAGCTAAAATTTGAACCTGTCCAAGTCAGAAAGAGGCTGATAGCCACCATTTTAACTCTGCCCCTGGTACATGGGGAAGCATGGTGGACTGAAAATCACAGTGCTCATAGGGACTGGCTTCTTTTCATCCAGTTCGGATTGTAGCTCTAGTCTAAGCCCCAGCCCCACCTCCGGCAGGGAGGAAGCTGGGGGAACCTGCACCAGCCTCTCAGGGAAACTACAGGCCACACCATGGAGGCCAGAGATCATCCTACTCTGGCAGTGCAAGCCGCCTCAGGAGCTATTCTGTGGCTGGAATTGGAAGCTCCATTTCCCAAACACGGGGGAGGAAGAGACAGTTGGCCACCGTCTTCAGCTACTGATTAGTAAATTCGGCTGGCTAAAGTAAAACCCTAGGAAAAGCTAAAGTTTGAAACTGTCCAAGTCGGAAAAAGGCCGAGGCCAGTAGCTGCCATTTTGACTCCGCCCCTGGCATGAGGAGAAGCCGGGCTGATTGAAAATTACAGTGAAGGTAGGGACTGGCTTCTTTCACCCAAATGGGCCTGCAGCCCTAGCCTAGGCTTCAGCCCCACCTCTAGCAGGGAGGAAGCTGGCGGGCCCTGCACCAGCCTATCCAGGATTGCAGATACATTTAGCTGGCACAGACTGAATAATTGGAAGTCACCCAGGGCAACTGTGGTCATTTTGGTCCCACATGGCATAGATTGCTGCCCACACCTGCAGCTCCATCCCTGCTCCAGGCAGGGGAAGAAGGGGTGTGAAGCTTCATCAGACTCTCTGGGCAACTACAGTCTAGGCCTGCACCACTTGGATTATTATACACAGCTGTGGCTCTGTCCCTACTCCTGGCAGAGGAGAAACTCGGGAGAAGCTTCATTGGTCCCTGGGACAATGAAGGCAGCTAAAGGCTCCACAGCTTATAGCACCAACTATATCCTTGGCTCCTACTACACAATCAGCAAGGGAGAAAGGGCAAGAAAGCCCTAAACTAAAGAGAGAAACTGCACCTAGAATAAATACATCTAGTAAGTCAGATGCCAAGACACCAACAAAAAATTACAATCCACACCAAGAAACAGGAAGATATGGCCTAGTTAAAGGAATAAGATAAGCCTCCAGATGACATAAAGGAGTTGAGGCAATTAATAGATATTCAAACAAATCTCCTTAATAAATTCAATGAGATGGCTAAAGAGATTAAGGATATTAAGAAGACACTGGATGAGCACAAAGAAGAATTTGAAAGCATACATACAAAAATAGCAGATCTTGCAGGAATGAAAGGCACAAAAAATGAAATTAAAAATACACTGGGATCAGGGAAGCAGATGTGGCCAAATGATTGGGCTCCCATCTACCATATAGGAGGTCCAGGGCTCAATCCCAGGGGCCCCCTGGTAAAAAAACAAGCTGGCCTACATGGAGTGCTAGCCCACACAGAGTGCAGGCCCATGCAGGAGTGCGGCCCATATGGAGTGCTGGCCTGTGTGGGGAGCTGGCACAGCAAGATGATGCAACAAAAAGAGACACAGAAGAGAGACAATAAGAGATGCAGCAGACCAGGGAGCTGAGGTGGTGCAGAAGAATGAGCAGCCTCTCTCCATTCCAGAAAGTCCCAAGATTGGTTCCCAGTGCTGCCTGAAGAGAAGACAAGAAGACAGAAGAACACACAGAGAGCAGACAGAGAGCACAAAATAATGGGGGGGGGCACAAAATAAATAAATCTTTTAAAAAATACACAGGAATCATACAACAGCAGATTTGAGAAGGCAGAGGAAAGGATCAGTGAGCTTGAAGAAATGGCCTCCAAAAATGAACATACAAAAGAACAGATGAAGAAAAGAATGGAAGAAATTGAATAAGGTCTCAGGGAACTAAATGACAGCAAGAGACATGCAAACATACATGTCATGGGTGTCCCAGAAGGAGAAGAGAAGGGAAAAGTGTCAGAAGGAATATTTGAAGAAATAATGGTAGAAAATTTCCCAGCCCTATTGAAGGACATAGATATCCATGTCCAAGAAGCACAACGTACTTCATTCTGAATAAATCCAAATAGACTGAATCTAAGACACATACTAATCAGAATGTCAAATGCCAAAGGCAAAGAGAAAATTCTGAGAGCAGCAAGAGAAAAGCAATGCATAACATATAAGGGATACCCAATAAGATTAAGTGCTGATTTCTCAGCAGAAGGCAAGAAGACAGTGGTATGAAATATTTAAGATACTGCAAGAGAAAAACTTCCAAGCAAGAATATTATATCTGGTGAGATCGTCTTTCAAAAATGAGGACGAGTTTTGAATATTCACAGATAAACAGAAAATGAGAGAGTTTGTAACTAAGAAACTGGATTTTCAGGAAATACTAAAAGGTGTGCTATAGTCTGAAAAGAAAAGATAGGAGAAAGAGGCTTGGAAGAGAGTCTAGAAATGAAGATTTTACCAGTAAAAAGTAACTAAAAGTCTCAAAAGAGTGGTGAAAATAAAATATTACAGAAAAAACCCAAAAGCCAAAATGGTTGAAATAAGAACTGCCTTAAAGTAACAACATTTGAATGTTAATGGAGTAAACTCCCCAATCAAAAGACACAGACTAGCAGAATGGATAAAGAAATATGAGCCACCTATATGCAGTCTGCAAGAGACTCACCTTAGACTCAAGGGTACTGTATTAGTCAGCCAAAGGGGTGCTAATGCGAAATACCAGAAATGGGTTGGTCTTTATAAAGGGTATTTATTTGGAGTAGAAGTCGACAGTTACCAGGCCATAAACCATAAGTTTCTTCCCTCACCGAAGTCCATTGCCACGTGTTGGAGCAAGACAGCTGCCGACGTTTGCCAGGGTTCAGGCTTCTTGGGCTCCTCTCTTCCCGGGGCTGCATTTCTCTCCGGGCTTAGCTCTTCTGGTTCCTCCACAAGGTCAGCTGTAGACTATCAGGTGAATGGCTCGCTTCTCTTCTCCCGGGGCCTTCTCTCCAACATCAAAACTCCATCATCAGAACTGCTTCAACTCTGTTCTTGCCATGCCTTTTATATTTTCTTCCCCCACCCACCAAGGGGTGGGGCTCAACACCCTACTGACGCAGCCCAGTTAACACCTTAATCATAACTTAATCATGCCCACATCAACATATCAGTTTACAAGCATGATCCAATTATATTTTTGGAATTCATAATTACATCAAACTGCCCAACTGCAACAGGTACCAATAGATTGAAAGTGAAACGCTGGAAAAAGATACTCCACACATGCAGTAACAACAACAACAACAAAGCTGGAGTAGCTTACTTATATCAGATGAAATAGAGTTTAAAAGACACTAGTAGGGGGGCAGATGTGGCTCAAATGGTTGGGCGTCCGTCTGCCATATGGAGGGACCTGGGTTCGATCTCCGGGACCTCCCGGTAAAATAAAAAAAAATAAAAAATATATATATATAGAAGGCGCATGGGCTGCCAGGCTCTGTGTGCCGGTGAACCACCAGGCCCCCGGAGCCATGCAGCAAGATGATGACGTAACAGGAGAGAGACGCAGAGGAGAGACAAGACAAGATACTCTGAAAACCAGGAACTGAGGTGGCGCAGGTAGCAGAATGCCTCTCTCCTACATCGGAGTTCTCCAGGATCAAATCCTGGTGAAGACTGGAGGAGAAGGATGAGAAGAGATGGCAGGAAACAGACACAGAGAATTGCCCAGCGAATGGACACAAAACAGCAAATGGGGGAGGGGGGCTTTAAAATGGATAAAGTAAATAAATAAATCTTTTTTAAAAAATTAAAGAAAAAAAAGACACTAGTAATGTGCAATCTGAGGAGGAAGTCAGGGGAAAAAATTCCTTTTACAATAGTGACCATAAAAAAATCAAATATTTAGGAATAAACTTAACGAGGATTTAAAACACTTGCATTCAGAATACTACAACTCATTGTTAAAAGAAGTAAAAAAAGACCAAAATAATTGGAAGAACATTCCATGCTCATGGATTGGAAGACTAAATAGCATTAAGATGTCAATTCTATCCAAATTGATATACAGATTTAATACAATACCGATAAAAATTCCACCAGCATTTTAAAAAACAAATGGAAAACACAATTATCAAATTTATTTGGAAGGGTAAGAGGCCCCGAATAGCCAGAAACATCTTAACAAAGGAAAAGCAAAGTTGGAGAGCTCTCGCTTCTGGACTTGAAATTATAATACTTAGCTACAGTGGTAAAAAAAAAAAAAAACAGCATGCTAGTGACATAAAGATAGACACGTAGACCAATGGAACCAAGCTGATGGTTCAGAAACAGACCCTCACATCTATGGTCAAGTGATTTTTGACAAGCCTGTCAAACCCACCCAGCTGGGGCAGAACAGTCTATTCAACAAATGATGCTGGGAGAACTGGATCTCCACATCCAAAGGAAAGAAAGAGGAACCAGTTCTCACATCTTATACAAAAATTAAATCAAAATGGATTAAAGACCTAAATATAAAAGCTAGAACCATAAAGCTCTTAGAATAAAATGTAGGAAAGCATCTTCAAGACTGGTGGTAGGTGGTGGATTCTTAAAGGATATAAGAGGAGGACTGAGATGGACTACTGATGTTTAAATGTATGCAGACATTTTAATTAATTTTACTGTAAAAGTGTGGAAATGTATAGAGTTGATGGTGACACATTATAATGAGTAACAGCTGGTTTATAAATGGGAATGTGGCTGAAAGGGTAGTCTAGGGATGTAAATGCCAATTGAAAGAAAGCTAGAGAATAATCTAGGGACTGAATATCACAGTTAACCCAGAGGTGGATGAAAATAGTGGTTGATTGTACAGATGCAAGAGCATCCTTTGTGAGCTAGAGCAGATGTACGTCACAATTGCAGGGTGGTAGGAATGTGGAGAAGCATGGGAAAAATACAACTGGAGTGACTTATGGACTGTGGTAAACTGTAATGTAATATTCATGCATCTATGTCAAAGATGTACTGTGATAATGGGGGAATACGGAAAAAGTATGCCAAATGTATGCTATGGACCTGGTAATAGTCTGATATATTATCTCATAATCTGTAACAAATGTTTCACCACGATGTGGTGTGTTGATAGAGGGCTGTTGTATGGGAATTCTGCACGTGTGCATGATTGTTTTGTAAGTTTACAACTTTGTCATAAAAATATATTTAACAAATAATAATAGAGTGGGTTGGGGGGAAAATACACCAAATATAAGATAAGGACTATAGTTAGTAGTAAGATTTTGACAATATTCTTTTGTAATTTGTAACAAATGTTTTACAATGCAAGGTGTTGGTGGTGGGGTGATGTATGGGACCCCTGTATGATATTATGCATGTTTGCTTTGTAAGGTCACAACTTACACTATACACTTATTGTTTATATATGTTCATGTATAAGTGATATAAAGATAATGATAATAATAATAATAGGGTGGGTTAGGGGAAAAATACACCAAATGTAAGATACTTTGGTTAGTAGTAAAATTTAATCTTTAATCATTAGTTTAAAATGTTTCACAACAAAGGAGGATATTTGTGGTAAGATGACACATATGAGCCCTGTATGATATTATATATGTTTGTTCTGTAAGTCCTCAACTATTACTATACACTTATTGTTTATGTATGTTTATGTATGAGTGATATACTTCAATAAAGTTTTTAAAGTAAATAAGAGAGGCTTTTTTCAGCCTTTACAGTCTCCCTCCCCAAGGCCCTAGGAAGTAGATATGCAACCCATTACTGGGTCCAGGGCCCAGATTTGAGCAACTAACAGGGATAATCCTAAAGACTCAGAATAGGTTGAACCAAGATCCACAGAAGAGCAGTAACACACAGCCTCTCACCACTAATCCCTACAAAAGAGAGAGAAATTAAGCATCTGAGTAATCTCATTATCCTTGTCAGATGCCTAGACATCAGCAAAAAATTACAAGTCATACTAAGAAAATGTATGAACAACTGGAGAAACTAGAAAAAGAAAAGCAAACCATTCCCAAAGCAAGCAGAAGGAAAGAAATAATAAAGATTAGAGCAGAAATAAATGAAATTGAGACCAAAAAACCCAAAATAACAATAGAGAAAATCAACAATATAAAAAGCTGGTTCTTTGGGAAGATCAATAAAATTGACAACCTCCTAGCTAGACTAACAAAGAAAAAAAAAAAGATAAGATGCAACGAAATAAAATCAGAAATGAAAGGGGTGAAGTTACAACTGACCCCACAGAAATAAAAAGGATCATAAGAGCATATTATGAGAATCTGTATGCCAACAAACTAGAAAACCTACATGAAATGGACAGATTCCTAGAAATGCATAAACAACCTACACTGACACTACAAGAAATACAAGAACTTAAAAAACAATCACACTTTAAGAGATTGAATCAGTCATTAAAAACCTCCCAACAAAGAAAAGTCCAGGACCAGCTGGCTTCACAGGTGACTTCTACCCAGCATTTCGAAAAGAATTAATACCAATCCTGTTTAAACTCTTAGAAAACCTTGAGGAGAGGGAAAATTACCCAACACATTTTATGATGCCAACATGACCCTAATACCAAAGCCAGATAAAGACACTACAGGAAAAAAAAAAATTACAGACCAATGTCTCTAATGAACATAGATGCAAAAAATCTAAACAAAATACTTTCAAATAAAATCCAACAACATATCAAGACTTATGCATCACAACCAAGTAGGATTTATTCCTGGGATGCAAGGCTGGTTCAACATAAGAAAATCAACATAATGCACCACTTTAACAAATTGAAGTAAAAAAAACATGATCATCTCATTTGATGCAGAAAAGACATTCAACAAAACCCAGCGTCCTTTCTTGATAAAAACAGTTCAGAAGATAGGAATAGAAGGAAAATTCCTCAATATGATAAAAGGCATATATGAAAAAACCCACAGCCAACATTGTACTCAATGGGGAAATGTTGAAAGCTTTCCCTCTAAAATCGGGAATAAGACAAGGATGCACTCTGTCACAGTTGCTACTCTACATTATGCTAGAATTTCTAGCTAGAGCAATCAGACAAGAAAAAAAAAAAAAGATATCCAAATAGGAAAAGAGGAAGTAAAACTCTCCCTATTTGCAGATGACATGATTCTATATTTAGAAAATTCTGAAATGCCTACAACAAAGCTACTTGAGCTAATAAACGTGTTCAGCACAGTGCCAGGATACAAGATCAACACTCAAAAATCAGTAATATTTCTGTACACTAGTATTGAATAATCTGAGGCAGAAATCAGGGGGGGGAATTCAATTTACAATAGCAACAAAAAGACTTAAATACCTAGGAATCAATTTAACCAAGCAGTACAGGACCTATATGCAGAAACCTACAAAACAATGCTAAAAGAAATCAATGAAGACCTAAACAAATGGAAAGACATACCGTGTTCATGGATTGGAAGACTAAATATTGTGAAGATGTCAATCCTACCCAAATTGATTTAGAGATTCAATGCAATAACAATAACAATTCCAAGAACCTAATTTACAGAATTAGAAAAGGCAATTAACAAATTCATGTAGAAGGGAAAGTGCACCCAAATAGCCAAAAGCATTAAAAAAAGAGAAGAGCCTGACCTTGAAACATATTACAAATCTACAGTGGTCCAACAGCATGGTATTGGCATAAAGATAGACACATCGATCAGTGGAATAGAACTGAGAGTCCAGAAATAAACCCTCACCTCTACATCCAACTGGTTTTTGACAAACCTATGAAAACCACGTTAATGGGACAAATAGTCTCTTCAACAAATGAAGAACTGGATATCCATAATGAAAAGAATGAAAGCAGACCCCTATCTCACTCCCTATACAAGAATCAACTCAGAATGGTTCAAAGACCTAAATGTAAAAGCCAGGACCATAAAACTACTAGAAGAAAATGTAGGGGAACATCTTCAAGACCTTGTAGTAGGTGGTGGTTTCTTGGACCTTACACCCAAAGCACGTGCAACAAAAGAAAAAGTAGATAAATGGGACCTCCTCAAAATTAAACACTTTTGTACCTCAAAGGACTTTGTTAAAAGGGTGAAAAGGCAGCTGACTCAATAGGAGAAAATATTTGGAAATCACATATCTGATAAGGGTTTAATATCAATGATATAAAAAGAGATGCTACAACTCAACAATAAAAAGACAAACAACCCGATTAAAAAATGGCCAAAACATCCCAGGGAATGGAGAGGGCCTGCATCTGCAGGCAGGATCATCCTACCCACCATATCCATGGGATATAAGCCCTCTCTCACTTGGAGTTGGAGTGGACATCACCATCCCAGTCGCCTCTGGATTGGGGGAAGAACTATGGACTAGAGTGGACTTGATGGTATTCTCTTGCTCACATATGGTGATTCTTGCAATGCAAGAAATTATAACAATGAGGTGGAGCCAGTGGCCACTTGACATTTTTTGGGTACGGAGGGGATGAGCATTTGAAATACAGGGGCTTCTTTGGGAGTTGGAGGTTGTCCTGAGTACTGTTGTGGCAATGGATGTAGGCCATTTTAAATCAGCACACACCACTCAGAACTGAGTGGGAGAGAGTGTGGTCTACAGTGTGAACTGTGGTCTATGGTTGGTGGCAAGGCTCCAGGATGTGTAAGTTCATTGAGGGTGGTGGGCCACACTGTGGGAGATGTTTATGTGGGATGTGGTGGGAGGTGTGGGAGGTGAGCAACATGGGAATCCCAGTGGGTTCCGTGTAATATTTTGGGTAATCTAAGCACCTCTTAAAATATATGTATATATATATATATATATATATATAACATTTTTGTAAGCAAATACACATATATGCATATATATTTATATATCATTTTGCAAATGTTTGTATGTATTGTGAGAATTTTGATTTTTACCCATAAAAAAAAAAAAAAAAAAAAATGGCCAAAAGACTTAAATAGAAGAAATACAAATGGCAAAAACAAAAAAACACAAGAAAAAGTGTTCAACATTTTGATTTGAAATAAAATCAAAGCTACAATGAAATATCAATTCACAGCTATTCAAATGGCCACCATTAAAACGACAGAAAACTACAGGGTTGGAGAGGATGTGGAGAGGATGTGGAGAGGAAGGAATGCTTATTCACTGTCGGTAGAATGTAGAATGGTACAGCCACTGAGGGTTACTATTTGGCAGGTCCTAAAGAAGTTGAATATAGACTTGCTATGTGACCTGGCAATACCACTACTGATCATCCAGTATTGCCAGTATTCTATATACCCAGAAGAACTGAGAGCAGTGACACGAACAGACATCTGCACATCGATATTCATAGCCGCATTATTCACGATTGCCAAAAGATGGAAACATCCCAGGTGTCTATCAACTAATGAACTGATAAACTGTGGTGTATACACAGGATGGAATATCATGCAGCTATAATAAGAAATAAAGTCATGAAGCATATGACAACATGGATAAACTGGGAGGACATTATGTTGAGTGAAGCAGGCCAGACAAAAGGAGAAATATGGTATGATTGTGCTATTATGAACTAAATATATTTTGTAAACTCATGGAGTTAATAACTTGAATATGGGTCACTAGAAATAGAACGAGGTTAGAGAATGGAAAGTGAGGGTTAACTTGTGCAGAATTGGTAAAAAGGATGTTTGTTAGTCTTTGGAAATGAATAGAAAAGGTAAAAGCCCAACATAATATTACTAACTAGCAGTACTATTATATGGGTATGAAAGTGGTTTAAAGAGAAAGTCTAAGTTCATGTATATCACTAAAAGGAAAGCTAAAAAATGTAACATAGGACTGTATAGCATAGTAAAACCACAAGTGAAATATGAATATGGATAAAATTACATATATAAGACCATCTTTCTTTGAAACTGAACAAACGTACGTTAATACTACAAGATGTTAATATCAGACCAAAAAGAACTTATGCTAAGTGAAAAATACCAGACACCAAGTACAACATATTGTATGATTCCATTTATATAAAATGTAAATATAAATCAATTTATAAAAATGAAATTAGATTATTGGTTATGTAGGGCTCGGGAGGACTGCTAAGTGGTGTGGAATTTTTCTTTTTGGAGTAATTAAATTGTTTTAAAATTTTTTGTGGTGATGAATACACAACATTGTGATTATACTAATAGCCATTGATTATAGACTTTGGATAGGTCATATGGTATGTGAATATATCTCAGTAAAACTGCTTAATAAATAAATAATTGTGCAAGAATAGCCAGAAATAGCAGCTATTTTCTTGTTTTTTGTTTGTTTGTTTGTTGTTTATTATTAGTATTGAGTAATGAAAATGCTCTAGTAATGATTGAAGTGATGAATGCACAACTATGTGATTATACCACATACCACTCTGGATGAATTGTATGCTTTATTAATATGTATCAATAAAATTGATAGCCCTCTAGCCAGACTAATATAATATAGTTACCATGTACTGAAACTTTGAGTCAGGCACTATATAGTGCTCTTTATATATTTACCTTCTAATCTCAAATAATCCTGAACACAACCTTGCCTGGTAAGTAATATTATAGCCTTTTTTTGGGGGTAAATTTTTATTTTTAAAGAAGCTTTAGATTACATAAATATTACATTAAAAATATAGGAAATTCCCATATACTTCAACCCCTCCCCCTTCCACACTTCCCCTCATTAACAGCATCTTTCATTAGTGTGGTACATTTGTTACAACTGATGTACACATATTGAAGCATTGCTACTAACCATAGTCTATAGTTTGCATTATGGTTTATACTTCATGCCACATAATTTTATAGGTTATGACAAAATGTATAATGGCTTGTATCCATCCTTGCAATGTCTTGCAGGACAATTCTAATGTCCCCAATGTAACTCATGTTACACCTGTTCTTCCCTGTCCCTCCCCTCAGAACCTCTGGTGGCCACTGCTTTTATATCAATGATAGATGTTCTTCCAATGCTAGAATAATCATAAGTCTACTTAAGTCCATAGTTGCATTCCCCTCCTGTTTGTTCATTCCTCAGCCAGGAGGTTTTGGGGATGGTGATGCCCACTATATCCATTTTTTTAAATGAGAAAATTAAGATTTATAGATTTTGGTTAATTTTCCCAATATCACATAGCTGGTAAAACTCAAAATTAGGCTTGAACCCAAGTCTGTCTGACACCCAGATCTTAACTATCATACTACTCTAAATCCTAATATCCTGAGGTAGATACAGGGTGTTCCATCCAGATACCTGTTTCAAGAATGACTAACCTATCCACCAGTGGCTTGAAATATCTGATGTTGACAGGTCATAGCTGCATCCCTCACTGGAAATTTCTCTTAGCCTGCAGGGACTGGCTGATGAAAGGATACCTTTCCCAAGACTGGCTGATGCAGAGGTACAAAGACACAGTCCTCTTGTCTCAATTTTGGACAACTACAAAGGTTATTCTAGACCCAGAGTTCCTCAAAGAATCAGTAGAGGCCTCCGTTGCAACTGTATTGCAGGTCCTTTTCCCTGTGCCCAGTCCTGCCTTCCTCAATTCCTTATATTATTTCTCCCTAGGACACTACCTACTAAACCTTCTCAATTGCCTGACTCAGAGTCAATTTCCAGGGGATCCAATTAAGACATAGTCTTTTCATACTATGTTTTGATTTTATAAATAAAATTAAATATCAGACAATTCTAGTAAAATGAATGCAAGTAAACATTATTGGAAATGAAATGATAATCTAAAGCAAAATTCAAAAAAAAATTTTCTAGGCATATTAAATTACATTGGCTACCTTCCTCACCCAAAACCCTGCCCCTTATTTATTTTTCATTTCCCCTTGCTTTAAAAAAGTTAGGATATAATATTTGATGTATACAAAGGGTTTGTGTAATATATTTAATCTATAAATCAAATTAATAAAATTACACTTGTGATTCCCTTACCCAAACTTAGAGCTAGAATGATACCAATACTATTTAGCCAAGTGTATATTTTATTCTGGTCCCATTGCTCTGGCTCTTCTTTACTCAGAGTAAAGCACTATCAGGAGGCTTGTGCTTATGTACATTCTTTTACATATTTTTCTATACTTTTATAATATATATTATTAAAGAATGTTTTTTAAAATTCATAAAAATAGAAGAAAAACACTGTGTGATGGCTTGGAGTTATGTACACCAGACAAATAAGTTCTTAATCTCAATCCATTCCTGTGGGTGTGAACCTATTACAAATAGGAGTTTTTGGTGAGGTTGCTTCAGTTAAGGTGTGGCCCGACTCAATCGGGATGAGTCTTGATCCTATTACTGAGGGTCTTATAGGGAAGGCTACAGAGAAGAAGTCACAGGGGAGCAGCCAGAAGCTTGAAATCAATGGAACCCAGAGGAGAAAGAAGACTTTGCCGTGTGCTTTGCCCGGTGATGGATAAGCCAAGGAACCCCAAAGATTGCTAACCAGCCAGAAGACACTGGCCCCAGGAGAAAGCAAGCCGTCTAGCCTCTGAAACTCTGAGCCAATAAATCCCTGTTGTTAAGTCAACCCATTGTTTGGGATTTCTTTTAGCAGCTAGGAAATTAAAACAATACTGCATAAATTACTATTAGCATTTCCTCACTTGACTGTAAGTCTCATGAGGGCAGAGATATGTTTTATTCACTAATGACAATAACATGATCTGGACACAAACCAAAATTACCCAACATATGAAGAACTTTATTTTCAATAAAGTAAAAAAAAAAACACAAAAACACCATGTTTTCAATGCAGGGAAATCTCAGCAGTGATGGAAAGTATCAGTCAAAAAAATAGAAGCAAAAAAGAACCAAATGGATATTCTAGAACTGAAAAATATAATATCTGATATTAAAAATTCAGGGGAGATGATACCAAATATATGCAGAATGTTTAATAAGGTCGATTATAAATATGTGGTAAAGGATAGAGTTGAGGGTAATACATTATAATTAGTGTAACTAATGCTGCTGATTTATAAATGTGATTGTAGCTGAAAGCAGTAGTCTAGGGAGGTTAATGTTAATTGAAACACAGCTTAGATGATAATCTAGGGACTGTATAACATAGTGATTTTAGTGGTAGATGAGGATTGTGGTTAATAATATAAATACAAGAATGCTCATCCACTACTAGGTGGAATATGGTGATACATGGGAAAAATACAACTAATGTAACTAACTTATAGACTATAGTTAACAGTAATATTATAATATTTTTGTAGCAAAGTCAAACAAGGTACTATATTAATGCTAAAGTTCAAAAAAGAATATGAGATTTAGTTTTGTGAGATATGAATATGATTAAGCATATTTTTCTTCATTAACAAGGAGACCTTGGTCATGTGATTTAACCAATCTGTGCTCATTTATGTATCTTTCTGAACACTGGAGAAACAATTGAGTTTGTTTTTAGGATAAATGAAATAAATGTGCCTGGACAGAATTTTTTAAAGTAATGCTTCCATATATTTTTTTAAGCTGCCTTTTGTCTGTTATTTTGTTTTTGAAGTTGAAATAAAGTTTACTTTCTAAAAAAATTCAGTGTACCTAACAGTCAAATGGACATGGCAGAGGAAAGAGTATGTAAACTTGAAAACAGATATAGAAATTATCCAGTAGAAGAACATGGAGAATGTACCACACTAATGAAAGAAATTGTTAATGTGGGAGGTCTGGGGAGTGGGGCATATGGGAATCCTTTATATTTTTTTATGTAACATTTTATGTAATCTAAGTATTTTTAAAAATAAATTTAAAAATATTTTTTTAAAAAAGAAGAACATGGAGAAAAAAAGTTTATTTAAGATGTGAACAGAGCCTCAGGGACCTATTAGACAATATCAAACTTCTATATAATTGGAATACCAGAAGGAGAGAAGAAAGAGAATAGGGTCTGAAATTTCCCAATTTTAATGAAAGACAAATTTGTGGATGCAAGATGCTAAGAACACCAACCAGAATAGATTCAAAGAGGCCCATGCTAAGGCACATCATAGTCAAACTGTTGATATCCAAAGATAAAGAGAAAACCTGGAAAAATGAAATATTACATACAAGGAAACAATGATCTGATAAACTGGTGACTTCGCATCAAAAATCATAGTGGTCAGAAGCAAATGGAGCAACATATTTAAATTGTTGAAAAGAAATTGAAAAACCTTTTAACCTAGTATTTGTGTCCAGCAAAATGCCATTCAAGAATGAAGCTGAAATAAAGACATTTTCATATGAGAGAAAACTAAGGGAGTCTGTCACTAGCAGATCTGCACTACAACATGTAAAAAAGACAATACAACATGAACAAGTTGGGGTAATCTCAGGAATGCTGAGCAAGATGAGGAGGGTTTCTGCAGGAGGATGCAGGAGACTGGCATGTACCCAATAAGAAGATTGATCATGTAGTCATATGGAATAGATTAATCCAATAATTAAATATATCAAAAATAATGGGAGGGGGAGCAGGTGTAGCTCAGTGGTTGAAAGCCTGCTTCCCATGGGCAAGGTCCCACGTTCAATCCCCAGGAGCTCCTGAAAGAGAAAAAATAATAATAATGGGAGCCAGGTTTCTCAATATTGGATAAGGAAGTTACAAATATGGAAATGAAGAAAACCAGAATGAACTCTGTGGTGTTGGATTGGAACTGGAGATATTAGTTTAAACTCAAAATTTTCAATACTTTTAGATAGATGTAGAAACAAAGAAATGTAAATCTGTCTCTGTGTATGTAAACATGTATTTCCTAGCTCTGTACACAGAGCAATACTACAATAGCAATGAACGTGGCATTCCGTGGAATGATGACTGATTCTAGCCCTGAGGCAGGGAAAGTACAAGCTTGGAACATCTTGTTATGCCAGTAGGTAAGGAATTGATCAAAGAATGATGGGAACATGTTAAAAGGACACAGAACCATTGTGCCCCACAAAATACTTATGAATTACAAAGAAACACTGGGGAGATGGGTTATTATATTTTCCAAGGTAAGGTCTGCTGATCAGGTGCTGATTTCCTGGGGTTGTCTGCTCTGCCTATAGTGTCTATCTTTTTTTTTTTTTTTTTATAAATTTATTTATTTTTTATTGTGGGTAAAAATCAAAATTTTCACAATACATACCAACATTTGCAAAATGATATATAAATATATATGCATATATGTGCATTTGCTTACAAAAATGTTATTTATATATATATATATATATATTTTTTAAGAGGTGCTTAGATTACCCAAAATATTACATGGAACCCACTGGGATTCCCATGTTGCCCACCTCCCACACCTCCCACCTGCCTATAGTGTCTATTTTCCTACACATGGTTCTTTTGCCTCATTTATTTGAACCTATAATTAGCACTATACCATTAAATATATGTCCCAGAGACTTACATCTTCTGGCTGTTCATATGCTAGTTGAGCCCTAAATCTCAGCAGAGTTTCAGCCAACATCTACTCTCCAGTTCATCAGACTAGCCCAGGACAACAAACAAAAGGAAGATGATGATGCAAATATTCTCACTGTCCTGATTTTGTGACAATCAGGGTAGGCTAAACATTCTCTATATTAGAAACCATGCATGTGTCCCCAGACCTAGTTTTTCTCCCTAGGTCTGGTTTTTAGAATGCTGGTGATATACTAAGCCTGATTTATTACATGACCATCCTGTATGGGAAAAGACTGTAACTTTGGGTATCTTTGGTCAACCTTAAGAGATATAGCAGGGGGACGGATGTGGCTCGGGTGGTTGAGTGTCTGTTTCCTACATGGAGGGACCTGGGTTCGACCCCCAGGACCTCCTGGTAAAAATTTTAAAAAGAAAAATATAGAAGGCACGTGGGCCACTAGGCCCCATGCGTGGGTGAGCTGCCAGGCCCCACATGCGAGTGCACTGCCAGGCCCCGTGAGCGGATGCACCACCAGGTCCTTCAAGCCACGCAGCAAGATGATGACATAACAGGAGAGTGACACAAGGGAAAACCAAGATGAGACTCACCAAAAAACCAGGAACTAAAGTGGTGCAGGCGATAGTAGGACACCTCTCTCCCACATCGGAGGTTCTGAGGATCGAATCCCAGTGAAAGCAGGAGGAGAAGGATGAGAAGAGAGGGCAGGAAACAGACACAGAGAGTTGCCCAGCAAATGGACACAGAAACAACAAAAATGTAAAATGGATAAAAGTAAATAAATAAATAAATCCCTAAAAAAATGTATAGGGGAGGAAGATTCAGACTATAGTTAGTAGTAATACTTTGATGATGTTCTTTCATGATTTGTTAACCAATATTTCACAACAATGCAGGGTGTTTGGGGACAGGGGGTGATGTGTGGGAGCCCTGTATGATGTTCTGCATGTTTGTTTTGTAAGATCATGATGTTTACTGAACACTTATAGTTTATGTATGTTCATGTATGAATGATATACTTCAATAAATTGTTTAAAAAAAAAAAAAGGAAGATGATGGACAACTTCCATACCAAAAAACAGAGAGTGTCTACAACTGCAAGCAAGACAGTTCCATCCATCTGCTCCATGGGATCTAAGCCCCCTCTCAATCAGAAGCAGAGTGGGCATCACCATCCTCAAATCCTCAAGACTGAGGAATGAACAAACATAAAGGGGGAATGCAACTATGGACCAAAGTAGACTTATTGTTATTCTAGTAATGGAGGAACTTGTAACAGTGATTTAAAAGCAGTGGTCACAAGAGGTTCTGAGGGGTGGGAGAAGGAAGAATAAGTGTAACATAGGGAATTTTTGGGACATTGGAATTTTTTTGCATGATATTGCAATGATGGATATAAGCTGTTATACATTTTGTCAAAACCTATAAAATTGTGCCGTGCAAAGCGTAAACCATGATGTAAACTATAGACCATGCTTAGTAGCAATGCTTCAATATGTGTTCATCAATTGTAACAAATGTACCACACTAATGAGGGATGTTGGTAATGGGCAAAAGTGTGTGTGTGTGGGTGGGTTATGTGGGAATCCCCAATATTTTTGATGTAACATTTAAGTAATCTAAAGTTTCTTTAAAAGTAAAGAAAAAATGCTAAAAAAAAAAAAAGTTACAAAGAAAGAAGGAGTAACTTTAAGGTTGAAAAGTTACCTGGCAGTTATCACCTTAATCAAGTGATCAAAGATAACATCACTAATAATGGGAAAAATTGGATGCAATGAGTAGAATTTACCATAACTTAAATGAAATTCCTGCTATTTTAGTTTCCTGGGTTACTCAAAGCAAATACTATGAAATGGGTTGGGCTAAACAATGGGAATTTATTTGCTCATGGTTTTGAGACTGGGAAAGTATCCAAACCAAGGCATCATCAAGGCAGTGCTTTTTTCCCAAAGACTGGCTGCCTGTGATCCTTGGCTCCTCTGTCATGTGGCAAATCACACAGTGACATCCGCTGGTCTCTCTCCCTTCTCTTCTGGGTTTCATTGACTTTAGCTTCTTGCTTCCAAGTCTTTTTTTCTTCATATCTGAATTCATTCCATTTATAAAGGACTCCAGTAATAGGATTAAGACCCGTCCTTTTTGAGGTGGGACACACCTTAAGCAAATTAGCTCATCAAAAGAATTTATGGCCACAGCAATGGATTAGATTTAAGAACATGTTTTTCTGGGGGTACATAACAGCTTCAAACCACCACACCTGTCAAAAATAAATAATCTGAATCAAATCATGAAGAAGTATCAGACAAATCTAATTTTTTAAAAAGATTTATTTTATTTATTTATTTCTCCCCACCCTTTGTTGTTTTTCACTTGCTGTGTCTGCCTTCCTTGTTTCTTTAGGAGGCACTGGGAGTTGAACCTTGGACCTCTGATGTGGGAAGGAGGTACCTAATTGCTTGAGCCACCTCTGCTCCCTGCTTTTTGTTGTGTCTCTCATTATGTTTTTTTTTTTTTTGATTTTTTAAAAATAAAATTTTATTGAAGTATATAATTCATACATGAACATACATAAACAATAAGTGTATAGTAAAATTTGTGAATTTACAAAACAAATATGCATATCATCATATGGGGTTCCCATACATCAACCCACCACCAACACCCTGTATTGTGTGTAACATTTGTTACAAATTATGAAAGATCATTGTCAAAATGTTACTATCAACTATAGCCTGTACCTTACATTTGGTGTATTTCTCATTATGTTTTTTCTTCTTGTGTCTCTTGTGTCAGCTTGCTGCACCTATCTGTCATACCAGCTCGCTGTCTTCTTTAGGAGGCACTGGGATCCGAACCAGCGACCTCCCATGTGGTAGGCAGGAGCCCAGTCGCCTGAGCCACATCTGCTTCCCCAGACAAATCCAAATTGAGAAACATTTTACAAAATAACTGTTTTATAATCTTCAGAAGTGTTAAGGTCATGAAAATCAAGGCAAGACTGAATAACTGTTCCAGATTGAAGAAGAAGGGTGATCAACTATCCTAGTTCACCCCATATTGAGGAATTTTCTGGGGCATGAGACTTTTAGTGCTAAAACTGGGAAAATTCCAGGCAAACTAGAACCAATTGATCACCCCATGAGGATAATTAAAGCAATATGCCAACTAAATGTAATGTCTGATTTTGAACACAATTCTTTTTTTTTTTACAAAGATATTATTGAGACAACTGGTGAAACTTGAATGGAGTCTGTGGATTAAATGATAGTAATAACAATGCTAATTTCCTGATTCTAATGATTATATATACCATCTAGGAGAATGTCCTTATTTCTAGGAAGTACGGCCTAAAACTAGAGCCAGCAAACATTCTAGAAAGGGCAAGAGAGTAAATATTTTAGGCTTTATAGGCCATGTAATCTCTGTCACGACTACTCAACTTTGTCATTATAGCACAAAAGCAGCCATAGGCAATATGTAAATGAATGAATGTAGCTGTATTCCAAGAAAACTTTATTTACAGAAACAGTGACAGGTGAATTTGATCCATAGGCCATAGTTTGCTGACCCCTTTTCATACTTTAGTATTACGGGGTGATGAGTGTGACAGTTTGAAGCTTTTGTGGATCCCAGAGAAGATCATGTTCTTGGAGCTAATCCATTCCTGGGTGTGAGGTGTGAGACCCTTTGATTGGATTGAATTCAGTTGGAGCCTTTGATTGGAGTACTTCAGTGAGGTGTGACCCAGGCTGGGTCTCGGCCCTCTTTCTAGCATCTTTTATAAATGGGAGAAACATTCAGAGACACATAGAGAAAGAGAGCTTCCATTTTTACCCTGCCATGTGAGAGAAGGAGTCCAGGATCACCCACAGCCGCAGAAAGAGAAGCCCCACGAGGCTGAGAGAGAAGCCAGAGGCTATAATCAGTAGAGCAGCCTGAAGCGAAAGAGAAACGAACCATACGCCTGATGGCCCATAGCTGAGCTTGGGGAGAAAGTGAGCCTACAGAGAAACCACAAGAGGCTGAGAGAGAGGCTAGAGGCTGGAATCCAGCATTTTACCTTGCCATGTAGCTGAAGTCCGGGATCTGCCAGCAGTCAGATACTGGTGAGACAGCATCTCTGATAATGCTTTGATTTAGACATTTTCAGAACTGCAGGATTTTACCCTAATAAATTTCCATTTATTAAATGCCAACCCATTTCTGGTATTTTTGCATTGGCAGCCTTTAACAAACTAAACAATAGAGTATCATGTCAGCTACTCACAAATTGTTCAGGAAAAAAAATTCTTTGTACTAATCTTGCGATTTTTCTGTAAGTTTGAAATTACTTTAAAACAAGATAAGAGTGGATGTGGCTCAAGCAATTGAGCGCCTGCTTTCTACATGGGGGGTCCTGGGTTCGATCTCTGGTGCCTTCTAAAAAACAAAAAACAAACAATAAGCAGAGGAACGAAAAAAAAACCAACTCAGGGGAGCAATGTGGCTCAGTGGTTGGATGCCAGCTTCCCACAGACAAGGTCCAGGGCTCAATCCCTGGCCCTGGTACCTCAAAAACAAAAACAAGATTAAAGACATAAACAGATATAGAAAGTTCACCATCCACAAGCTCTTGCAGAAAGAACTGCCAAGGATGAGTATCCACTTTAGGAAGAAGAACGTTGAAAGCAGGAGAAAGGAGAGGACTTCAAAAACTACAGTTAGCAAAGAAATTGTTAAATATATTGATAAGTCTAAATAAACATTTACTATTTATTTAAAAAATATTTTTGGATTATTAAAAAAACAGTGTTCAATAAAAAAGGTAGCAGGTGTTTTAGTTTCCTTGGCTGCCCAAGCAAATACCATGAAATGGGTAAGCTTAAAACAATGGGCGTTTATTAGCTCATGATTTTGAGGCAAAGAGAAAGACCAAATCAAGGTGTTATCAAGGCAATGGTTTCTCCCCAAACACTGTGGCATTCTGGTGCTGGCTGCCAGTGATCCTTGGTCCTTAGTTTGTCACATGGCAAGGCACATGGCTGTCACTTCTCACTTCTCCCTTCTCTTCTGGGTTCCTTGATTTCAGCTTCTGGTTGTTCCAGCTATGACTTTCTCTTTCTCTCTGTCTGATTTCATTCTGCTTATAAAAGAATCCAGTGACAGGATTAAAGTCCCATCCTGAAACCTTAACTGAAATAACCTCTTTAAAAGGTCCTACTTAGATGGGTTCACATCTATAGGAATGGATTAAGTTTAAGAACATGTTTTACTTGGGTACAAATAGCTCCAAACCAGCACAGCAAGATAGAGGTAAATTCTCTCAGGTTTTTTGTTGTTTGAGAAAAGGAAGTATAAATTAACTTTAGACTTATTAAGTCTAAAATCTGCAAAAGAACGGATGCAGAATTTGTAAATTCAGAGGGAAAGAGGGAATAAAGAAAAACAATCAATCTAATATAATACAAGAAAGGAAGGGAGGCAGATGTGGCTCAAATGGTTGGGCGTTTGTCTGCCATATGGAGGGACCTGGGTTCAATCCCCGGGACCTCCCAGTAAAATAGAAAATATATATAGAAGGCGCGTGTGCCACTAGACTCCATGCGCAGGCATGAGGCCAGGCCCTGCCGAGCCACACAGCAAGATGATGATGTAACAGGAGAGACACACAGGGGAGAGACAAGATGAGACGCACCCAAAACCAGGAACTAAGGTGGCACAGGTGGCAGAATGCCTCTCTCCTACATCGGAGGTCCCCAGGATCGAATCTCGGTGAAGACTGGAGGAGAAGGATGAAAAGAGAGGGCAGGAAACAGACACAGAGAATTGCCCAGCGAATGGACACAAAACAGCAAACGGTGGTGGGGGTTTAAAATGAATGAAGTAAGTAAATAAATAAATCTTTTTTTTTTTTAAAGAAAAAAGGAAGAAACAATAAGCAAAGAGAAAGAGTTAATTTTAAAAATGCAAAATAAAATGTTGAGAATTAGTGCCACTATATCACTATATTTAATTATATAGAAATTAAAACACAGATTAGGAAAAAAAACAATCCAGCTATATTCTAATAAGAGATATGCCTAAACTAAAGACAGAAAATTTAACAGAAAAGGGATGAAAAACACTTTTAGGTTTATCAGATAGAATGCTTTCAGCTCTAGCTAATGAAAACTTAACTGAACGAGGCTTAAACAATAAGAGCATTTATTAACCATTTAAGAAATCAGGAGGTAGGTGGTTCTAGGGTTGGTTCAGTAACTCAGTGATGCCATCAAGGGCTCAGGCTCCTTCTTGCCAGTCTGCCATTTTCAGTGTTACTGAGATAGTTCCCCTCACAGTTAAAAAGTGGCTCCAGTATCTCCCACCAACACATCCCATCTGAAAATATCCAAAAGGAAAAAAAAAAAGAGGTAATAAAGGATTTCTTCTTAAGTGACTCTATTTATGAGAGAAGAAAGTATTTCCCAGGCTGCCTTTATATCTTTTTTCCTAGAAGTGGGTCACACAGCCATCCCTAAACCAATCACCACCAGGAAGGAATGCCATTACTAACATTGGCTTAGCCAAGTCATGAATCAATGTGGGTCTGAAAAGGCATCTACTTTACCTAAGTACTTTGTTGATCAGTATTTAAACAAAATTGAAGTTCTCCTAGCAAGAAAGGAGAGACTGCTTTGAGTAGGTATTTTAGTTTGCCAAAGGGCTGCCAATGCAAAGTACTAGAAATGTGTTGGATTTTATAAAGGGTATTAATTTGGGGTAAAACTTACAGTTCCAAGGATGTGAAAAGTCCCACGCAAGGCACCATAAGTGGTGTTTTCTCACCCAAGTCAGCTGCCACGTGTTGAAGAAAGATGGTAGACGATCTCTGCCAGGTCTCTGCCTTCCCCTCCAGGATCTACCGTCTCCCAGAGCTCAGCTGAGGGCAACCAGTCTTGAGCTTGTCTCTTAATGGGCCTCTTCTCTCAGGCTCAGCTGCTCTGCTTTCTTCCTGATTTCAGCTACTAACTATCAGGCAAATGGCTCATCTCTCCCTGGGGCCTCAGTTGCTTGAGCCTCTCCTTGCTGTCACATGACAGGATAAAAAATGATAGAGCTCTCTATTCCAGTGTGCTCCCGTTTTTATATGAACCCAGCAAGAAGGCGGGTGCTCAACCTGAGTCATGCCTCACTGACATAGTCCATTTGAAAAGGTTGCTCACATCTACAGGACTGGACCAGCCCACATAGTCTTTCTCCTTTGGGGATTCATAAAACAATTTCAAACTGCCACAGTAGGTAACCAACCTGCTCAAAGTGTCTTTCATACTGGCAAATTAAAGAGGCCATAGCAATATTAACGTTGAGTGAAGCAAGCCAGGCACTGAAGGATGAACAGTATATGACCTCACTGATCTGAACTGAGGAAAGTGAGCAGTCTCTGAGAACCATTGTCTGAAAGATAGGTTAACAAAGGAGAGTAAGAGAAGAGCAGGCTTTGAGCCATCACCCATATGGACATAATCTATGGTAAAGGGATAGAGTGTGGTTGCTTGTCCTGGGATGGGCCAGATGAGTGGTGGTGTTCCTGGGTTTGGTGGTACAGCACTGGGGGGTGGATGGATTAGGAAGTGCTGGTTCAAATCCCCAGGGCATGTAACTGTGAATCTTGACATTCCATGGGTTAGGAGAGGGGGGTATCATGGGCCCTGGGGGGCTGGTGAGAAGGGAACAGTCAAGATCTAATGGGATATTTGGTGGTCATGGGGAAGGTTTTTCATTACCTTTCAGTAATGGACACAGGACATGGTAAATATCATCAAAATTATTTAACTGTATCATCTAAATTGTAAACTATACTGTAAATCACTGACAATGTTTAGTTGCTATATTTTGCTATCTGCATAACAGTTATAACAATGCTAACAACCAAAAAAAAAAAAAGGAGGGGGAGTTAATATGGGGTGGGGAAGCGGGGGTGGTTTGGTATCTGGGAGTCTCCGGCACTCCGTGTGTGACTTTGCTGTGACCTAAAACTTCTTTGAAAATTAAATGAAAAATTGGGAGACAATGGGGATTGAGAGGAGGAAGGTGTCATGGCACACCAGACATCCGATAACACAGTGATAAAGGGAAGGAAAAAGGG